>JANUYF010000005.1:52727500-53927500 GCA_026167975.1 Phrynosoma blainvillii | reverse complement strand
GGAGCAACTTTCTGAAGTTTGCAGGTAAAACATCCTGTTCTTCTTCTAAGGAAGCAACATTGTTTTATTTTGCTATTCTATCTTTCCTCAGCCTATATGAAATCAGCAGCTAATTCCTTACTGATTGCAGTGGACTCTTAGCAATGAAGGGGCTAAATCAGAAATAGAAATAGAGAATTTATCTTTTATTCCAAATTACCAGGGATTCCTGCAACTACTTATGATTGTCAAACTGTCTTGCAAAAGATGGATACAAAATTTAAATATATCCATATGTTTGAAGAATCTGAATGGAATGTCTTTTTGTAATCTATTAATAGTCCTGCTCCCCAATTAATTATATCTCCAATAGCCCTTTCAAGTTTCATAGTAGGAGTTGTCTACTGAGGATACACAGTCCACCAAACACTATTCCTGTGCCGCCTTCATTCATTTAACAGAGGCTAGAACAGTAGTAGTTTTGTAGATTGCACACTAACTCTGTTGGGACATTCTTTGAATTTATCTGCCAATAGCCTGCTTAATTTTATTTTTGTATCCCATGGTTCTTGATAACAGCAAACTAATTCCCATAGCCCTGTTTAATGAAAATGTGCTGATGGAACTCATATTTCACTTCATTGACCATAATGAGCTATTTCATCAAACTGTCCATATGACACCATTAGAGGGAAAATGATAAATTTACTAATTTGTTCACTTGAAATTCAGCTTAGAATTAGAAAAGGGGAAAGCAAAGAGCTCTATAGAGAGGTATTTAACACTTTGACTAAAATGATATGTCTGGGTTTCCATGAAACAAAAACACTGACTTTTGCTACATTTAATGGTGTGCAAACATTAAGTATGTGTTGATTAATTATTTGCATTGTACAAACTCAGGAGAACAAATGTATACTTCATAAGTGCAGGTTTCCTCTTGTAGGTATCTTTAAAGATTCTGTGTTCCTAACCAAATGAAATACAATGGTTCTTAGTCCCATTAATCCATACATTGTTATGCTCACAGGGAAAAAAAGATGGTAGTGGTTGTTTTTCTCTGCCTCACTAATAATGTTTTATTGCACACCCAACAGCAAATTAAGACCTCAGTATTTGTTTTAATGATTCCAAATCTATTGCAAGATAAATGGATGCTTAGGGGAGTCTACACCTATGTTCCCATTTCACGATCCTTAAGTTATCAAAATATCTTATGACAGTATACTACAATGTCACCAAATGACAAACAGAAAAGGACATTTCAACATCATACACTGGAAACATACTACACATACACTGAAATACTAATAATCATCCAGACCTTGATGGCTCTATTATAATGCACAGTGAGGTGGCAAAACCCGGGTGCACAGCTGAAAGGCTTATTATTACTGAGAGGAGCTTTGGCTTTTAATCTACTATCTAGTAAGTAAGACATAATGGCTAAGACTTGGAAAGCACTCACTTGCTTCTTTCATGCCTTTCTTTCTGGCAGGTGTCCATTATAACATGAACTCAAAGATGTACCATGTGCATAGGGATGGGAGTGGATACCTGCCGGCATAAATTCCCTTCTGCAGACAGAAAAGTTTTCTGCTGATTGATCTCAGAGATCTGATCTTTAAAAGCAGAATTGCTCTGCTAGCTGGCATTTGTCAGCAAAAGACTTCAAAGTGAGGTGGAGACAGAACTGAGTGAAGAGAGAGACAGGCTATGTCAGATCTATGCCACTGAAATGACAGTGTTGGCAGTTCTAAGCACTTTCCCATACTCCCAGAACGGATGGGGATTTGGATTCAGCACAGCTTCTGCTGGCATGACTTGTCTAAGGTGAGTGCACCTATAGTTCAAGGCAACAACCAGAAGATAAATCTAGCAAGTCATACCCGAGTTATTGGCTAGGTCTCTACAAGGTAACTATTTGGTAGTAACCTTTAGCCCCAACTATCAAATAATGTTTTTGTTAGAAATTATTGAAAGGAAATATGTATGAGAAGTAAAACCAGCAGTAGCAAGAAGGTAGTGTTTGAAAGGGAAATCCAGAAGAATAGAAGAGGAGTCACTGACTTTACCACTGTTATGTAAAGAAAGAATACTAGGCCTGATATTGCTCAAAATGACTTATTGTAAATAAAGCATGCTGACTATATTATGTTGACAGCGTTTCCTTAATTATACAAACAATGGACCCCTTCACACCATACATTATATTTCTATGGTTCCACTTTGACATAGTGGCATCATATGGGATCCTGGGATTTGCCATTTACAGATGGGTATTTTGAATTATCAGCAAGAGAGTTCTAGTACCTCATCAATCCCCATGATTACATAGGATGTTGTCATGGCAATTAAAGTGAAAAGGCCCCTGTAGTTTATAGTTTACTCATCCATGGCATGGCACTATGATAGTTAAATTGGAATCATAATGCTATGATTGTAAAGTGTGGAAAAGGTGGTCAGTGTCACAAGAAAAAACCCTCACCATCTAACCCAAACAATAAACAAAGTTGATCCTACTCTAATTTACAAGCCCCACCACACTTGCCCTCCAACTTCAATTGACTCTCTCAGCATCACATACCAGCTTTCAAATGTATGCTTTCAGACTTGCAGCCAATCACCAATCATCTCCAGCATGCCTTCAAACTTATTCCTCCCAACAAACCACATGCCATAATCCATCTAACGTGTATATGCACATTTATGCAACATTGTAAAACCTAACAGTTTACTGTTAATTCACATAATATATGAATATATGTTATCCACCTGCAGGTGACAACCTATACGAATTTCAGTTTGGAACATCCTGCTGCTAGTGAAGCGTTACCAAGTTCTGGAATGGACCTGCTTGCCCAGATAGTCCATTGATTATTTCTGGAGAGGAAGTAAGAGCTTCCTGTTTATGCTGACTTCTTAACTCTCAGCCATTGATTCTGGCAACTGATAATCATCCATGCCTTAGCTTGGATAATAATTTCATCTAGTCCTTTTCAAAAGTCATATAAAGTGTTCCTTTAAAAAAAAGTATATATACATTAAAGTATAGTTTAAAAAAAAGTCACAGAAACTATTTCCTACTCCAGTTGGGTGATATCTTCCATAAGTTAATTATCCCTTACTTGACTAATTGCCCCTGCTCCCAAAGTGGTGATCCTACAAGAACTGGTAATCATTTCTCTTTGGTAGTCTAGTGCTCTACTGATTCTGTAAGCACTTCAAGGCTGAAAACCTTACAAAGCAAGGAAGGGACCCCTATTGCTTCCACCTCAAAGACAGAGGTAGGAAAGTGTGACCAATCAGATTTTATTGAACTGCAGCTCCCAACATTCCTCATCATTGTTTATGCTGGCTAAGAAGTTACAATTCAACAACTCTGGAGGACCTCACAATTCCCACCCTTGCTGTCAGGGTATGCTACATAACTAGCCACCTTGTTTTTCAGACAGCACCCAGGTCAAACTGAAATCCGACTGGATGATGTATCCATATACCTCTTAGATTTTTTTCTAAAAAGAAAGAAAGAAAGAAAGAAAGAAAGAAAGAAAAATAGTTGTCAGGATTCACTTCTTTTTAATAACTGTACTTACTTTTGTGGAGAGGCTTCATGCAGTGGTTTAAGTATGGAAAGTTTCCCTCTACTTAACAGAGTTAGCATTATACTAAATCCAAACATATAAAAATGTAAAATTATCTTATTATAACCAACTAATAATTCAGTTCATGCTTCAGTCTTCTTCTGTGATACTGAGGGGAGATAAAAGTGAAGACAGACCTAGGGGTTATTCAGACAGTGAAAATAATCCTGGTAGAATATGGGTTGAATCTTTGTTGCTCTCATGCATTTCAAATGCAACTGAGTAAGTTTGGGGGAGGCTGCCAAAAACAAAACAAAAAAACAAACAAAAAAACCCCATTTAACCAGGGAGAATTGATCCCTGAGGTTTTTTCCAAGTTTTCTTAAAATATTCACATTGCCAGCTGTGTGAATAACTGATGAGAATAGACCTGAGATAAACTGGGATAAAACTTTGCATGGCTTGAATGTGTTTCAAATACATCCACATCATCAACTTCATCTTTATTTGCGGTGCTGGCATGTGTGAGTAACAGGACTCACAGAGATGCGCAGAAATACAGTTCTGATTTTAAAAAATAGTGTGAACAACAAAACTGGAATGTGTGAGTGGGATTATTCACATAGTCGCACTAAAAAAACCCAACAATGTCTAAATAATCCTTTACTTGTATCTTTCACATAATCATGTACATGCTGCCACCTCAATAATCACAAGGCTGATAATGGGTTTCAGTGTATTTATGTTGTGTGAGAAAAAGTGTGTTTTTGTCTCATCTAAGACAGGCTGAAAGACTAATCAGATTAGGCTTTTCATAACTGTGGTGAAGTTATAACCTTATTTCAACTTTGCCTTTCAGGTCAACAGCTATTCCTTCACATTTTATCAGTGAACCAGTCAACATGCCTGCAGCTTCATCTGTACTATCATGTGAAATGTCTCACAGTCTGATTCATAATAATACCTGGTATATACTGAAGAGAAAAGTACTATAATAAAGAAGTTTCACAAGGAAGATACGCCACATAAGTCTGCATAATTGTGCTCTGTCATTCCCCTCTACCAAGTTAACAATTTGAATTTAACAATCCAAAGCTTTCAAATTTAGTATATTTAGAGCAGGAAACTGGAATGGGTAGATTTAACCCTGTCCCTGGTGCAGTCATGAAGAAAATGTTTTTAAAAAACACAAATGTAAAAAACAAAATCATTTCCATCAATAAAAAAAATATGAAATGGCTTTATTCAATGGCAGCATTACTAAAATTTACAGATATAAAAGTATTACATAACATGTACAAAGGATAGATGCCACATTAAAATAATACCAGCATTTAGCTTGAAAGAGTTATTTTAAATATTCACTGAATTTGTTTTGTTTCATTCTTTTATTATCTAAAGCAGAAACAATTCCCAACATAAATGTTCAGGTTTCTGAGGGGAGGGGGGGATTCATTTGAACAGACCTTTATAATGTCAAACCCATGGTTTACAATCATGCTAGAGAATACAGAAACACCATTTAATACATTTACTGGGATAAGTAATGGGAAAATACAGTGCACGTCAATAAGTAATTCAGCCTCTATTCATATAAATCAATTCTGATTTAGAAAAGCCTAGCTTCACACCTAATAAAATATTATTTCTACCACACAAAATATTAAAAAAAAACTTCCAAGAAATCATACAATATTTCCTCCTGGGCCCAGTTTCTATAAAGAAAATAATTATATGTCCTAAAGCATTTGCCACTTTTCATAGGCTACAAGCTCATAAGACATAGTGGTTTGTGTTGATCACGGACAGTTCTTATTTACCTGTCCTTAGTACAATCCTTTGTTTTTCCTATCTAGCCTTTTATTGATATATTGTGTGTTGGTGGGATGACTTTTACACTGTCAGATATTTTGGTTTGCAATTCCCATCAGTCCCATCAGTATGGCCAATGTTAAAGGATTGTGGGAGCTGTGGAGAGCCAACAATTCCCCACCAGCTGTTTCATGCTGTGCTTTAAAACATGACTGACAAGTTTCAAGGAACAAGTAGAGGTCTTCCACTAGTACAGGAAAGTATATACTGTATAACTGAGTATATACATATGCCAGTACATATAACCTATTAGATAGGATGACTACCACAACTGGTACACAGTAATTGGATAATGTATGTTGTTCAAAATGAACAAGTCACCAAAAAAAGAGTGACCGCAGTACTGGATGGCAAAAGAAAACCTACACAGAAATGCAGAAAATCAAAGCCCTGTAGAGGAGTGCTTCTCAAATTATCCAGTGGTAGATCAGCATTTTCCCCTAACATGCCAGTAGTATATTTATGCCATATTACCATCATATTTGCATTGTTTCCTGAATGCTCACCACAGACCAGCAGCCAATGACATGTCTTTCTATATTTAAAAGATGAAAATGAGGACACATACAGTTAAGCAACACCAGAATATGATCAAGATGGCTAAATTTAGTAATGAGGAAGAACACATAAGCCAGGAAAGGCTGCATCAGTTTGCTTTTGCCTGGGTTTACTAGGAAGGACAACATTCCACCCCTCTTCTCCTCTCCCCCAACTGAATTCATAAGGTGTACACTATATTTGCCCTTTGAATTCAGTTTGCAGCAACTAAAGGAAGCCGGGGACCAAGGGGTAAAGTGGGAAGAGAAACTGTGACATTCTAAACACATCTGGAAAAGCAGGGTGACATGATTAGTCTGAATTGTGCTTGCCAAAACAGATGTTTGGAGGGTATGCAATGATTCACAGACTGGCACTACTCGGTGGACCATCACTTTGTGTACCACTGCTATAGAAATCATCTGGCTAAAAATAAATGGTAATGGAAATCTAAAAAACATTGTAGTTGGCGTTTGCAACATGCCACCAAACCAAAGTGTGAATGTGGGCAATGCTTTTCAGAAACAAATTAAGGACCTTATCAAACGCTGGCCACGAAGCGAAGTATAAACGAAAAATAACCGAAGTAGGAATAAATTCAGTTCTATAGCGAAATGAACGGAATATCGCCTGTTTGGCCATTGCGCAATTAATACGAAGGCTCCCAAAAGCCGGCGTCACAGAATGTGGATGGCAAGGATGGGAGGAAAGAGTTGGGAGGAAAGGCAGCCAAGGGGACCGAGGAGGGGGAGGAGGGCTGGAGGACTGGAGAAGGGAAGGCAGCCCACAGTGGCGTGTCGGTGGGGGAAAATGCGAGAGAGATCGCCTCCCTCTTCCCTCTTCCTTCCTCCTCTCCTTCTTTTCTCCAATCCGGTTTGTCTTTTGCCAAGGCAATCCCTTCCCCTCGCTGGGATTTTCTCCCCGCCTACCATTGTGCACTGAATGCGAAGGCTCCCTTGTACTTCCCCGACAAACCGAATGTCAAAATCTCCCTATTCCTTACGGATTAGCTCCGTGTTCTGCCGAGTTCAGGGGCAGCGTTGTGTATAAACACGGGAAACAATACGGATTAGCTCCGTGTTCTGGGGCAGCGTCGTGTATAAACACGGGGAAACAATACGGATTAGCTCCGTGTTCTGGGGCAGCGTCGTGTATAAACACGGGGAAATAATATGTATTAGCTGTGGATGCCCTTTGGATTAGCTCTGCTTCAGACCCCATGTGATAAGGCCCTAAGATTGGGGTGGGATTGAATTGAATCATGGGAGCAAGAATTATTAGGAACATGTAATTCCAAGTATCCAGATATCTGCTGAGAGACAAACTCCACTAAGCATCACATGCTGTGTTGAAAACTTCCGTTTGTGTTGGAACAAGAAAATGAAAAAAGAAAATAGCAGCAAAGTACCCACAAGCATGTGGATACACATATAAGAGAGACATTACCCTATTTAGATGTTTAGTAAGCATGTTTATTAGATATGTGTGTCTCTTCCATTATCATGTCTTTGTATGGAAATAACATGTCTGAAAAGGAGAAATTGGAGTTGAGGCTCACATGGATGCAGGATGTTCTCCTTTGCATGTGGCACTTTTGCAAAAGGAAAGTGATAATGGTGTGGTGGTGGTAGCATACTCTGCCCCTTGCACACAGAATATATACATGACATGTGAGTTCATGGAAGCATCAGAAATGAACTGCCATGTGGAAATGGTTTATGCCAGCAAACAGGAATCTCTGTTTCCTTAATAGTATTTGTTATTACTTTTTCTTGGACCATTTCCTTCTAACTAATGAGACAGCTAGCTACAGTGATGCATACATCTTTCACTGCCTGGCACTGGCACACAGGATCCATCTTCATAGAAAACATCAAGAATTTCATGTTAGATAATTGATGGGGATGAAAGTCACTTTGTAACTTTAATGAGAAACATAAGTAATAATTTAGTTATTAAATGTGAGTCAGTTTAATCATTTTCCATGACTCATCAGGAAACAGAGTTAACATTTTTGGAGAACTTATTGAGACACACAAGTCATCTTATCTTTGCTGGTTTGACACTTATATCTATAGCGGTAAGCAAGTGCATTGGAAAGTGGCATTCATTTAGTAGGGTAGAACCACAGATATTGAGCCCCATTGCAATTTAAAATACAATAATACTGCACTTCGGGGTGTTTTTGAAAAAAAGAATGAAAGAGATTTTACATAAATTTTATTTATGCAAGTATTGTATCAGAGAAATGTCAATTTGTAGCTTGTACATGTAGCACATACATTTTTAACAAGATGATTTAATTTGTTATTCATTATTATAATCATTTGTCACATTACCAGGTTTGACAGCATCTTTTATATTCCCTAAATATTCCTGCATTTCTTTAAAAAAAACTGTTTCTGTCAAGCAGAAAGGCTATTTAAACCCAGAGGTTGATAGTGTAAGTCTTTTTGACCACTTCTCCCAAAGATTCTGGGGAAAGTAATCCAAAAAAGCATTAACTCTGGTTAAATTAGACTTTGGACTCATCCTCGTTGTTGTTGTTGTTGTGTGCCTTCAAGTCATTTCCAACTTATGGCAACCCTAAGACTAAATCCCTAAAAACCCTAAATACCAGAGATTTCTTGGCAAATTTCTTCAGAGAGGGTTTGCTATTGCCATCCTCTGAAGCTGAGAGAGTGTGACTTGCCCAAGGTAACCCAGCAGGTTTACATGGCTGAGCCAGGATTCAAACCTTGACCTGTAGAGTCATAGTCCAGTGCTCAAACCACTACACCACACTGGCTCCTATACATACAAGCTTATAATGAAAGGGGCAGAGAAAACAGCAAGGATCCAGCGCTGGCTATTTTCATACATCTGTATACTAGAACACTAGAATTTCCTGGTCACTCTTCTCATTGTTCCATCCAGCTTCCTGAAAACCACTCTGACAGATCTGGAGCAGCATCTGCTCTAATCTGAAGCGCCATTAAGTCCAAACCAGCAAAGCTGCTGTTTACATGTGGAAGCATCACAGCCACATTCATAGGGCTCTTGGGATCTGAACCAAGATCTATGAACTGCCTTACCCCAATAGAAATTTTGCAGTCAACTGAAATTATGCAAATGAAGTAAATTAACATGCTTGCATTTTGTGCATAATGAGTACTGCTTTTGCAGGAAGAGAGTTACAAGTAGAGAATAGCAAGGAAAGGCACATGGAAATTGGGGTCAAATGGGTAACATGGCAGGCTGTGAGGCAGGAATATTAACTGCAGGCGAGGGATAGAGAATACCAATGTATCAGCAGCTTCAATTTTATTTTTCTTGAAACATCATCAAATGTTGTCTATTTTCCACATTTATTCCTACAAGCGTATGGTCTGGAAGCCTGAAGATATGTTGGTTTTTTTTAAAAAAAAAATGAAAGCATCTAGATAGTTCCTTTTTGGGAAAACTTGACTCACCAGATCAAAAGCATCATCTAACCAGTGAAGATGGGACAAATTCTTAGAAAAATGGTTTCTATGATCCAAGGAGACAAAAAAAAATTGCTTGCAACATTCCAGCTCTATAATGGTTTTATATTTTTGCTATGATATTATGTATCTATAACAATTGTTATTGTTGATGTGCATCTTCAAGTAATTTTTGACTTATGGTGATCCTAATGCAAACCCATCAAGGGGTTTTCTTGGCAAATTTCTTGAGAGGTTTGCCATTGTCATCCTCTGAGGCTGAGAGAGTGTAACTTGCCCAAGGTCACCCAGTGGGTTTATATATCCGAGCTGGGATTAACACCATACAGTATTACAGACTTATTCAAAATGTTCTCTACATTATGGATTTCAGACTGTAATGCCTATATGTTAATTAATTATTTATCTCTATGTTTAACATAAAAATAAATTTAATACAGAGTTAAACTTTAAAAAAAAACAAAAATTAGAAATTTTGAGTTCAAAAACTCAAAATGTACAAAATGCTATTTTCCCCCCAACCTGCACAGTGAACAAAGATATATACGCACAATAAATAGTACAATAACATTATCCTAAGCTTAGGTACTTGAAGAATTTGTGGCAGGAAGAAAACAAGGACTGAAAGACTTTTGGCTTTGGGACTCTTTCATTCCTACATACAGCTGCATAGCTAAATTTAGTCCAGAAATAAGTCCTTTACAGCTTCTATTCCATTGTCCAAATGTAACACTGCCTGCCATTTTCAGTTTGCTAGGACTGTGTTGAGTTGTGTGGTGTTGCCATACCTAATACATTTTCACCTAAGTTTCTTCGCCGCTTAGAAGACAGCTGAATAACCAATTAAATAAAGCAGTATCAATCTTCTTTTTTTAGGATACCTTTTTTCTGTTAGCTTTGGGCCTTCCCTTGCAATTACAGTTCATCATACATAGAAAGTACTTGACAGTCTATTAATTTTCAACCAGAATCCTCTATTACTTTTCACTTGAGTACATCATTCAAGCTGCTTTAGAATCCAAACACTGACCATTATCGCTAAAGAAAAAATATTGTTCCCACTCAACCCTTATATTTTTAGCATTACATAACTTTCTTCAACAAATGTTACTGTGTTTAAAATTTCTGCTCCTCTCTCATGCCAGTGCCCAATTACCTTAAACACTTGAATATAGTTGCTTGTGCCAGTATGTAAACTGAAAACCACACCTTTCTCAGATTTTCTGGGTATGTTCATATGCATGCAATTTTTTTTTTGAAAATATCCACTTGTCTGATTAAATCTTGATTGGGGTGGAATTGAATTGCCTTTAATTAAGATTGTTCAAATATAATGGGACTGGCACTTCAGCTTCCTAGAATTCTGTTGAATTAAAGGGTTTTTATTATGATGAATACATTTGTAGTGGATTCCTATCCACGTTATCACACGTGGGCCAGTTTAGTTGTTAAAGAGATAATAAAGTGGAAAGGAAGATCTCGAAAAGAAAGCGAAAATAGAGCTTAATTATGCAAAAGCTTTTCACACGTAATTACAGTAATAACGGAATTAAGTTAAAAGCGAAAAAAAGATGTTTTTAACTTTCATACACAAGTGAAAAGAACCCGTACATGTACTGGAAATGGGTGTGTTTTGTGACAAGACTCCTCCTTTTCCAGGGCGAATCCTGCATTTCCCAGGAGGAAATGTCAGACTGTCCTACATTTGGGGTCATGTCCTCCTGCACAGGTCCTAACCCCCTTCCGTTGGGGTTAGGACCTCTCAAGAGAGCAGAGGAGGAGGAGGAGGCTGGAAAGGCAAGGCAAGGCAAGGCAGGGATTGAGAGGGGGAAACTGGAGGTAGCCAAATCTACATACATTTTTTTTTTTTAAAAAAGATGAAGTTTCCGAGAAGCCCCAAAGCAGGACATGAGAACTTTGTTAGGATTTTGACTTGGAATACTTGACATCACCCTTCACTGGAATTTCAGCCACAGCATACTGATTCAACCAATTGTAGAGTGGTGTGAATCAACATGTAGATTCAATGGCACTCCTCTAATCAGGACTAACAAGAGGATTTGGGCCCTTGTTTTCTTTTCAGCTCTGAATCAAAACAATCTTTGCCCAGTAGTTTAAATTTTGGATTTTAAATCTTAAGCTATAAATCCAGTGTAATGTTAGCAGGATAAAACAATGTGCTGGGGCAGTTCCTTGGCTTGTTCCATTTGTGGAAGCAGTAGTGTGCTGGTTTTTGTGGCCCGTAGTCACAAGAATCCATCTTCAAATGCTGTTATTTAATGTACTGCAGTGTACATTAAATAAATAAATGCTGTTATTTAATGTACTGCAGTGAGATCACTGCCTTTTTGTATTGGTTCTGTTTAAGTTTTATATACCATCCCAGGATCTCTTGTGGATAAAGAGTGTTTTTTATCTTTTTAAAATGAATAAATAAATAAATATATGACATCAAAAAAGATCAATTCCTTATTAATTCAATTTATCTATCCATTTTTGGTAGTGTTAAGAGAGAGGGCTTTTCCTTATAAACTATGGGCCTCGGCAGACGGGTTATTGAGCTGTCTCCGAGGCAAGGAAGAGGAGGGGCAGCCGCACGCGCGGCGCCCCTTCCTCTTCCCGAGGTCGTCCTCGGAGCCGCCGGCCCTCCGCACGTCCGGTGCTCCGGGGACAACCTCCCGCCGCAGCAACCGCACGCGCTGCGGCGGAAAAGTCAGTGAAAGTGCGCCCGACGCTTTTAGGGCACACTTTCACTGACTTCTGAAAGGAGCGCTATTTTTGCGCTCCTTTCAGAGGCGCCGACGGTGCGCCGCGGTGCGACTGCTCCAGTCCCGCGGCGCACCGCCACAGGCCGTCTTGGACACCCTCGTCTGCTTCCCCCCTAAATTATTAAACTCCATAATTAGACTGAATTTTGGTATAAACCTGCTGACATCCCATTTTTCCATATTATCTATCTCTTAACAAAATAGAGCAACAGCTTTGAATCATTTTTTTCCCTTTAGTTTAGTTAGCAGACACACACACATATATTTCTGAAAGGAGATGAAGGATAGGCAAAGATCATGACTTGTTGCATGACTGTCTGTATTGAGGACAGAAGATCTCAGCCTGTGTATGTATTTTGTAAAGCAAAAATAAAATGGAGGCCACATGCCCCTCAGGTCTGGAATAGACTGACACCCCTCAGGTCTGGAACAGGTATAGGTAAAATATGGGGGTATCTGGAGGGCATTGAAAGTCAGCACCCCACCTGATAAAAAACAACAACTCATATTTTAAAAAAACACCATTCTCACAGAAAATCAAACAGGCATGAGAGAAAATCTATCTCTCCTTAACTCACTCTAAAAACAAAATTTCTATCTAGTCCCTTCAAACCTAAAAAGGAAAAAGGAAAATAACAAACTAGAGTAAAACACAAGTTAAAATGTAGGGGGGGGGGGAATAGGTCTATAGAGAAAATTCTTCATCAAGTAGGATTATTTGGTTTCTCTCATAAACATGGCACATAAATAGTTTTCCCAAAGTGAATTTGCTAGCTCCCTGCACCAACAAAATTGTTGCTATTTCAACCTTTTAAACAGCCAGGCCAATGTAGTGCTACATAATCTGTTTGACTTGGTGTTTTCCAGACACCAAGAATCTAATGGGTTTTTTTTCTTTCCTTTGTCCTTCGCTCCTGACAACAAACACACGGTTTTTATTCACACGCTCTTTCTGTAACCTTTCTTCTTCTCCTCCTCCTGTCCACCTTCTCTATTACCATTAAATACACATACTCTCACCAACAAATCTACATATTCTTTACCACCGAATCTACATACTAGACCACCTCTTACCCATTTTAGTTTTCAGGACAACTATCTTGCTGACAGCCTCAGCATAACAACAACAATAAAACAAAATATTCATAAAGAAAACCTCAAGATAAACAAGGTTCCAAACAACAATAACAAATAAATTTCAGAAGTTTTGTCCCATGGACCAGAGAAGAAAAGCACAAGGGAAAACTTATTGTTTTTATGTTCAGGTAGACTGTGCATGATGAAGAGGCTCTTCTAAAAGTATAGCAACATGGAAAAATCAAACCTAATCTAATTTGAATGACAATCTTCAAATTTTGTGTCTTCTAGAAACACTTATTTTCCAATTAAACACTCTTTCACTAACAATGCTATCCATGGGGTTACAACAGGCTATGTCACATCCCAAACAACAATATTATATTAACAACACAGACTCCAATTAAGTCCAAAGATACAAAAACTTAAAGACTCCAAGTGGACATACGTATCCAGTTCTCCATTTTTCTACATCAATCTAAATCTACTGTCTCATTTATTCCTACTATATTGGCGTTCATACAGATTGCATGTTTTGATTGCAAATAGGGTTTCCAATAATTTTCTCCCATATTAAATCATCACTTTTATCTGCCACATTGATTCTCCCATTTTATAATCCAAAATTTATACTATGATTAGAAATTTGTATTAACCCATCGTTCCAGTTTCCCTATTTTCACTAACAAGTTTCCATGACTTCTAATTGTAAACCAGCAACTATTTCATGTAACCTAAAAGTTAATACTAAGGGCCTCTACACATGGGCCTTTTGTGGCGCGTTGGAGGCAGGGAAGGGGAGGAGCAGCCGCACGCCAGCCGCCCCAACCCCTCCCCGAAGACGTCCTGATGTCACGTGTCCTTATGCATGGCGCATGGCATCAGGACATCCTCTGCGCGTAGCGTCCTCATGCGCTATGGCGGAAGGGCCAGAGAAGAGCCACGTGGTGGCTCTTGGGGTGGCCTTTTGCCGCCTTTAATAGGCATGGCATTTTGCGGCTCTTTTAAGAGGCGGCAAACGGGAGAATCAGGGCCGCTGTGTGTGCTAGCAGCGGCCCCGATCCTCTGCTTCCCGGGGCGACCCAGGGCCGCCCATCTGCATCTCCCCTATGTCTTCCTTAGCCATGTGTATGACTTTTTATTATAACACCTAACTCATCTGGGATATGTCCGCACTACACAATTGTGACACTTTGTTATATCTTTAATTATTATGGCCCCATCTTCAGGTATCTTGGAATTTGTAGTTTCATGAAATACTTAGACCATCCTGCCAGAAATCTCTAATACTGTAGCTTAGGGGAGTGCATTAGAGAATTCTAAGTACCTCATTAAACTACAAATCTCAGGATTTAATAGGATAGAACTGTGGCAGTTAGTGGTATCAAAGTGCTATACTTGTGGAGTGTGGATACACCTGGTGAGATGGATAATATATCAACTTACATTATAGTGATTATTTCAAAATTTGTATCTGTACATATAATTTTGCACAGGCATATTTTACACAAACACAAATTGATATTGCTGTAGTATCTGAAATAGTTGGTAGCAATATTTATGGATGCACTGTGACACAACATGTGATGCAATAGAAGCAAACAAAGGGGACAGAAACTGGGAGGAAAGGAAGAAGAGAAAAACTAGAGACAACTTGAAGCAGGAAATGGTTCTTCCCTAAGCAGTTTAGCTAGGTGATTAATATTTTATGGAATTCACAAATTCATGCATTCGGTGGAGTTTTTAAAATACAAGTTGCAACTTTTCTTCAGAGCTCCCATAGGGCTCACAGCAATTCCCGAAACTAGATTTTTTTTCTGGTAGTTGGCTTCTTTTCTAGACTGCTAATTTTAATAAAAGGAAATTAGGAGTTCATGAACAAAAGAAAGCAACATCTTGGTCTGTGTTGCTGAAGAAAACATTGCACTCTGTTGCTGCTGCATCAGAAAAGAGCTTGGAAATAATTAGTTTATTAACTTGTTGAGCTATGAACATGTTTGATTTTTCTCCTAAACCCACCTAACTCACTATTTATTTATTAATGTTGAAGTTGTACTTCAATGTATTAATGATTTTTGAATGATAGAATTTGTTAGGGTGGATGGCTCTTCTAAGAGATTCAGTAATAGTGTTAAGCCTAAGGAAAAGAAGGTTTAGAATTGGAGAAAATGTATTACATGACTTTGCTGATAGGCAGGCTATGCTACTTGTTTGAATCATGGTTGTCTTTCGGAATAGGGATGAGGTAGAGAAATTTGGAAACCAACAGAAGAATAGCTAGGAAACAACTGAAGACCTTGGAGTGTGGGTGGCAAATGAAAAAGAAGGAGAAAGAAGAGGAAAATGATTCAGTGACTATCTTTGTAGGAACAGTGGTGTCACTGCAGTTGGTGTCACCCAATGCATTAACTCATGGGGTCACCCCCTCCATTGACCTCCTCTCATATCATACAGAATCCTTAGTAACGTTTTTTATACTAATGTTACTCATAAACCGAAGTTCCTGTATATCACTGAATGTAATGGTAATTGTTTGTTTCGTTGTTTCCAGGATTTATATCCTGCCTTTCTCCCACAACGGGATTCAGTTTAATTGTGACATAAACAACGAGCAAAATTAAAATTATACCTTTAAATTACAATATCATACACACAGTGTAAACAAATGTATATAGTACATAGTTTCATGTACTTAAAGTGAAAATTTGGTAAGATGTGATGCTTTGTAAGAAAATTTAAAAATAATTTTAAAATATATTTTCTAAAAAATATTAAAAAATAATTTAAAAATAAAAAATTAAATTTTATTGTTTTAAAAAACTGGAACCTCTCCATTCTCTTCCCACTGAGCATTGGCCCACACCGTCTCTTCACCATTTTAAAGGATGCAGGCAAATGCCACAGTCTGTTTCTGCCTAAAGATAAATGTTTGGGGACCAGTGGTGTCACCCCTCCTTAGGTTGTTACCTGGTACAGCCCACATCTCCCAAAACCCCTTAGTGACACCTCTGTGAAGGATGCTACCTGTTGCTACATTTGCTGTTAATCTATATCCTTTTGCTGAAATTGCCATTCTGGGATTTGCAGTTTAGGGAGGGGCATTTAGGCTTCTCAGCCAGAGAGCTCTTAGGCCTCACTGAACTACAAATCCCAGAATATCACAGGAGGCAGCTAGAGCAGTAAAAGTGGAATAGTAGCACTCTAAGAGTGTAGTGTGGTAAGCCTGTAAACGTTTGAAGAGCAAGTGAACAGTGTACATGTTGCTGAGTGTGGGAGAGGTAGGAAAAAAGGGATACAGTTTATTCAAAAAATATAGAACCAGGGGTATGACTAGGGTTTTCAGGGGGTGAGAACCCCACCGGGTGATCCTTCAGAGGAAGGGTGACACCCATTCAGGCCCTCCATCCACTGGTGCAGCCCCTTCCAGCTCTGGGCCAGCTGCTGGCTGGCTAGGAAAGGGAGGTGCCAGCAGCGGCAACAATGGTGCTACAGACCCCTCCTCTTCATGCTACCATTTCCTCCTTTTCCTGTCCAGCTGGGTGCCAGGTGGTAACAGCAGCTCCCCTATGCTATTGCCTCCCGTTCCAGCTTCTCCACTGCCTTGGGCTCCCTTGACCTCAGCCAAGAGGGAAGGTAGTGGTGACGCATGAGGCAATGGAAGCAGAAGCGGTGAACCAGCTGCAGCCAAGGATGGGGTGATGGCCACAGTAGACAGATGTGAGTGGCAGGGAAGTGCCAGGCAGCTTGGGCAGGATGGAGAACATTATGAGGTGGCCACGAGGATGAGGGCAGATGGCAAGTGGACATGTCAGCTGCCACTTCTTCTGCTGCCCGCTCCTGCTCTCTTCTCATATTTTCTTTCCTAGAGTGGCTGCCTGCCTGGTGGTGACAACATGAGTAACTGCAATTGGGTGATGCCAACTCTAGGGATGCCACTGCATAGAACAGCTTGTAAGATAAGATACCATACTTTACAATAGCCTTTCCCACCCTTACTTATTGTTTCCAGATATGCTGAAGTTGTACCATCTCCTGGTAACAGTTGGCTTTGTAGTCCATCTGGAGAAAAGATCCAGGATAGAGGAAAGCAATTTGAAAACAAGCAAAAGGGCACCTTTGAAGGTGACAATAACAAAACCTGCTCCTACAGGTTCCATGCCATCTCTGTGAATCCTACACTCTGCCCTGGAAAGTAACATTTAAAGTAATGAATTAACTAACAATGATTTAATTCAACTAATTCAATTGTTCGGTTTTTAGCGCTAGTGGCAATAAATTAATTTCCCAATTGCTAATGGTTATCGTTATCAATTATTAATTTTCAAAGCTCTGCATCAAAATGGGTTCTTTGGGATTTCTTACCCTGAACACACTTTACTTACTAACAGGATCTCATAGAGAAGCATCTGTTAGTGATTGTAAGCCACAGGACCAAAGAAGAAAGAAAAGCAAACCTAATGAAGAAAAACTCATGTTCCCTGTTTCACTCATTGTAGGATCCTTCTTCTGAATCCCTTCGGCCAAGGGCCAAACAAGGCCCATCTTAGCCTATATACCTCCTCCTCTGTAAGAGAAAACAGCAAAAGAAAGAAAGAAAGAAAGAAAGAAAGAGATGATGTTTCAGTTATCCTATCAGTTTAAAGTTTCCTTTCCCTAAGCCATCATACCTGTACAAGTTACAATATAGATATACCATTGTGGGAGTTCTAAAACCTAAATGGTGCCAAAATACTAAGTGTTTAGCTAGAAAAAATGGCTTGCTTGGTGCTAATTTTCTTTTAAAAAGTGAGCAACACAAAACTAACAAATGTACTTTCTAGCCAGGGTCAGCCTTCCTATAAAGTAGATGTATGGAAATGTGGAATGGATAAAGCTGCATGTGCCCCCAACTTTTTCTACTGCTCTAAAATAGAGGAAGCTGTTCCGTCACTGGTGCTAAAATAAGATTAATCTATCATTAGATATAATCAGGGGAAGCATCATCTTGCCCTTTGTCTCAGGCAGACAGTTCTTGGTTATTCTTCAAGGTTTCTGATTATTCTAGCAATTTTTTTTATTTTATTTTTTATTTTTTTGCATTTAGGGCCTGTACAGATTGCCAGAAATAATCCATCTTGAGACCACTTTAACTGCCCTGGCTCAGTGCTAGTGAATAATGGGAATTGTAGTTTTTTTCTGAGACATTGAGCCTTCTCTGTCAGAGAGCTCTGGTGCCACAACAAACTACAAATCCCATATTCCATAGCATTGAGCCACAGCAGTTAAAGTGGCATCAAACAGATTATTCCTGCAGTGTAGATGCAGCCTTGGAGACTATTTCTACTAACATCACTACATGGAAATCTTATGGTGAACTACTAGCTAATCAGATGTAGGGTTTTGCATATCTAGTGTCTGTGGTCCGGGGCCAGTGTTCCCCCAAAAAGATAGGGAAACGATTCATTCAGTTCAACAGCAATGAGGCAAATTTCTATATATGCAAAGCGGGAGAGGGAGAAACACACATACCTCTGTTCCTGAAAAGGAGGAGTTTGAAATAGCCTTTGTCTTCATCCAAGTATGCAAGTTGTCATCTTAATAATTGCCAATCAGGCTGAAGTGAATGACCTTCAGCTAGAATCATTCCGAAGCACCTGGATTATACTACTAGATATAGAGTTCATTGTCCAACTGATGGCACAAATCGAGCGTAGTCCCAAATTCTGAGGTCTGCAAGCAGATCATGAATGGATTATTGGGGCTTGGCCTCTTGCATTATCTGCATCATTTTCAGTATCCTTGCAAGCAAATGATTGTTACAAAATCAAAGTCTTAACGTATTCCTCAGTGTGTTGGCAGTCAATAATGTTCTCATTAAGACTAACTAATGTTCTTACGGTTGCTTGAAACACTTTATTGGCCTTTAGAGCTGGCTTACAGATTTGCGGGAGTAAATTAATTGTAGCAGTAGTTGAGTTGAAAGTACTCTCATCTACTCATGACCTCCTGAGACTTGATGGTCAATGCCTCTAAATCTAATCTGGAAAGCAACGATATGAAAGCTAATGACCTTGGCAGTTAAATCTCCATCTTTGGGCTTTTACAGATAAGCAGTTATTTGACTGGTAGAAAGAGAATCTCAAGAACTATTAACTAGAGGGTAATTGTTTAAAAGTGTTATGGGAAGAAAGAACATCAATTGCTGTAATAGCTTCAGTTCTGGGCTTTTTTTATCTCACATTTTCTTTGCTCCCCACACCGACATTCTGCCATCCTTACCTTTCTGTCTTTGCACCAGTCCAGTTAAAGCTCCAGCTGTGTAGCAACCTTTAAGTACTTGTGAGGAGTCCTTACAATGAGAAAACCTCCAGTTACTATTGACAGATATTCCAAAAAGCTGGATAGGGCGAGAGCCTTCAGCCTTTTATGAGCTAAGGAGCTTGACTGAAATTTTGAGGGAGTGCTCTGAGTGCACTCACAAAATGGCTGCTCTTGTAGATGTAGCCCAGGGACCGGCAACCTACGGCCCAGGGGCCGGTTCAGCCCCCGGGCCCCGGACTTACCGGCCCAGGCCGTAGGTTGCCACCGCCGCGCGCCACCGCCACCGCTGCCGCCAGGGCGTGTGTTTCAGCCGCGCTTGTCGTGGCCGCCATTTTGGAAGTCAAAATGGCGGCCGCGGCGCGTTTGCACATGCGCAATACTCTTGCGCATGCACAAACGCGTTGTGGCCGCCATTGTGACTTCCAAAATGGCGGCCGCACATGCGCCGTGGTGGCTGTGGCCGTGTGCGCTACGGCGACGGCCGCGGTAGTGGCCGCGGCGGCCGTGTGCACAGGGGGGGCGTGCACGGTGGAGGAGGGTGCGCGTGTGCGCGCGCGCGCCACCATTCCCCCCCCTCGGCCCAGCCGAGAGGCAACCTTTTTGAGACCGGCCCAGGTCTCAAAAAGGTTGCCTGTCTCTGATGTAGCCACTCACAAAACATGTATTTAAACCAGTCAGTAGTTGTTTTTTCAACCTCCATTTCACTTGTATCCAAAATGTCTTTTGTCATGATCCAAGATGCTTCAAGTCATTTATGGTATCAAAATGGAAGAAAGTTTCATGTCCTAATAGTCATATGAGTCCCAATTATACATGCCAAGGAACAGTGCTCTCTCTCTCTCTCTCTCTCTCTCTCACACACACACACACATACAACAAATTCACCCTCTTCCTGACCCGTTTGCCTTGGTGACTTTTGACTTGCTATCTTTATCTTTCCCACTAATGGAATAACATGTCAGAGAGAGAAAAGAGGTGGAAAGATAAAGTCAGAGGCATACAAGACAGACCTCTCACCCCCTAAAAGAAATTCGAATGCCTAGCCCACATGTGGCACAAGTTAACAGATTCCAGGAGAGCCCCCTCCCTCAGTAAAGAGTGCCAAGGTACTATGCCAAGATGGCAAAGGATACAGCATAAAACTAGGAAGTGCAGGGCAAACAGTGGTTATGTGGCAAGGAAATGCTTAAGGTTGCAACAAAAAAGAGCGCAGGGAAAGTAAGGTGCTATGATAGCACAGAATAGCCTCAAGGGAAATAAATCCATGAAGACCAATGCATGTGTAGCTCCTATGTCATTAAGGGGCTGTACAGACTGGCCAAAAGGGCTGGCCTGGGGTGGGGGCATGGTGACTGCATGCCAGCCGCCCTGACTCCTCCTTGGTGCTGCCATCACGCCACCCACCCAACCAGATGGTGGGTGGTGTCAGGGTGCTCCCTTGGCACAGCATTCACACACACTGTGCCAAAGGAGTGCCAAAAAGCCACCACAGCGGTGGCAAGGGCAGCTTTTTGCTGCTCTAAAAAGGTGCAGGATTTACCAGCTCCTTTTAGAGTGGCAAACCACCGGATCGAGGCTGCAGTGTGCGGTTGCCGCAGCCCTAATCCGGCCATCTGTTCAGCCAAAGAGATACAATCCAATCTTTCCCTAAAAAGGGACACACACACAAAGAATTAGGATTACAACCCTGAAGGGATTATTGTGGGGAGGGTTATGATTATCATTAACAGACATTGCTTTGGTGGCAGAGGAGATCACACCTGGAGAGCCACTGGAAATCAAGATGCAAAATGAGAAGTGAGGATGGGGAGATGGAAATTGCTGAGTGCCACACTGTCTTCACAGACATCACCAGACATGCCCCCTATCTCAGAGGCACAACATACAGAATAGTGACAGAAGCTCAATACCTCAAAACAGATCAAATTGACCCAGAGCAAATCCACTTGCCAGATTGTTTCTGGAGTACAATAACCTGAGTAAAATTGGAAATATATTAGAACATCACAGGATGCTATATTGTGAGGCATTTGGATTGCATCAAGATTAGATCTACAGCCCCATGTCCAATAGTCCCATAGCATGAACTGTATAACACCTATTTGGATTTCCAGAGAAATACTCACAGAAAAGATCTACAAACACATATGCACAAACCATCACGACCACCACAAAAAGCCCAGGCAAAACACAAACACCAGACAAAATGAAGGTATTTATACCTCTGTATTTTTTTTTAAAAAAAATCTATCTGTTCAGAGGATTTTATTATATATATTTTTATTAATTTGGTCTTGGTCCTGCTTATATATTGTGCTCATCAAACCAAAGCCAGAGGCCAGACCATCAGCCTACCACTGCTCTGTTATGGATGGCTTCACCATTTAATTATATTGATTCTTCTAAGAAGTAACTTTCCAAGCTCTGTTTCAAACTCAAACACAATACAACAACAGCTGTTCACAGCCTGCTCAGGATTATCCAAGCTGCACAAGCAATGAATTTTGGCAGCAAACACTTGCTCATATGAAAGTGAAAGATACTTTAGTCACATTGGTTTCATTTCCCTGGGACTGCTTTCCACACTCCTGATTTTGTGCTAGAAGCACAAGTCATATATTTGGGAACATCCTATGCTAAGAACTGTTAAGACAGTTGCATTCAAAGGAAAAAAGCCATTTAATTCTGAAATGATCCAGAGTAGATCTAGTTGATTAAGGGGGGATGCAGAAGGGCGGCCATGAGCCATCCTGGGAAGTGGCAGATTGGGGCCAAGGCTGCCCCACGCCTCGGCCCTGATCCTCCCTTTTCCTGCCTGGGAAAGGAGCACTAAAATAGCACTCCTTCCACAAGCCACGAAAGGGGTCCCCAGAGAGCCGCCATGTGGTTCTTCTGCACCTCTTCCGGCTCAGCATGTCCAGACGCTGAGCCGGAAGGACGTCAGCGGAGCGCCCACCATGTGCAATGGTGGGCACTCCAATGGCATCCTTGGGAAGGGGTTGGGGCGCCAAGCGTGAGGCTGCCTCTCCCCTTCCTTGCCTCCAAGACAGCGCAAAGCGTCATCTGCAAAGGGGGTTAGATGTCCACAATTACATGTATGCCCCCAAATTTTTCAGAGGTCACTTATCTGAAATCCAGCTATGTGACTTAGCCTAGTATTTCAGCACTCCTTTTAATTCAGAGGTGAAAATCATGCAGATGTCTAAATGTGGTTGGACTTTAAACCCCATCAACTTTGGATATCAAGGCCAGGCAATAGTGATGATGGAAGCTGTAGTTCAACAACATCTGCAGGGCCAGATTTGCCCAAACTTGCTCTGACTACAAATTCAGATGGGGTGTGCTGCCAGGTTTGTAAGCAAAATGGGACCATAGAGAAATAAGAGAAAAGTATCACTATACTTGAAGAAGTACAAAAAGCTTTGAGAGGGGATTAAGACACACCTTCTCCTGGCAGCTCAGTGGCCATGGGATTCTATCTATTGAGAGAAAATATAGTTCCCCTTCCATTTTCACGGACCTGAAGCCTGCGTCCCTCACCCATTCACAGGTGGCAAACGGAGGGGAACAAAATGAGAGGTGTGCCTATGGTCTTGAATATTTGCGGATTTCCGTTTTCATGGGTGTGTGTGTGTGTCCGGAATGGATCCCCCATGAAAATGGAGGGGTGACCATATATATATATATATATAAATTAAAAGAGTATCCTGTAAGAGACAATGTCTACTGGCTGGAACCTTGAACGCCACTTCTTGTGCCAAGGATGGAGAAACTGTCAACCCAACAGCAGAATCAATTTCAGGTAAGTTACAAGGGGGCTGCATTCCAGTAATGGGGCCAAAGATAAAGGATTGGGCCCCAGAATATACCATGATTTAGTTTAAAGCTCTTACAATAACTTTTAGGAGAGGTATTTTAACCTTCTAAAATAGAGAAAATTCTCTTTAAAAGCTAGAAAAAAAATCAAAGGAAAATAGGGAAAGGAGGTATGGCTACCTGTTAACTGGGAGGCGCAGGTTAGAGGAATCATATAGCTCTTGTGCTTCAACAGCTCCATTGGCGTCCAGTCTATTTCATAATTCAGAATGGCGGTGTGATCTAACAAGCCCAATATGGTTTAGACCCAGACTATCTGATAGGCAGTTAACGTGGGGTTAAACCAGATTAGTTCTCCAGTAAGGATGCATCCTCAGTAGTGTTTTTTAAATGTTCTTATCTTTTTAAGTATATCTTTTACATTGTTTTAATAATATGAATAGTTTAACTTTGTTTTAATGTTGAGCTTTGATATTTTTAGCGGTATTGTACATGTCTTAAATTGTAAGCTATCTTGAGTCCCAATTCTGGGGGAAAGGCCAGGTATAAATAAGGTTAATCAGCATCATCTGGGGAACTGCTGAGGGCCAGATTGAGACTTGAGGAGGCCCTAATTTGACCTCAGGACCTGAGGTTCCCCAGCCTTGCCAAACTGCAACACACAGGTCCCATTTGTGTAGTAATTATTAATCAATGCACATACACTGCTGCCAGAAACTATTTGACATGCTTGATTGCTGTTTATGCTCAATTTTGTTGTAATACATTTAACAACACAGTCCTAGGACAATCTGCAAAGACACTCCTTTGAATCAAAGGAAAGTGTGCATAAGATTGCAGCCTACAAAAGCCCCTTCAACATGGATTTGTCTGACTCATCTCCGCCTGCATGGCGATTCTCTTGTGAACAACCCAAGAGCCAAGTTTAATTGAGCTGCATCTGGAGCTGACTGAATATACAGAGACTAGGGATTTGCTGACTGATTAACTGTCTCTGCTTTTTAACCTGGACGAAGAGGCATGCATGAACATGTGACATTTGTGTATGATTTTTAAAAAAACCTGTGGAGGGCAGCATAAAAGGGAAGATGGGGAGTAAGAATTCAATTCATCACACTCACAAGTCAATTAAAGTGTCATATGAAATGAGGGCCTGCAGGTACTCCTATTAAACTGCTATTATTAAATCAAAGTATTTTTTTTAAATGTTCAGTTTGAGAGAGTAGAAGAGATGGAACAAACTCACATTAATATTCCTATGGCAATGCAACTTTTCCTTGTAGAAGCAGAATGAATGAAACCAGTTCACTTTTCAAGCCCTCCAGCTGACAAGAATCAAATCTGATTGTCACCCAGGTAGTCACAGTTGTTCAGGAGATTTGAAACAAGGAGAGATGAAATGCAGCAAAATAAAAATGATGCTACAATAAATACAAATAATTTGAAATATACAAAGAAGCAAAGGGAGCTGAGTTTCATATATTTTTAGTCAGAAAAAACAATTCTATAACTGTTTTGTCATGGCTTAACTCCATTTGGAAGTGATAAACATGGAAGTGCATAGAATTAACAACAAAGAACACAACCTCCTCCACAAACTGTTGTTGTTTTCAAATGTTTATTTAGAACATTTTAAGAATGCAATATCTGGGATATGGGAGAAACCTATTCAGCAAAATATTATTAATTTTGGCTTTTACTTCCAAGTTCCAAGTTCCTCCACAAGTATGGATAAGTATAGGAGATACCTCTTAAACAGATAAGTACAAGAGACACCTCTGTCCCCACCAGAATTTTCCACCTAGAATGAATTGTTCATTGTCCTCTCATTGAATCCACTCTAAATGCTACACTGGAATACACTCATCCCTCCACATTTGTGGATTTGGCTTTTGAAGATTTGATTATTCATGGGATTTATTAATATGTTCTCTCTAGGAATATCTAGGTCTTCCAGCGCAACTTTATGGTCAACTTTAACCAAAAGTTGCACTGAAGGACCTTGAGATTCCTAGAGAGCACACTCCACTAGGCATTTGTAGCTCCTCCAATGCAATTCTATGGTCAATGTCTGGCAGATGTTGCCCACAGAGTTGCACTGGAGGACCTACAGATTCTTAGAGAGGTGTTCTCTCAGGTAAAAACATAGTTTTTTTGTTATTTGTGGTTTTTCCAATTTCACGAAGGTCCTGTGCCCCTAACCCCAGCGAATATGGAGGGTCGAGTGTACTTCCGTCACCAGCATCATAGGGGGGATGCAGATGGGCGGCCCTGGGCCTCCCTGGGAAACAGAGGATCGGGGCCAAAGCTCCCGGACGCATCGGCCCCAATCCTCCCTTTTGCCGGCCCGGAAAACAGCGGCAAAATGCCACTCCTTTCAGAGCCGGCAAAATGGTGCCCTAAGAGCCACCGTGCAGCTCTGTGGCGCCCCTTCTGGTGCAGCGCATCAAAAGGTTGCGCCGGAAGGTCCTGACACCAAGCGCCATGCATAAAGGCGCATGGAGTCAGGACGTTTTCAGGGAGGGGTTGAGGCGACCAGCGTGCGGCTGCCCCTCCCCATCCCTGCCTCCAGGATGGCCCCAAGGGCCCGTTTGTAGAGGCCCATAGTCTCTTATTTAAATTCCAAGTTCTCATTTAGAGTAGATTCTATGAGAGGACAATGGAACAATTCCTTCTAAGAGGGAAATTTTGGTGGAGACAGAGGTGTCTCTTGGGGGAGATATGTCAAATGAAAGGGTCTCTTGTGAGAATATGGGGCTTTGAGCCAAGGAAGGGGAGGGGCAGCCGGATGCTGGGCGCCCCAACGCTCCCATGACATCCTTCCGTTGCAGCGTCCGGACACACTGTGACAGAAGAGACTATTTTAGCGCTCCTTGTAGGGCCGGAAAAAGAGTGGATCGGGGCCGAGGCATGTGGCATCCTCAGCCCTAATCCGTGGCTTCTCAGGGCGGCCCATGGCCGCCCATCTGCAGAGGCCTTAACTGTCTTATGGGGAGAAAAGCCACTTCAAAAAGAAGCTGCTTTTTTCTGCTTCTTCTCACAAACTGTGCACCTCCACATGTACATATAAATACACCAACCACGCTAGTGTGGTTCTAAAGAGGCGCTCTTTCCAAATCCTAACTCTAATTGTTCATGTAAACTCCCCATCACAGGAACACATTTAAAAGGAACAGAGCTGCTGTACAGAAGTGGTGGGGATGACAATGCCCAAAAGAGAAATCATGGAACCTCTCATGGAGATGAGAACAACATACACAAAACAGACAGTCAAAGAGGGTGCATAGGGTGAAGGGGAGAGTGAAGGGAGGCATGCTTGTACCTTGCTGGGATCTGCAAGGACACACTTCTGCTCTGATGCTGTGTCCCGGTGAATCACTGCACATGCAAATGGCCATGCAATGGGATGGCAGTCACTGGTAGTTCACTCCTGCGAAGGTGCTTGGGGATGGTGGTAGGGACAGTAAAAAAAAAAAAAAAGTAAAAGCTTAAAGCAATGCCATGTGGTCATGACATGCACACTCCAGCTGCGTTGGGAGCTGGTGGTGCGTTTGGTGGGATTTCAATGTAGCTTCAAGCCACTTTTCCCTGCCCATCTGTTTTGCCTCTCCCTCAACTGAGGACCTCTACAGACCAGCCCAAAGGGCCAGCCTGGAGACAGAGATAGGGAGGGGCAGCTGCACACCGGCGGCCCCAACCCCACGCCAAGGATGTCCTGACGCCGTGCGCCATTACGCACGGCGCACAGCATCAAGACATCCTTCCGTCACAGCGTTTTGACATGCTGCGCCAGAAGCAGTGCGAAAGAGCCGCCCACCAGCTCTTAAGGCGGCCTTTTGCCACCTGTAAAAGGAGCAGCATTTAGCGGCTCTTTTCACGGTGGCAAAAGGGAGGATCGGGGCCGTGCAGTCCGGCAGCCTCAGCCCCGATCCACCGCTTCCCGGGGCAGCTCTCCGCCATCCCTTTGGGCCCGTCTGTAGAGGCCCAGAGAGAATAATCAACCTGGACTTGAATTCTACTGTTAGTCCTTACTATATTGACCCACCATTCAACAGTTGATCCAATGAGTCTACGGTTGTTGAGACCAGCAATAGGATCCAGTTCTTTGTCACTTTCTTCTTTGACCGTTTCCATTCCGGTGGAAGAACTACTGTAGTATATATTTTTCTGAAAAAGCATTAAGAAGCAAAATTAGATGATATGATACAAACTAGCACAAAGTACCAAGTTGCATTACATTATATGGACCATAGTGTGCCAGACAAAAATGAAACATAGGCAGAAAGTGCTCATCCCTAGTCACATTGGCACACATGTATATTCTGTATTTTTCTACCAATGGGCTAGAGAAGTCTGAACTAAACTATGGAGGTCAAGGTGTAGAGTGAGGTGGCTGAAATGCTTTAAACAGTGACCTGACATTCTCCTTTTCCAGGACATGTCCTACATTTCAGCCTTCTGTACAGGAGACTGCCAAAGGTCCTCCATTTTGAGCATGACATAGAAGCATTAATTTACATTTTTATTAGTGTTTGTAGCTTTTATTTTGCAATGTCTTACATTTTTCTTGGTCCTACATTTTGCAGTGCCTTGTCCTCATTTACGGTTAGGACATCTGTGGGGTTCAATTTTAGTTTCCATGGTGTTAACCCTTTTAAAGGTAAACCAAGGGTCTCTGCAGACTGACCCAAAGGACCGGCCTGGAGGTAGAGTTGGGGCGGGGCGGGCACACGCTGGCTGCCCCAACCCCACGCCAATGCCATCCTGACGCTGTGCACCGTTAGACACGGCACGCTGCGTAAGGATGCTCTCCTGGTGCAGCATTCTGACACACTGCGCCAAAAAGGGCAAGGAAGAGCCGTGCGCCAGCTCTTAGGGAGGCCTTTTGCCACCCCTAAAGGGAGCAGCATTTTGGCACTCTTTTTGGGGCAGCAAAAGGGAGGATCGGGGCGTGGGGTTGCCACAGCCCCGAACCGCCACTTCCCAGGGCGGCTCAGAGCCGCCCATCTGCAGAGGCCCTAAAATATGCAGGTAATGAAAGGTAAACTTGTTAAGAGTTCACTTTCATCAGCAGAGCAGCAAATATGTGAGTCAGACTATTACTTTAAATCTGTCTTCCTACAGAATAAAGCAGGGGTCGGCAATGTTTACATACCTGGGGCCGGTCGCTGGTCCCCAGGTCTTCCGCCGGGCCAGGGGGGGGGAAATGGTGGCGTGCGTTCTCACGCGTGCGCACGTGGGGGCCACTGCCGCCAGCTGCCGCGCGCCCCACCACGTGTGTCACGGCCACCATTTTGGCAAACAAAATGGCGGCTGCGATGCATGCAGCAGTGTGGCGGCAGGAGCGGGCGGCGGTGGCAGGTGTCGGCGGGCTGGGTGCGGCCCACGGGCCGTAGGTTGCCAACCCCTGGAATAAAGACTGCAAACATGTAGTTTGTGGTTTAAAAAACAAACAATAATGGCTTTAAGAAATTTTTACATAAAATAACACAAACCTAATCTAACTGGAGTTTATGAAGCAGGAAGAGAGATGTTAACCTCCTTCAGAGAGGACTGTGACAGACAGCTGACTGACTGAGGCTACTTACTGACAGATTGTTTATTTATTTATTTATTTTAACACAGAAAGTCAATTAAACTGCCACTTAGGATTGATAGTTAGAACAATACAGATGGAAGGGAGGAAATCCCTATCTGGAACAGAAGAATGCAGTCATAAATTTTCCAACATCATCTGGTCACCTTTGCTTTAAACACTGTTTTTTCCATAGTATTTATTCAAATTCTACATTCTAAGTATTTGCCTACATATTACTTTTTATTCGCTTTCAGGATATTTCATTGAAGAGTGAGAGTATGCACTTTTTTAAAAAAAAACCTCAGGGTTGTGTAATCCTCTATGCAAACATATAAAACTCTTTGGTATCTTTCCACAGGCAGGTTAAAACTATTATTATTATTATTATTATTATTATTTGGTGGGCCTTGGGAAACTGACTGCTCCTTGCAGAATTGTGTTGCTCTGTCTATTTGTGTTTTATTTGTCATTGTTTTTAGCGGCTACATTTTAAAACTAGTTTTGATTTCATGAATAGCTTAATCATATTTTAAACTTTTGTATTTGGTACTTTTTTAGCTATGTTTCTTTTAACTGTTGTTTGCTTTGACTTTGAGCCCCAAGCCAGGAAAAAGTCTGATGATAACAACAACAACAAGAATAATACAACAAACTGAAAACCTCACATATACAGATACCATAGAAATCTGGTCAATGAGTGTGCTTCCCATCAATTCTTCAGTCCTTCCAGGGAACTATCTATTGCAAGGTGGAAGAATATGAAGGCAATTATTTCTGAATTTCACCCTTCAGTTTTGCTGTAAAAGTCTTCTAACCAGCCTGCCAGCCCTGCTAGTCCTTCGGCATGCTGCTGTGAAAACACACTTCATTTGAAGAATAATCTAGCACCACCAAGTGACCTCTTTCACAATTGCTCTTCTGTAACCCAGATGAAGCTAAAATGAAATTGAGTTTGAAATGCTGAAATAAAATAAAATAAAATAAAATAAAATAAAATATCAACTGCCTTGAAACCTGAAGCTATTTTTCTGTATATATTTTCTGTATATAAAATATTCCATGCCTGATTGGACATGGAAACCTTTGTCATTCTTTATTTCTAAAAGATGTGTAATTATTGTCATAATTAAAATACAAGCTTTCCTGTTATCTTACGATGTAAAACATTTGTTCTGATCAAATAAACATTATAATTAATTTGCAATGGGGGGGATAGATTCTTTAGGAATTTTATATTTTGTATAAGGATTCTGATTCAATTTCAGTAAACTTGTGTAATAAAAAAATAATTATGAAAAAAGAAGTGGAGGTTTAAGTAAAATGTACATGGGGGGGTAGATTTACTAAATGTTAAGTTAAGCAAACATGAGAAACGCAATCTAAATTTCTAGCCAACTGCTCTGTGAGCAGGAGAGGAAGAAGAGCTGTCAAGGGGAATGCCCAAAGGGACCGGATGCAGCTTCATCAAAATGGGATTGGGTTCTTGTTTTTCCTTTTCTGAAAGTCAAAAGAATGAGCAGCCCTGGGAAGAGGAGAGGAAGAAGTAGCAAACCTTTACTATGATTACCTCTGCAAACATCACTTCCAATTGCATTGGAAACAGATCCAACCGAACCAGGGCTTGCAGGGGCAAAAAGAATGGCCCCTTCCCCCTCAACAGGAACCCACCAAAGGGGTACAACTTTGGGGGGGGGCAAAATGAAGTTATTGCCTCCCCCATAATGGTTCTCCCTATTCCCATGAAATTTTCCCTCCATCCCCAAACTTCCAATATTGCAATAGTTTAAAACTTCAGTTAAACATTCAAGAAAATACAATCTATGCATCCCAAGAGAGAGGGCAGGAAAAGTTAACAAAAAAGTGAGAGCATGGCACAGCCTCTGACTGTCTCTTTTGACCTCGTACCATGATTACTGAAAGGAAACCTTTCAAAAGCAGTCAGTTCTTGGTGTGACTAGTTATCAATGGCTGAATCTGCACTCCAGAATAAATGCAGTTTGACACCACTTTAACTGCCATGGCTCCATGCTATGGAATTCTGGAATTTATAGTTTTGTGAGCAACTTAGCCTTTGCTGTCAGACAGCTCTGGTGCCACAATAAACTACAGGTCCCAGGGTTCTATAGCCTTCAGACATGGCAGCTAAAATGATGTCAAACTGCATTATTTCTGCAGTGCAGATTCAGCCTACTATATATATTTGACTATAAGTCGACTTCATTTATAAATCAAGGGCAGATTTTGGGGTCAAAATTATGGATTTTGACATGACCCGTGAATAAGTCGAGGGTAAAACAGGGGCATGCAACAAAGGATCTAAAGGAGGAAGCAAAGGAAACAATGCCAAAAAACATACAAAATTCCAGTAGGCATGACTGTTTGTGCTCAAAATAAAGACTGACTGGATGAGAGAGCAGAGTCAGTGATCCCAGGACAGATTACATTTCTGCCTTTCACCAGCGGATGGTTCCTTTTTAAAATATATATAGTTAAAGTAGAGTACTTACAATAACTACATTGACCCGTGGAAAAGTTGACTCAGATTTTTGGGATTAATTTTTTCACTAACATTTCTAGATTTATACATGAGTATATACGGTATGTATCATTCTCTGTCATGCTAGAAATTTGGGAACTAAAGGAAAATTTCATTTTCTCCAGGAAATTTGAGGGGGCAGAATTCTTATTTTTAATGTGCTGACTGGTCTATTCAAAGATGAGGTTCTGGGAACTGCAAAACAGGTGGTTGAGTTTACATGTAGCCCAGGGTGCTGCCCACCCCCATGCTATTTCTCAGAAAACCCAAATTAATTATACCTTTAAATGCAAAGATTTTTGTGCAGTGCAAGCCTATGCACATTATTCAAACATAAGCTCACTTAACTACATTTAGAATACCAGCCTTCCAACACAATCCAGCAGATGTCTACTAACAAGTAAACCCCACTGAATTCAACAGGACTTGTTTCTAAGCAGACATATATAGGATTGTGCTGTTAATGTGGCATTCTGACTAAAAACATAAGCATCTGTATTGCTGTCAGCATATAGCAATAAGCACATTTTTGTATTTTTATTCATTCAAATTAAAATCTACACTTCAATCTTCTAGGTACCCCACAATATAAAAATAACACAAGATGGGAAAGCAAGATAAAATATAATCAAATGAAAAATATAATCAAATGATAAACTTTCAATACCAGCAGATAAAGGAAAGCATAATGTTGTTTGGAGTTTATATTTGGCAGGACTTCTGATGCAGTGTATTTCCAAGTTGACAATGAACAAAAAGCGAGTAATATTCTTATGGAAATGACATAGCACTGACTCAAACTGACAAGTGAATTACCTTTGATAAGACTTATAGCATGATTCTGTATATTACTCAGAAGTGGGCTGCAATGAATTTTAGGTGCCTTACTGGCCACAAGGGCCAGCCTGGGGATGGAGTCGGGGCCTGGTGACCGCACACCAGCCACCCCACCTCCGCCTCCATGTTTTCCTCACACTTACCACCCAAACAGACGGCGGGTGGCACCAGGGCGCTCCCTTGGCACAGCATTCATACACACTGTGCCAAAGGAGCACTGAAAAGCTTTTTGCCGCCTAAAAAGGAGCAGCATTTGCCAGCTCTTTTTAGAGTGGCAAAGTGCCGGATCAGGGCCATGGTGTGCGGTTGCCACGGCCCCACTCCGGCGCTCCCAGGGGTGTCATGGAGCCGCCCCTTAGAGTCCATCGGTTGAGCCCCTAAGAGGGGCTGAGCAGATAGGCCAGGATACCATGGGCCAAGAGCATGCTATCATGATCTGGGTGAGAGCCTTTACAGACTGCCAGAAATAGAGCAGCCTGAGGCCACTTTAACTGTCCTGGCTCAGTGCTAGGGAATCATGGGAATTGTATTTTTTTTTTTTTCTGGGACATTGAGCCTTCTCTGTCAGAGAGCTCTGGTGCCACAATAAACTACAGTTCCCATGATTCCTTAGCATTGAGCCAGGACAGTTAAAGTGGCCTCAAGCTGCACTATTTCTGGCAGTCTGTAAAGGCCCCGAGTCTCTGGGCTGATGCAGGGATGAGCAAGTATTTACATGCTCACACACCACTGCACCATGGACCAGCTACCTCCATGCATCCTTTACCTTCCTCCACCATGGCTTCTACTGAGAAGACCCCCATCATGATGTCTCACATGAAAACAAGGCACCTGACTACACCCACATGGCCAGGCACCCTCTTTCCACATCAGAGGCCATGGCGGGGGTCTTCTCAGAAGAGGCAATAGCACAGGAAGGTAAGGGGCACAAAAAATTTCCCACAAAAAGGGACTCCCATCTCTGAAGGGAGGAAGGATGGATTCCTCTATTTCTAGGGCTGCAGAAATAACCCACTTTGACACCGCTTTAGCTGCCATGGCTCCATGCTATGGAATTTTAGGGATGGCAGTTTTGTGAGACATTTAGCCTTCTTTGGTCCAAAACACACTGCAGAAATAATCCAGTTTGAGACTGCTTTAAACTGCAATGGCTTAGTGCTAGGGAATCTTTGGAACTGGAGTTTTGTGAGACATTGGGTCTTCTCTGTCAGAGAGTGAGCTCTGGGGCCACCATAAACTATAATCCCCAGGATTCCATAGCCTTGAGCCAAGGCAGTTAATGTGAGGGTCAAACTGGGTTATTTCTGCAGTACAGATGCAACCAAAGGCTTGTGTATATGGTATGGGAGGAGGTCAATAGAGGAGTGACACCATGGTCCAAAGCCCACTGCAGAAATAATCCATCTTGAGACCACTTTAACTGCCTTGGCTCAATGCTAGGGAATTCTGGATTTGTACTTTTGTGAGAAATTTAGCCTTCTCTGTAGAGAGAGCTCTGGTGGCACAATAAACTACAATTCCCAGGATTCCCTAGCATGGAGCCAGGGCAGTTAAAGCAGTCTCAAACTGGATTATTTCTACAGTGTGCTCGCAGCCCAGGAGCATTTCACTCTTTGTTTGGGCCATGCCCTCATCCCCCATTTTCCTGAAAGGCCCTCCATTTTGTCCTCCTGAGTGGTGAGGAGGGCCTCTGGCCTCCCTTTTTGTGGACCTTCCTTGGGTCTCTCTTATTGCCCCCCACCTGCTTCCTTCCTTTGGGCAAAGAAGGGGCCCTTCCTTCCTCAGCCACCTTCTTGGTGCCTCCTCCTCACATTATTCTCCTCAGGAGCTGCTCATCTATGGAGACCGGGAGGGTGCTGGAGGAGGAGGAGAACTGCAGCTTGGTCAAGGCCTACCAGGGCCCAACCCCACTATCGGGGCCCTCCCTTGGCCGCACAGCCTAGTCTCCCCAACCCCCCAAGCAAGGCCTTCCTGGCCTTCCTAGGCCTAGGCCTAAGCCTTGCTGCTGTTGCCCACCGCTGCCATGGTGCCAAAAGTACACAGAGAGGCAACAGCGGCTGAGGAGGCCCCAAGCAAGGCCTCCCGGTGTAAGAGATGAACATAATGTAAAAGAAACTACGAAGCTCATGGCTAATTCGGGGCTGGATTGGATGATCCTTGGGGGGGGGGGGTGTCTCATTTTCTATGTTTAAAACTGTGCATTTGCAGAGCAGTTTGTAAAAGGCTTTCAGCTCTGTTTCACTGGAAAAGATAACAAAAGAATGTTGTTCTCTGGCCTTGAAGGCAGACTGTTTCACAGCCAAAGGAGATAAGATTGATGGTATGAATGAGCAGTAAAGGAAGAAAGCCAAATTCGTTCACGCATGGCAAGAAAAGTATAACATAATCAGGAAAGGAGGGGGTTTGGAGTTGCGTCTTGTAACCAATGAAAATGTTGAACCACGCATGTGTTAATGTAATTATAAACTAGCTGTGGAAGATGGTATATAAGGATGTTGATTAGCTGAGGAGGGGGATGCTCTCTGTCTGAGAGACCCATTGACGTAAATAAACTCTACTTTCCTGACTTCTTAGGTCTCTGTTCCTATTTATCCACAACACCAGAGTCTTAGCAAGCAAGGCAGTGCCCCCCCCCCAGGTCCATAGGTTGCCAGTCCCTGATTTATATTATTCAGTATAAACTGTTTATTTATACTGAATAAACAGTTGACCATTCTAGAGCACAAGGAGCTTGTCTCCTCTTTGTTTTCTGAGCAGAACACAGGCCAGGGTGCTGCAACAAACTACACTTTCCAGAATTCCATAACATTGAGCCATGGCAGTTAAAGTGGGGTCAAACCGAATTATTTCTGCAGTACAGATGCAGCCCCAGTCAGGTTTCAGAAAATTTGTGAACGTTTTGCTTTTGTTACTTTCCCTTTCCTATAATCTCTTGCTTTCTAGCTGTAATTTTTATCTGGTAAAACCCAAGTTATTAAAAGGTACCTGACCCATTCTCCTATGGAGAGTGACAAAAAGACTGCCTCTGACTGTTTCTTTTGACTTTGTACCACGCTTACTGAGAGGAGACCTTTCAAAAGCAGTCAGCTATGACCCAGACATTTTGATACTAACTGCAGCAACAGAACCTCAGCATTGCCTTTACCCTTTTTTGTCTACTCTAAACCAAGGCTGCAGATTTGAATAGACCAGACTTTCCCTCAGATGTCACCTTTGTCTGCAGTTTATTGTGCATGTGTTCTCTCAGCTTCAGAGATGGATATAGTTAGCCCTGCATCATTTTTACACATTTGCTTCCTGCAGATTCTAAGAGAAAAATTTAATGCAGAAGGTGACATCAATGTATACACTGCCCTGTGTAAGGCTCAGGTTGACACAGCACGTTATAAGGACAAGAGCTGTTCTCATCATATTATTACTGTTTGTAATATAATTCTCAAAGGGTTTTACCATCTTTATTTTGCAACATTAGTGGTGAGGAGAATAAAAGTATGAGAAATACTAACCAGCTCAAGATCACTTCCAAGACAGAGGGCCTTTGCAGACTGCCAGAAATAGTGCAAATTGAGTCCACTTTAAGGGTTAGGGTTAGTGCTAGGGAATCATGGGAATTGGTGTTTTTTTCCTGAGACATTGAGCCTTCTCTGTCAGAGAGCTCTGGTGCCACAATAAACTACAGTTCCCATGATTCCCTAACCCTTAAAGTAGACTCAATTTGCACTATTTCTGGCAGTCTGCAAAGGCCCAGAGTTAGGCTTTGGGAAAATGGGTTTTCCATTTTCAAGTAAAAGTCTTTATTCATTATATTTTACACACTGTACAAAAGTAATGTTTATCCTGAAATTTGACTAAATACTATACGCTTGTACAACAAATCATTCCCTGTAACACAGCATTCAACAATATCAGTATTTCAGTGTTCTCTGGGATGCTCTGTTGTAATATTCCCCCCCCCTTTTTTTTTTTTGTTATGTGAAGCATAGCTCTTTTCCTGGATTTGAATTACACCAAAAAAGTAAACTTTAATCATTTCTGATACATGCATTCTTCACCAGTTTCTATAACAATGAGCATGAGCAGTCTCCTTTAAGATGTGGAATAGTTTTCATAGAAGTTTGAGTTAGTTGATAGTTTACATAGAGATTTACAATGTGGTTTGAACACTGGACTACAACTCTGGAGATCAGGGACTTGAAGGCACACAACAACAATACTTTACATAATATTCAATTGATTTTTTCTCCCCCTCCCCAACCCCACAGTGTTTTCTTTAATTTAGAAAGAGTACAATATAGTTGAATTAGTCAGCCTTTCATAGACAAACCCAGTCCAATAATAGTGCAAACTTATAAAAGTTCAAAGGCTGTTATGGTTTACCATAGAGAAAAGGCACTGTAGAACAGATTGAGAATTATGCAAGTCCTACTTCCCCAGCCATGCCACCTCTCTCTATGTCTGCCATGTAATAGTTTGATGAGCTCCAAATGACCTGATCAACTTGAAAACAATGGTCGAAAACTACACTAATATGCTGCCACAGTCTCAGAAAACCATACATAATTATTTTCATGTCTGAAGACACCTTGGATTGGTGGGGAGAAGGTGACATCTTTGCCACGGACCAGATTTATCCTACAGTTTTCTTTCTCTGGAACACTTACTAGTCTCTTCTCAACCCTCACCATTCAATAAGATTTCCTGGTTTACAGAGGTATCTTTTTTTTTCTTCTTCTGGATGCATTGATTTTATTTCATTGTAAAGGGTCTCAAGAGCACAACTTTTTGTCATATTGAAGGAAATCTTAGATACACACTCAGTGGAAAAATTAGTAAGATTAAAATAAAGGAGAAATAAACATTTTATTTCTGGCTCAAAGATCTATTTCCTTAGCAGAGTTTCACTATATCTCAAGTAACAGTTCTGTAATCTTAACTGTAGCAAGAGATGAAGAAAAATCTGCAGTTCTACATTTTGCATTACATTTTATTAAAAAATGTGTAGATCAAGACTGCAGACTACAGTGTAATTACTTGGAGGCTACATTGAAAGAAAAAGTACATAGATACAAATTTCTGCAAGTCAGTTATACTGAAGCACTCTTCAAAAATAAATGGTAAGCATTTCAGCATTAATATTATATCCTTATCATGATTTACCTGGAACACAGGTATGGTAACTGGGATTGTAAGAAACAAGATTATATGTACTAATTTTAGTCACGAAAAATCATCCTAGCCATACTATCCTTGAAAGCCAAAAACTTCTACTCCAGCCCAGTTCTATCAACTGGATGTAAGTCCAAACGCATATACTATCTCTCTATACTTAGGGCCTAAGCAGACTGCCAGAAATAGTGCACATTAAATTGAGGCACTGCCCTGGCTCAGTGCTAGGGAATCATGGGAACTGTAATTTATTGTGGCACCAGAGCTCTCTGACAGAGAAGGCTCAATGTCTCAGAAAAAAATACAGTTCCCATGACTCCCTAGCACTGAGCCAGGGCAGTGCCTCAATTTAATGTGTACTATTTCTGGCAGTCTGCTTAGGCCTTTAGTTGCTTTCAGCAGGATGAGAATCTCCAACCATGCTGTCCTTTCAGTTAATCTAGAATTGTATCAGGGTCCAGATGATATGCATACAGTATGTACATATATCTTACATATACAGAAAGGGAGTGTTAGAAAACTGGATACAGTGCCCTTGTGCTAGTCTCAGATGGGGGGTTGCAGACTGCCAGAAATAGTGCAAATTGAGTCCACTTTTAGGGTTAGGGTTAGTGCTAGGGAATCATGGGAATTGTTTTTTTTCTGAGACATTGAGCCTTCTCTGTCAGAGAGCTCTGGTGCCACAATAAAATACAGTTCCCATGATTCCCTAGCCCTAACCCTAACCCTAAAAGTGGACTCAATTTGCACTATTTCTGGCAGTCTGCAACCCCCCAGATGTTGCTAAATCCTCACCTTGAAATACTGAGTTTCTGCTCCATTAGTGACAATTAATCCATCATAGCAAAATATGGCAGCCGGAACAATATTACAGCTGATGTGCAGGGGATATTTTTCTCCTGAGTATTTTTCAAAGAAATAAAGGGAAAGTCGTGCTAACAAAGGATGAGAATGTGATAACAAACTATGAACGCATACTCTCCAAATGTCCTGATTTGGCAGGGACTGCCTGATTAATTCTCTGCTGTTTTTAAAATATCCCGAATTTCTACCTATTCCTCCCACTTTCCTCTTTTGTCCTCTTTTGTTACTTCAACTGGTGCAAACTGATTTCAACTTACAAAGGTACTTTGCACTCAGTTAACTCAGAGAAGAGAGAGGACAGGAGGGGACACCCCATTCTATGATGATTTAAAATATTTTACAAATTCTGTTGGATATATTTTAAAGTATTTTAAATCACCATAAAATGGGGTGTCCCGTCCTGTCCTTTCTCCCCTCCGAATATTTTAAATATATATCCAATAGAATTTTTTAAATCAGCAGAAAAAATAAACTTCCAGTATTCACAGTAGCAGAACAAGTAATGGGTAGAAGAAAACCAAGTCAACAGAACTAAAACATAAATGTTTCCAAAGGCTAAGGAAAGTATAGCCACTTACATACGTGGACCAAATTCAATCTCAGAGAAGTCCTTACAGACCAGATTTCAGGGGAGGGTCAGTATAAAAGCAGAAGGGTTGGAACTAAAAAAAATGCCAACATATCACACCCTCTACTTGTGCCAACTTGTCAAGAACAGTCCTGATAATAACCTCTCTTCTCCTTTTTTTTAGTTGCTTTTAAAATATCAAGTTTCTCTCTTGGCCTCTCGCTTTCTCTCATTCTCCTTCACTAGACCAGGGCATCGGGGACGCCCTGGGATGGTGCTCCGCTGGAGCGCACAGCGGCGCACCGGCGGCGTCCCTGAAAGGAGCGCCAAATTGGCGGTACTTTCAGAAGACAGGGAAAGTGCACCCTAAATGCGTCGGGCGCACTTTCCCTGGCTTTTCCGCTGCAGCGTTTGAGGACGCTGCGGTGGGAGGTTGCCCTCGGCGCGTCGGCCGTGCGGAGGGCCGGCAGCTCCGAGGGCAACCTCGGGAGGAGGAAGGGGCGCCGCTCGTGCAGCTGCCCCTCCTCTTCCTTGCCTCGGAGACAACCCTATTGGTCGTCTGTCGAGGCCCTTACTTGAACTGTTGCAAACTGATTTGCACTCAGGGCCTAAGCAGACTGCCAGAAATAGTGCACATTAAATTGAGGCACTGCCCTGGCTCAGTGCTAGGGAATCATGGGAACTGTAATTTATTGTGGCACCAGAGCTCTCTGACAGAGAAGGCTCAATGTCTCAGAAAAAAAATACAATTCCCATGACTCCCTAGCACTGAGCCAGGGCAGTGCCTCAATTTAATGTGCACTATTTCTGGCAGTCTGCTTAGGCCCTCAGCTACCTCAGCAGGAAGAAGGGTAGGGGGCAGAGTCAGAGGTGTCCCTAAGAAGGTGCAGGGGTGCAGGCTGCACCAGGTGACACCTCTGAGGAGGGGTGACACCAGGTCAGGCCCTCCTCCCGCCCCTCCAGTGCTGTGGCTCTCTCAGATGAGGGAGCTAAGGCAGCAGAGATGGAGGGGCTGCACATGCCTTCTATCCCTTCCTGCTGCCTCACTTGCCCAGCTACCTGCCCACCTCTGGCAGCCCTGAGTGGGCATCTGAGCATCTGGTGGGTGGCCAGGGAGGGGGACAGGTGAGTGGGGAGACGGGAAGGGAAGGGAAGGGAGGGAGCAAGCCTTTTGGGCATCTTTTTAGTTATACCCTTTTGCTTTTATCCTGACTTCCCCCTGAAATCTGGCCTGAGAGGACTTCTATGAGGCTGTGGGCCTTTGCAGACTGCCAGAAATAGTGCAAATTGAGCCCACTTTAAGGGTTAGGGTTAGGGAATCATGGGAACTGTATTTTATTGTGGCACCAGAGCTCTATGACAGAGAAGGCTCAATGTCTCAGAAAAAAATACAATTCCCATGATTCCCTAGCACTGAACCAGGGTAGTTAAATTGGTCTCAAACTGGATTATTTCTGTAGTGTGTTTTGGACCGCCTTCTCTGTCAGAGAGCTCTGGTGCCGAGATAAACTACAGTTCCCATGATGCCCTGGCACTGAGCCTATGCAAAGCCCCTCTGACCCTGGAGATCGCATATGAGAGAGTTCAGAGAAAGAAAAAAGAACACTCGATTAAGAACTGCGCATGCGTCCTTGGCTGGTGGAGGGCTTGGTGACGTCAGCTTTCCCGTGTCTCGTGGCCCAGGCAGCCAATCAGGGCGCGCAGCGGAGAATTTCGAACGAGAGCGAAGGAAAGCTGAGGAGAGGGAAGAAGGAGAAAGAACTATAGCGGCAGCAGTTTCTGAGGAGATCAACGTCGCGAGGCAGTAAGTGCGCGCGCTCCGAGGTTCGAATTGAACCGTTGTTGCCCAGCGGTTGCGGAAGGGCAACGGTTGGTGGGCGGGGAGTGGCTGAGGGGCCCTTCTTGGTCGCGGAGGGGAATGTCGTTTAATTACCGGGGAGTCACCGAGCTGGGCCCGAAGGAATGGAGCCCCTACTTACACCGTTTCAGGCTGCCAGAGGTGCAGCTATGACTCCGTTACGAAAGCCGGCTTTGCCAGCCGTGGAAAACTTCCTTTCCACAAAGCGATACCCCTTCCTACTCGAGAGCAAGCCCCATTGAGGCGGAAGGAGGCCTCTTCCCGAGCAGGGTCCAAAACATACTTCAAAAATAACCATTTTGAGACCGCTTTAAACTGCCCTGGCTCAGTTCTAGGCTCAATTCTAGGCAATTGTGGGGAGACTGCAAGAAATAGTGCAAATTGAGGCCACTTTAACTGTTCTGGCTTAGTGCTAAGGAATCATGGGAACTGTAGTTTATTGTGGTACTAGAGCTCTGACAGAGAAGGCTCAATGTCCCAGAAAAAAAAAATACAATTCCCATGATTCCCTAGCACTGAGCCAGGGCAGTTAAAGTGGACTCAATTTGCACTATTTCTAGCAGTCTGCAAAGGGCATCAGTTACGGAAACCATTCTTCTTCAGTCCTATCTACAGTATATCTCTTTGGTTCAGCCAAGAAGTTAAGTCTGTCCATCTCTTTCATTTTGTGAGACATTCAGCCTAGCGAGCTCTGGAGCCCCAATAAACTACAATTCCCATGATTCCCTAGCATCGAGCCAGGGCAGTTAAAGCCCTCTCCAGGGGCTGTTCGCAGACAACACGCTGCTAAAATAATATCCGTCCTCGCAGTTGTTGTTGTGTGCCTTCAGGTCGTTTCCAGGTTTCCTGGCAAGATTTGTGCTGGGGCAGGGGTTGCCTTTGCTTTCCTCTGAGGCTGAGAGAGTGCGATTTGGCCAAGTTAACGCTTGCCAAATTCCCCATTACATCAGAGCCAACCCTGGCAGCAAAATGGGTAATTTTCTTACATTGTTTTAAATAAAATTACTTTTCTTATCTGATTGAATGTAAATCATTCCAAATGCTAGAAATTAATAATAATAATAATAATAATAATAACAACAACAATAACATGGTGTTAATTTTGTCCAAAAGAAATAAATAGTGTAGGTACCGGTTTTTTTTAAGAGTTCTACAGTCTGAATGTACTTTCAAGTCTCTTGTTGTTTAATTTACTTATTGTGTATGTGTGTGTATGTGTGTAAATACACACACACACACAGCAACCCCATGAATTTCATCTGGTTTTCTTAGGCAAGGAATACTCAGAGGTGGTTTTGTCAGTTCCTTCCTCTGAAACATAGCCTACTTCAACTGGTATTCATTGGCAGTCTGCCATCCAAGTACTAACCAAGGGCTGACCCTGCTTAGCTTCCAAGATCAGACAGGATCTGGTGCCTTTAGGGTGTTTACATGCAATACTATCAGGATACCACCTCTTAATCAAAGTTGTATATATAAAACCTGTTGAGGAAAAAGCAACATAGAAATAAAAAATATGTATGTGAATGTCAAAGTGACTAAGCAGGAGCAATCAGGAAGATACACAGGTGAAAAAGATAATATAATTAAGAAGCCTTGAGAGCCAAGGACAAAGTTATAGAAGGTATATTGAGAACACCTGTGATAGATTGCAAACACCTGAGACTCATTAAGTGGTCAAGGTAAAGTGATGAAACACTTGGGTTGGTCTTAGGTATGGGATGATCTATGTGGACCAATCAAGATGTATGTACACACCCACTGGGTGGAAACTGACTGGTGGGTGGTGTCTAACAATGGCCATAAATTGCAATGTTTGCTAATGTACATTGTGGAGTAGTGTGGTTTGGAGATATTGTGAAGTGTAGGGCATATAGTATTTGTGTATATAGTAGAATAAAGTAGATCTTTTATATCAGACTACTGAGTTGTCTGGTGTCTTGAGGGAAGATACAAGAGCCAGAAGAATCCTGGAGAGGTTTGGAGACATCTCAGGAGGAAGAGTGAGAAGGCTTGGAGAGTTTGTCAGGGTCTTCAGCCTATTCTCTGAAACTCTGCTGCTTGGGAAAGAAGCATCAACCACTGATCAAAGCTGGTCAGCTCTGCTGCATAACAAGGTGGTGAGTTAGAGCCAGAGGTGAAGAGCTACAACTCCCATCATCCCTGACAAGGGTTACGGGCCCAGATACTAGAGCAACCAGCATCCACAGAAGCTGAAAGTTCCAGAGAGTGGAAGAAAGTTTTGTGGAGCTTTGTGAGTAAATCATTTTGTGTTTTGTCTGCTGTGCATACTCAGAAGGACTGTGTCAAATTGAGTCACTGCACAAATTAAGATGGAGATCCTAAAGTTTAGTAAATTAAATAGAAATAACTACTCTACCTGGAAGATATATGCCCAATCTCTACTCATAAAGGAGTCTCTGTGGTCGCCAGTTGAATCAGGGCTGGCAGCTGATGCTGATGAAGCCGCTCGAGACAGAGACGCTAAAGCAAAAGCATGTCTTTATCTAATGCTAGAAGAAGACTTGATTAATGACGTAAGAGATAAAGAGTCTGCCAAGGATGTGTGGGATACCTTGCAGAGATTACACACTCCTTCAACTGCATTTGCAAAAATGCTTTGGTCTAAAAGAATTTACAGACAAAAGATGACGAAAGGACAGTGTGTGATAGAACATTTAAAAACAATGCAAGATTTATTTGTGCAAGCTGAACTGAGAGGAGTGGAAATTAGCAAAGAGCAGCAGTGTTACATTTTACTGGAATCGCTAGACTCTTCTTGGGACAACATAACAAATAGCTTGCAAAATTTGCCAGAAGCTGAGCTGAACAGAGACTTAATTGTTGCCAGGATATTGGAAGAAAACTTGAGAAGAAAGTCTGAGCAGGGTGACTCAGCAAGTTTGAGGACTGTGCCAAAACAACAAACAACGCCTGATCTACGAAAGCAGGAAGAAGCAGCTTATACCAGGGAGCAACGGAGGTGTTTTTATTGCAAGAAGATTGGTCATCTACAGAGACATTATAAACAATTCACTGCTGAGAGAAGCAAGCAAGGAGAGAGCAGATGGCAGCCGCGGCAGTATCAAAAACAGTCCAAACCTCCATTTTTGAAGGACAGTGGTAACAAAAAGGGGTTTGCAACCATGATTAAGGAAAAACAAAATACTAATTGTAAATGGTTGATTGACTCAGGAGCATCATCTTCAATGTGTAACAATATTAATTTGATAAGTAATAGAAAATCAGCTAATGTAAATACTGTGGTTTTAGCTGATGGGAAAGAGCTCAGCACTGTAAATCAAATGGGTACAGTTTTCATTCCTGGGCTAAAGGAAAACTTTAATGATGTGTTACATGTAAAGGAGTTAGAAAATAATTTGTTATCAGTGAGCAGGTTAACAGACAGAGATTACACAGTTATTTTTGAAAAGAACATGTGTAAGATAAAACTGAATGGGGAATTGCGAGGCATAGGCTTGAAAAAGGATAAACTTTACTATTTGGAAGACAATATTGATAGCTACAGTGTTGAAAATGCTAATAACATAGACAATAGTCCAATACACAAAGACTGTATACATGAACTCCATAGAAAATTTGGTCATGCTAGTTTCAAATGTTTAAATAAGTTAATCAGTATGTGTCCAGATTTAAAAGTTGCTGAATGCAAAAATCACTTAGATTGTACTGTATGCAATCAGGTAAAGGTCAGAGCTTTTCCAGTAGCAAGGAAAACCAAAAGAATTGCTCAAAGACCATTTCAGTTTGTACATGCAGATGTTGCCCAAGCTAATTGTTTATCTTTAGGGGGAAGCAAATATTTCCTAGTAATTGTTGATAGGTTTACAAGGTTTGCATTTGTAAGAATATTGAAAAACAAATCTGACGCTGGGCAAAGTTTAAAAGCATGGGTGAGAATGGTGGAAAGACAATTTGATATTAGAGTAGGCACCATTGTTACTGACCGGGGAGGAGAGTTTCTAAGTAATCAATTGTTTAATTGGTTTCAGAAGGTGGGAATAAGGCATGAAACTACTAATCCCGCTTGTCCTAACGAAGATGGTTTAGCGGAGAAAAGAATACAAGATATGAAAAGGATAACTGCTTGTTTGATGGCAGATGCAGAGGTAAAAGATAGTTTCTGGGCAGAAGCAACTTTGACAGCAGTACATATTAGTAACAGACTGTATCATTCAGAAATTGAAGACATTCCCTACAGGGTATTGTATGGGAGAGTGCCAAATTACAAGTATTTGAGGGTCTTTGGACAGTTTGCTTATGTTTACATTCCAGCGTGTTTCAGGAAGAAAGGAGAACCCAAAAGTAGAAGGCTTAGGTTTTTGGGTTATTCTGGAAATAGCTACAAGTTTCATTTGGGTGGAAGAGAAGTGCAGTATTCTAGGTCGGCAAATTTTGAGAGACATGCCGGTTGGGACAAACTGCATGCCAATAAAGACGTTTTCTTGAGGTTAGGAAATTCAAATGAGCCAGAAACACAAACTGAACCAACTTCAGGAAACGGAGGGGTTTCAGTTAAGCCAGAAGCATCCACTAGCAGCAGTGATAGTTCTTCAGATAATGAGACACAATCTAGACCCATTACTACCAGAATGACTGAAGACAAGAGATTTAGTCATAGAACTATAACTCCCAGTACAGAAAGTGAGGATGAAAGAGGCAGATCAGCAGAGTTTATTCCCAGACGTAGTCACAGAGTTAGGAAACCACCAGATAGGTTTGTTGTGACAAATGCAAGAGCTTGTTTAGCAGTGGAAGAGCCTGAAAGTTTTGAAGAGTTGGAAAGTTTGTCTAGAGAAGAACAGGAAAGATGGATTGATGCAATGGATGATGAGTTTGGTTGTCTGGTAAATAAAGATGTTTTTGAAGTTGTTGACAGACCCAAGGACAAGAAAGTAATTGGTTGTAAGTGGGTGTACAAAAAGAAAGAAATGCCAGATGGAAGTATTAAGTATAAAGCAAGGTTAGTAGCTAAGGGTTTTGCACAACAGCAGTATGAGAACTATGATAAGACATATTCTCCAACTGCAAAGCCAGAAAGTCTGAGAATGGTTCTGGCTGTAGCAGCAAAAAGAAGTTTAGTTGTAGAGCATTTTGACTTTGAAACAGCCTACTTGAATGCTAGTTTAGATGAAGAGATCTTTATGGAGCAGCCACAAGGTTTTGAAGAAATTGGTAGTCAGAAAGTTTATAAATTAAAGAAAGCATTGTATGGGTTAAAACAAAGTGCCAGAGCATGGAATTTGTGCATTAATGAAGAGTTAGCTAAACTAGGATACAAAAGGAGCATTGCAGATGCTTGTGTCTATACAAAAGGAGACATAGTGTTAGTGATCTATGTAGATGATTTGTGTGTGGCAGCAAAGTCAAGACAGGAGATTGAATCAGTAAAAAAAAGAGTTGTCTAAAAAGTTTGTTTTGAAGGATCTAGGTTTATTAAAGTCTTATTTAGGTATTGGTGTTGAGTGGACAGAAGAAGGACATTGTTTGTTAAGTCAGAGAAAGAAAATTGAAAATTTGATTGAAAAGTGTGGATTACAAAATGCTAAAATAGTAAGAGCTCCAATGACAACTGGTTTTGTATCTGAAAAAACAACTAGAGATTTTGAAGACAAGACTTTATTCAGGAGCATAATATGATCTTTACAATTCATATCTTGCCACACTAGACCAGACATTTCGTATGCTGTAAATGTATTGTCCAGAAGAGTTAATGATCCAAAAATTGAAGACTGGACAGCAGTAAAACACTTATTGAGATATTTGAAAGGAACTCTAGATAAGAAATTGATAATTAGAAACAGTAATTCAGATTTAGATTGTTACGTGGATAGTTCTTTTGCATCAGAATTAGGAGACAAGAAGTCAGTTACAGGAATAATAATCAAGTACAGTGAAAGTCCAATAGTCTGGAGAAGTAGGAAACAAACAAATGTAGCGATAAGTACGACGGAAGCAGAATTTGCAGCTTTAAATGAGATAGTAAATGAGGTACAGTGGGTTGAGCAGTTATTGAATGATTTAAATGAAAGTTACAAGATACCAGTAGAAATTCTGGAAGATTCACAGTCATGCATAGCAATGGCTGAAACTGAAAGTTTGAAGAACAGAACAAAATATGTTGGTGTTAGATATCAAAATGTGCGAGACATGGTTCAGAAGGGTGAAATAGAACTGAGATATATAGAAACACAACACAACATAGCAGATTTGTTCACAAAAGCATTGACAGCAGAGAAACATGAAAGACTGACACAAATGGTAGGAATGACATTGTAAGACACATACAATATTTTATTTCGGAGGGGATTGTTAAGGAAAAAGCAACATGGGATATACAGTAATAGAAATAAAAATATGTATGTGAATGTCAAAGTGACTAAGCAGGAGCAATCAGGAAGATACACAGGTGAAAAAGATAATATAATTAAGAAGCCTTGAGAGCCAAGGACAAAGTTATAGAAGGTACATTGAGAACACCTGTGATAGATTGCAAACACCTGAGACTCATTAAGTGGTCAAGGTAAAGTGATGAAACACTTGGGTTGGTCTTAGGTATGGGATGATCTATGTGGACCAATCAAGATGTATGTACACACCCACTGGGTGGAAACTGACTGGTGGGTGGTGTCTAACAATGGCTATAAATTGCAATGTTTGCTAGTGTACATTGTGGTGTAGTGTGGAGTATTTTGGTGGAGTAGAGATTGTGATTTGTAGGGCATATAGTATTTATATATAGTAGAATAAAGTAGATCTTTTATATAAGACTACTGAGTTGTCTGGTGTCTTGAGGGAAGATACAAGAGCCAGAAGAATCCTGGAGAAGTTTGGAGACATCTCAGGAAGAAGAGTGAGAAGGCTTGGAGAGTTTGTCAGGGTCTTCAGCCTATTCTCTGAAACTCTGCTGCTTGGGAAAGAAGCATCAACCACTGATCAAAGCTGGTCAGCTCTGCTGCATAACAAGATGGTGAGTTAGAGCCAGAGGTGAAGAGCTACAACTCCCATCATCCCTGACAAAACCTCCCCATGCTATCGCTTGGTGGTAATGGTTTCAACCCAACCTTTTCCTACCATGAAAAAGGTGGTGAAAACTGATACATTATGAAATATTGTGAGTGTATTAATATATATTAAAAATAGAAAATGAGCAAATTAATTTTTCCATAGTCTTCTATTCACTGATTTCATTGGCTGCATCAATAGTACTATAGTGTATTGATCAAGTGGAGTAATTGTGCCACTCTATTCAGCTTTGGTCAGGCCTCACCCAAAAGAGGGTGACTAAAATAGTGAAGGGTCTGGAAACCATGTCCTACGAGGAGCGACTTAGGGAGCTGGGTATGTTTATACACACACACACATGAACAGATGATATTCCATTTGAATGACAGAGCCAACTCTAGTTCTAACCAACATATGTCAACAGTTATGGAAAACAACAATGGCCAACAGATTGGAAGCTATCAATACACATCCTCATCTACAAAAAGGGAGACACAAGAGACTGCAGAAACTATAGGATCATAGCACTGATATCCCATGCAAGCAAAATCATGCTCAAAATACTGCAACTTAGGGGGGTTGCAGACTGTCAGAAATAGTGCAAATTGAGTCCACTTTTAGGGTTAGGGTTAGTGCTAGGGAATCATGGGAATTGGTTTTTTCCTGAGACATTGAGCCTTCTCTGTCAGAGAGATCTGGTGCCACAATAAAATACAGTTCCCATGATTCCCTAAACCTAACCCTAAAAGTGGACTCAATTTGCACTATTTCTGTCAATCTGCAACCCCCCCATAGACTCCAACCACAAATGGAGAGAGAAATCCCAGAGGTTCAAGCGGGGTTGAAAGGAAGAGGGATCACATTGCAAACATACAATGGCTAATGGAGTGCACCAGGGCATTCCAAAAGAAAATCAGCATGTGCTTTATAGACTATAGCAAAGCCTTTGACTGCATAGATTATGAAAGGCTATGTAATGCCCTTAAAGACATGGGAGTGCCAACTCATCTGATAGTCCTAATGAGGAATCTGTACCAAGGACATGAGGCGACTCTCAGAACAGAACATGGAGAAACAGAATAGTTATCAATTGGCAAAGGAGTCAGAGAAGGCTGCATCCTATCACCCTATCTGTTCAACTTGTATGCTGAATATATAAGGAAAACAGGCTTGGACACAGAAGAAAGAGGAGTGAAAATAGGAGGAAGGAATATCAATGCAGATGACACCATAATACTAGCAGAAAATCTCACAGACATAGAACACTAAGGAAGATCACAGAAGAAAGTGCAAAGGAAAGCTTAATGCTGAACATAAAGAAAACAAAAATAATGACCACTGAGGACCTTTACAACCTAGACAATGAAGAAATAGAAACAGTAAAAGAATTCCCATACCTGGGATCAAACATTGATCGGAATGGGGACTGCAGTCAGGAAATCAGAAGAAGACTAAGAATGGGGGGAGTGGCTATGAAAGAACTAGAAAAGATTCTAAAATGCAAAGATATACAATTTTCAGCACAAAAATCCAATGATACAAGCCATCATATTCCCTATTGCCATGTATGGATGTGACAGCTGGACAGTTAAGAACAGGGACCGGCAACCTACGGCCCGGGGGCTGGTTAAGGCCCAGGCCCCTGGACTTACTGGCCCAGGCGAAAGGTTGTCGCCGTGCGTTTTTGCCGCCGCACGCACCGCAGCCGCCATTTTGGAAATCAAAATGGCGGTGCGCGACGCGTTTGTGCATGCACAGTACTCCTGTGCCTGCGCAAACGAGTCGCGGCCGCCATTTTGAAAATTAAAATGGTGGCCGTGACTCATTTGCGCATGTGCAGCAGTACTGCGCATGTGCAAACGCATCGCGCAGCGCCATTTTGATTTCCAAAATGGCGGCGTGCGGAGGTGGGTGTGCGGGGGCGGCGCGTGTGGGGTGGTGCACGCGCCACCGTCCCCCCCCCCCTCGATCCAGCGGCAGGAGGGACTTTGCGGGAACGGCTCCAAGCTAAAAAAGGTTGCCTACCCCTGTTTAAGAAAGATGAAATGAAGAAAATCATTTGAGATGTGGTGCTGGAGAAAAGTGCTGAGGATCCCATGGACAGCCAAAAGCAAAGCAAAGCAGCTTCATTTATATACCGCTTCATATCACGCTATGGGATGTCTAAGCGGTTTACAACTATAAGCTCGTTGCCCCCCAAGAGTTGGGTACTCATTTTAGTGACCTTGGAAGGATATAGGCCTGAGTCAAGCCTGAGCCCTGGCTAGTATTGAACTCGCAACCTTGTGGTCTATGAGTGAGTGGCTGCAGTACAGGCATTTAACCACTGCGCCAAACAAGTGGGTCCTAGAGCAGATCAAACCGAAAACCTCCCTGGAAGCCAAGATGATGAAACTGAGACTGTCACTTTGGACACATCATGAGAAGGGAGGACTCTTTGGAAAAAACAATAATGGGAAAGGTGGAGGGAAGCTGGGAGAAGCGGGATATATAAATAAACCTTATTATTATTATTATTATTATTATTATTATTATTATTATTATTAAGTAGCAAAAGAGGAAGGGCACATGCCAGATGGATGGACTCTATTAAGAAGATACAATTCCCATGATTCCCTAGCACTGAGTCAGGGCAGTTAAAGTGGTCTCAAGCTGCATTATTTCTGGCAGTCTGTAAAGGCCCTAAGATTAAGATTGCTTTTGCTGAGTTCTCAATCTCATTCTGTCACTTTTTTAAAAAAGCCACTAGTGTTATGGAGCATTCCAAAATAATGTGGAGTAGAAAACTGGCCAAATGACGCTTGTGCGCCGGTGGCCCCAAGGCCTCTGCGGGCCGCACCCGGCCCGTAGGTTGCCGACCCCTGCTGTCAGCTCTCATTAGCCACGGATTCAGGCATCTACGGCTTGAAAATATTTTTTTAAAAAGTATAAATTCCTAATACCAAACTTTGATTTTCCATTTTACATAAGGGACACCATTTTACTATGCCATTGTATTTAATGGGACTTGGGCATCCATGGATTTCTGTATCCACAGAGGGGGCCTGGAAGTAAACCCAAGTAAATACCAAGGGCCTACTGTAGCTGAAATAAATATGAATCAGTTGTGGAAACTCAGGAGAGCTTCCTTTGAAGTATCCTTCAGCATTCTGAATCATCAGTGTTTGTATTAATTGCAGCCATTAATCTGAACATTTCTGAATAACTGAGGAGCTTCCAAAGAATTTACAGTCACCCCTCCTTTCTCACGGACTTCAAGTCTATGGATTTGTGTATTCACGAAGGGGCTTGTATGTACACAAATCTCCCATTTTCATGGGGAGGGGTGTCCAGAACGCAAAAATGGAGGGCCAACTGTAATTTTTTAGAGAAAGTAAAACTCTTTCATGCAGGCAGAACAGTCTAAAGGCCCAGGATTCTTGTGTTCCACCCCACCTTTTGTGATCTTCCTTAATACCCACCATTTCTTGTACTGAAGTATCCATTCAGGAAATCCATTCTGGCAATGGGAGCTTTCTATTGTTTTAGATGGTGAAGGCAATTTTCAGACTTCAGTCTGTGTGTGCATGAGTAAGTTTCTGCACAGTTGTGCTGACCAGCAGGTGCTTTCTACTTAAGAAATAGAATTTGCATGACAGTGACCAATGCTGTGCAAAATATCATTTTAAGGCATAGTGTCTTGATTAGCTTAATGATTGTAAAATATGTGTCTCATCTGATAATATTTAACATCTGTTAACCTGTAAATGGGTTTATAATAATATGTTGATCCTTTTAAAATAGATAGGTTGGTTTGGCTATCAAATTTAATAAGCTGTAATTAGCAAAATGTATAAATATCAGTTCGGTTAAAGGTAAGTAACTGCCTTCATATTCTCACTTTCAGTAGGACACTGCTGTTACATTCTAAAGTTCTAATGTTGTTTGTTTTTACAGTAATAGCAGTTCAAAATGTTAAACAATATTTTTCAGCTATAAAGATAATTTGCTTTTAAATGTAGATGTTCTGAAATAAAATGTGGGACAAAACAGCATTTTCTTAGTGGCGAGATGAAGACAGTTTTTTATTCTCTGAACTTCTATCTGTTCTTATATTCTCTAAGATGCAACATGGCTAGAGAAAGGTGCTTGAAGAAGTCATTTAAAGACAGCTTGGAAGATATAAAGGAACGAATGAAAGAAAGGAGAAGCTACAAATTGGCAAAGCTGGGCAAAACAAAGCAATCCTTAACTGCCAAGGGTAACATTACAGGTAAAAATTTGAATGTTTTACTCATATTTTCCAAGAAACAAGCTGCAGAAACTGACTGTCACCAATTTCTTCCAGGCAACTCTTCTACACAACTGATTAAAAGCTTACAAGAAAATAATCGTTTATTAGCCCTGGCTTTACAAGAGGAGAAGAGCAAAAGAAGTGAAGCAGAACATTTTAAAAGAGAATTTAATCACCTGAAATTTCAGGTGTGTTTCTTACAAAGAAAGCTAGAGTTGCAGGAAAAAGAATGCAATCAGGTACTTATTTTAACACATTTCACATGTTGTATTTGTTCTATTAAAAGTCAACTTTTATTGCAGAAAAAAACACAGAATAGGATTTTAAGAATCCTAGTAATTAAGGGCCTTTACAGACCACCAGAAATAATGCAGCTTGAGACCACTTCAACTGTCCTGGCTCAGTGCTAGGGAATCATGGGAACTGTAGTTTATTGTGGCACCAGAGCTCTGACAGAGAAGGCTCCTAGAAAAAGATACAATTCCCATGATTCCCTAGCACTGAGCCAGGGCAGTTAAAGTGGTCTCAAGCTGCATTATTTCTGGCAGTCTGTAAAGGCCCTAAGATTAAGATTGCTTTTGCTGAGTTCTCAATCTCATTCTGTCACTTAAAAAAAAAAGCCAGTAGTGTTATGGAGCATTCCAAAATAATGTGGGGTACAAAACTGGCCCACAACCCAAATAGAGCTCATGTTTATAGAATAAAGCATATTTCACCCAAACATCCAGAGCCAGAAAGTACAAGGTGGGGTAAAATAAAATGTATATCACCAAAATACAAGATATTTTGCAACCCTAGTGAATTCTGCTCTCTTCCTTGAAAGGTGATTGCTGGGGCCAACCTGATAATCAGATCACTTCAGCTTCTCTGCATGATTGTTTATCCCCAAAAGGGAATCAGGGGACTAAATGCAATGTTAGGTTCAACCACAATAAATCCATTGAAATTAATGACTCTTGTCTGTCACAATTTACTGTTGATTTCAACAGGTGTAATCTAATTGGGACAAATGTTAGATTTAGTCCAGGAGAGTTATTGGAATTTTTTTTATACTAGGTGTTGAATAGTACATTTACTGAGATTTGGGGACATAGGATATCTTATTGGTTCCAAATAAGGAAGATTAATTGAAATAGTGTGATTCTATGGGTCTACTTTAGTTAAGACTCACCAGTAGGATTCAGTCTCTCACAGGTGACAGTGCCTAAGAGGACTGCACTGTAAGTATACTTTTGTGTAAATTTTACAGTGGGGCCTTGGTATCTGCTGGGGTTTGGTTCCTCTTCCACAGGAAATGACCATCTCACAAGTGAGTACAAATGGTTCTTTTTAATTGCTTTGTACAACTATAATAATGCATTTTTGTTATGGATTAGCTTAGATTAGTGACATTGAAGAAGATGGTTTGTAAAGCGATTCAAGAACAACTTGGTGCAACAAATCTTCTTGGACCTGCAAATGAGCAATCTACAACAGATTTTGTAAGTCTGTTTTCCTTTCCTGCTGTTTATATGTGCATTTAAAAACTATAGACTCAATTTTGTATCCTTAAAAATATTTACAGATAGGCATGTCATAGTTGTTGACCAAACTTTAATAGCAAAATGTTTTGTTCATTCTATGTTCACTTTATTTTTAATTTTTTTTATTGTTTATGAAAGGTAAAACAATTAAATCATCATTCTGCTTTTCAAAACATACGCTAAAATACAAATTTACAAAATTCAGATCTCATTCAGAACTCCAGACCAAAATTTCCTATGATGCTGTGATGGGACATGAGCATGAGAGTTGGAATGTATATATTCTATGAGGCAGCCACTTTTCCTCAAACTGGATACAATCCCTTGCACCAGATGTTCTCCCAACATCATCTGTAAGATTCTCCGTTAACCATCCTTCCCAGAACTTCATCCACTATTGATCCATGGATATGGGCCTAGTATCATGTTTCTGGCAATGATTAGTCCAGCCGTAGCAACTAAAAAGGCTATGGTTTCTGTTTGATGGGGCGATTTATTATTACATTGGAATATTGACAAGAGAATTATCTCTGGGGTTTGTTAGACCTTTTGTTTAGTAATGTCTGAAATCAATTGAACAATTTTGTTCAGAATCGTTGAACATGTGAGTGCTCCAACCACATGTGTAGATATATATCTCTTGCCCCACAACCTCTCCAACACAAATATGTCTTCCTTGTTGTCCTTCCTTCCCTGTCACATTTTACGTTCACTTTAAATTTGCTTGTATACTTTCTAATATTTAGGGAGGACAAGTGTCCTACGAATCTGTTCCCCAGCCTTCACTTTTTCAGCCTTTACCATGTTTATTATTAACATAACCAGTATTCTATAGCTAAGAGTAGATCCTGATTGTTGAGGATGTATTTTGCATATCTTTGTCTAATATTATAACATTATTTTCAGGGTTATAGTAATTGTGTATCGCAGCACTGCCGAACTACCAGATTCTGTGGTGCCTCCTCAAAACAATGTTTAGTGAGGACATTGGCTTCTCCCTTGATCACTGTTTGGCAACAGAAGCCTGTTAGCTTCCATTGAGTCATTTCACAAGGGAACTTAGTGTTCTGCTTAGTTTTCAGACATCTGACTTGCTTACATGTACAATGTATATTTCACTCAATAATATCTTTCCATAATACCTTTAATTTTTGCAGAATCAGGCTTTGTATCCTTCAGAACATGAAGAATATGATTCCAGTCGTTTAACAAACCAAGATTATATGTAGGTATATTTGATTTTGCTGTTGCGTCTTCTTTCAAAAGTCTTATGGTGACTAGTTAGTCACTGAAGAATGTTTTTCTTTCTTATTTTTTTACTGGTAGATGTGGCATTTTGTTTGTGTACTGGACTTGGGATTGTCTTGCCCCTGACAGCACAGAGACATAGACCAAGAGTCATGAGTAAAAACAAATCATGAGTCTCCTGCTTGAGGAGATACAAACTGGAGTTCATATTAATAAATTATGCTAAACAGTTGACAGATGGAAAGAGCCAAGTTTGTTTAGACAATTTTGTTTCAGGAGGAAGCCAACTGGAACTGATCAAGCAGGGTGCATCCTTATACCATACTCTTATTCTTTGATTATGAAACTTATGAGTGCTTGCACGATCGTCTATGGTAAATTTTATTTTACAAGACTGAGCCAAAATTTTTGATTGACCTAAAATAGGAAAAGATGGATGGGCCTGAGACTTGTAGATTCCCATATGTATTAAAATGGAATGATCAGAATCAAGATCCACTATTTAAAAAAATCTTAAAAACAAAAAATATAATTTTAACAATGATAAGCTCTAAAATGTTCCTATAGTTCTGAAACTGTTATTCAATGGAAAGCAATAGTTTACTATGGAACTGTATTAGGCCCAAAGCAGATGGGCCAAAAGAAGATAGGCATTTAGATGACGAGCACTCTGTGGCAACTAACAGCTTCTGGCAAAAGGATCGGACCGTGGCTGCAGCCCACTTCAGAAACAGGTCATGTGATCGCTGCGGTCCTGGAGCAATTGCAGCTGGAGCAGCCAGAGATCGCTCCTTCTGTGCCATCTGCTTCAGCCCTTAGAGGAGGAGTGGAGAAAATGTGGCCAGCACACAGTAAAGGACCTTGGCAACATTACTCCCCACCCATAAAAAAACCCTAAATAGTTTTGCCTCTAAATGTCCCCTTGGTGGCGTAGGGGCAATTTCATCATATTTTCAGCCCACCTGGGCTATTTCAGGTCCAGGATAAGCCTTTTGTAAAATATGAAATGAAAAGGAATTTGACTTTATTTTTTAAAAAATGTTTCTCCAAGCATGTTCTAGAGGGACCTGAAAATATGATTAAATTTCCCTCTATAGTCATTGGACAATTTGTGGAGTGGAGGATATTTGGTCTTTTAAGGTCCCCTAATGGTCTGTGCTAAGTACGTAGTGCAGAAGATTCATTGGTTGATTCCAGAGAATCATAAATGCTTTACAATCATCCATGATACATTTATAATTGGGACCCTCTTAGACAACATGAACTCATAAAAAAATCAAATTTAGTGATTTTCCTCCCTTCCAAATGTAATTGTAAATTGTAGTTGAGAAGTTAGTTACCAATGACTTCCTATTTCTTTATCTTAAATAAATAAATAAATATAAAGCCATTTGGTAGCTTTGTTGTAAATAAATTGAGAGCCAGTGTGGTATAGCGGTTTGAGTTCTGGACTACTACTCTGGAGAGTTCAATCCCCACTTGGCATGGAAACCCACCTTGGGGAAGTCACACTGTCTCAGCCTCAGAGGAAGGCAGTGGCTTGGACAAATCTTGCTTAATAAATCCAGTGGGTCGCCTTAAAGTTGCCATAAGTCAGAAACAGCTAGAAAGCACACAGCAACAAATAATAAATAAATATTCACTGTTAATAGAGATGAGTTATTAAAATGTAATTTGGAAGTAATGCTTTAAAAATTTGGGCAGTGCTTTAATTTTGATAGTGTGTGAAAAACATGTCTTAATTAAGTGTATTCAAACTCTCTTTCTTAGGACACATATAAGAACTGCACTTCCTGCAGACCTAAGTAAAGAAGATAAAATGTTTAGAACCAAAGTGCAGGATAACATTCCTAAGAATTACTCAGATGTTAAAAATACATCTGCAGCCATAACATCACACGCAGACACAGGTAAGTGGTCCCATATTTAATGTTCTAAAAATTGAGATGAAGCTTCAGTTGCTGGAGAATATTTACAGGGAATCCAAAAAGTTGTGGCTGATTCTGTGTAGTGTTTGTAAGATGTACATCAAGTATTCAAACTCTCTTTCTTAGAGACTTAGACTTAACTCTCATGTTAGTGGATACAGGATTGCATCTCTTTGAGGTTTTGATTTCTGTTTTAAAACTGTAAACCTCTTTTGAAACTTGGGGATTTTTAAAAAAAAATAGATTAATATGGCACAGTGAACTGCTGATGAAAGGAAAAAGTCATATCTACTCTTGGACATATATAAAATACATATTTGGGTTTTGGCCATAGGAAGTAAAGAGTAAGCTCAAACCTTAATGAAGAGTTTCTTTGACTAATTTTCAATGATTTCCAAATCAGCATTCACATTACACCCCACTCAGCAGGGGCTCCTGAACTTTGGGAGCTCCTGGAGTGGGGTAGGGGTCCTTATCAGTCCATTGCTAATCCCAAGGATCTGGACCTATTTTTTTATTCAGCAGTCATCTATCAAGAATGTGTGTATTGATCTAGATTACATATTATGGCAATCCAAATATTGAAAAAAATTACCATAATCACTCACCATCAGCACTAAAACAACAGGCACTGTGACTTTTTAATGTGCCCTTTTCTTAGGTATTGTAAAGAGAGTACCCAGGAAGAAATGAACCCATTCAGAATTTCCAAAAACTGTTGTTTTTAGTGCTGACTGGTGAGGGATAACGGTAATTCTTTTCAGCTATAGTCATAATCTATGCCTTGATTAATTTGAATGGCCAAGTTGTAATAGTTAGACACTGTCTTTCTCTTTTGGCCTATCTTCTATCCAACTAGGCATTCATAAGTATCATTTCCAGGCTTTAAAAATGCTTTACATTGTCTCATTCTAGTATTCCTATTGATAATTTAAATTGTCCTATATATCTTTTTCCTCACGCTCAAATTGCTCAAACTGGAGCAGTTATTTCTATATACAAAGTTATTTTTTTCCTGCTGCTGCTATCTGCAACTGATTGTTTTTTACTTAAGTATCTTAATGTAAATTAGTTATTTTCGTGTTCATTGTGGAACAATACAAATATATATAAATAATACACACAGACTTAGAAGCTCACACAGAATTTTTCCTTAGGGTTCAGTACAGCCATTACCTTCTCTCATATCTTGCACAGTCAGTGCATGGCACTAAGCTGTTGGGAAGATCTGGAGGTCAGTTTTGATCCTCCTATTTTTCCTAAGAACTGGGTTTGTGTTGCCAGTATGAGGGGAGGGGGCGGTACAACTGATTTGTATTGGGATTCTCCATATATAGGCAGTCTTTGCTACAATAACATTGTTAGTCAAACTTCCATTTAATGGACCATTTTATAACCCTAATTAACCATATTTGTCATTTCTAATTACTCTACACAATTTTAGTAATTCTCATTAAACAACAAGGAAATGTTTAGTGGATTTTTAAAATGCAAAATTTCAAAGCTTCCATACAAATACAGTTGTCAAATTAACTCTGCTGAGATCAGGTACTTATTGACATTGATGCAAATTATTTTAAATTAACAGGTTGGCAAAATAGTTCTTGTAAAGATCATTTGGACATTGAAAGTGGCTATTTTTCTTTAAATGAAGAAGATAGGCAAATTGGTAATTCCTTACCAAAATCTGTATCTACCCGTCGTCGAAAACTGGGGATTACGATCCAGAATGAACTGTTGCCATTTGATGATAACAGTACCAGAATAACTGATCCGATAAAAGATTCTTGTCAGCAAGGAAAGACGGGACTTGAGTCAAGTTTAAGGGAACATAATGAACAATACAGAGAATCCTATGTTTGTGAAGAGAATATATATGAGATGGATCAAAATCTGGGGCTGTCAGATGTGCTTACTGAATCAAATACCATGGCAGCAGCCACAAAACATCCTGAATTTAAAAATTCTGAAAATCTTAAAACACAAAAGAGAAAACTAGAAACATTGAAGAATGTATCCAAGTCAAGATCCAAGAAAAAGAAAAGACATTCCAAAGAGCACTTTTCGAAAGGAAGAACAGATATTTCACTTGGTTCCAGTGATGCTTATGACTTTATGTGTGAGGAGAGTGTCCATGTTACACCCTTCCGGCAGAACAAAGAAAATGAAAATAAGACTGATGGCAAAAATTACTTTAAAGAAACAGAAGCATGTGGTAGTGAATCTTTCATTTCAGAACAGGACTCTGATGATAGCCTCTACATTCCTTACACTGAAAAATCAAAATCCTATGAATGTGTTGTGAGCCCAGTACACACAAGACCACAATTGAACAAGATTATGAATGAGCAACATGATAGATGTAGTAGTGAATCATTTGTTTCAGAAGACGACTCTGATGACAGCCTCTACATTCCTTACACTGAAAAATCAAAATCCAGAAAATCCTATGAATGTGTTGTGAGCCCAGTACACACAAGACCACGATTGAACAAGATTATGAATGAGCAACATGATGGACATGCTAACAAGGAAAACAGCAATGCTAAGCAGGATAAGAAATTTTCAGACAAGATACCTGTGCCAGGTAGGTTCTCTTTATTAGTGATTTTAAAATGATATCTGTCTGTGGAGGAGTTTAGAGCAGGGGTAGGCAACCTTTCCCCTTTAAGGGCCGAGGGACTTCAGCTCCCAGAATCCCAGGAGCTATTGGCCAACATGGGACTATTGGCCAACATGGCTCAGGCTTCTGGGAGCTGAAGTCCCTTGGCCCTTAAAGGGCAAAGGTTGCCCACCTCTGGTTTAGAGCATAGTGTGTGGAGTGTGGCCCTGGGGGGTGAATACTGCCTCCAGACTCCTCTGAAACAGTCTTTGCCTCACAAAAAAAAAAAAAAAAAAAAGTTGGAGAGACATTTTGCCTTTTCAACAGATTGCAATTTAGAAAAAGAAAATTCTGCTTCAGCTTGAAATACTTTGTATACTGTGCCTGGACCCCCAGTTTCTTCTGTATTCAGACTCTGGACCCATTTCAGCTCAAGATTGATTTGGGTCCAATGGAGCTGTTCTGGTCATTACATAGGGTCCAAAATACTGCAGAAATAATGCAGTTTGAGACTACTTTAACTGCCCTGTCTCAGTGCTAGGGAATTCTGGGAAATGTAGTTTTGTGAGACATTTAGCCTTCTCTGTCAGAGCTCTGGTGCCACCATTACAATTCCCAGGATTCCCTAGCACAGCCAGGACATTTAAAGCTGCCTCACACTGGATTATTTCTGCAGTGTGTTTTGTACCTAAATCCAAATTTAGATTGCCGCTTGGCTGTTGGGACATCTTTGCTTCTCTTTCTTGGTGTTCCGCCTTATGGTGTTGGAGCAGGCTGCTGCATAGCTCTGACCATTTTCTCTTGTCCATTTGCTGCTTGCATCTAAGGTAGATGGGCAGTCCTGAAATATGCCTCCCCACACAGAGTGGTCTTAGATCATGCTTTGCTTTTTCTGCTCTACTTTTTCTTTTGGCTGGTACAAAGAGTGGTGCTCCTTCAGATATTTGAAAGTTGCCCTTGTTGACATTGGGTAGAAAGTGTGATGATCAGAACAATTGTGCTGTTTGAAGTCTGCACATTTGGGATGGAGGTATAAAACTTATTAAAATGATAATGTGATCAGAAATGACACCAGTAAATCTTTTAACAGATAAACCATCTTCAGCTCTTCAAAAACGTCTCCATCTTGGCAATATTACCAACCTTGCATCTTCGTCATCTAGCCAAACCAGAGTTTCTCACCCCCTCCTCAGTACTGAAGGAACATATACTTCCAACAGCAAACGCAGATGTACCCTTTCTGTGAATTATAAGGAACCAAGTATCAGCGGGTTAGTATCAGTCGTCACTTCTAGTTGTGTTCTGTTTCTTTCAAAAGTAAATTACGTATTCAATATAGAGGCCTCTTCTGAAGATAAAACTCATTGTTGCCCGAGATAAATTATGCCAACTTTTGATGGGGGGGGGGGGGGGAAGGGAAGCACATCAACCAATGAAGAATGGATGAACTGGCATTTATTTATGCTACACTAAAAGTAGATAGTGTAGCATAAATAAATGCCAGTTGCACAAGTACAGGATCCAGCACATCTACACTGGCATTTATTTATGCTACACTAAAAGTATATAGGATCTTGGTCAATATTTTATTACTGTGTGTAATTTTTTGCTAATTTGTTTTGATAGGAAACTGAGAAGAGGGGACCCCTTTACAGACACCTGTTTTCTGAATTCTCCAATTTTTAAAAAGAAAAAGAGCAGAAAGACTGTTGCAAAGAAATCACTATCAAGATACAATGAGGCTTTTGTTGGCTGCCGTTAAGATCATTTTAAAGGACAAAGCATTTTAATTTCATTCACCTCAAGTTTATGTATTCTGAGGTTATAAAATTAAAAGCATATTAGCCAGAATCTGGAAAATGTAAATATATAATTTGTACATATTGGTGTTCTGAATTATGACTTTGTAACACTTCTCTTGATCCCCACCACAAAACACATGTGATAATTTCAGGTTACATGTGAAAAGGCTTTGAGCAATAACTTTGTATATGTGAAAATGTAAATACTGTAGCTGATCTATGGAACTTGGGAAAATGTATACAGGAGACAGGAATAAGTTTTAGTTTGCAACGTAGGTTTTATGAACTAATTAGTATTCAAGTTCATTTTAGCCTCTACACCAAATGTAACTTGGTTTTCTTTGGAGCATTCTGTTAAATGGTAACTAAATCATACTGAAATTTTAAATAAAGTTTTATAACTGAAAATGGTAATTCTGCCTTAGTTTGGTAGTGCTGTTCTTTTAGAATCTCTTCATCTCTCACCATTCTGAATGTTTCATAGTTACTTGAGAACAAGAGCAAAGATATTATATAATGTTCCAGGCTGTACACCTATGAAATAGGAGGAGCACTGTTTTCAAAGAAATGGGAGATTAACAAGCCCTTATTTAAAAGCTTACACTTGGGAGAGTAGACTTTTGGGGCAGTGTACTAATTTGTGAAAGATATCATAGCTTGAGCTCGAGTATAATTGTAAAACAAATACTCTACTTGGACTTTGGGGGGTGGTGGTTTAAGAATAGCATAAACCACAGAGGCCAATATATGTATCAGGTGATCCCTTTGTGCAGATTGAGAGAACTTGCCCCTGGGTTTACGCCACTGAACAGTGTGAAACCTATTCCTAAATCAGTGTAGATAGGCTTTAACTGCAAGCTTGTTGTAATATCATCTTCCTATGGCTTGTGGCATAGATTAGAATGTGTCCAATGGTCAACCAGCACTTTTTGTTCATGCACTTCATCCTAGTCAGTTGAGTCAGGCTCCTCCTTCCAACTGTCACCTAGCAGTAGCCATTACATGCGGTTTACAGCAGAGGGAGCAAAGGCAAGTTGGCCAGCTTCATTAGCTGAACTAAGACTTTGAGCTTTCCTTGAACTGTGCATTTAAATCTTATCTTTGTACATTCTGTATCTTAAATTGTAAATCTGGGGGTTCAGTCTTACTGATTTCTGTAAGATGTTCTGGGAGACTTTCTTCTACTGATAAGGGTGCAAAATGCCTAAATCTAGACAAAATACGTTGATTATATATCTTCAATATATTCATTTTATTTCAGATCTATTTTATTAATGGTCTGCAGAAAATTAGTGAACTTATGCAATTACTAAGGCCTGTTTTGGCATGGTAGATACCAGTTTTTACTGGCTGAAGGCAAAATGGTATAATTACTCTATTCTGTATGTACCCCGTCTGAAAGCAATATGAAGGCTGCACAGACAAAATGAATACTTCAGGTATTTTTTATATGCAAATTACAAAATAGCACACAAGATTAATTTTATATGTATAATTTAAATCCATTTTATACCAGTACAATAAATAATTTTACAAATGTAAAATTCAGTTAAAGCATTTAAAACACATTGGACTTTATATAGCTTTATTGCACAATATCTATGAAAATAATCTTTAAATTACAAACCAAGTGTTCTCAATATAGAAGAGACTCTAATTTCAAGACAATAAGAATCTTTGAAAATAACACTTTCACAGGTTATCAAGCTTAAGAGGTGATTCCGTTGGCCCAGTTTACAAAATACTTGAAAATTACTACTTAAATACTCTAATACACAGTTGCATCATTGTACCTTAAATACAAAGCCAAATCTGATTTTATATAAAGCACTAAGGCATTTCTATGTTACCCATTTTGACTATTTTTGTACCATCTATCAAGGGTCATCTAGTCATAGAATTAGAACAAACACTACTGTAGGCGCTTTGCAGACAATGAGACTCCTTTTGTAATGCAGACTGGTTGACTAGTGAAATATTTCAACACATACAAGAACTGCATTAAACTCAAGTTCTCCAGTGCCACTTTAGAAATTAAGTTAGGGAGATGAAGACAATGTTGGTATTTTTCCCCCCCTCCTGCCAGTGTGGTAAAACATGCTAGCAGAACTGCATGGTTAGTGCATATCTTTTCCTACCCTAGCCCAACCAGTTACATAAATAGAATCATATCTTCTATGTAGAATATAAGAAAGAACTTCTTACATTAGATGTGCTGGTTGGTTAATGCTCTGGTAAATCTTTTTGTTTTGATATAGAATGCTGTTTAAAAACTCCAGTTCAGGTGGAACTGTGTGACCCTGGCCAGTGTATCTAATAGTGAAGAATAGTGGAAGCTGCAGTTTGGAAACATCTGTAGGGCCACACAATTCCCACTTGGATCTGTTAATATAATATAAAGGACAGAAGGTACCAGATGTTAACACTGAGAAACAAAAATATATGCAAAACTACTCTTAAGAACCTTCATAAAACTTTTGAGAAGGTCATGTGTGGTGCTCAGCCAAAGAAAGATGCATGTATTGAATCAGATCCAGATGCAATCATCCTGACCATAGACACTAACATCAGTAACAAGTCATGACTTGTCCTATTGATTTCAGAGGGTAGGATCTAAGCATGGTTAAGTGTGTGTAAACAATATATGGGACAGAAGCAGTATCACCTGTCATTGGGTGGAAGGCACAGACACACATTACCAGCTGCACAAAGGAATGCGTATCTACTGCTCATACTAAAGATCACATTGTGCTGCTTATGTCCATATGTGAATCTGCATGCATGCTTCAGTGTAAGTCGATATTTTATGGTATGTAGTTCCAGATAAGAAAAGCAGAACTTTAGATTTCTTTTCATCCATGTACAGTAACAGTTGGGAGAATGAGGACAAAGGTTTTTAATGCACTTTTATGGCATAAAAAGCCAAAGGCAGAATTGTAGGAAAGGTGTCATTTGTAGCATTTGGGGAATATGACCCACATAGCTATCAGTGTGATGCTACATTTCTTAAAATATTTTCTTTACAAAGAAATATTTAGAACCAAATTCATAGAGTAAGCTTGCAACTGTTTTGGGATTTGCAGCTAAAAGCAGTGATTTCTTGCCCTCATAGCACCTTCTAAGTTGAGTGTTTCATTAAAATATATATAAAACTCATTTTCCTCTTCATCAGCATCTTTGCTGTAAAAAATAAAAAGCTATTTTTCTATTTGATACTGCATTACATTAAGCTTAAACATTCGCTGCTTGGAAAACTTTCCTTTTCAAATCTCCAAACAGTCTGTGCAATACATCTAATAAAAGTTAAATACACTGCAAAAGGGCATGCAGGTATACATTTAAAAAGACTTTTAATAAAATAAACTCTTCTATTTTACATGTTTTAAAAGTGCTAGTTCAGAAAACAAAATTCTTTAAAACACAAGTCCCAATTCTACTGAAAGATAACTGCATATGCTGTTCTTAAATTAGGCATCCTGATTGCATGAGAGAAAGACAAATATTATTTGTCAATTAACCCAGCTTCCTTAATTTTTGTGTAGAAGAACTTCTCCAGTATATTGGCACATTTATAGTATTCACTTTCTGGTGGGTTGTACTCTCTGCAGTTAGTGAAGACTCGCTGCAGATCCGCCATGAATAACTTCTTAGACACATAGTATCTGTTCTTAAGTCGTTCACTCATGGTTTTCAGGTCTGTAGAAGAACAAAAATCAATACTTATTTCTAGCTACCCATTCAGAAGTAAAACATTGGGGCAGTCTATTAGATGCTTTTGGAGGGCATGGAAACTGAATGAGACAGACACTTTTTTTAATGGTGACAGGTAGTGTGCTCTAGAAAGTGGCATTTAAAACACAGAGCTATAGTAGGTGGTGGGATACAAAGAAGAAGCCAGCATCACAGTATCTTCTGCTCAACCCCACCCAAACCAGTCAAATTCCCAGCCTTCACGTGCCCTGAAACCGCACTCCCTGTTTTAGAAGAGCCACAGGCAACAGCCATCATCATCTGCTGGGGAGCTGACAGGACATCTACCGATGGGCAAGGTTTTTACTACCACCCACTACTACACACTGCTCCCAAAAAGTAACTTATGCTGGAATTAAGTCACCAACTGGATGCTAGTAAGCATGACCTTATCAGTAAGACCAAACCTGAAATTTCAGGGAAGGGGGTGGGGGTGAGGGTTACCAAGGTATTAAAAAGTATTATTCTTTTTAACTGCCCAACCTTTTGACACAGGCAATTATGCCGTTGTTACGTTCCTTCATGTCCACTCTGGCTCATGGAAACCCTGATGGGGGATTTTTGAGGTTTTTTTTATTGTTGTTTTGGCAGGGCTTATTCAGAAAAGGTTTGACACTGCCAGCAAGGTGTAGTGGAATGTTGGACTGCAACTCAAGATCAAGGTTCAATTCCATGCTCAGCCATGAAAACCCACTGGGTAACCTTGGGTGAATCACATACTCTCAGCCACAGAAAAACCCATGATAGAGTTACCATAAGTCAGAAGTAATTTGAAAGCACACAACAACAAATTTCGAAGAGGTTTGACAATGTCTTCCTCTAAGGCTGAGAGGGTATAACATGCCCATGGTCACCCACTGACTTTTTATGGTCTTCTGGAGTCAGTCACAACACTTAAACCACTACACCATCTTGTCTCTAGCCAAATATGCCTCAATTCCCATTTGTGAAAAGATTTTTGACCTATCACAAAATCATTGCATGAGGGAAGAATGAGCACAAGCTCTTTTACAAACTCTTCAAGATCCTTACATGGCCTGTGAGTTTATATGCTCCTATATGTATTTTGTCACTTTTAGCTGCACTACAAGAAGTTATTTACAAGCACAGTTCACAGAACAATGTTAGCACATTTCCTCCTTCCACGTGGCTCAAAGCCTATATACTGAATTTAAGAGTATATTGCTCTTAAGGGAAGTTTCAGTCTTTGTTTTAAAAGGTTAATGGCATTACCCATGGGGAACCTTATAACTTCATAATATCCAGGAGCTTCTGTTCTCTTCACTGGTTCCATGAAAGGCCAAGCGCTTTGATGGCTCTTTGGAAAAGAAAAACAATATAGTGATTCAATGCTCCATAGAATCAAAAGTCTCAAAACATTCACAGGAAACCTATATTTACCTTGACCTGTTGTAGAATGTTTTTTAGAGTGCTGTAGAGCTGATCTGGATCTTTGGGTTCTTTACTTGAAACAAAATGAAGACAAGATTAAAATGTATGTTTTGTTCATTTCTGTAATGCTCTCAGCCCAAATATTTAAAATGTTTGTTACAAAAACTGCTTCTTCAGTTATATCCCAATTGTCCAACAAATGCAGGTTTAAATATTTCAAAGGAGAAAGTGACTTTTCTATTCTAGAAACTTTTCATTTTTTAATCCAAACAATGCTTACCCTTTCTCTTTGCTGCTTGGTTTCCATCCAGTCTCTCCTAAACAGCAAACAAAAGCATTTAATAAGAAACATGGTAAGATATGAGTATGAACCTATGAAAAAAGCTATATTGCATCATTGCTAAAGGCTACTAATGTTTTGTTTTGTTTTTGTTTTTTTAAAAAACAGCTACAGTTGATATTTCCAAATCTATCAAGTTTGCTTTAAAGGGCAGACCAACAAACAATTTTGAATACTCCAGACAAAACCAATCATGACCAATTTAAAGAAATCACCCTCAGTTTTATCCTGGGGCTGTGTGTTTATGGATGCTGTAGTCCAACACAATTGAAGGACACTGGGTTGGGGAAGTTCTGCAAGCCCATGGTTGGTTCAATGTTTGGAGGAATACTCCCACCTCCCTCCAACACTCGCAACATGGCTACTCTTAAAAGTGAAGATGACTTCCAAATTTAGTTTGCTATATTGGCATGGACATTTGTTATTTCAGCAAAAATGAACATGTTTCACATAGTGCATACAAACCTATGACTTTGCCTAATCTATATATCCTAACCAAAACTAGGTAGCAAAGCTGACAGATTAGAGGTTTTACTTAAATTTCTATGCTTATATTAAAACTGTTACTCTGCAGCTACTTGTGAGTAAGCTCTCTGGAACTAATCACAAAAATGGGATCTGGAGGATCCAAAAAAATCCTCCAGATGTTGCTGAACTGCAACACCCAACATAACTCAGCACTAGTGAAGGTGGTTAGGCCTGCTAGGATATTTGGAGGACTGCATGATTCTCATCCTTGAATTAATCTGTTCAGAAGCAAACCCCAAGAGCATCTGAGGAAAGCAGAGATAGACTCAACAAATTTTGAGTGTTTCTATGGTTCCCCTCCCTCCTGTTGTTCCTATGGATATTTTCAGGACTTTTCTCTCAAGAAGCCTCTTTATATATATGCCTGCTTGAGGACTGAGTAAGGGGCCTCTTCTGTGTCCTACTAGTGAGGTCATTAAAATGTGTGAGGGTGTGGGAGATGGCCTTCTCAATTGTGGCACCCCAATTGTGAGGTGAAGACCCAACTGGCATCAAACCTGATTTCATGTAGGTGCCAAGTAAAATATAGCCATTTATTAAAGCCAATTCCTTTGGTTGCTGTGATTGGCTGATATTTAAGGTGGGTTGAGGTCAGGGTAGCGGTTGGATTGGGAGATAGAGTCTAGCTAAGTCATTACAGCCACATCTCTCATGCAAGATCTTGATCAAATCTTCAAGAGAAGCTGCAAGGAGGGTAGGCATGAGGCTGACTTGAGGAGGAGGAAGAGATACTGCATGGGCAGATGTCTTATACAATTTGGGGCACCACCTTATATGTACAGGATCATGCTAAATGGAAACAATCTTATGTACCTTTACTGTGTTACACTGAATTTGCTTTAGAGTAAACATTCTGTGGATTGCACTGAAAAAACATGTGTACTCAACAAAAGAGCACAAAACATGAGTCAGAATAAGTGCTGATTACACAGTAAGTCAAAAAAGCTGCCTGTGACTAAAAAATGTAAGCCAAAGTCTTTAAAATTCTAGTGTCATTAAACTGCTTTGTGCATTAAGTATTAAAAAAAATTATAGAACCACTTTGGATCAATAGAAGAGAATCCAATCTCAAAATTAAACCAACCCAATAAATGAACTTTAAAAAAAACAAAATGTAACTTAAAATTAATTAACTCAAAGATAATTGATAGAATTATGATACATACTAATTCCAGGAATACTTTCTACAGGAATCTGACGTACTCCATCTTTGAAGCAAGAAAGACCAGGGTAAACTTTCCGAATCTGAGCTTGCTTCCTTTCAATCAACTTTTTAATTATCTGTAACAAAAGCAGCACAACTTATTCCTACATCCATTTTCCTGGGAATAACCTCTACAGAACTGAATCAAACTTACTTCTCAGTAGTCAAGTATAAATGTATGTGTAGAATTAAGAAAGATAAGATAGTGAAACAGCCAGCATGATGTAGCGGTTGAGCGCTGGACTATGACTATGCAGAACAAGGTTTGAATCCTTGCTCAACCATGGAAACCCACTGGGTGACCTTAGGCAAGTCACATCCTCTCAGCCTCAGAGGAAAGCAGAGACAAAATCTGCTCTGAACAAATATTGCCAAGAAAATTCCATGATAGGTTTGCTTTAGGGTTGCACTAAGTTAGAAATGACTTGAAGAAGAATAAGAAGATAATGAGTCTAGTAAGGCATAAAAAATATATGGTTAGAAACCACAAGCATTTAAAATATCTATATTTGTTACTCTTCCCAGTACATCAGATGCAAATATGAATGTGCAATCCATGTTGGCAGCAAGATGCTTATTCTAGTCCTCTAAAATTAACCACTGGAACTCTTCAACAGAAGGTGTGACACACACATTAAAGGGCAACACTTTGCTACACATGAGATACTTCTACATTGAGGGTGGGGAATGTGTACCCCCAGACACTGTTGGACTACAACTCCCATCAACTCAGCCAATAGTGAGGGCAGACAGGTGGTGCAGTCCAGAAAAAAATCTAGAGCTGCACATCCCTCAGCACTTCTGTGCATGATACTGCTGGATTTTGTTTGTAAGGCTGCAATCTTATACACACTAATCTGGAAGTAAATCCCACTGAACCCAATGGGACTTACTTCTGAACAGATGTGTCATGAATTGTGCTGACAGAGAATAAACCACTCAGCTTTTCTCTCTGTCAAAAATTCAACTGAACAGCCCAAAATTGTTGATTAGGCAACTGGATCTTTAAAATCATGTGGAACATTCACTGTCTGGGTTCCAATACAATCTACAAGAACGTCTCTATCTTTAACATAAGCCTAGATCCAAAGTAATGCTAGTGAAGTTAATCAATGGTGCAAACAGTAGTGCCACAGACTGGAGACATCAGGTCTCTGCTATTAGTTCCACAAGTGAAAACAACCAGATTCTGCCCTTTCTAAATGTCTGTATCCACTAATAGAAAAAGACCACTGGATATAGGCCAGACAAATTTACATTTCAGAAGCCATATCAGATTTCCATATCAAGAAAAGCAGGGATAGGAAAACTGTGGCCTATAGGCTACATGCTCCTGGAGGCATCCCTGAAAAGCCCAGAAGTCCTCAGGCCCCTAAAAATGGTTTGGTTTGGTTTTTATAAAAAGAAAATATAAATGGTCTAAAAACTTCTCTAAAACACAGAAACTGCAACAAAAATGTGGTGGTTCAAGCCCTTTTGTCCCTCATCAAACTCTCAAATTGCAGGAACTGGATGCATTTTCGCCAGTATACAAAACTGAAAATGACATTGTGTCATATCTGTTCATGTCAAGCAAGGCCATGCAGCCCATGGGGAAGACACACTGAAAGGGAAATGGCCCCTGCCCCCTCCATAGCTGCATAATAGTTATCCTTTTATTCACTGTGTTGTGTTCCTGCAAGAAAAAAACGGGGGTATTTCCTAAACAATTAAAAATCGTATTTCTCAGAAATATTTGCAGGTACCAATGCGCTGCTATTTTAAAATAAACATTTGATTAATATATAAAATTACCTCTTTCTGCTTCTTAATGATGACTGAAAACTCTGTGTATGGAATCCTTGGGTTTAATTCACATCCCATTAAAGTTGCTCCCTCATAATCCTTGATATAGCCAACGTATTTTGCTTTTGGTACTTTAATATCTTTAGAAAAACCCTGAGGAGAGAAGAGTCAATATACTTTGGTGACATGCTTTCCAATAGTCATCTGAAGCCACTGTGATTATTTGGGGGCACATCAGTAACTTTTTCCTCACATGCTTTGAGGCAGAAAGACTTGCACACCTCAATGCCCAATTCACCAACTGAGGCATTTCTGAACTGAGATTAGGCACTGCAACGTCTCCAGCAGAAGTGGCTTATATCAGCCTCTTTCTACAAGTCATCCTGCATTTTACCCAGGGACTCTAAAAATATGGGCTGAAATCCTGTTGGACAGTTACAAATACAAAACCTACAGTCACACATCATAATAGCTATGTATTCACAGTCCCTACCTGGCCTTAGTTTGGGGGCTACATGGAGACTGTGAAAGTCCCCCAAACCCCTCTTACCAGTAAGCAGCACTGGGAACGAGGGGGGGCATCCCCTTCTCAATCAAGAATCAGTTACCTGATGTTCCCACCCCTTACACAAGCAACCTTTGGCATGAGAGGGATTTGCAGCAGGGGTCTTTTTTCTGCTTGTTGCGCTGGAGATCACTCACGGTAGGGGATGTGAACATCTGTCAGCCACATCCCCAATTGACAAGGGAACAGAACACTGCTGATCTCAGTGGCTGGTTACTGGTACATTAGGCTTAGGGAGGTCTGGCCAGAATCCACTACACTGCACCACAGATACGGTGCTACCAAGTACTTAATCCTAGTACATAATAATAGTACATAGATCCATCAAATAACCATCTTGGATAGCTTTAAAAAGGCTATCAAGACGGATCTCTTCCGGCAGGCCTTCTCAGAATAGACTACTCCATGTGAACTGTGCTTCTCCCCGATATACATCTCTGTTATACACTCCTATTGGTGTCCTAGAACGTATGTTGTTTTAATCTTTATGCTTTTATTATTGTGTTTAGTTTTAAGGGGGGTATTGTATTACAGTTTTATGGCATGTAGGTATGTTTTTAATATGTATTTCTTCTTGTAAGCCGCCTTGATTGCCAAGGCAAAAGGCGGGGTATAAGATATTATTATTATTATTATTATTATTATTATTATTAATATTGCCAAACAGGATTCTGCCAATGATTTAGAAGCCTCAATGGCTCAATCTGCACTGCATAAATAATGCAGTGTGACATGTGGGTTGATGGTATGTTTTAACTATTGCTTGTTTTAATTATGCTGTACCCCGCCCCGGTTGCTGAGTAGAGGGGTGGGTTAAAAATAAAACATTATTATTATTATTATTATTATTATTATTATTATTATTATTAAACTGTCATGGCTGTTATGGAGTTCTGGGATTTGTAGTTTTGTGAGATATTTAGCCTTCACTGTCAGAGCGCTCTGGTGCCACAACAAATTACAAATCCCAGGATTCCATAGGATGGAACCATGGCAGTTAAGGCAGTGTCAAACTTCATTATTTCTGCAATGCAGATTCAGCCAATGAGACCTCAAAAAGCAAACAAAAGAAAAAATAACACCCACATGACATTTAAAAAAAAAACAAAAAACAGTCCACTGAAATTAAAGGAGAAAGGTATGATGGCCCTTGCTGTTGCTGCTGGATAAGACCAACAAGCACCATTTGGCATATGTGTCTCTGGACTGCAACACACTTCATCAGATGTTATTAGGCAGTAGTCTCCAGAACTTTGGGCAAAATAAAACTTGCTTATGCCTTTAAGGTGCCACAAGTGCCTTTTTTGCTTTTGCCAAAACAGACTTAACAGAACTACTGTACACTCACTGAAACTGAAACAAAATCTGTCTTCTTGGAAGCAGCATATGCTTAAAATTGCAGCTTCCAGCTTTAAAGAACTAGAGAATACAATCACTCCTTCTAGAAAGAAAGGAGAGGGATTTTACCACCACATTTTTTTCAACAGAGTGCCATTTCAGTAAGAAAGGCAAACTCATTACACTGGGTAATATGGTAGTGAAAGAGTATCAATATCCATTTTTTGAAAAACAAAAAAATTAAACTGCCAACAAATTTTGGTGGTTTTCCTCCTGTTAGCAATATTTTCTAAGTTTGTAATTCTATATACTCTAGGCTAGAATGAATTCTCACTGACTCTAAAGTAGATATGAATAAGATTTAGATTTATGCCCAAAATATTTTTGCAAACTGCCTTCATGATACTACAAAATATTAATGGTGTTCCTGCTTCTGTCTTTTCTTTAAAAAAAAATATATTAGCAATATTTTCTAGAACAAAAGTGTTCAGGAGATGATACATGAACATTAGAAATCCAAGTATGAAAGAAATGTGAATAGTACTAAATACAAATTTAAAATGATATAGAAGTAATTGCAAAAACTATCAAGTACCTAGTGGTATAGACATGAAATTTTTCAGATGAGGGCCACCACAGAAAAGACAAGTGATAATTCTATCTGCCTGGGCAGTAGAATCCAATCCATTCAGCACAGTAATGAATGTCAATACCACCCTCCTACATCTAACTACATGGACAGTCAGCTAGCATGATATAGTGATGAGTGCTGGAACAGGACTACAGGACACTAGGTTTCAAATCCCCAGTCAGCCCATGGAAACCCACTGGCTGACCTTAAGCAAGTCAGGCTCTCTCAACCTCAGAGGAAGGCCCTTTGAACAAACCTTGCAAAGAAAATCCAATGACAGATTCACATTAGTGTAGCCAGAAGTCAGAAATTACTTGAACCCCAACAAGTACAGTTATATGGACAGCTCCCTACCAAATGTAGTGCTTTCTCATCATCCACAATGATCTATGTTCTACTGGAAATGTGGGGCTGGTGAGAAAATGTCATGCAGTATAGGAGTCATATGACAACTGCACTGGAAAATACAGAAGAGAACTGAAATGATGCCATACAAAAGCGGCAAGAACATGGATTGACAAAGAATCTTTTTCTGAGACAAAGGATATATTGCTCTTTTCCCTCTCCCCATTTGACGAACAACCAGCTGAAATTGCTCCCCATAGTCTCCACACTTATTACAATCTGATTTGCTTACAGATTTAAAAACAGTTTCATAGGATGACTCACTTGTTTCTTGAAGTAGCCAATGGCATATTCATCTGCATAAGTAAGGAAGTTGAGAATGTTATGTTTAATATGATATTCTTTCAGATGATTCATTAGATGAGTTCCGTAACCCTGTACAAAAATCATTAGGACAATTTATCTTCTGAGGAATGCAATGCAATACAAACTCAAAATCATGTACCGTATTTTCCGGCATATAAGACAACTGGGTGTATAAGATGTCCCCCAACTTTTCCAGTTAAAATATAGTGTTTGGGATATACTCGCCATATAAGACTACCCCTCTTCCAACGCGCACCAAACAAAAAATTTAAAAAATCAGATTTGATTTCAATATGGTAATTTTAATTCAAATGCTTATGACATGCAGGTACTTAGCAGGAAAACTGTCACATATGCAACAAACTATAGCTCCCATGTTTCCTAGCATTTATTTCTGCAGTGTGTTTTGGACCTTTTTAAAAAATAGTCCAGATTTAAATGCTGCTTTAAAAATTATTTCCATCTCCCAGCTATGAGATGGTTGGGGGGAAATGAGAAAGTGTTGAGGGGAAGGACTGCCAATATACTAGGTGATGCATTCTGGGGTATGTACAACTTGCGGCCAAGTAAGTGACCGTGGGCATGTCACACACTCTCAGCCTCAGAGGATGGTAATGGCAACCCCCATTTGAAGAAACATGCCAAGAAAACCCCATGATAAGGTTGCCTTGGGGTTGCCACAAGTCAGAAAGGACTTGAAGACACACAAGAACAAAAAAGTCTGCAATTGTTTCATAGGTAGAACATGGGAATAGGAGCCGGCATGGTGTAGTGGTTTGAGTTGGACTACCACTCTGGAGACCCGGGTTTGATTCCCCACTCTACCATAAAACCCACTGGGTGAACTTGGACAAGTCACACACTCTCAGCCTCAGGGGAAGGCAATGGCAAACCTCCTCTGAGCAAATCTTGCCAAGAAAACCCCATGATCACCTTAAGTCAGGAACAATTTGAAGGCACACAATATACACATATAACCTCCAAGTTAAGGAACTTAGTTCTTCTTTAGATAAATCTTCAAAGGTATACACTCTCTCTCTCTCATTGTGCAGAATTATTTGTTAAAGAAGCCATGCCCAAGCAACACATCAACTTTGGCTGTATCTGCATTGCAGAAATTTATTAAAGCAGTTTGACACCGATTTAACTGCCCTGGCTCAAGGCTATGGAATTCTGGGATTTGCAGTTTTGTGAGATATTCAGCCTTTTCTGTCAGAGAGCTCTGGTACCACAAAGCATACTGCAGATCCTAGGAGTCCATAGGATGGAACCATGGCAGTTAAAGTGGTGTCAAACTGCATTATTTCTGCAGTGCAGATTCAGGCTGCATCCATACTGTAGAACTGGCTCCCTTCTCTTTCTCCCTTCGTTCTCATCCTCCTCCTCCTGGCTTCCTCCTCTTTCTCCCTTCATCCTCCTCCTCCTCCTTCTCTACCCGGTGTATAAGATGACCCCTGACTTTTGAGACCCTTTTCCAGGGTTAAAATGTCATCTTATACACCGGAAAATATGGTAAGTAAGTGAAAAATGTTTACACTGGAGGAATTATTTCTTCTTTCAGTTGCACATGCCATTCTGTATTCTGCCCCAGAGCCTATCCTATAAAGCAACTAGAGATGAAGGGAAACATAAGAACCAGCAGGAATTGGGGTTTTAAAAGTTACATTGTGTGCATATGTCTCCGAATCCCAGACTTAATACAGTGTACTTCCAGAGAGTTCAAAGTACATCACATCAATTGTTTCAGTAATCATGTCACCATTGTGGTAGAGGAAACAGTATTAGCATCCCTGTATTAGAGGAGGAAGCTGAGGCTAAGAGAGCAGTGATTTGCCTGAGGCTGCTTAGCGATTTCACGGTTGAAGGGAGATTTCAGTCAGGAATGTTCCAGCTTTGCAGCTCACACTATTATAAAGCTGCCTATGGACCCTCCCCCCCCACCCCATATCACCACAATAGATGTCCTACTTAAAGGATTTACAGACTTCAGGTACACCAGAGTTTAAAATGAGCAAAGATAAAAATAATTCCACTAGTGCACTATTATTTTCTGTTCTGACAGTCCTCTCCCCCGCCCCGCCCCGCCCCGCCCCGCCCATTTGTCTCCTTTATAATCTGCAGAAAGACTAAGCTGGATACAGAATAAAGATTTCCACAGCTGTGTTATTAGCCAGCAACTGACAAAGAAAACCCAATTTCCTCCATGTGATTTGCTTTATGCCTTTTAGGCATGTGTGCCTGCAGTTTTGGCTCTTTTGGGAAACCAGGACTCATAAGAGAATGACATGGTAATTGAGACAAAAATATGGTACAATGAATACTCTTCTTGACCATCAGCATTTTTTCTTTGACCATTTTTCTAAAGCTTCAAAAGCCAGAATTCATTCCTGGTTTAAGAGGCATATAATTTTAGCAATGAGCATGTCTGTAGAACAAAGACTGAACAAAACACAGGAGAGAGGCTGTGTTTTAATCATGTGTGATCTGGAAATCATGCCCTACGAGCAGCAGCTTAGGGAACTGGTGTTAGGATATGGATGGGATATACAGTCAAAGGTGAAATGTAAAGATGTGTGTGTGTGTGTAATTTTCCACTTGAGAACAGTTTTTGGACAAGGCACAAACAACATTTCATGGTAGAATGCTAGAGAGAGCTAGTTAAAAATGGAATTGTGTGCCTAAGGGTTTAAGGCTAAAACACAACACTATAGATGTATTAACAAAGGTTCTAGAGATAAAACAACATTAACAATTGTTATAACAGATTGAGATGTCACTTTAAGTGTATAGAATCAAACATTGTGCTTAGACAGTTTCAATAACAACAACAGCAATAATAGTGATCTCACACATCTGTACATTTCAGGAGGGGATTGTTAGGATATGGATGGGATATACAGTCAAAGGTGAAATGTAAAGATGTGTGTGTGTCTGTAATTTTCCACTTGAGAACAGTTTTTGGACAAGGCACAAACAACATTTTGAAAAACAGGGTGAATCAACGCCAGGTGGTAACAGAGACATCAACAATGTATTTTCCCAAAGATACAAGTCAGGGACAGAGACTTTGTTATGGTTAACAAGTGATAACAATTATATGTAAGCATTGTTAGCTTGGGAAAGAGAGTCACGTGGTGGATGATGGACAGCAAGAGGCTGGGATAGCATACATCATACAGGCATTATCCAATTAACATAAGGTTAACACCTAGAAGGTGGAGTATGGGAAGGGCTTAGAAAATCCTTTGTTTAGAATTGTTTATTGTTCATGATGTGAGCGTGTGTGGCTGACACCGGTGTTTTTAACTGCAACAAGTTGGATCCTAATGCTTTTGGGATTGTTAAAGATGTAATCTTATATGGCTGAACTGGACAAGTTCATCACAATGGATTTTACTTAGTTATCTTATTTTTACTTTTTATATGCATTAATAAACTATGCTTTTGGACTTTACAATGTGTCTTCTTGACTGAGGAAGACAGGTTTCTGAAGAAGGGAAGCTGAGCCAGTTGTTGGTAAGAATTACAGAGTGGCTGTGGATCACAGCAGCCAGCTTGTCCTGCAGACTCTGCTGGGTGCCAAAGGGCATCACTATAACACTCATCATCCACACACCAACAACTGGGTATGTTTAAACTGGAGAAGAGAAGGTTAAGAGGTGACATAATAACCATTTAAGTGTTTGCACAGCACTTTGTGTATATATAAAATCACTTGGATATGCTCCAACTTCGATGCTGTAGTTGATACAGGTCTGGTGGATGTAACCTTAGCCCCTGCATGCCCAGTGTTACTGGATATGTTTCAGTTTGTGCAACCTGAGGGTATGGACAGAATCCTTGGAGTTGTGCATACTGGACCCATGCCCTTCCTAGCTGTTGAAAGCAGCCAGAGGGGGGACTGGCCAATTGGGTAAGGGAAATAATGAATGCCTCACTACAGCAAGGCAGGTTCCCAGTTTGTCTAAAAGAGGCTGTGATGAGGCCACTACTGCAAAAATCTTCCCTAGAGCCCACCAGATTGGAAAACTATTGGCCAATCTCAAATATCCCTTTTTTGGGCAAGGTGTTGGAACATGTGGTGGCTTCCAGGGGTTCTTGTATGAAACTGATTATCTAGATCCATTTCAATCTGGTTTCAGACCTGGCTATGGGACAAAGACAGCTGTAGTCACCCTGGTGGATGACCTACGCAGGGAACTGGACAGAAGGAGTGAGTCCCTGTTGGTTCAGCTGGACCTCTCAGTGGCTTTCGATACCATCAACCAAATTATCTTTTTGGGTCACCTCTCTGGGATGGGGCTTGGGAGTCCTTCTTGGAGGGGCAAACTCAGAAGGTGGTGTTGGGAGACTGCTATTTGAACCCCTGGCCACTGGCCTGTGGGTTCCTCAGGGTTCAGTTCTATCTCCCATGTTATTTAACATCTACATGAAACTGCTGAGAGAGGTCATCTGGAGTTTTGGGGTGCAGTGTCACCAATATGCTGATGACACCCAACTCCATCTCTCCTTCCCAGCTATTTCTGTACTCAACCAGTGTCTACTGTCAGTAATGGACTGAATGAGGGTGAACAAATGTATACATAATCCAGACAAGACAGAGTTGCTCCTGATCAGTCGCAAGGCAGGTCAAAGAATAGGGATTCAGCCTGTGTTGGATAGGGCTACATTCCCCCTGAAAGTTCAGGTTCACAGCTTGGATCTGCTCCTGGATTCAGATCTGAGCCTGGATGCCCAGATTTTGGCTGTGGTCGGGAGTGCATTTGCAGTGTTAAAACTGATGGGCCACATTCCTTGAGAAGTTGGATCTGGCTATGGTGACACATGCCTTGATTACATCCCATTTGGATTATTGTAACGTGCTTTACATGGGGCTGCCCTTGGAAACTGTTCGGAAACTGCAGTGGGTGAAAAATGCTGTGGCCAGGCTGTTGACTGGGGCTGACCACAGGGATCATGTCACTCCCCTGCTGAAACAGCTACACTGGCTGCTGGTCCATTTCTGGACAGAATTCAAGGTGCTGGTTTTGACCTTTAAAACCTTAAATGGCCCAAACTATCTGAAGGACTGTGTCACAGAATCATGGAATCATAGAATCACAGAGTTGGAAGAGACTACAAGGACCATCCAGTCCAATCCCCTGCCATGCAGGAACTCAAAATCAAACCATCCCCGACAGATGGCCATCCAGCAGTTTAAAGACCTCCAAGAAGGAGACTCCACCACACTCCAAGGAAGTGTGTTCCACTGTTGAACAGCTCTCACTGTCAGGAAGTTCCTCCTAATATTGAGGTGGAATCTCTTTTCCTATAGCTTGCTTCTCTGGAGCAGCAGAAAACAAGCTAGCACCCTCCTCAATATGACATCCCTTCAAATACTTAAACAGGGCTATCATATCCCCTCTTAGCCATCTCTTCTCCAGGCTAAACATACCCAGTTCCCTAAGTCGTTCCTCGTAGGGCATGGTTTCCAGACCCTTCACCATTTTAGTCACCCTCCTCTGGACACGCTCCAGTTTTTCAACATCCTTTTTGAATTGTGGTGCCCAGAACTGGACATAGTATTCCAGGTGGGGCCTGACCAAAGCAGAATACAGGGGCAGTATTACTTCCCTTGATCTAGATACTATACTTCTATTAATTCAGCCTAAAATTGCATTGGCCTTTTTAGCTGCGGCATCACACTGTTGACTCATGTTCAACTTGTGGTCTACTTAGGACTTCTAGATCCCTTTCACATGTAGTCTCCTTAAGCCAGGTGTCCTCCATCTTATATCTATGCATTTCATTTTTTTGCCCTAAGTGCAGTATCTTACATTTCTCTATGTTGAAATTCATTTTGTTAGCTTTGGCCCAGCTTTCTAATCTATTAAGGTCATTTTGAATTTTCATCCTGTCTTCTGAGGTATTAGCTATTCCTCCTAATTTGGTGTCCATCTGCAAATTTGAGAAGCATGCCCCCTATTCCTTCATCCAAATCATTGATAAAGATGTTGAATAGCACTGGGCCCAAGACAGAACCCTGTGGCACCCCACTGGTCACTTCTCTCCAGGATGAAGAGGAGCCATTGTTGAGCACCCTTTGGTTCGGTCAGTCAAGCAGTTACTAATCCACCTAACAGTTGTATTGTCTAGCCCATATTTTACTATCTTGTTTGCAAGAATACCATGGGGGACTTTGTCAAAAGCCTTACTGAAACCAAGATATGCTATGTCTACCACATTCCCTTCATCTAGCAAGCTGGTAATTTTATTTTAAAAAGAGATCAGATTAGTCTGGCATGACTTGTTTTTGAGAAACCCATGTTGACTTTTAGTGATTATGGCATTCCCTTCTAAATGTTCACAGACTCTCTGTTTAATGAACTGTTCTAGAATCTTTCCCAGTATTGTCAGACTAACTGGGCGATAGTTGTTGGGATCTTCTTTTTCCCCTTTTTGAAGATGGGGACAATGTTTGCCCTCCTCCAGTCTGCTGGGACTTCTCCTATTCTCCAGGAGTTCTCAAAGATTATTGCCAGTGGCTCCAAGATTACATTTGCCAGTTCTTTTAATATCCTTGGATGTAGTTCATCTGGTCCTGGAGACTTAAATTCATTTAGGTTAACCAGGTATTCCTGTATTTCGTCTTTACTTATTTTGTGCTGCATTTCCCCTATTGTGTCCTCTGCTCCATTTTCCTCAGGTTGAACACCCTTTTCCTTTTGTGAGAAGACTGAGACAAAGAAAGTGTTGAGTAGTTCTGCCTTTTCTCTGTCCCTTGTTAAAATTTCTCCATCTTCTCTGCACAGTGGCCCTACCATTTCCTTCTTCTTTCTTTGCTACGGACATACCCAAAAAAGCCCTTTTTATTGTCCTTAACCCCTCTAGTAAGCCTGAGCTCATTCTGTGTTTTGGCTTTCCTGACATTAGCCCTACATGTGCTATTTGTTTGAATTCCTCTTTAGTGATTTCACCCCTTTTCCATTTCTTATACATCTCTCGTTTAAAACTTAGTTCAGTTGAAAGTTCTTTTGTCATCCAACCTGGTTTCTTGAGACATCTCCCATTTTTCCTTCTCATTGGAACAGTTTGAGATTGTGCCTTCAGTATCTCCCTTTTGAGAAACTCCCATCCATCCTGAACTCCCTTCTCCTTTAGTATTTCCTGACTATGGGATCACTCCCAGGGTTTCCCTAAGTTTGTTGAAATCAACTCTCCTAAAGTCTAGAATGAGTGTTTGACTATGCCTAGCTTCTCCTTTCCACTGTATAAGAAACTGCAGGAGAACATGATTGCTCCCACCTAAGGATCCCACCACTTGCATTTTGGAACACCCCCTGCGTGTGCGCCATGCGAATTCGCCTGGCGCACGGGTGGGGGGGCCTTCCCTGGGCCATGGGAATGCCTCCCCCGCGCGTGCGCCGTGCGAATTCACCTGCAAAAAATTGGACGCAAAAATGGTGCCCACGCTCGCACGCGGGACGGTGGCGGCAGCAGCGGGAACGGCCATGGGCCGGTCCCTAGGCCTCCGTGGGCCGCACCCAGCCCACGGGCCATAGGTTGCCAACCCCTGGACTAAATGATCCTCATGGCCTATTCAAACTCTGTAATTCTATCTAGCCTTATAAAATCCAATGATGCTTGCATATTTTACACTGAATGCATATCTTATATTGCCAGGGAAATAACATCTTTACCTTGACTTGTTCATTGGATGTCACAGCACAGAAGACGATTTCTGTAAATCCTTGAGATGGGAACATCCGGAAACAGATGCCACCAATCACACGCCCATCTTTTATTAATGCAAGAGTCTTGTGTTTCCTGCAGTAATACATCCTTGTGTCAATTCTGTTTCACAACTAGTGTATATACATCACATAAATCAGCACTATTTCCATAATAACAGCAATAATAAATTATGAACACATTTTACTTGTATATCTGATGCTAACTTTATGCTCTGCATGGAAAATAAATACATGTATTTCAAGAGATAATTAAGATTAAAAGGTGGAAGCAGAGTTAGGAGACTCATTTTTCCACAGAAGCTGTAGGCAGCTACACTGTCAGCTTCCCATCTAACTCACTTCACCACTTCAAACAGTTCACAGAGAGAAAAATTGCCTCTCAGCAGTGGCTGGAGGAGAGTGACCAGACACAAAGACTAACACAAACACTGAAAACGAAAAGAGGAGGGGGAAATGAGAAAGACCACTAGAGGTCCTTGAGATTAGGGGACTTCTAACCCATGCAAAGCTCTTATTTCTCTTACTTATTGCATAACCTTCCAGCACTAATTTATGCTTTAACATTTAAGATACACAAAGAGCAATCTTTTTCCTGAGAAAAATTCACAAAAATTTAAACTAGGTTGTCATAACTGAACAAGTTGTGAAATCTTCTGAGTCATTAGAAGCAAACATTAGCTTTGTTTCTGTTTCAGTTCTGTTCTGAAGGGCCCACCAAACCTCCAAAGCAGATTTTGAGAGAGAGGAAAAATCATTTTTAAAAAGTTCTTCATATTCCACTAAAGAGTGCCTTCCACCCACGGAGGAACATCAGCAAGACTATACTTATGTCAGAGGTGGGCAACACTTCACCTGGCAGGTTGCATTACTGCATTTGCAACAAGAACTCATTTGCAGGGTGAGTTCTGGCCCTGGGATAGTTGAGGGCCTAGGGATTGGATCAAACAAAACAGTCTGGAGCAGTTTGGGGGCATTTTGACCAGTTTCTGGAAGCAAAACAGTTTTTTAAAAATACATAAATAAACTGGGGGCTGTAGGGCCTTGAGGGTGGTTTGAGAGGCTGCAAAAATGTGGCTGGGGGCTGTGTGAAGCCCACCTTTTCCCCACTCCTGCATTACCTAGAAGAGATAATCACAGACTGATGCCAGTGAATCAATTCACACAAATAATAGTGCTTAGTTTGATAGTTTTTTTTCTGGATTTTTCGGGCTGTGTGGCCATGTTCTAGAAGAGTTTCTTTCTGACATTTTGCCAGCATCTGTGGCTGGCATCTTCATCTGATGCCAGCCACAGATGCTGGCGAAATGTCAGAAAGAACTCTTCTAGAACATGACCACACAGCCCGATAAACCCACAAAAAACGATGGATGCCGGACATGAAAGCCTACGACTTCACAAACCAGCCTCGCTTGGTCACAGTCCTCTAGAAGCTATCTTTTGATGTTAGTAGCAAACAACTGACATAACAATTCTTCTTTGTTCATTTCCTATACATTCCAGTCTATCATAAATCAAAATGAACTACAGAGACTTAAAACTACACTCTTAAAGTTGAACATTTCCATTATCTTCCTTTTCTCTCTCGTTTCCCCCCCTGAATACTGAATCCATAGACCATGTATAGTTTGAAACACTGCTTTAAGTTTCTAGAAACTAGTTTAACCAATGAAAGGTGTCATCTTTCTTGTTCCATGTTCCCATGGGCAGGAGGAAGATACTCACGGATCAAAGACCAGACGAGTAATATACTCTTTTGGCATTCTGGGTAGCTGATGTGAGAATACATTCTGTAAGCCAACCAACCACATCATAATTTTCTTATTTGGCTTTTGATTTAGGGAATTGCCAACTACATGAAATTCAATCACTCCCCTTCGTTCTTCCAGTCTTGCTGCTTCATCTCGAGCTGAGTGTGCTGATAAAAAGTTGGTCTGCTTCATTAGAGAAAAGAGTGAAGACAAACTCAGTATACATTTCAAAGTTGTTGTTCTTCCCCACATACTCTCAATACACATACTTGGATTTCTGTTCCATTTATTCTGACTGAACTCATCCTTAAGGACCCTTTCACACCATACAATTACAGCACTATGATTCCAGTTTAACTGACATGGTTGCATCTTAAAGAATCCTGGGAATTGTTGTTTCGTGAGGCTGTAGAGCTCTGTGTCTGAGAACTATAAACACCCTTCACTAAACTGCAAACCTCAGTATTCCACAGGATGTAACCATGGCAGTTAAAATAGAACTATAGTGCTATTATTATGTAGTATGAAAGGGCCCAAAGTGTATATAGCAGGGGTCGGCAACCTACGGCCCGTGGGCTGGAAAAGGCCCCGTTCCCCGGACTTACCGGCCCAGGCCGTCGGTTGCCGCCGTCGCTGCCGCCGCGCGCCACCGCACGCCCCCATCCAGGCGCGTTTTTTGCCCGCGCTTGCTGTGGCCGCCATTTTGGATGTCAAAATGGCGGCCGTGACCCGTTTGCGCATGTGCAATACTCTTGCGCATGCGCATACGCATCGCGGCCGCGATTTGGACTACCAAAATGGCGGCTGCGACATGCACCGCCATTCCCCCCCCCCCTCGGCCCAGCCGAGACCTGGGCAATGGGAGACCAGCCCAGGTCTCAAAAAGGTTGCCTGTGCCTGGTATATAGGATAGCAGCTAGAGATATTGATATACTATGGAATTTCTGTTTAGTTTTTTTCTAAGAATCTACAAACATTTACAAATTTCTTTTTATTTTCAGAAAAAAGTAGAGATTAAAGCAGGGACAGGCAACCTTTTTGAGCCAGGGGCCGAGTTGCTGTCCCTCAGACAATTGGGGGGCCGAAGCACCATAAATAAATAAATAAATAAATATTAAAATAAAATAAAAATAAAAATAAATGCATGCACACTCTCTCAGCCCCAGAAAAGCCATGGCAAAACCCCTGTGGAGATTTTGCCAAGAAAACCCCAAGAGCAAGTAATAACAACAATAATCAATATCATCATGGCGGGCGGCAGCGGCGGCGGCGGCGGTGGCAGGACCAGCCTGGGGCTGGTCCAAAGGCCTTGGTGGGCCACATCTGGCCCCCGGGCCTTAGGTTGCCTACCCCTGGATTAAAGCTGCATACCAAAGGAAGCAAACCTGACAGATACTGTCAGGTGAGTAAAGCTATGTGCCTTTGAAAAGATTCTGAAAAACCAGGAAAAGCCACTATTAATGTCTGCTGTAGGAAGAAATGTATCTATGGGCCCTCCTTCCTTTTTAAAAGCCTGAGCATGAAAGATACCCATATTTAATCGGAGCAAAATCGAGATACAAGCATCCACAACTTGAAAATATATTTTTTAAAATCCAAAAAGTATATCTTGGTTTTGCCATTTAATATCAGGGATACCATTTTACTATGTCATTGTATATAATGAGACTTGGACATCCATGGATTTTGGTATCCACTGGGGCTCCTGGAACTAAACTCCAGCAGGTATTGAGGGCCCACTGTACTGTAATATGCACTCAGAAAACAAGAAAAGGGGCTCAGTTCAAAATCAGATATCTGACCTCCACAGTAATCTTCGGCTGCTTGATATCAATTATAACACGCTCATTACCACAATGTGTGCAAACAGATTATCGAAGCATGGGAACAACTAGAAGTGCAATCTAAATTCTGTTTTGTCTGAAGTGTAGCTGCCAACTAATGACTCTCGGGCTATAGCGCCAAAACCAGAAATTATTCCTTCCTTTTTCTTCCTTCTCTCTTGCATTGCTCCTGCTGGAAAAGCTGCCTTTTTATATGACAGCTCCCAGAATCCCCTGTCCATGTTGGCTGGAACATTCTGGGAGTTGTAGTCAAAAAACACAGTACCTTCAAGATCTACTATTGCTCTAAGATCATTTTTGGGTATAAAAACAACTTTTTCAAGCTCTACCCTCAATGAGTTAAATCCATTTGCTAGTTCCAGCTACAGTAGATGCACTGAGGGAACAAGGTTTACATTTGCCTTAACTGGCCATACAGTAATTGATTCCATGAGTCTGCTCTATTTGGGACTAGCATTAGGTTTAGGTTCGGTGGGGAACTTGCAGCTTTTCAAATATTTTTAAACTGCAACAGCCAGCAACATTAGCCAGCACAGCCAATGGTGAAGAACTGTGAGAACTGCAATTCAGCAATATTTGGAGAACTGCACAATTCTTACCCCTGCTTTACTGTAGGTCAATGGTTTCTCAGTCTAGAGCTAACCAAGTTACAAACAACAACAAATTGTACTTTGGATGTATCATGAAATGACATGGTTTACTGGTTTACTGGAAAAGATAGTAAGTAGGGGGGAAAGACAACATTACAGATTATTCAAGCCATAGCCTGAGTTTGCAACAGAGCAGGCCTGTTGACAAATGGCTCATGGAGATCTCTCTTAAACCAAAACTGACTTGATGGTGCATAACAACAACAAAAGTAATAAAGTTGATTGCTATATTCAAATTTTACATAAATTTGGCTCATGCCAAAGTTAACATGCCTCACCTCTGGACCAAGCATTGCAGCTGGATCTGTAATGGTTGACATCACTTCATTGATCAGCTCAATGGGAATATCGCCTACAACTCTTAGCTTCTTGGCATCCTCCACAGAATAAGGCTCATTATTTTTTCTCTTTTCTCCTGGGAAATAAATGCAAATGAAATTGTTTAAAAATTAAAGACGTCATCACTGCCAGCATATAAATTGTATCACAAGGCAGAGAGTCAACATTATCAGAATGAAAAATGTCAACTTGTGCTACTTGTAACTGTGAAAAACACCCCTTTATGTAACAACACCATGGCTTAAAATAATGCCTGCTTTTTATGATATGGGTACAAATGGGTGGCAGCTGTACTACCTAAGGAGTCAGTTGTCCCTACTGTTTTACTACAGATCAGCCCTGAACACATGATTTGTCTCCATTACCAAGTATTCTTGGAAGGAGTAGGTAGCAATGTAAAGGAAAACTAAGGCACATCATTGATAAACATTCATTCACTCATTCATTCATTCCTTGTTTTATTCATTTATATCCCAGCTTTCTCACAATGATGGGACTCAAGGCAGCTAATAACATATTTAAAAACTATACTAGATATTAAAAATCCATTAATAAAAGTATAACTATTAAATTTGTTTCAAAAGTGATTGAACAATTTATAAAGTTAAAATATTAAACATTAAAATTCATTAAAGGACCATATACAAACCTTAAAAACAGCACCACATAGCATCAAAACCCTAGCCCAGTCAGTTTGTAAAAGTTGACAACATGGAAGAAGAGCAAGGATGGAGTCATCCTGGCCTCCCTAGGGAGGAAGTTCCAAAGTCTAGGAGCAGCCACCAAGACGACCCTCTCCATTGCTCCCATCAAATGAGCTTGGAAAGGTGGTGAGACAGAGAGAAGGGCTCTCTGGATGATCTTACATCTCTAAGGGGCTCATTAAGGGGACAGCTGGTCTTTTAGATAACCTGAACCCATGCCATATAGGGCTTGAATGGTTCAAGCCATGGAGACTGAACATTCTCTTAGATGTGTCCTAGTTATTTAAATGAGTTTTCATGCTGTAAGCAAACGAGCCCAAGGTATGGAAGAACAGGCTGCTTACCTGTAACTGTGGTTCTTTAAGTGGTCATCTGTGCCCTCACACAATAGTGCTTGCGCCTGCGCAGAGACTCCATTCAGAAAGCTGAAAAGCTGAGCAGATTGGCGGGAAACCCTGCCCCCTCCCATGTACTGAGCATGCTCAGTCCCGTCAATCTAGCTCCACCTTCAGCTCAAGTCCGCTACAAGAAATCATCAGGGATCTGACTGAGGGGAGGTACGGCAGGTTTGTGTGAGGGCACAAATGACCACTCAAAGAACCACAGTTACAGATAAGCAACCTCTTCTTCTTCTTCATGGTCTCTGTGCCTAACACAATAGAGTGACTGAAAAGCTTACCTGTGGCAGGTGGGAAGGTCACTGCAGAATAGAAGAGAGAATGGCAAGGCCAAAGTTGGCATCACAATGGGACCTGGAATCAAGCCAGTAATGCCAGACAAACGTGGAAGGCTGAGACTACGCAGCCACCTTGCAGACATCAGGCAGAGGGATGCCTCTAAGGAAGGCAGCAGATGAGTTGACAGCCCTGGCTGAGTGTGCGCACACACCAACAGGAGGAGAACGTTTGGCAAGTTCACAAGCCAGCAAAATAGTCTGGGCAATCTACTTTGCAAATCATTGAAAAGAAAAAGGCTGGCCTTTCTTAGGTCCACCATAACAAACAAACAACTTGTTGGTCAACCTGAACTCAGCAGAATGTTGAACATAAAATGCCAAAGCATAGCGAACATCAAGAGTGTGCATAGTCTTTTCCAGAGGCGTGGAAGGATCTGGATAAAAGATAGGCAACACAATGTCTTGAGAAAGGTGGAAAGGGGACACCACCTTGGGGAGAAAGGAAATATCAGGTCTGAGGACCACCTTATCTCTGTGAAAGATCAGGAAGGGTTCATCTGAGCACAGTGCAATCAGCACAGAGGACCTCCTAGCTGAAGTGAGGGCCACAAGGAACACCACTTTGAGCATAAGGAGTCTCAGAAAGGCCGAGCGCAAGGGTTCAAAGGGCGGCCTAGTAAGGTGTGTAAGCACCAATGAGAGTGACCAGGAAGGAGCCAACAGAGGTAATGGAGGATAAAGGTGATGTAAACCCTTGAAGAATCGCTTCAGAGTAGGTGAGGTGAAGAGCTTGGCAGATGACGAACCAGAGGGCTGGTTGGCTACAATAGCTGACAAGTAGACCTTGAAAGATGAAAAGGCCAGTCCCTGGCCACACAGATGAAGAAGCAAGTGCAAGGCCATGGAAAGTTAAACAGGTGAAGAAGGTTCAGCCCTAACATCGGCAAAGGCACAAAACACTTCCATTTATAAGAGTAAGGCCACTTGGTAGAGTCTTTTCTGGAAGCAGAGAGGACCCACAGGAGTTCTAGAGCTGTCAAGGTCGGATCTTCCAAGCTGTCATGTGGAGGCTGCGTAGGTCCGGGTGAAGGACTGTGCTGTTGGAATGGGCAAGAAGGTCTAGCCAGCTCAGAAGCTTGAGGTATTGGCCCCTGGACAGGTGGAATAGAGGGGCAAACCAAGGCTGTCTTGGCCAGTAAGGAGCCACCAGAATTGCATTGAATCTGTCTTCAGTCATTTTGGCCACAACTCTTGCCATCAGTGGGAGTGGAGGGAAGGCATAAAGGAAGCGACAGCTCCAACTCAAAAGGAAGGTGTCTCCTAAGGAGCCTGTCCCTTGACCTGCTCTGGTGCAGAACAGTGGACCCTGAACATTTTCTGGAATGGCAAAAAGATCTAGGCAAGTGTCCCCCATCAGGATTCCAGGTGAAACGCCTCCTGTGACAGGGTTCATTCGTATTAGAGAGCCCTGCCTCGGCTGAGAGAATCTGCCAGAACATTGTCCTTGCCAGCCAGATGAATGGGCACAGGGTGAATAGAACAATGATGGCACCATGTCCAAAGCTGTGTAGCAAGATGGAAAAGCACAGAGGAATGGGTCCCATCTTGTTTGTTGATATAACAGGCTGTGATGTCTGCTACAGCCTGTACGACCCTCTGATGGAGGTGATTTTTGAAAGCTCGAAAAGCTTTGATGACAGCTAAGAACTCCAGGGAGTTGATGTGCATCTCTGTTTTTGAAAGGGACCAGAGGCCTTGTACGCAGAGACCCACAAAATGGGGGCCCAGCCCAACATGGAAGCGTCTGTGGTGACCATCCTGGAAGGTTCTGGAAGTTGGAAGGGCATTCCCCTGAGAATGTTCCAGGGGACCAACCACCACAGAAGGGACATGCGCACATGTAGAGGGAGTGTCAGCCTCTTGGACTTCTGTCCTTGAGATGGTCAAAGTCAGAAAGAAACCATTTTTGTAGAGGGCGGAACTTTAGGGGGGCCAAGTAGGTTACAACTGTGGTTGAGGCCATGAAGCCAAGAAGACATTGAATGTTCCTCGCTGTGGGATGGCTCATGTGGAGAATAGAGCGAAAGTGAGCCCAAAGATTTTCTGACCGTCTGGTGGGCAGGTAGGCCTGAGCCATAACAGAGTCCAGAGACGTGCTGATATGCTCTATCACTCTGACTGGTTCCAAGATGCACTTGGAGGGATTCACTGTGAGGCCCAAGTTGGTGAGAATAGAGAGAGTGGTATGGACGTCTCGGAACAACTGTGTGCAGGAGGATGACACCAGCAACCAATTGTCCAAATAAAGAAATATTTTTATTTCTTGGACACGCAGATGAAAGATGACCACTGTCATGCACTTTGTTAACACTCAAGAAGTGGTAGAGAGGCTGAAAGGCAGGACGGCATATTGATAGAGATCTCCATCCACTGCAAAGTGAAGATATCTGCAATGTTGAGGCTGGATGGCAATGTGAAAGTAAGCATCTTCCAGGTCAATCAATGCAAACCAATCCCCGAGATGGAGAAAGGGGAGTATGGATTGAAGAGTTACCATCTTGAGCTGGCATGGTGTCGTGTAGTGGTTGATGCCCCTGAGATTGAGAATGGGACAGAGTCCGCCATCCTTCTTTGGCATTGTGAAATATCTGGAGATGCGCTGAATAGCACCTTTGTTGAGAAGAGAGATCTCCTCTTGAAGAGGAGGGGAAGATGGGGTAAAATGGAAAACGGCGGGGGGTGGAGTACTTGCAAACTCTATGGCATAACTTAGGTGTATGATGGTGAGGACCCAGGTATCTGTGGTGATGCGCCACCAGTTATAGAAGCAGAGAAGCTTTGAAAAATGATAAGCAGGTAGTGAGCAGGAGGTTGGAGAGATTGATTGAGAAGATGGCGTCATCCCCGTAGATCTGTCAAAAGTGTGATTTGGAAGATAAGATTTTTTGGAAGACTGTTGTTGTTGTTGTTGGCCTTGGTGATAATGCTGTTTGTAAGGCCTTTGAGATGACTGTTGAGATGAGCCCCTATATTGAGTGGAACCTACACAACGAGATCTGGAGTAGTTGGATGAGGAAGGCTGGAAGCTCCATTGTTATTTGTAAGGGCCATATTGTTGTTTCTGGCCTGTAACACCCAGCCTCTTCCCAGTAAGATGGGCTTTACACAAAGTGTCCAAAGAGTTGTCGGTCTTGGCAGCAAAGAGGCCCTCACCCTCAAAGGGCAGATCTTCGATGAGCTTCTTAGCCTCATTAGTGAGGTCAATGGATTTGAGCCAAGTATAACGACGGAGTGCCACTGCACCCAAAATTACTGGCTGTGCAGTCTACAAAATGTCTGGCAAAGTGAATCTGCTGGTTGACCAGAGAAAGGGCCTCAGTGTAGAAGTCAAGGGCAGCCACTCTTTGTTCTTCTGGTAAGCTGGGAATGAAAGCAGCCATCTTAGCCCACAAAAATTTTTGACAGGCACCCATGCAAACCTACATGTTACCTACTTTGGCAGAAAGAGCAGCTGGGAAGTAGAAACATTTACCAAAGATATCCAGGTGTTTGCCTTCTTTATCAACCTGGGCAGAATGTATTTTGCCAAATAGACGTAAACTCAACCACCAAAGGATTTGGAGTAGGGTGGGTAAAAAGACAGAGAGCTATATCAGATTGAACTTTGTACAGGCCTTCGAGGCTCTTTGACGTAGGTGGGACAGAAGAAAGCTTTGTATAGGAAAGATGCATGACATCAGATAATGAAGCCAGGAATGGCAGGACAGCTGGTGAAACAATAGTGGTGTTGACCATTTAAAAAACCAGGTCTCTTGCTGGCCTGGGAGCAATATCTAGCTGAAGAACTAAGGCTCGCGCCATCCTCTGAACAACATCTGAAAAAAGCTGGACATCTTCATTTGGAGATTGAGGCCCAGTATCCTCGACTTCCTCCTGAGGTGATACAATTAAGAGGAGAAGGCAAACCAGGTGAAAGTTCAGTATCATAAACCAACTCTTCAGTAGATTGCTGAGGCATAGCAGGAGTGGCAAGCTGAGGAGCCTGTGTGGTGGCAGGAACAGGTGTGATCTGAGGCATTGACACCAAAGACAAAATGGGGATGACAGCAGGAATAGGTGTCAGAATTGATGTCGTAAGCGGAACCTGAGTTGCCAACATCAAGGGTGGAAGCGGAGATGCCGGTGAATGAGAGACCATAGCAGTAGTGTGAGGCAATGGTGAAGGTACTCTGCTGGAATGATGGTCTGGTCTAGGCTCAGGTTGAGATCAAGGCACATCATGAGGAGATTGAGAGTGAGAGCAGGAACGGGCCCAATATCAAGCGGGAGAATGATATAGTATAGCTCCCTATGATGGTAGTGATCCATGTAAGATGGAGAGTAGGAATAATAGGAAGACGGCCATTCCTTCCAATATTCCTCAGCCCATTATTGATGTATATAAGATGCCAAGGTGTAAGGCAAATCTCGATAATAGAGCCTCGGAGACGATGCTGACAAATCCATCCGGTCTCAAGAAGGTGTCGGAGAACAATGAGATCGGGCCGGAGACACTTCATGGTGTCGAGAGGTCAAAGGCGAGAGTGAAAGCCTGTGGACCCTGGCCAGAGAAGCAAATATCTGAGACAGCATCGAAGCTGGGGGCAACGGAGAGACCATCGGTAATAGAGATGGCGTAGGTAACAAGGCTGGTGGTACAGTACTGCTCAGTGGTGCCGAGGTCAGAACCCCCAATGTCAAGTCCATAGAAGGGACCGAGATGGGGAGGGTTGAAGTGTTAGTGTAGAGGCCAGAAGCAAAAAGGTCATTGTAGTCTCAAAGGCTGCTGCTGGAATCGAGGCTGGTATTGAGGCTGGTATTGACGTAAAGGTCAAGGATGGCTCCACAGTAGTAGAGGGCGAAACAGAGGCCTTAGAGTTGTGCTTCCGCTTAGCCTTTTCAGTGTTGTGGTCACCAGAGGACTCAGACCTTTTCTTAGCCTTGTGAGGGTGTTTCTCTTGGGATACAGAAGGAACCTCCTGCAATGTTGGAGACTAGTCAGCAGATGGCCCAGCAGCACCCTGAGACATGGAGGGAACAGGCTCCAAAGCAGTCAATGGAGCCAATGGAGCCAATGGAGCCTCCAAAGCAGAGGGCCTCGATGTCGAGGAAGGCACGGTCAATGTCGAGACTATTGGGGCCGAGGAACTTGATGCCGGCAATGAAGATGGTGCAGGAGGCACAGACATTTTCGAGAGCTTTGGGATGCGAGGGAGTTTTGAAATGGGAACCAAAGCCAAAGGAACCTGTTGAGAAGAGGACTTTTTAGCAACAGAAAGGCAGTATTCCCAAGAAAAAGTTTTAAGCGTTGGGCCCTGCTACAAAGAGTCATGTTGGTAAAAGCGTGGCAGATAGTGCAATGCTCGGCAACGTGGCCCTCACCTAAACAAAAAAGGCATTTAGAATGTCCATCAGTGAGGGGAACTTTTCGCTTACAGGAAAAGCAGAGCTTAAACAAAGAGTTGGAGGCCATAAGAGTCCTAGAAGTGAGGCGCCTAGCCAGGCAGAAAAACACAAACAAATCTCGCTTCCAAGCTCTGCAAGAGCAACACTCAGAAGAAAGAAATAAAAATCAAAAGAAAGTTAGAAGAAGATCTAAATCTACAGTACACGAGAGGAACTCAGCTGGAGAGCGAGCCGAAACAAGTTTCTCTTGCGACGGAAGAAAGAGAACTGAAGGTGGAGCTAAATTGGCAGGACTGGGCATGCTCAGTACATGGGTGGGGTTTCCCGCCAATCTGCTCAGCTTTTCAGCTTTCCAAATGGAGTCTCTGTGCAGGTGCAAAACCCTGTTGTGTGAGGCAGAGAGACCACAAAGAAGAACCACCATTTCAATAGCAACATCATGTAAAAGATGGACTCTTAGAAAAGCAATAGTATTCACATAAGAATAAGACAGAAGGCAACAAATAACTAAAGGAGGGGTAGGAATCATGCACCCTGCCCAGGTGTTGTTAAACTGAATGCCCCAGCATCCCCTACAATAGCTATACTGGCTAGTGCTCTGGAAACTTTTACACCAACAAGATTTGGGAGGTCACGCAGAGACAGAAATTAGTGTTTAAATCATGCTACACTGCCAAGGTACATGCATGTGGTTATTAGTCAGCAGATCAGGTGTGTTGTCTCCAAAGGTTTCGGATCATCAGCCTAAATATAACAATAGGACTTTAGCCCATGCTTCTTTCCCACCAGTCTAAAAAAAGCCCTGGTCATGAAATCTGCATAAGTTTTCTCACAATGTTCAGTATTCTGTTGAGTTATTTGAACTAGAGTAAAACCAGCTAATAAGTTGAATAGTGTGTTAATACTCAGGTAAATCAAATAGATTCAGTGGGCCTGTTCTACTCAAGACTAATATGAGGATCGAGGTTAGGGCCTGAACAGACTGCCAAAAATAATCCAGCTTGAGACCACTAACTGTCCTGGCTGAGTGCTAGGGAATCATGGGAACTGTAGTTTATTATGGCACCAGAGCTCTCTGACAGAGAAGGTTCAATGTTTCAGAAAAAATACAGTGCCCATGATTCCCTAACATAGAGCCAGGACAGTTAAAGTGGCCTCAAGATGGATTATTTCTGGCAGTCTGTTCAGGTCCTTAGTATCTCATGACTATGCCTCAGTTGTCTAGGGGGAGGCTAAAGTACTCAGCTATAAAAATAGGAAGCCACTAGTGAAACAAAAGGGAAAGAAATCAGCTCTGGTTGCACCCTAAAATACAAAAAGCCAGGATTTCTCTGTAATCCATCATCTATAAATGTTTTAATATTTATCTAAAGAGGTTTCTATAAAACTCAAACCATGAAAACAAAGAGTCCCATGAGAAGGAAAGGTATCATGTACAATATTTTTTCTTCTTTCCACAATATAGAAAAACTCCTCCATATCTTATATAACATAAATTAAATAGCAAAAATAACACCTACTTTAAGCAGCAGCTGCCTGTGAAGAATGAGAACAAATTATCTTGGGGTGCCGTGACAACTGACAAATTTAATCACTCACAGAGCAGGTCTTGCTTCATTCCATGTGTGCAACATTATCCTGAGTTAGCAAGTATTTGCACACATGGATGTAGGAAGAGAGGGATGTTAGATGTGAGGTTAAAAATGAATTAAATGCAAGAAATGCTAGTGACAATTATCCAGAATTCTACATGTCAACTAATTTCAGTGATCATTCACAAAGCAGTGTTGATTAAAAAGAAGCACTGACGATAGCTAACCATCAAATGACACTAAAAGTACTCAAGTAATTTGTATTAACAATGTGGGCACTTCCTATCTGTTGCAATTTATCAGAAGTAGCTCCTAAATGGCCAGGATTTAATGGTTTATTTCCACTATATAACACTGCCTCTGTCAAAATCAGCTATTCTGCTTCCCCTCTTCTGCCTCCTGCTGAATTACTAGAAATTTTTCTGGAGCAGATTTTTAGCACCAGGGAGGGCTGCACCAAGGATGAAAATCAAAAGTCTGTTAACACTGGATACCAAATTGGAGGGTTGGATCATGGCCAAGATCTCCAAAGCCAACTTTTCTCCTCTGTGACATCTAAAAAAAACTGAACTACATAGTCTGCAATTCTCAACTGTGGGGTGAAGGGGGGCATCATATGACTCGGCTACTGAGATGGAAGATTCCTGTGGGCAAAGGAAGGGCTCCTTAACTGTATCCCACAACACTATTTTTTCCACTGAAAATGCTCCTTCCTTTCTCCCTTTTGCCCCCAACTGTATATCTCAGTGCTGGAGAAATGATGTAGTGGTAAGACTGTATTAAGAACAGAGAACAGCGATGTCTCTTCTGACAGATGAATCAGCTAGTCTGGCAGTTAAACTTTCATTGTGGAACATTTTGCACATATGGAATTGAAAGCAACAGGGAGACAGCTTGGTATTTCAGGCCCAGGATAACTAAAAATAACCATCTTTTGACTTGCCTCAATTGTCATGGGTGATAATGATTGGAGAAACAAAAAGCTTTGTCAACTCAAAAGTTTATAAAGTAGCTTGAGTTTGGGCAGTTGGAAATGAAGACAATATGAGTTTGACTTTGAAAAAAGGAGGAAGAGACCCCTGTCTCAGCCTGTTTTCTCTTAAGGTAGTTTGGCATCTAAAAATGTGTAGTCTAGTCAAGTATAGATGTCTAGTTTGGTTCAATGCTCACTTGAGACCCATGGAACATATGCCAAGCCACAATCAACTAAAGGAAAAGTGTTTTCCTCAGCTTTACCTCCATTATCATTTTAAAGAATTTTTCACTACAGGTCTAATGAACTGCCAGCCACTAAAGCCCAGAGTTACTGACTTGTTTCCATCACTGCCAGTTCTTATGACTTCTTGGTAGCACAGAACTCTAAACAGGTGTGAGTTTGAATATATCCATCTGAGGCAGCCTGAACTGGAGATGAGAGCACACTTCAGAGCTCTGCCATGCCATCATGGTCACTACTTTGGACACATGGAAGTGGTATTTTGAGGAGAGTCTTGTTGTTTCAGGGTAGCAGCCCACTGAAATGGCATTTCAAAGCATCTGCATGTTTTCTAGAAAGTAAGGGAACCTTGCATAGTTGGAAAACATATTTATTCAGTGAAAGGTAGTGGGGGGAATGCTGGTGGCTTTGGGATGCCATTTTACAGACAATTAGTAAGTAATTTGGGCAGCTTTTCCCCCAAGTTTTCCAAGGCTGTCTTTTTTTAAAGAGTTTCTCAATATTTCAAGAGAAACCTTAGCTGCCACAAGCCATGCAAGAACAATAATGAGGTGGGGGAACATTAACTGATGACCAGTGTGTTGGATCCAGGCTTAGCTGAACTAGGGACTTTACCACATAAGACTTTTTTAAACTGCCATACAAGTTGGGTAATAGTGGCTTTGGCCATACCTATCACACAATGCCATTTCCAGGCCACGTCGCTGCCTTGTCTTTGAACTGTGATCCCAATAGCACTGTCATAGCTAGTCTTCAGGTGCAGTAAATTACTCCCATGGCAGTTCTGGGATTGTGCAATTACGGGGTGTCAGTTTCTCCTCCTCTCTCCGTCTCCTCCCCCTTCCAGAATAGCCTTATTTGTTTGTTTTTCTTTTCTCCCCCATCCCCCTTTTTTGTTTTTAAACCGCATTTACACAACTCTACAATCGGGTTAAAAAACAAACACACACAAATGCAAGGCATGAAGGGTAGAGCACAGGGCAGGAAGGTGGGTTGAGAATAAGAGTGGAAGAGAGTACAAGGGGCTCACAAAAACCCAGTCACACTAATTGTGGTAGATAATTCTCCTAAATCGGTATGTATGTACTTTCCTTCATTAATGCAATAACGGTGAGAATGGAGGCAGTGTGATAAAATCCTAAGAGAAAACACTGGTATCAGTAGGATCCAACTTACCAACTAGAATGTTTCCAAAGCATAACATGTTTCCATAGCATAACAAAGCAATATATTCATAGCAGCCATCCACAGCTCTACTCCTGTCTTCCAGCATTTCAATAAGTCTTGCTCAGCAAAAACTGGCTGTGGATTGAGATTGCTGACAAAAGTACACAAGAAAGATAAAAATCCATTGCTCTTTATGTTACCTAGGTTTGGGTCCAGGCCAGAAGCAACCTTGCAAGCAGGACTCATACTTCCCCCAGTGGATTGCTCCAGAGATGAGGGGCTTGCACTGTATGGAACAGACCTCACCACAGGAAGACGACTAATAACTGTAAATACATAGAATGGAAAGAATGAAACCAAGCTGCGGTGCTGATTCAGCACATAAAATTACAACTTACAACCATCACTGAAGTGTGAAACTATTTTTTTTTAAAGATGCCTTCATCCTAACCATTAGCCTAATTAATCCAGTATAGGCCACCTTTGTCCAGCAAGATCTTAGACAAAATAGTCCTTCCAGGGATTTTTAACAAATTTTGACCTGGAAAATCTTTTGCTTTAAGCATGTTTTACTCCCACAAAAAGAGCTCCTTTAAGTAGAGCAATATCAATGATCCATTTAGCTCAAGACTGTCTAATCCAGGGGTAGGCAACCTTTCTGAGCTGGGGGCCAGGTTGCTGTCCCTCAGACAATTGGGGGGGCTGAAGCACCATAAATAAATAAATAAATAAATAAATAAAAAATTAAAAAATTTAAAAAAATGCATGCACACTCTCTCAGCCCCAGAAAAGCCATGGCAAAACCCCTGTGGAGATTTTGCCAAGAAAAACCCAAGAACAAGTAATAACAACAATAATCAATATCATCGTGGCGGGTGGCAGCGGCAGGACCAGCCTGGGGCCAGTCCAAAGGCCTCGGGGGGCCGCATCTGGCCCCCGGGCCTTAGGTTACCTACCCCTGGTCTAATTTGATTGGCAATAGTAATCAACTGACCTTGTGCCCAAAACCGATCCATGCCAAATTCAGTATGTTATAGGGAGCATATAACCCCCTTGTTGAAACAGCTTCATTGACTACCAATTCGTTTCCAGGCACAATTCAAAGTGCTAGTCATGACCTATAAAGCCCTACACTGCTTATATCCAGACTATTTGAGAGACTGTATCTTCTCCAAACAAACCTGCTAGAGCCTGCTAGAGCCCTAAGATCTTCAGAAGGCTTTCTCTCAGTCCTACCACCATCACAGGCTCACTCAGGGCCTTTGCAGACTGCCAGAAATAGTGCACATTAAATTGAGGCACTGCCCTGGCTCAGTGCTAGGGAATCATGGGAACTGTAATTTATTGTGGCACCAGAGCTCTCTCACAGAGAAGGCTCAATGTCCCAGAAAAAAAATACAGTTCCCATGATTCCCTAGCACTGAGCCAGGGCAGTGCCTCAATTTAATGTGCACTATTTCTGGCAGTCTGCTTAGGCCTTCAGTGAGGCCACAAGAGAGAGCCTTCACAATGATTGCTCCCACCCTCTAGAACTCCCTTCCATGGGGACACTAGCTGGCTCCCATCATGCTTGCCTTTCGCCAGCAAGTAAAAATGTTTTTATTCAGGCAGGCTTTTAAAAATCAGACAGGGTGGCTTTTATATGGGGTATGTTTATATTATGTTTTTTAACCTTTGTATGTTTTGAATCTTAATTTTATATTGTTTTAGCTACATTATTTTAATTGCTTTTTAAAATCTTTTTAAATTGTTTTTATCTTGTAAGCCACCTTGGGTCCCTTTTTGGGAGAAAGGCTGCATAAAAATGAAATGAAATGTGAATGTCTAACAGCTAACCTCAGAGGACTATTGGAACAGTTCCTCAATTTCAGATCAAATAGCTAGCCCTTAAAATTACATTTTAGTGCAACTTCCACCAACCTGGTGCCCTTCAGCTGTTTTGGGCTACAGCTTTTGGTGGGCAGCACTATAGCTTTCGCCAGTCTCACAATATTAGACTATTTTGACAAGCACCCCTACTGAAAAAAAGCATCTCACTTTGATCCAACCTGAGCATAATCCAATTATTCAACTGAATGAAAATTAGCAGGCTGTAGGCAAATGAACCATAATGGTCAAACACATAATCTGTGAAAGATTACTGAAAGAATAGTGTGCTTAAAGCACTTAGGGGGAAATGCTACATTAAATTTTAAGTTTCATTAAGCATTCATGGTAACAGATGCTTGCTAGTTTATCTAAACTCAGTCCTGTGTAGTCTGTCAGGATGACAGCTGTACTTTGTAAGTTCACTGGAATTTGTTCTTTTGCTTCCACCCAAACATTGTATATATAAATCTAGTTACACATTCTTCCATCTGAGTGTTACTGAACAAGAACCAATATACCAACTAAAACATTTTTAACAAGAAAACAGTAACATAGAAAAATAACTGCTGAAAAGGCCAGAATAAATAACATTTGATTTCACTTAGGAGATTGTATTTCTTTGTGGTACAAAAGTGTCCTTTTATTTATTTATTTTTCCTGCTTGGACCAAACCTGATATGACGATAATTCTAATGTAATCATAACGGATGGGGGGGTTTGGGGGGGGGAGCTATGTGAATCACAGCTGTAGGGTACAGAGCTGCCAGCAGAAAATGGGACAAGAGTCCTGCACCTTTAATAATTTTGCAGGTATTGCTTGTTACACAAGCTGAAATTCCCTCTTCCACACAATCATTAAAGATACAGGATCTCTTTCCTTTTTCTTTCTTTTTCACCTGACTACTCTAAAAGGGGTAGCTTGATAGACAGAGAGAGAAAGAGGGTTGTTGACCAAAAAAATATTGCTTCTCAGAAGCTGTTCTCTGGAATCAGGGTGACTATATGCCCTCCTTTTCTAAGACATGTCCTACATTTCAACATTCTGTCCAGATGGAATTCCAAAATTCTGAGCATGACTAAAAAGCCCATTGAACATTTGCTGTTCCCCTTCAAGAAATTTGACTACTTGACAGCCTCTTCTTGTGCAAATAAGATAGGCTGGATCACAGTTTGAGGACCACTGTATCTAAAGTTATTTCTTTTTAGAAGAAGCAGCAGACATGACTTTCCCCCAAAGCTCAAGGTGTGTTTGTTTGGCTGCCTGAGGACACAATGCACACATTGAAAGTGTTTTCTTTCCTTTATTTCAACATGATGGGCAAATGAGGGAATAATTTAAATGTAGGTCCAGTCAAGGGTTTGTTAGTAATAAAGTACAATTTTAAGCATTTGTTTTGCTTAGAGTTCTATATTGCAAATCAACAAGGCATTTTAATGAAGATACGTTTATCAGAAAAATACAGTTGAGTATATAATAAATTACAGTATATGCAATGTAAAGGGGATGTGGTGGCTTAGTGGTTAAGATACCAATTCTGATAGTTGGAAGACTAGTAGGTTGGCAATTCGAGGCCCAAGTGCTGTATGATGGGATGAGCTCCTGTCACTAGTCCCAACTTCTGCCAACCTAGCAGTTCGAAAGCATGCAAATGCAAGTAGATAAACAAGTATCACTTGGGAGGGAAGGGAACAGCATTTGATGCAGTTATGCTAGCCACATGACCACCAGAGCAGTCCTCAGACAACGCGGGCTCTTCAGTTTAGTAACGGAGATGAACACTGCCCCCTACAGTCAGTTACGACTAGACATTCATGTCCAGAGACTACTTTTACCTTTAATGTAAAAGTAAGGGTATCCCCTTGACATGAATGTCTAGTCGTAAGAGCTTTAAATATACCACATGAAATGAATTTACATCAGGGGCTTTTTCAGTTGTCGCTCCCAAGCTCTGGAACGGCCTGCCGGATGAGATCCGTCAGTTAACATCATTAGACGGCTTTAAAAGAGCTGTTAAGACGGATCTCTTCTGGCAGGCCTTTCCAGACTAATTGTCCCGGCCTCAGGTTCCCCCACCGCGGTGATCTTCGCGTGGCTCCATCTCGATGGATGAAGATCATTGCCACTGGTTAAGCTGTGCCTTGTTATATATATTTTTTCTTTTAAATGTGTTTGAAATTTTGTATTGTTGGATTTATTGTTTTAATCTTTTTTTGATTTAATGCTGTTTTAAGGGGGGGAGGGATTGTTTTGGATAATATGTATTTTTAATTGTTGTAAGCTGCCCTGATTGGGTTTCCAAAGGATAAAAATAAATGTTGTTATTATTATTATTATTATTATTATATTCGTGTTTTTAGCCTTTATTTTCTAATATGCCTTACATTTTTATTGAACGTCCTACATTTTGCAGTGCCTTGTCCTCCTTTGTGGTTATGATACCTGGTTACCCTGTCTGGAATCCAAGAGAAGTTCTCACTAACACAGTAGATACTTCACTTAAAATACAATGGCTTTAGAGCAGGGGTAGGCAACCTAAAGCCGGATGCATCCCCCCGAGGCCTTTGGACCAGCCCAAGGCCAGTCCTGCGCTGCCGCAGCCGCAGCCGCCCCCTCACCGCCGCCTGCCATGATGATATTGATTATTGTTGTTATTACTTGTTCTTGGGGTTTTCTTGGCAAAATCTCCACAGGGATTTTGCCATGGCTTTTCTGGGGCTGAGAGAGTGTGCATGCATATTTTTATTATTTTTTTTTTAATTAAAAATATTTTTATTTATTTATTTATTTTTGGTGTTTCGGACCCCCAATTGTCTGAGGGACAGCAAGCCGGCCTCCGGCTCAAAAAGGTTGCCTACCCCTGCTTTAAAGAACTGGCTTTTGTGAGACCATAGAAGGGGAAAACAACTCTCCATCTCCTTTCCACACAGTACAAGTCTTCTTAGGATCCTGTCCATCTGCCACTCACATAACAAAACACACACACACACTAAATGCATTCATGCAATTAACATAAAATCTACATTAAGTCTTCATCCTGCCATACCTTACGTGTAGATTTACCTGTCTGGATGCCTAGTTGGGCACTTTGAGAAGAAGATGCTATGAAATCTGGATCCCAGATGGGAGAGCTTTGACTATAAACCTCTTCCTCCAGCATGGATAAAAACCTGAACATACAAGGTGAGGAGGCAATGTTAACATACAGAGTTTCATCTACCAAGATGACAAGCATGACTTGTTCCATTATATGATCTCTTCAGTCAGATATCAAAAACAGAGACAAATTCAGCTATTTACAACACTTCCAAAACATTGTTTGAGAACCTGAAAACTAGCAAAATTCAAGTTGTATGTTTTTAATGATGACCAAAAACAATTGAGATAAAAAACAGTGACACAGGAACCTTGTCTTAGACCTCATCATATTATTGTTCCACCTAATTCAATACTGCCTGCACTGACTGGCAGGAATTCTACACTGTTTCATTACAGCAACAGTATTATTTCCAGCAGCTATACTTCTTAGCTCGACCTGGAAATGCTGAGGATTGAATTTAGGCCTTTCTTCGTTTAAAGCACATGCCCTGGCACTAAGATTAAATAAAGCATTGATATGACATAAATCATATTCAGTAAGATATTTTAATGCACTTCTTAAATGTGTATCGGCATTTCTAGAGTCAGTCTTCCTTATGATAAGTATTGTTCTCTTTTACAAACCCTATCTTTGTTCTCTTTCTCTCTCTCTCTCTCTTTCTTCTACAGAAATAAATTAAAAAGCTCAGACCTTAGTTCTGGCATATTTTCTAGTATCTAGACAAGTTTTATGTTATGACAGAAATAACTCCAAACTAATGAGCATTCTACAGTAGAAATGGCAGGCTAAGGTCATTAGATGATAACTATATACAATATACAAGTAACATATGGGTCTGAACAGACTGCCAAATTTAATCCAACTTGAGACCACTTTAACTGTCCTGGCTCAATGTTAGGGAATCTCAATTATTGGATTATTTCTGGCAGTCTGTTCAGGCCCTTGAGCAACAGCTCATCTTTGCACTGCAATCTCCCTATGAACCCTTAAAAGAGGAAATTTCAGTCAACTTCCAAGCAAACAAGGCCAGGATTGCTTGCAAAAGTAATGTTATTAGTACAACAGAAAGACCATGTTTTTCCTTGAAATTCTCCCTAGGTGTTAAGATCTCTAGAGAAAGTCTTTCCTTTCCATGGCTATTTGAATCACGTTTGGTGAGAACATGGGAGAGGGCTTTTTGGAGGTTACTCCCAGGATGCATGTACACGGTATAAATAATGCAGTTTGACACCACTTTAATGGCCATGGTTCCATCCTACAGGATCCTGGGATTTGTAGTTTTGTGAGGCACCAGCATCTTTGGCAGAGAAGGCTCAAGACCTTTTAAAAGTACAAATCCCAGGATTTCACAGGATAGAGCTACAGCACTTAAAGTAGTGTTAAACTACATTATTTCTACAGTGTAGCTGCACCTCTAGGCAAGGAAGGCTCCCCTTCTGTTGTTTTATTGCCATGCAAAGATGCCATTTTGCTCCTAATGGGGCTGTTAATTTTATTGATTCGAAACATAATTCACATAAATCTGATTTATTTGAAATTTGCTGTTGTTAGCTGTCTTATCATTTTTTGGCAGAAAGGCAAGACATATCAGTATATAAATAAACAGATTATTTCAAAATTTAGGCATTCCTAGAAGTCTATGTAAACATCACTGGAAATGGGCAGAAGAGATGTTATTGCAAGTAAAAATAAATAACCAAGACTTTCTTTCAACAAGGTAATCCTCATAATATTTGCAACCTAAAAATGAAAGAGCCAAACAAAAAAACCACAATATCCCCATACAACACTGATATTAACAGATACTGGAAGGTCTTCACTATTGACCTGGCGACACAACATTTTCTTTTATCTCTAAAAAAAATCTATCCAAACACTGCAAACATATTTATACACATATTACAGATCATATCAGGCATATCAGGCACATTTAGTGATCTATGGAACTATGGAGCTTCCTCTGAAATAGTGAAATATTTGCCAAGCTGAACAACTCATAATGGGAACAATAATGTAATATACCCTCAGACTTTAAAAAAAGAGATATGAGATTACTTAATTCCCTCCTTAGTGGTCTGTTGAGAACTCTGCTTTGAAAAATAAGAACCCACTCAGAATTCTAAATGGCAGTTTCATCATCACAGCCAGCTTTGGTAAACAGGAAGTGGCTACAGAAAGAAAACTATTACTCACAGTGATAAATAACATTAAAAGTCATTTGAGATTTCATTCCCCCATATTGTTGGCCTATATAAGCCTTCTTTTTGGAGAAAGCTGATGGCAAAGAGATGGTGGTCTGATCTGCAGTTCAGAAATAGTGCCATTTGACACCACTTTAAGTGCCATGGCTCAATGCCATGGAACTCTGGGATTTGTTGTTTTGTGAGAGATTTGGCCTTCTTTGTCAGAGAGCTCTGGTGTCACAACAAACTACAAATCCCAGGACTCCACAGCATTGAGCCACGGCAGTTGAAGAGGTGTCAAACTGCTTTAATTCTGCAATCCAGATAAGGCCTGTGTTTCCTGATTAAAACTCCAATGACACCAAACACAGTGACACCGCTGGATTGCATTAATCTTTTCCTTGGCACAAGTGAGTACTTTAAGGATCAATGTGCCACTATACACCCACCTTGCTTAAAACAACACCATGACATTTTCCTTCGGATTGATTTGTAATGTGTTCCATTACTTGTGATTTTCTTCACTGTGCGCAGGCTCAGGTACACTCTAAATATGCACTTGCCTCCCCCAACCTTTGCTGAAAGATGGAAGGACTGAGGTTGCCTAGACTGGCAACCTCACTATGACAGAAATAAATAGCTTTTGCTAAGTGTTACTGTCAGCTCAAGAGAAGGGACAAACAGAATATGCACAGATTCTGAAAGTGGAGGACACCATTAAGGAGGGAAAAAAACTTAACAGCCATCTTAACAGCCCTGACAGAAGGCCAGTGTATCCAATACTGTAACTCAAATAATAGCTTTGCAAACTAATTAATAATCTAAATCAGGAAGAGACCCTATGTGCCCCCTGTTTATTTGCAGCCCTAGCCCTGCCAACATTGGTATCATGTTACTGTGCATCAATGGCAGGGGCAAAATAGCCAGATATGTCTTTTAAAACAAGGCACACATTCTCCACATGCCTTCTTTTTAAAAGAAAAATGTGGCTTGTTTGATGCTACCAAAAAATGGTGACACAGCAGCAACTCTAAAAAAAAAATACTTGCCACCCAAATTCGGTACTGTGACAGCAGTGAGAGGGTACAGCCCTTGACAGGATGGCCTAAAGCAGGGGTAGGCAACCTTTCCCCTTTAAGGGCCGAGGGACTTCAGCTTCCAGAATCCCAGGAGCTATTGGCCAACATGGGACTATTGGCCAACATGGCTGAGGCTTCTGGGAGCTGAAGTCCCTCGGCCCTTAAAGGGGAAAGGTTGCCTACCCCTGGCCTAAAGTAACCCTTTCTCCCCAGGAAGTTGCCTGGAATATGAAAATGTGTGCTCGCTTCTCTCACTGAAATAAATGGGAATTAAAACATAGCTAACTGTAACTGGGTGGGTTGTTTTCATAGTGTGCTCCCTTATCTTCTGAAAGCAGCAAGCTGAGCTGGATAGCCACTGACATCTACTGTATCTTATTTATTCTTTGAAGATCTGTTTGAATATGCAGAAGCTTGTGACATTTTAGACATTTAGCAAGTCACATCACCATTTCACCAACATCTCTGATGATGAAGTTTTGCTGCTGAGCAAATTGTTCTTTGCTAATCTAGCAGGGGTGTGTGTCTGTGTGTGTGGTGGGTGCATGTGGGAATTACATCTCTTTTATTATTGTTTGACTAATGTGTCTGTGTGCAAGTGTTTGTTGTTGCTCTTGTTGCTGTGTGCCTTCAAGTCCCTCCCAACTTATGGCAACCCTAAGGCAAACCTATAAGGGGATTTTCTTTGCAAGTTTCTTCAGATGGGGTTTGCCATTGCCATCTATGAATACATTATAACCATTATAGCACAATTATTATGTAAACTGACATTTCCATGACATCAAGCTACACAGAAAGCCATGCAACTATAAAGTCATAAGCAGCTTAATGTACAGTGCTACTCAGATATGAATGAATTGCTATAAAAAGAGGAAGTCAGTAACTTTCTGTTCATTAGCAAAACTGTCTCCAAAAGAGAAACAGCAAGTAACTGCAATCACCAGTTTACAAGAAATCCACCTTTCCTTGGCTGCGCTGCTTTGCGGCATCTGGCACAGCTTTGTCTCGGCCCCAGAGGTCTTGAGGCAGCTGCGCCAGCCTTACCTTTGGCCTGGAGGCAGCCGGCGCACCCATTTCTCCACCGCACTGCCCTGGGAGGAGGGGGCAGAAGGAGGGAGGGAGGAAAAGAAATACTCAAGTCCTATTGTCCCCAATGGCACTGCCATTGAGGACAATGGGATTTGAATATTCACAACATTTCAAATGTTGTCTTTTGTAGAAAAAGAGTATATATTAAAATAGATAACAAAATATACACTTGGTGTTTTTCTATTGTGGTGTTAAAAGCCTACAGGCCTTTGCAGACTGCTAGAAATAGTGCAAATTGAGTCCACTTTAACTGCCCTGGCTCAGTGCTAGGGAATCATGGGAATTGTATTTTTTTCTGAGACATTGAGAAATAAACTACAGTTTACAATAAACTACAGTTCCCATGATTCCCTAGCATTGAGTCAGGGCAGTTAAAGTGGACTCAATTTGCACTATTTCTGGCAGTCTGCAGAAGCCCTAAGTGAATTTCCTAAAATGCTAAACCTAATTTTAGCCCAATCATATCCGATTCATTTCAGTGGGTCTACTCTAGGCTACTGGATGTGTCCAGCTAGGGAATTTAAGATCTCATTTTGTGTCTCTGAATAGGAATCACTTTCCAAGGCATAGGGTGTTAAACTTGAGTTGTAGTGTTCATCAGTTTTAACATCAAGTCAACTCCAGAATCCTCTGGCTTAAAAACTAAATTCTTGCTTCATGAATGGAAAGAACTTCCATTGGTAAAAGAATCCTAATCTGAGCAGTACCTGCTTTTTAAGGGTAAAATTCTTCTTCCATGAGTAGAAGCTGCATCTATTCACAGATCAAAACTTTGGGATCCATGACAGTGTTCACCACCATTCAGTGTGAAATGAAATACTTAACATGCTGGCTTCATTAAACTTCAATAAATTTGAATCCATACTTACTCATACTTAATCCAGATTTAGGGCCTTTATAGATTGCCAGAAATAATGCAGCTTGAGTCCACTTTAATGGCACTGGCTCAGTGCTAGGGAATAATGGGAATTGTATTTTTTTCTGAGACATTGAGCCTTCTCAATCATAGAGCTCTGGTGCCACAATAGACTACAGTTCCCATGATTCTCTAGCACTGAGCCAGGGCTGTTAAAGTGGACTCAAGCTGCATTATTTCTGGCAGTCTGTAAAGGCTCTTAGGGCCTCGGCAGACGGCTAATAGAGCCGTCTCCGAGGCCAGGAAGAGGAGGGGCAGCCGCACGAGTGGCGCCCCTTCCTCTTACTGAGGTCGCCCCCGGAAGCGCCGGTCATCCGGACGGCCGGGGCTTCCGGGTTGACCTCACGCCGCGGCGACCACACGCGCCGCGGCGTTTGAGTCAGAGAAAGTGCGCCCGCCGCTTTTGGGGCGCACTTTCTCTGAAATCTAAAAGGAGCGCCAATTTGGCGCTCCTTTTAGATTCGCCGGGGAGGCGCCACGGTGAGGCTGCCTTGGCCCCGCGGCGCTGCGGACCAGGGCGTCTTGGACGCCCTCGTCTGCATCCCCCCTTAGTCATACTTAAAGTATGAATGAATGTTCCTCCATGTCACCTGTTGACCTATGGCAATCCCAAGAATTTCATAGGGTATTCTTAGGCAAGGAATACTCCGAGGTAATTTTGCCAGTTCTTTCTTCTGCAACACAGCCCACACCACATGGTGTTCGTTGGTAGTCTCCCATCCAAGTACACACCAGGGCCATCCTTGCTTTGTTCCCAAGATCAGACAGAAATCTGGTTCCTCTAGGGTATTTTATATGCCTTCAAAATCAATGGGAAAACTTAACATTTCAGTTTATTAGTATCTCACTTTTCTTCCTATTCAAACAAACTGGCAACAATGTATCAGAATGTATTTTTCTGAAAAGATAAAACTAAATAATTCTAATATACTCCCCTACAGAGGTAGAAATTACAAGGAATCACTTTGCTCCCTGTTTTGGCAGTCTGTAAAACTGGCAGTGACTGTAATCAAAGAAAGAGACACAGATTTCTGGTTAATCACAAAGTCCACAAATGAAGAAAAAACCATTACTTTGGGAAATGTGTGAGAATTAGTGTCCGTTTCTCAGGAGGAAGTTTGTCCTTTTCCTGCCTTGCATGTTCTAGAAGTTGACGTCTCATGACGGTAAACACTGAGCGCAGCAGTGTCCTCCCAAAAACCTGTGTGGTTTCATATCGAGGTAGACTATCACAAAACTGGGGGACATTACAGTAGCAAAGCCACCTGCAGGAGAAAAGATTAATATGTCAGCCCAGCCAACTGACCCATACTAGCATAAGTACTAATTACTCATTTAATAGCAGCTATTCATTTTACAGAACAAATTATTGCACCATCTAAATCATCAGTCTATTTAATGATCCGCCTAAATTTTTACTCTATGTCTTGCAAACAACCCAAATATCAATTCTGTAGATGTATTTTGAAAGGACTGTTTAACAAAGACTCCCAAGATTGGATTCTGAGTGGAACCTCTGCAGCTATAAACCTTAATAGCTCTTTGAGCAAGACAATGTGTCATAAAGACCCTTATCCTCTAAGATGAAAGTGAAAACTTACAGCAATTATTGTTACCTTGTGTAGTTCACTTTATATCCAGCAATGTCATCATTAGGTGACCTTTGTCTTCGCTGAGAAGGTGTCTCCAGGTGCCAGTAGTTGATGCGATTTAGAAACATTTTAGCCAGTTCTATTATTGTTTGTCTCTCTTTTGATGGAAGGTGACTAAATTTGTATTGCACAAAATTATTAACTCCCTTTTAAAAGAATCAGAAAGTAAGGCTAGTTAATTAGGATAACCAGCAAATCAATATAATGCCTCGTTTGTGAAGAAATTAAGCTCTTAATACATATTTTCTGTTTACAGTGGGCCGTCAACATTCACTGGAGTTAGAGGAACAGAACCACCATGAAAAAAATGCAAATAAATACTACTCTTTTTTTATCTGAGAGAACACCTTTCAAGGAATCTCTAGGTCCTCCATCGCAACTCTATGGCCAACATCTGGCAGACATTTATCACAGAATTGCACTGGAGGACCTACAAATGCCAAGAGAAGTGTTGTCTCTAGGAATCTTTAGGTTCTCCAGTATGACTGTATGGTCAATTTCTGGCAGAGTCCCACTGGAGGACCTAGAGATTCCTACAGAGAACATATTAATCAAATCTGTGAATAATCAAAGCTGCAAAAGTCAAAACTGCAAATGCGGAAGGCCAGTTGTAAAAAAATCTGTTTTCTCTCCAATGGCTAGATGAGATTTAATTCACACATCATCTTTGTGACATGACTACTACTAGGGAATTCTTAGAAATTACATCAGCATGGGTCAAGACAAACCAAAGCTACTTCTTATAAAGTGGTGCTATGTGCATACATATATAGTTTGGTTAATAAACAAGGCACTGGCTGTCACTGATCTTTTTTTGCTGACACACTATATCTAAATTTGAATTTTAGACTCATGACATCTAGCTTTGGCTTTCTTGAGGGGGAATAAAGCAGAAACCAAATACCAAGCAGGATGCTCAGACAGCCAGAGCTTGGAAAAATTACTTTTCTGGACTACAATCATCAGTATTGCCCAGCCAACATGGTCATTTTTCCAGGATTTGTAGACAGTGGTGCTCAGGCACATCTTTCAGATATTCTTATGTCTAAAAGTTATAGGCTGAAACCACACTCTTCATCTCATATTGGGATTCAGAAGACATATGCAGTTGCTTTTCTTGTGCACAGGATTTTAAGCTTCCTCTTTCCAGCATCACCCAAATCTCAAACCTTAAAAAGAACTGATCAAAGGCTGAGGGCACAGTCAAAGCAGTATATTTCAGAAAAAAACAAAAAACCAGCTGCATAAACATGCGAAAGCTGCGGGAGGGGATTGGATCCCAGGCAGTAAATATTGTCTTGAGGCTCATATATCCACCAGGCACTCACTGTCAGACACATCTTAATGAATGCTCATCAATCATAATTAGTGCCAAGAAAGCATTATTATTGCTTGTGAATCCAATCTACATCAGCTAGACTTATGTCAATCAAAATTACCCAACATCAATCTATCACTAGGGTGGAAAATGTGTGGCTTTTCATATGTTATTGAACTGCAACTCTCATTGGCCCCTACCATTGGTTATTATGGCTGAGAATGATGGAATTTGGATTCCAGCATCTGGAAGTCAAGCTTTTCCACTTCGTTCTATAAATTCGTTTCACTCTAACAGTCATGATGAAACTACTCAAATGCAAATAGCTTTGTAATTTATAAAATACATTGTTTATTTTTAAAAATAGGCATTGCTGTAGTCCCAAGGCAAGAAGAAAATTCATATGCTTCATCAATTGCTAATATATATCCAGATAGCTAATTATAATAGTTACCTTCCTGAATCAGGATCTTGTTTTCTAAAGATAATCAGCTACCTACCTAGGATCTTGTAGTGATACAAATTGCTATCATCTACCGGCTTCCTTTTAAACTTCCTCTTTTGTATTGCTAATGGTGGATTTTCCAATTTACAAGGTGCTTTTTCCATCCAATTTCCAGGGGCACTGAACTAAAGAACAAAGGCCTCTCTGCAGATATGTACAAAAGAATACATTAAAAAAGAGTGCTCCTTAAACTAAATGTAATCATTACACATTCAGATGAAAGTGCAAACTGCATTTTAAAATACATGCAATTGGTTTAAAATGGCTGGCAGCATTTTTAAACAGAAGAAAACTATCCTAATGTGAATATTTAGTTTTCCATTTGGTCAACATCAGGAAATTATATTCCTACCCAGTCAGATCTCAGAATCTTTTTTACCCCTACTATTAGAAGACATCTGTATATGTATTTTACCTGTTCAATGCTAGGCTTCTCAAATGGAGGACTTTCCAAAGATCCTTCTACAACAGGCTTCCCCATCTGTAATATACACTTCCTCAAAAGCTGTTGAAAAGGGTTGGGTTTTTTTTAAAAAAAGATAAATTATTTTAATTGTAAAAAAATGAAACACAAATAAATTAGTATGTTTATTTATGCCATTTTCATCTCAATCCTTCTTCAAGAAGAAGGCAACACAAACTCATATACTCCCCTTTTATCTTCACTATTGCTGTTGTTGTTGGATTATTCTAATTTTAGCGCTCAGTTGTAATTCTTTGCTCTTTAGGATCTTGTCTAGTTCTTTCATAGTCTTCCCTCCCATTCCTAGTATTCTCCTTATTTCTTGACTGCAGCCACCATTCTGTTCAATTGTTTGATCCTATGTATGAGAACTCTATAATTATTTCAATTTCTTCATTGTCTAGGTTGAATTTATGTATTTCTTCCATAGTCATTATTTTTGTTTTCTTTATGTTCAGCATTAAGCCTGCTTTTCACTTTCTTCTTTGACCTTCCTCAGTAATTATTCCAAGTCTGTGATCTTTTTTGCTAGTACTATGGCGTCTAAGGGTAAATTAGGCTGAGAGGCAGTGACTAGACCAAGTGAGCTTCAAGGATGAGGGCCATTAGAATCCCAATCTCGTCTTTCTCAGTCCATTGCTCTAACCAGGATACTATACTATTTATTATATAGTTTACTGGCAGATAGGGGAAACAAAGGTAACGAAGGGCCAAAACACATGCAGAAATAATTCAGTTTGAGGCTGCTTTAACTGCCCTGATTCAGTGCTAAGGAATTCTGGGAGCTGTAGTTTGTGGTGGCACCAGAGCTCTGACAGAGGTTAAATGTCTCACAAAACTACAGTTCCCAGAATGCCCTCGCATTGAGCCAGGGCAGTTAAAGCAATCTCAAACTGGATTATTTCTGCAGTGTGTTTTGGCCCTAAATAATGGTCAGTTCAACCATCCTTTTTCCAGTGGAATGAAAGCAGTATGGGGCTGATGGGTCAAGAGGATCAAATCACAAGTTTCTACTTCATAGAACTATTCTAGAGGCTAAGGATCTGTGAGCATCCAGATTTTCTGGACTACAGTTTCACATATGCCATTACCACTAAAAATGCTGTTGGGAAATCTGGGAATTGTAGTCTAAAACATCTCTATACCATGCCTGAGAAAGCTATTGGCACAGAAATGCAGAAAGTCACTAGCAAAACTGACACATTTGAGGTCAAATACTAAGCAAATTTTTATTATTCTTATTGCTGGAAAGCAGCATTGAATTTATTTTGGGAAACAAAAAAGGGCAACTTGCCTTGAACAAGTAGAAATAGACTTGCTTGGTGTCTGCATCTTCTTCTTTGTGAACACAGGTGAAGAGGTATTCTATATCCAACACAATCCCCAACAGCCGGTTCATTTCTTCTTCAGAGACATTCTCCAAATGTGAAACGTGAGCAGCTAAAACAAACACATACATCTAAAGCTTACAAGTGAAGGACCAAGTAAAACAAAGCAGCTAACAGAAAGGTTCATCTAAGAAATGCCCAGCTTGCTCCCATAATTCAATTTTGCCAACCAAAAACGCACAAAAATGATTGTGTAAGCTTTTCAAAGTTGTGCCTTTCCAGATGGCTTAATAAAGCTATCACCATACTACACAGGTTGGAATTTCTCTTATGATCAACAGAACTACCCCTATATTTGCATTGTGTATATAAGCTATCCATGAAGAATACTTTTTCATTACCTTCCTAGAGACATTTTAGGTAAATTCTGTAACTACAGCTTGATTAAAATTGGATAGGGTCTGGAAATCACTAAAGATCACAGCCATTCTTTTCTGAACTGGAGGCTATTCAACAAAATCATCCATCACAAACAGTTACTTCAGATTTTTCTCTTGCTGTCATAAACCTAAACCTTATTTTTAACGCCAAATTGTCAACCATATTAAGTAGGGTGTCAATAAGGTCCCTTCCTGGAATTAATAAATTTTCTTAGGATACCTGAAAATGAACAGCTGCAGTATATTAATAACTCACATGGAGTTCTTTCCACAAAATTATTTACTAGTCTACTAGTATGCTCCTGAGCACTTCTGCAAAGTAAATGCTTCAGTGTCTTAAAAGCTTAATAAATGGCATTTATAACCATCTGACAGCAGGAAGCTAATTGGGAAATTTTAATGACATCATCGTTATTTTAATGACATCATTGTTTGAACCATCCACAGCTCCCATTCAAAACCATTTATCTTTTCTCTGAGAAGGGGAACAAAAAGCAATTTCTGTGCCTGTTCAGATTCAAGGTCTTTTTGTCCCTGCAGATCTAACTAAATATATCCAAATCCATGGTTTCAGCAGTCTCATATATGCCACTGGCTGTGTTAGTACATCCCAGCAAGCCATGAATTCTGGCTGATTAATTTATGATATGCAAAAACAGCATGCTATTTGGTCCAGATTTGACCTCCCTTTCTACAACTGGAAAAACAAACTAGGAAGCACAATTAGACTGGAGTTCACATCCAAAGCTAGGACATGATCCCCCACTCCAACCCCAAAAACACAGGGCCAGAAACCAGCTTTAAATCAGAGTTTGAAATTGTCTTATGAATCTTCATTATACAATCATTCCCTTAAAAGTAGCCTCCAGATCCTGGTTTGTATAGTCCTTTGTTCAGACATTATGAGTAGCTACTTTTAACACATTTATTATTTCTTTTAATTTCAGCTTCTTGATTGTTTCTTTGATAGTACAAAAGGAGGTCAAAAAGGGAACAACTGCAGTGCTTGTACCAGTACACCGTTCACATACTTTATGGCTAATTCCACCTTCCAGTGCCAACTAGATCAGACCCACTGAATCAACTGCTGAAGGGTAAAGCAACACTCATGTAAATCGAACTCATTTAATCAATCTATTTCAGAAGAGGACTACAATTTCATTTAGGCCCGTGATTTATTAAGCAGGGATTTATGGCTTATCATAATGTATAAATGTAACCACAGATTCTCAAAAAGCGTTCACACATGCACAGGAAGAAAAAATAAGATAAGGTTGTACTTTAGTCCCAGTGCTGGAACTGACAGGTAGGTTTTATAATAATTCCTACGTAGGGATTATATATGAGTGATCTCTTCATATATGAATGCTGTAACCAGTATAGCACCCCAAATAAAGGAACTGAGGCCAAAATCCTCTAAGTGATTTATGGTTGCATAACCACAGGTTATACAAGGGTTAGTCCCTTTTAGGTTATTGCTTGAGGATGTATACAGTATACTCTTGTGCAATGGTTTCTTTCTAGCTCCAGAATGGTTTCTTCCTAGCAGCTGAATGGCTGAGAGGTACAGCTCCAACCTCCATGTCCAAACTGCCACTGACTGGTTTGAGGGAGTGCTAGAAAAGCTTCCTCAGCACCTATCACCTTCTTGCCTCCTAGACCTCCACCATCCCACTTCAGACCTCCTGAACAGTCACACTTGTGGATCACAACCTGAGGCTACCATATCAAATCTAAAGAACAAACTTTTTTTTATTTTATTTAAACTTTTATTATTAAAAGACAAAAAACAATAACAAAACAATAACACAAAAATGGAAGCATAAAATTACAAAAACACTATACTATACAAACATAATACATAAACAAACATGACCATACAAAAAACAAAACAAAAAAAAACTTCCTGAGCATAGAGAGGTTCACTAACCCCATAATAAAAAAAAACCTCTCTATGCCACTTAACAAATATAAATAAAGCTTAAAACCTAAAGAACTTCAAAATTATTTTATATAAGTACAACGAGACCCCATTTTCCATTTAACAAAGTAAATCTTTCACCAACTCTTTGAAGTCATTAACCTCTAAATATTTAACTAAGGGCTCCCAAATCTTTCTTTGTCTTTCCCAACACTCTCCCCTTAACAATTGTGTAAGCTTATCTGCACCAATACAGTCAACCAATTTAAATAACCACTCCCTCACCGTCGGTACCCTATTACTTTTCCATTTAGCTGCGAAAGCAATCCTTGCAGCAGTTGTCATATAGAATATCAATTTATGGAACCGCTTATCAGTTTGTTTATCTTCGTACATACCCAATAAATAAAACTTCGGATCCATACATACAATTGACGGAATTATATTCACAACCATTTTATGCACCTGTTTCCAATATCTCTTAGCATATCTGCAATGCCACCACATATGCATGAATGAGCCTTCTTTTTTATGGCATCTCCAACAGAATTTACTGCTATTCTTCTGCATTTTGGCAAGTTTCACCGGTGTCAGGTACCAGCACAGTTGCATCTTATGCCAGTTCTCCCTTAATTCATAACTAAGGGAGAATTTTAGTCTGGAGGACCAGGACTTTTCCCATTGTTCTAATGGGATGGGTTGTTTCAAATCTCGAGCCCATTTAATCATGTGATCTTTAATAGTCTCTTCTTCAAGATCTAGTTTGAGTAGAAGTTCATAGAATTTAGATATTTTACACTGCTTCTTATCTTCTAAAATCTTTTCAAAACCATCCTCATTTCTACCAATTCCATGATTAGATCTATCTTTCAAAAACCTATCCTTAAGCTGCATGTACAAGAACCACCCGCATTCATAGCCTTGTTGCAAAATTTCTTCACGCGTCATTAATTCTACGCTGCCTACCGTTCCGTCGATTTTCACAATAGTACGATAAGTAACCCAATTGTTTTTGTCTAATCTCTCTCTTCTAAAAAGAGCTTCATTAACAGAGACCCATAAAGGTATCCTCCTACAAAGAATATTTTTATATTTAAACCAGACCCTAGACAAAGCTTTCCTAACAAAATGATTATCAAAGTCTCTATTAGCTTTAATCTTGTCATAAAATAAATAAGCATGCAGACCAAATCTAAGATCCGCACTTTCAATCACTAGGGTCTCATTATAATTTAGTAAAAACCAATCAGTTAACCATACAAAGCAACAGGCATCAAAATATATTTCCAAATTTGGCAAAGCTAAAGCCCCTTTCTCAATTCTATCATGTAACACCTTCATCCTAACTCTAGGTCTCTTCCCACTCCAGAGAAATTTCGATAAATCCTGGTGCCATTTCTTAAAGGGAGTTTTATTTTTTGTAATTGGTAAATTCTGAAACAAAAAAAGTATTTTAGGTAGAATATTCATTTTAATGGTGGAAATTCTCCCTAACCAAGATAATTTTAGGTGCGTCCACCTTTGTAAATCCTTTTTTTATCTCTGCCCATTTCTTTTCATAATTATTTTTTAAAAGATCAACATTTTTAGTTGTGATTGTAACTCCTAAATACTTCACTTCTTTCTTAAGTTGGAAACCAGTGATCTTTTCAATGTCTAATTTCTCACTTTCAGAGAGATTCATAGTTAATACGGCTGTTTTATTTTTATTTATTCTCAAACCTGAAACTTCTGTAAAGGAATTAAGCTCTTTCATTAGTTCACTCATATTCTCTGGATTAGTAATAGTTAATAGCAAATCGTCAGCATACGCTCTTAATTTCATATGATGACCTTTAATCCTAATTCCTTCAATCTCCTTATTACTCCTAATGTTATGGTTAAGGAACTCAATACTATCAAGAATAACAGAAGGGAAAGAGGACACCCCTGTCTTGTTCCTTTTTCTACTTTAAATGATTTAGTTTTATCCGAATTAACAATTACCTGAGCTTTTTGTTCATTATAAATAGCTTTTATCCATGTTAGAAAATTTGGTCCGAGATTTATTTTATACATGCAATTCAACAAAAAATCCCAATTTACATTGTCGAATGCTTTTTCAAAATCAATAAAAATCATAATCAGTTTTCGATTTATGTCCTTTTCATGGTATTCAATATTCAAAACATGCCTAATATTATCTTTGATGGTACGTCCCGGTAAAAAGCCATTTTGGTCAAGGGGGACCCAATTGGCCAGCACCTTTTTCAGCCTGTCTGCTAAGATCATTGTAAAGATCTTATAGTCCACATTAAGCAGCGAAATTGGGCAGTAATTCTTAATGAGTGTCCGATCCATATTTTCTTTAGGTAATAAAGCAATGTTTGCCTCTTTCCACGATTGTGGAGCTGTCTTTTTCAATATATCATTGAACACGGCTACCATAGGAATTCTCAGTTCGTCTAAGAAGGTCTTATAATACTCAGCCGAGAATCCATCAGGACCGGCTGCTTTGCCCTTTTTACACTTTCTAATAGCCTCTGTTACCTCTTGAATCGATATTTTTTTATTTAATTCCATTCTCTGTTCTTCTGAAATCAGTGGAATATTACAACTATCAATGAACTTCTCCATTTTATATCTATCAATTTCTGTTCTTTTATAAAGCTCATTGTAGAAATCCCAAACTGTCTGGCTCAAATCCTCTTGATCAGTAACTTCTTTATCTTGTGTTTTTAATTTATATATTATTCTATCTGCCTTCTTTTGTCGTAAATAGTTGGCTAACAGTTTGCCCGGTTTATTCAAACCCTCAAACATTTTTTGTTTAAGGAATTTCATATTCTTATTTACCTCTTCCGCCAAAAGTATATTCAGCTGCGTTTCTAATCCCTTAATCTCCGTCTTTAGATCTGTATTAAGCGGGTTTCTATTTAACAGTAGCTCTTTATTTCTTAATAGATCATTTAATTCTATAAATTTAACATTTTTTTCTCTTTTAACTTCACATCCCTTTTTTATAAAATAGCCTCTCATCACGGCCTTGGCCATGTCCCAAATTATACTCATCTCCATCCCTTCAGTCCTATTTTCTACAAAAAAAAATATTCAGGTGTAATCGAAAATCTGCCACCGTTTTTTCATTTTTTAACAAAGCCTCATTTAATCTCCATGAAAAATTGTTCCGTCCTAATCTCAAATCAATAAAAATTGGGTGGTGGTCTGATAATATTTTCGGGAGAATCTCAATTTTCTTAATACTAGTGCATATATTCTTAGTCACTAGAAATATATCTATACGGGCCCATGATTTATGACAGTCTGAAAAATACGTGAAATCTTTCTTATCTACATATTTTGTTCTCCAGACATCACATAGCTCAAAATGACTCATAATGTCAAAAAAATGTTTGGGTAATTTCCCTTGATTTTGTTTGATTACCTTATCAGACCAACGATCTAATTGTGGGTCTATAACCCCATTAAAGTCCCCCATAAGGATAAAGGATTCACTACATAATTATTTCATTTTATTAAACAAGTTTTTGTAAAATTTCCCTTTATTTTCGTTAGGAGCATAAATTCCAATTACAGTAATTAAAGTACTATTCCACATTGTTTCTACACCAATATATTTGCCTTTGGGATCCTTTAGAACTTCCACTGGTCTATATTTATCTTTAATGTAGGGTACCACACCTTGCTTCCGTTTATTTGTTAAAGCCGTAAATTCTTTCCCCAATCGAGGGCATTTTAAATATTTTCCTTCTCCTGCTTTAATCTTAATTTCTTGTAGACATATCATCTCACAATTTAGTTTCATTAAATAACGAAAGGTTTTTTTCCTTTTGACTGGGCCATTTAGCCCTTCAATGTTCCAAGATAGGAGTTTACTGATCATCATTTCAATCCGAGACGGCTTCCTCCGAACTTTCCTGAGACCCCTCTAAATCACTTGTACTATCTATACTCCCTTCTTGACCTATTTGAGTAGCCGATCCTTTCTCTGCCTCGATATTATTATCTTTAAGAACAAACTTTTTAATTATACAATTACCCAAACCCTCATCCTGCCCTCCAAAACATATAGCACCTGGGAAATCTCCACTGTAAAGTAGGGATTTTGACATTTACATATTCACCTTGCATTTTTTAAAAGAAAAAAAATTGAATTCCACTGTAGAAGACTGGAGAGTTGCTTCCCTGAACCGTCCCTGAAACTTTGGAACTGAGCATACTATAAATTTCAAATGAATATACAGAAATTTCAAAAGTAAAGGCTGCAAAGCCTACCTAGAGCATGATTACAGCTACGACATGGTTCAGTCAGACCTACAACCACCTGCTGCAGATCTACCCTGGGTGGAGTAGGAGGTGGATTAGGGTTTTTCCATCCATTACATTTACAGGATTCTTCAGCCTACAATTTAAAAAGGGGGTGGGGGAGAAAGACAAAGACAGAAACTGTTTGGTTTTGAATACTGTACATGTTTTGCAAATCATTACAAATACTATTCAAGTAGCCTTTACATAGTAACAAAGTAGTATTTTCTGATGAGATATACAATATACACATAATCTGGATCCAGTGAAAGGAATTCTGTTTATGGAATGTCCTTTGTGGAAGAGAGAACAGTGATTTTTTTTTCCCCTATAGCTGTCTCCTGCCTACAAAAAAAGTGTCCCAAAGGGAGTAGACTTTCTGGGAGGTGGTATGAGAAGGTGGGGAAGGAATCAATGAAAATCACCTTCCTGACTCTGTTCATGAACAGGAGCTTCTGCCAGAATGCAGAATGACCACTGTGAATAATGTATGTTAAGATATGGAAATCATGCAGCTCTCCAGCTGTTGTTGAACTGCAACTCCCAGCATTCCTCACCACTGGCTATGCTGGCCAGGGGTGCAGAGAGTTTCATTTCAGCAGTATTTTAAGTTCCTGATCAAATATACATTGTTTACACTGATATGTACAGAGATTACAGAATGCACAAAAAAGAGAGTGTTACTAGGGACCGGCAACCTACGGCCCAGGGGCTGGTTAAGACCCAAGTCCCTGGACTTACCGGCCCAGGCGGAATGTTGCCGCCGCCGCGCGTTTTTGCGGCTGCACACACTGCGGCCGCCATTTTGGTAATCAAAATGGCGGTTGTGACACGTTTGCGCATGCGCAGTACTCCTGCGCATGCGCAAACGTGCTGCGCCGGCATTTTGATTTCCAAAATGGCAGCGGCAGCGCGCGCGGAGGTGGAGGCAGCGGCGCGTGCACGCGCACACGCCGCCATCCCCCCCACGGCCCGGCAGCGGGAGGGATTTCGTGGGAACGGCCCCAAGGTAAAAAAGGTTGCCTACCCCTGATTTATACAATATACATGACTCATTAGAAAGACAATAACTCTTGGCGCGTAGAAGCCAGTAGGAAAAAAAGAAGATGGCATTAAAGGTGGATTGACTCAATCAAGGAAGCCACAGCCTTGAGTCTGCAAGATGTGAACAGGGCAGTTGATTACCAAGGAGCTTAAAGGTCTCTCATTCACAGGATTGCCATCAGCTGAAATTGACTTGACAGCAGTTAACAACAACAGTTATTTATAAAGCCGGCAATTTCCATGGTAAACATTAACTGGAAAAATATGTTAGCTGGGGGGGGGGGGGGATAGACTAGTTTATCAAAGGGTACTTTGCCAAATAGAACAAACACTATACACCAAACTGTAGGTTTAAACATTACATGGAACCAGTTTAGACTTCTTGACTGACTGGAAGTATAAATACACAGAGTAAGTCAAAAGGAATGGAGCAATAACAAACAAGGATGGTTTTACTTTTGCACCATTCTTTTTGAATCACCTGATACTACACATTTCTAATAGGAAGTTCAACATATACTCAGATTATATTGTTAAGAAGAGATAGAATTAGTGGAGTTACAAGGGGTAACAAGATATTATATTTTCTTAAAGTTAAGGGGAAATCAGGAGGAAATAGTATTATGAGAGATCATTTAAGAGTGACGTAAGAAGAACAATGTTATTTATGTTTTGTTTGTAAGGGAGAATACCTACGTGTTATGATTCATATAGACCAGGGGTAGGCAACCTAAGGCCAGGGGGCTGGATGCGCCCCCCCCCCCCGGAGACCTTTGGACCAGCCCCAGGCCGGTCCTGCCGCCAGCGCCGCCCGCCATGATGATAATGATTATTGTTGTTATTACTTGTTCTTGGGGTTTTCTTGGCAAAATCTCCACAGGGGTTTTGCCATGGCTTTTCTGGGGCTGAGAGAGCGTGCATGCATATTTTTTATTTTTTAAAATTTTATTTATTTATTTATTTATTTATTTATTTTTGGTGCTTCGGCCCCCCAATTGTCTGAGGGACAGCAACCCGGCCCCCACCTCAAAAAGGTTGCCTATCCCTGAGATAGACTGTTGTAATAAAGAACATAATTTTTTTTTTAAAAGAAAAAAGAATAGGACAAAGACTTTATAACTAGTGTGGAATGAGATATAATTGTTATAATGAGGGTGAAAGGAAGTAATAAAGATAAAATGCGTTTGTTAAAATTAATAAAGAAAAAAATATGTCTAATAGCAATCTCACATGAATTTCAGTTCAAACCTTCACAAATTTTATTGAATAACTCCTGATTTTTTTTCTGAGTTCCACTTCAGGATCTGCATTCTGTATATCTGTATCTTAAACATACCATATACACTCGTGTACAAGTAGACCTCATGTACAAGTCGAGGGAAGGTTTTAGGGCCAAAATCATGAATTTTGATATGGTCTGTGGATAAGTCAAGGATAGAATTTAGGAGACAGGTTTTAAGATTGGCCTGAAAGTGGAAGTGGAGGGGGAGAAAAGACAAGCTTGGTTTTCAGAGGAAATGCAAGGAGGAGGAAAGGTTTGGAGATTGGCTTGAAAGTGGAGGGAAAATGGGGAAATGCGAGGAGGAGGAGGAGGAAAGATTTGGAGATAGGATTGAGAAGGGAATCACCACACACACACTCACACTGGTACCTCGCAGCTCTTTCAGTAATTACCGCCAAGGCATGGAGAGTGGGGCATTGGGGCTGCTTTTTAAAGGTGCATTATGGGCAATATTACTGTTTGTTGCTGTTGTTGTTAACTGTCCTCCAGTCGATCTCAACCCATGATATACTGACCCGCATATAAGTCAACTCCAGATTTTAGGGTCAATTTTTGGGCATACATTTCTCGACTTATAATAGTCAAGTATATACAGTAACAAATGACCAGAATCTGGTATCACTACTGAATTATTTCAATATCTTTTATAGAGGAACATATAATAATATGCAATACCAGAGTCTTGGCAACACACTGTTGCAAAATACTGTTTTGCATTAATATAGAAATAGACCGTCCTAAACAAATTGGAATAAGCTGTTGTACATATTAGCTGTATGACAGCCATTCCCAAATACAACAGAATACTAAAGCTTCCCTACTATTATGCAGTAGACAAAGAAAACAAACTTTTATGTTTGGGGGAAGCTCCATGGGTTTTTTCCTCCGCATTTGAATTTTTTAGCAGCGGGAGAACTTGAAGTGGTAAATTTTCATACGTCAGAATAGAACAGAATCAAGGAAGTAATGTTAGAGCAGCTCTTCCTATCATGGTTTCAATATTTTTCCACACTTGCATGTGTACCATGACAAATTCGTGGAACATCACAATGTGTTCAGATATTTCTCTGCCCACAGTGTGAACTATGTGTCAGCATGAATGTTTGTTTTTCCAAAGTATGCCCGTTTGCAAGAAAAACACTGGGTCTTGGGGGAGGTGAGAATTATTGTCAAGGTCTGTAAATATTAGGCTCACTCTTATAGATCTATCAATCATTCCTATAAGCAATGTATTAAAAGGCTCCTGCCAAAGACAAACAAAATGATTCAGTCTGATGTGAGCAAACACATAATATCCTAATTACCCCAGAGCCTAAATTCCATGACAATTGGAGCCTAAATCCCACTGCTAATCCCAACCAGAATAGACTCATTGAAACAATGGGATTTGCGTAAATGGTGAATTTACTATTCAGCATCTGATTCTAGGGGTCCACTCTATTTGGGACTAGCAGTTTATTCTTAAATATTGGCACAAAGATACAGTGTTATACAATAATTAGCATCAGTAATGCAAACAGATTGTACCAGTATTGTAGTCAGCAGAGCTAAAATGCTAGGAATGAATACCAAACCTCCTACAGGAGAAAAATAAAAGATTAAACAACAGCAGCAGCAGGAGGAGGAGGCAGCATTTGTTGTTGATCTTGCCATTATTTTTAACCAGTTCATTGTTCTTAAATAATAAATCTTGGGTTCAGAAAATGAAGCGACTCCTTCTTCTTTATCAATTTAGGGCCTATTAGAAACATTTTTAAAATAACGCTTTCCAAAATTCTGCAGACATGGCCACTGGGGATTCAGGAAGTTGTGGTTTTAAAAAAAGGAATGTTTTTCCCAACCTCAGGGTACAGGGAGGTGCGTATATTTCTGAAGTTTCTTGGGCCTAGCCTATTTAAAGGTTAAACTGAGAGAGACACTTTGAATGGTGCCAGGAAATAAGTTTGAAGCCTGCAGTTCTTTCAGCAAAGATGGCTGTGTGCCCCAACCAGTAAGTAGAAAGCAGTCACATTTTGAACCCATCAGAATTTCCAAACTATCTTCAAAGGCAGCAAAGAACACTCAAAACCAACAATCTTGCTGAAGTGTATGCCTTCCATTCTTGACCCCAGCAGTGAACACATTTTACACTCAATAGTGAGAGTACATTCCTGAGAAGCTTAAATCACATCCCTGTTGAGCTGCTTTGAGTCTTTTGCAATGTTTTCTCTGACTCTCTCATGCTTGACAAAATGTCACTCTTTTACTTTTTTCATTAGAAAAGATTATATGAAGTTATCTACGGTACTTCAAAATTTAAGAGAAGGTTGTGGAGGAAGAAGCTAAAATATTTAGTTTCTTCAAAGGAGAAACATTATATAACATGATATAATGGAGACAGATCATATAACATAGGCTAAATCCAAGTTTACACTCAACATGTAGACCATGGAATTAATGGTCTTACATATGTGGTGACTAAGAAATCTCCTTACTCAAGACCAAGCTTTGGTTTTATTTATTTATTTATTTATTTAATATCTCTCTCCTAGGATGGGATCCAAGGTGGCTCATATGATATTAGCTCCTACAACCTAGAAAGAAATAGAGAACACTTTTTTTCACAAACCAAGATATCAGTTATGATAAAACTAAGGGTGATTGCCTAGAATAATGAATACATAGATGAGGATGAAAATGGTATCCCAGGATCAAATTCCTTCCACTTCCTCAAATTGTGGATTGATGCTCTGCTATTATTGAGCATTATGAACTTCTCTGTCACCTTCTGGAAATAAAATGTAGAACATAACAGAAGGATGCAAGTCAAATGATCCTAAATGTTATGGGCCAGATCAAGAAACTTATCACGGGATGCCATTTTTCAGTTGCAGTCCGGTATCAAAGAGTTCAGTCTGCAAACTTTGTTAAGCCAGAGTAATAGCCTTAAAGCCACTTTGGTTGTATAATCAATTTTATACTCATGAACTCCACAAGAATTCTACTCACAAAGTCCAAATACTCTAAATAAAGGGTTGAGAACATGAGATCTTCCAGATGCTGCCAGACTGCAGACCGGACTTACTGGACCATATGTCCTCACCAGAAAGAAATAGGGAACACTTTTTTTCACAAACCAAGATATCAGTTATGATAAAACCAAGGGTGATTGCCTAGAATAATGAATACATAGATGAGGATGAAAATGGTATCCCAGGATCAAATTCCTTCCACTTCCTCAAATTGTGGATTGATGCTCTGCTATTATTGAGCATTATGAACTTCTCTGTCACCTTCTGAAAATAAAATGTAGAACATGACAAATGTAGAACATGGTCATGCTGTGCGTGAGAGCCAGTATGGTGTAGTGGTTTGAGTGTTGGACAATGACTCTGGAGAACAAGGTTTGATTCCCAGATCAGACATGAAACCTACTACAAGACCCTGGGAAAGTCACATGCTCTCAGCCTCAGGGGAAGGCAATGGCAAACCTCTTCTGAACAAATCTTGCCAAGAAAACCTAATGATAGGTTTACCGTAGGTAAAGGTATTCCCCGTTGACAAGGTTGTCAGGTCGTGTCCGATCGTAGGGGGCGGAGGTCATCTCCGTTACTAAGAGCCAGCGTCATCAGCGACTACTCTGTGATCATGTGGCCAGCACGATTGCACAGAACACTGTTTACCTTCCCACCAAAGTGGTACCTATTTATCTACTTGCATTTGCATGCTTTGGAACTGCTAGGTTGGCAGAAGCTGGGACTAGTGACAGGTGCTCACCCCATCATGCAGCACCCGGGCATCAAACTGCCAACCCGCTGATCTTGCAGTCAAAAGAGTCAACGTCTTAACCATTTGAGCCACTGCATCCCTGCTTCACCGTAGGGTCACCATAAGTAGAAAACAACTTAAAAGGCACACAACACACATGCACTTCTGCAAACCTATATGTGCTCCCATTCTGTTATGAGTTTAATTTGTAAACTGCAGCTCAGTGGAAACCACAGTTTAATGTTTTCTCTGATGTAGATCATGGGTGGGCAGACCTCAGACAAGCAGATTCTTTAAACAGAAATCTAACATCTACCAGCAAGAGCCAGATACAAAATAGTGGCTCAGGAGTTCTCTAAGCATACTCTTGCTCTTAGTATTGAGAAATAGAGTGTTTCTGGCATATTGTTAAGCCCAGAATCTTCTAGTATCACAACTAAATGTTCACTGCTTTCACACACACACACACACACACACAATTCCTGGTTTCTTCCCAAGAGCTATTCATTAATTTTGGTGCTTTGAGAAGTGGAGGCTTTTTCCCTCACTGCTATTTTCAAACAAGTGGGAGTCAAGGAATTCTTGCCAACATACTGAAAAACAACCCAGAGCTTTATTTCTCTTATGCCCACCACCAGAATAAACACAACGCTGGGGTGAAGATAAGAAATCTTGGTTCAGAAGCATGCTGTAATTACCAGATGATCTTGGTGAAGTATCTTTCTCCTCCTACCTCCTATTATCATTCATTCTCTAATACTCTCATTTAGAGATGTGAAGGCATGATTGGGGGGGGGGGGGAAGAGGGGGAGAGGGAATAACAATGTATTCCCCAGTAGAAAATCTGGAAACTTGGGGATATGCAGATAAAAACTGATGGTTTGGGGATGGGAGAGTGCGGTTTCACTCACTCAAAATGCCATGGAACTGCATAACATAACTATTTGTATGTAGGATAGTCTACAAAATTTGAGAATATCAAATTGCACACATATCAAATTCTATAGACCCTCAAATTCAAAATCCACAAAATACTGATAACTTTATTGGACCAACCCAAATGCACAGTGCCTGCATGGCCAGGAGGAGTGGCCTTCTTGCATGAATATCCCTGCATACCATCTTAACTGAGAAGAAGAAGATCTTGACAAAATGCAGGCCTGTAACTAACATTGTGATTTTTCCCCCTCCTGTATTATTCTTAACACCTTTGCCTGATGATGAAGCTAGAGGCTTTGAAACTTGCATTTTGTGAATTTGGTTAGTCCCATAAAGGTATCATTGTTTGTGGCTTTTGGATGTCATTGGACTTTGCTATATGGCCAACATGGCTTCTTTCGATAGGTTTCCTCAAATTCAAAATGCTTCCCTGCACCTAGTAGGCACTTCAATCTTCTTGAAAGAAGCATAGTGAGGGGCTTTCATTGTTTATGATTACATACTATTGAAGAATTCAATGCTGCCCTTATTGACTTAAACTTTATACCCAAATATGCTGCTAGCTGAGGTCTTAAGAATATGACTGCATGAGACTGCATCTGTCCTGATAATGCATCTTAATTTTGTTTATTAAAAACTTGTGAGTTTTGATTTCATTTTTCTCCCAACTTTTCAGCTGGCAAAATGCATATGCTTAGGTAGCATAGGGATACTTATCTCTTTCTCTAATATGTATGTATGTAATTTTTCTTGTACAAACTATGGCCACTTTGTTTTAAATTTTTAATATCACAAATATGTCCAATAATACAATTTTATGTGCTAATGAAATATTTTATGTTGCTAATGCAATAAAATAAGCTTAGCTTTCAAATTACAATAAGTATTGCATATATTTCAGATTCTCCCAAAATTCCTATTCCCCTGAAAAGGTGCCTAACCCCCAGCATCCCTTCTCATTGACTATAATTGGCTAGAACTGCTGGGAATTGTAGTTCAGCAATATCTAGAGGGCTGCATAACACTTACCCCTCTTCTATAAGATCTCCTAATATTAAAATCCTAAGTGTATCTTCTTAAAAGTAAGTCCCATGTCATTAAGTGGGCATAGGATTGAGACTGAATGAGTTAGCTGCATAAAGGAACCCACAAACGCACAATAGAAAAATAATTCTTTCATGGATACACATGCATTATTGCTGTCAACATCATACGGTAATTGGGAGGGACGGTAGAAATTTATTTTTAAAGTTACTAGGCTTGCACTACGCCGTATTTTATTTCTGCAAAAATTCCCAGATAGATATCACTGGGGAGTGGCTGTTATTTATGTTATTACGTGTGTGTCTATGTCTGCATCTGTATGTAAGTGATTTAAAAGCAAACAAACAGTACTTCTCACACATTTGTTCTGGATCACGGAAGGATCCAGTAGTTAGTCATTAAAAACATATATTAGAGTGATTAACAAACAGAGCTTATTATTTCAATTAATAAGCAAGACATTTCGGCTTCTGCCTTCTTCACTTGCTTAAAATAATAACCAAGCTTGTAGCCATGGTGGCACTTTAGAACACTCCACTGTTAATACTCTTTAAGTGGATGATATATAGTGTTAATCTTTAGTCTATGAATTCAGAATTTTCCCCTTTCATCTCAAACTCTGGACTGATGTGGCTTGACTTCAATTCCAAATGAACAACCCAGAGAGAGGCTGTGTTGTTCTCAGTTTAAACATCGGGCTACTGGTTGCTCAAACCGTGTTGGTCAGGATTGCAGACCTTTGTTCTTGAAATGTGTACACAGGTCAGTGGTTGGTTTCCCCTCATACTGCAAGGTGCATGCCATAGGTTTGCATTCATTTACATAGATAAGATTATAGGACTGGTAGGGGGTGTTTGGTTTAATACAGTAGGTCCTGCCAGTTATTGTTCACCTAAAAGTGATTGTCTTCTTAAGATAGATACCGGTGGTGCAATGCTTGGAATCCACATGCGTGCAATCTAGGATTGCTGACTGATAGCTTTTATCAGCAATCGCCTCAAGTTTGGGCCTGGCAGAAAGCTATAATAGGAGAGTTGCTGATGGCTCTAGCAAAAACATAATGGAATGTTCTAAACTTTGGCTACAACATGCCTTTGAACCGAGATTTCTTATCTTCACCCCCGAGTTGCATTTAAGCTACTTAGGAAGGAAGAAGCCTTATTCATTGAATGTTTATGTTCACACTAATGCATGGTTTCTTAACCAGGGTTCCCTGAAACCCTACGGTTCTGTGAAAGGTTGCTAGAAGTTCCACAAGGGATTGCAACTGGAAAAAAATAACTTGTCCCTCCCGATTTGTGGGGGATCCGTTCCAGACACCCCCACCCCCATCCCGCGAATCAGAAAAAAACACAAATATTCAAGTCCCCATTGATTATAATAGCTGCACACGCCTCAGGTGCATAAGCCATTTTGTCCCTCCTGGCTTGCCGTCAGCGAAGGATCAAATCTGAGGACAGCAAGTCCGCAAACAGGGAGGGACAAGTGTATATACATTTTTATTTGAGCTACTGATATAATCATTTTTATGCAGGGATTCCCCAAGACCTGGAATTTATTTCAAGGGTTCCTCCAGGATAAAAAAAAAAAAAAAGTTAAGAATGCTGTAGTGTGTGTGTGTGTGTGTGTACATATCTCCCCTGCTAAAAAATTATTTATTTATATGCCACCTTTCACCTGGAAAGGGACCCCCAAAGTCCTGTCTGTAACCTCATTGTGGCGTAGAGGTGAGCCTGGGCTTTTGAAGTTGTGGCAGTGGATTGCAAGTTGTGGCAAGGGTTCAAGTATGGCTTCTGGGACAGGCTGTGTGTCTACTGTCCAAGGATCAGCTTAGCCAAGTACAGATAAGGTGATATTCTCAAAGTTGACCATCAGCTGATGAACTGACCACAGCAACTATGGCACAAAGGCAGTGGAGTAACTGTAATCTGCATCACTAAAAGAACAACCTGTACAAAAGACATCACATTTCTTCAGTGTATACTGCCTTTCTTTCAAGGATCTCAAGTATAGATGCATAGTTCTCCCCTTTAATCCTTACTTCAATTCTGTAAGTAAAAGTTCACACTGAAAGAAAATTATGGGCTTACAGTTACCTAAGGAAGTTGATGGCCACCAGGAGATTTGAATCTAGGTCTTCATGGTCCTATGACAAGCCATTTTACCATATTACATAATTCTCACTAGACTAGTGGGTATTACATTTTGGTAAAAGCCGGAGCATTCTTCTTCCTAAACTAGAACAAAATCCAATACTGTGGATGTTATTTTCTATAGTGAGCTATTAACTTCAGTATCATTATGTCACTTTGTATTATTACATTCACTGAACTGAAACTAATCAATGAGGAGCCGAGACTTTCGTGACTAGCTCACACTGGAAAATAAATTACTATGGATTTGTTTTATGATTAACATTATTCTAATACTATTCTTTAGTGCAAGATATGGATTGTAGAATGCATGTGCCATTCTCTAAGGCCACTGAGATTAATATTTACCGCCTCTTACTTTATACTTATGTGAAAAAGGGCTGTAGATGTCAGATGTGGTGAACAATAAAAAGCTAATAATTAGGAAGATTAATGTGTAATGATGTGTTGGTTATGGCCCAGAGAGCTGTAAATCTAGTTCTGAAAGCAGAAAAGAAAATATATTATTTGATAAGCTGTTCTTAGGTTCCAGGGAGTTTACAAATGGATGGTGAAATGCAGTTGTTAGGTGAGAGGGACATGATTTTAAAAGGTTCATTGCACCCAAAGAAGTCTTGTCCAAAAGATATCATTATCCCTGAATAACTGCCAGGTAGATGATGTCTGTTTTGAACATTTTAGTTTCCACAGGAATACAAACATACATAACAAGGCAGTAATAATAATAAAAAAAACTATGGTTCATATCTGAGAGCAGCCGAAGGATCACAAACAAGCCATAATGACCTTGTTTTCACACATGCTTTCTCTTCACTAGTCTTCCTAAGGATGTATCCACATTGAAGAATTAAAGCAGTTTGACACCATTTTAACTGTCATGGCTCCATCCTGTGGAATCCTGGGATTTGTTGTTTGTTGAGGTATTCAGTCCAGTCTGTCAGAGATCTCTGGTGCCTCACCAAACTACAAATCATAGAATCCTGTAGGATAGAGTAATGGCAGTTAAACTGGAGTCAAATCACTTTAATTTTACAGTGTAGATACACCCAAAGTATGCAAGAAGAGAGTAAAAGTTTCTGTTTTTACCTTTGACCAAGCCAGTGCTACTCAAAGCAGCCATTTCTGGATTGATGTCCCTGAGCTACTGGGTGCAAGTCCCTTTCCCACTGGACAACAAATGTAATTTTTGGTCCCTCACATCAGATACCTTGAAAAGCATTGGAGTAAACTAGGGTTACCTACTACGAATGAAGTGAGAAAGCTATGATTTATTTTAAACCTAGTAAGGAAACAACCAAGGAAATAAAACCATGGTTTTATCCTGGTTAACCTTTAACTAAGAGTTAGGATAAGCCACAGTTCTCCACATTCATGTTTTAAAGCTAATTGAAGTTTGTTGTTACATCTAAACTTGGGAAACTGAGGCTCATTCTGATTTGAATTATGATTTCCATGCCATGTACAAAATTGGCCAATAGCAAACTGTGCCTCAGATATGAAAGCAGAAACTTATTCTTCTCCAACTGCAAATGAAGGGAGAGTGTGCACATTTATAATCAACAAGAGCAAAGATGAGCAATGTAAGATCCTCCATATGTTCTCAGGCTGCAGTTCTACTTATCTCTCATTATTGACTTTTCTGAAGGATCACCCCTGATCTAGAGATGATTGACTGATCTAGGCCTCAGTGGGTCTGCTGACATCAAATGTGTAGGATGGTCTTGAAATAGTCTATGTGAAGAGTTTTGAGCATTTGGGAATTTCTACATCAATGTAAAATATTCAAATATTTGATTCTGAGAGTTCTTGTAGTCTTTTGTTTGGTAACACACAGACAAAATGTGGGTACAGGGGTATTTCCACCTATATCATTATTAAAAGCCTGATGGGTGTTCAGTGAGAAATACTATTTTTTTCCAAACTTGTTTTATTTTTTGATCCATCAAACTAGGCAAGGTTATAAATATGTACAAAGGCAAGCAGAGCACTCCACGAACATAGCAGCATTGCTGGCTTTATTCTATTTCTATTGATCGACAGTGTCACTTTTTTTCTGCACTTTCTTACAAACTAAATGAATACCACTAAAGCTAACAGAAAAAGACTCAGTAAAAGCATCCAAACTATTGTATATATGGATACTTTTACCAGCACAACCACCCATTTCTCATTCTGGCACCCATTTTCTGGCCACTTCCTTACAGACAAATATGCCATTGCTTCCATACCCATGTGTTGTAAATACATGGTTGGAGTGATGGAGATAAAGTCCAACACATTTGGAAAACATAAAGATGGAGAGTGTTGTGCTACACAATACTGTAGAATAATGTGAATGAGCAGTAATGAATTGCAGGAATTCGTTGATCTATGCTTTCACTCCCCTTTCTCCTTCTGCATGATCAGGAGATGCTAGAATGCTTTCACATCGAATTATGTTAAACATGCTTTGCCATATTGGATTGACAAACTGAGGTTTACATTAACAAACAAACCAAAATCATAACCTTACTTATGGAAGCAGGCTTGTTAAAGCAAACCAAATAGGCCAACACATCCAACCAACTCTGGAAAATCCAACCAGATCTTCCAGTGTTTTCCTGCTCTTCCAGTCCTCACTAATATTTTCATTTTGTTAATGTCCCAGCACAGAGTAGGCAAGTAACACGGCTGGAGAGACTAAGTTTTAACTTATGGCAGTCTAATGGCTTTTGTCAGATGAACAAAGCATATATAAATCTCAGGTTTGAGAGCTGAACTATGACTCTGGAGACCAAGGTTGGATTCCTGGCTATGAAACCCATTGCGTGACCTTGGGCAAGTCACACTCTCTCAGCCTCAGGGGAAGACAATGGCAAATCTCCTCTGAACAAATCTTGCCAAGAAAACCTTAGGGTTACCATAAGCTGGAAACAACTTGAAGACACATAACAACAACAAAGCACTAAACATATTACAAGCCCGTATGGTATGTTCATTGGGAAGAGGTATGGCTCACAGCAAAATGTGTTTCCCAAGGCTATTTCTGCAATGCCCAGCATCTCCTCCTGCCACCACAAAAATCACACCATCAAAAGTGCCATCAATGTAAAGCCCTGGGGACCATTCACACTGCACAATTATAGTACTATTATTCCACTTTAACTGTCATGGCTCCATCTGATGTAATCCTGGGATTTCTAGTTTTCACTGGAGAGCTCAGCCTGAAAATTCTATATGACCCTCTGTAAACTGCAAACCCTAGGAACCATGGGACTTAAAGTGGGCTGAAAAGCACTATAAGTGTGTGAATGGCCCTCAGATTCTTCTTAGCTTCCATTTTCCATGGTGAATCCCATGCTGAGAAAAATGAGAGGTATTAAATAAATAAATAAATTTCCTTCTGGAAGAAAAGAAGACACTCTGCTGGGCAGGCAGCTTTAACAAGTGGTAACCAATGCAACCTCCAGGTGAAATGGGGGCTACAAAGCAGGCGTTCAAGAGGTTGCCCACCCCTGAGTGTCGGATGGTAAACCTCGCCATCTGACTGTCTGACCTGACAAATTCAAAAGTGGACTCAATTTGCACTATTTCTGGCAGTCTGCAAAGGCCCTTTTAAGACTCCAAGTGCCACAAGATCTCTCTACATACTGAGCTGACAAAGAAAATCTGAGATGAAATTTCCACTCAACCCCAAAGCTTCCTGGGTGACCTTGCACCAGTAACCAGCTCTCAGGCTAGCCTACCTCGCAGGGCTGTTGCAAGAATAAAAGAGGGGAGGGAAGAACAATGCACAGAGGTTTTTGGAAGAAGGAATTGGGTCTGGTTTCATTGACATAACCTGGTTCCTTTTTGTTATCAGAAGAGGGAAGGAGGGAGGGAGGGGAAGAGAGAGATCTGAGATGCATTTCCTAGCTACTGAGCAATCTGACCTCACATGATTGATAATCCTTTTTTTTTTTTTCTTTTTAAGCCACAGGCTGCAGGAGGAACAAGCCACAATCCCCACCTCCTTCAGCTGTCATCCTGTCAAAACAAAGGCTTGGTTGCCAAGAGCTGGCAGAGAAAAAGGGTTTGGGGTGGGGAGGGTAGAGAGAGACAGAGCAGGAGGAGCTATCATTGCAAGTCCCCAATCCAAGTTTCTCCTTCTCTCCTCTCTCCCCCAGTATGCTGGCAATGCACACAACTGGAGACAGAGTGCTGGAATGGCTTTCTTGCAGAAAAGAGCAAGAAAGGGAGGGAGAGCTGGATTGTTTATTTTTTATTTTTAACACACACAGCAGGCATTTAAAAGAGAGCTTTCTCCATGCCCCAAACCCTGTGTTTACATGACAAGCAGCTGTGGCAACATTTTACCAAGCAAATAACACAACAAAAACAGCGGCTGGCATCTCCTGCTGGGCCCGACTTTTCTTGTCTTTGGGAAACGCAATATTCTCTCTGTTCTCTTTCTACCTGTCACTTTTCTCCAAAGGATGCGCTGACGTTCCAATTCTGTGACAGTCTCAGCCCCGGGTGCCTCTTTGCAAGACGCTGCAAACGATTCCCTTCCCTATTAGCGTAGAAAGAAAAGGAGAAGTGCTCCACCTCTGTGCCAACCTTGGCACCGAGTACTTTGTTTAGAAATAACACTGGCGAGGAATACCATATTGTCGTACGGTGGGCCTGGGACCTCTGGGATGCTGCTGGTACAGACAGTGGGTAGCAAGGCAGAGGCTGTAGAAAAGGAACCTTGTGGGGAATTTACAGAGAGCAGAGGATTAGGGGGACAAAACGGGGCAGGAGGGCATTGTGGATCCCTGGAAGGTCACCTAAGTCAAAAAGTAGGTCATGCAGAAATAGGTCACGCAGACTGGTGAAAAATGGAGGGATTTAATCCAAGTCTTGGATTTGGGATCAAAAGGGAAGAACAGAATAAACCGGGATACTGCTGAGGTCCAGAGTCACAGAAAGAAAAGGTACAGTGGTCCCTCCACATTCGCTGGAGTTAGGGGTGAAAGATCCCCATGAAAGTGGAAAAAATGCCCATAAAAACACTATTCTTTATACCTAAGAGAACACCTCTCTCTCATCTCCAGGTCCTCCAGTGCAACTCTATGTTCAACATCTGCCAGGTGTTGATCACAGAATCACGCTGGAGGACCTAGCAAAGGGTTTTCTCTAGGAACTTCTAGGTTCTCCAGCACAACTTTATGGCCAATTTCCAGTAGCATTGCACTGGAGGGCTTAAGAGATTCCTAGAAAGAAGATATGAATCAAAACCGCAAATAATCAAATCCACAAAAGTCAAAGCCGCAAATGTGGAGGGCCAACTGTACTTGGTAATGAGAGTTCAGGCGATCCAGTTCTGCAAGGGAAGAAATAGGAGAAGTTGTTTTCTGCAACCTACAGACAACAAAGTGAAAAGAAATGAGCAGTACTAAACATGGGCAGAGTATGTTTTCTTTATTTATTAAGTATATACAACCCATTCTTCCATAGGTAGTTTGTTGTTGTGTGCCTTATAGCTATTGTTAGAATAGAACAGGGGTAGGCAACCCAAGGCCCGGGGGCCGGATGCGGCCCCCCAAGGCCTTTGGACCGGCCCCAGGCCGGTCCTGCCGCCACCGCCGCCCGCCATGATGATATTGATTATTGTTATTACTTGTTCTTGGGTTTTTCTTGGCAAAATCTCCACAGGGGTTTTGCCATGGCTTTTCTGGGGCTGAGAGAGTGTGCATGCATCTTTTTTAAATATTTATTTATTTATTTATTTATTTTGGGTGCTTCGGCCCCTCAATTGTCTGAGGGACAGCAACCCGGGCCCCGGCTCAAGAAGGTTGCCTACCCCTGGAATAGAATATGGAGAAACAGAATGGTTCCCAATCTGCAAAGGGATCGGGCAAGGCTGCATTTTATCACCCTGGTTGTTCAACTTGTACGCGGAAAACTTCATACAAAGAACAAGTTTGGACTCAGAAGAAGTAGGAGTGAAGACAGGAGGAACATCAACAATCCAAGATATGCAGATGAAACCATACCACTAGCAGAAAACATCACAGACTTGGAGCAATTACTAAGGAAGGTCAAGGATGAAAGTGCAAAGGCAGGCTTACTCCTGAACCTGAACATACTCCACTTCATATCCAGCATTACTAGGCAATTTTAATCACCAGCCCCTAGCGTTATAAAGAAAAGAATTAGAATCCGCCTTATTCCGTGGGCCTTAATTTGAAAATCTCCACATTTGCGTCAGACAGTAGGGAGTTGTTGCTGTGTACCATGAAGGCGAACCCTCTCTTGGGGTTTTCTTGGCAAGATTTCTTCAGATTTCTTCAGAAGTTTGACATTGCCTTCCCCTGGGGCTGAGAGAGTGTGACATGCCCAAGGCCACCCCATGGATTTCATGGCTGAGTGGGGAATGAAACCCTCATCTCCAGAGCCATAGTCCAACACTCAGAAACTTGGCAAGAAAACCCTGTGATAGGGTTGCCATAAGTCCGACAAGACTTAAGGCAAACAACATACACCACTATTACACAATAGGGGATGTCCACAAGTTAGCACTCCAAATAAGCGGAGTGCTAACTAAGTGGGTAACTAATCCGAATTAAAGGATAAGGACTGCACAGTGCAAGTCAGAGAGATAAAACTTTGCAATATCCAACTTCCCTAGTGAGAAATCTGTTGCCAGCCACATACAAAGTGGGAGAGCAAACAAAAATACACTGTTTTATGCTGCCTGCCTTCCATCCAATGTGTATTTGTGTTTATGTTGTTTGCCTTAAGTCTTGTCGGACTTATGACAACCCTATCACAGGGTTTTCCTGCCAAGTTTCTTCAGAGGGGGTTTGCCTTTGCCCTTGCCTTCCTCTGAGGCTGAGAGAATGTGACTCACTCAAGGTCACCCAGTAGGTTTCTATAGGGATTGTTGTTCTTGTTGTTGTGTGCCTTCAAGACATTTCCGACTTGTGGTGACCCTAAGGTGAACCTATCCTGGGGTTTTCTTGTCAAGATTTGTCCAGAGGTTTGCCACTGCCTTCCCCTGAAGAGGCTGAGAGGGTGTGACTTGCCCAATGTCACCCAGTGGGTTTCCATGGCCGAGCTGGGAATCAAACCCTGGTCTCCAGAGTCACAGTCCGACACTCAAACCTGAAATTTATATAGGTTTAATGGTGATAATTATAGTAATAGTAATATAAAAAAATAAGTTTCAAACCATTCAAGTGATAAATCCTCTTCACACCTAAAAGTATTTGGATACTGAATACATTACTTTTTTGGGAGATGTATGTTAAGCACTGCTTTTTCCTGAGGAGGCTGAGAGAGTGTGACTTGCCCAAGGTCACCAAGTAGGTTTTATGGCTGAGCTGGGAATTGAACCCTGGGCTCCAGTCATACTCCAGCTCTGAAGTTTATATAAGTTTAAAATGATGATGATGATATATAAAAATAATAAGTTTAAAACCATTCAAGTAATAAAACCTCTTTATACCTAAAAATATTAGGATACTTCACACATCACAGTACTTTTTTTTTTTTTGGAGCTGTACGTTAAGCACTGCCTTCTCCTAAGGAGGCTGAGAGAGTGTGACTCACTCAAGGTCACCCAATAGGTTTCCATGGGGATTATTGTTGTTGTGTGCCTTCGAAGACATTTCCCACTTATGGGGACCCTATCCAGGGGTTTCCTTGTCAAGGGGTATTCAGAGGAGGTCTTCCACTATCTTCCCCTGAGAAGGCTGAGAGAGTGTGCCATGCCCAAGCTCACCCTCATGGCCGAGCTGGGACTCGAACCCTGGCCCTCAAGAGCCTCAGTCCAGCACTCAATGCACTGCGCCACTGGGACTAAGCTCCCCGCTTCCAAAGAAGCAGCCACTCAGTCGCCCCTCCCTCCGCTTTAGACGTTAACTGCCAAATAAACAAACGAAGGCAGCGCTCTGAGGCAACCGGACGGGCGCCCCCTATAGACGGCCCGTGACAAGAGCGCCCCCTGTGGCTAGACTCCGCCACTACGGCGGTGGTCCCCCTTCCCCAGGCGAGGGTACCTTGCAGGCGGAGTAGACGCCCAACTTCTCCAGCTTCTTGGCGCGGGGAGCCGAGCGGAGCTGCGCCTTCTTCCCCGCCGAGCGAGCCGAGCCGGGGCCCACGCCTGAGGCGGCGGCGGCGGCGGCAGTAGTAGTGGCGGCTGAGGCTGTAGGGCTTTCAGTAGCGGCGGTAGCGACAACCGCCGGGGAGCCCTGCTGAGGCGGCCCCGCCGCACCGCCCCCATTGGCGGCTGAGGCGGCGTTTCCCGGCCCCGCCGCGCCCGCCTCAGCCATGGTGGGTCCGCCAGGCTCGCTCTGGGCCCGGCTCCTCGTCGAGTGCTGTGGAGCCTCCTCCGCTTCTTCTTCTTCTTCTTCTTCCCCTTCGCCGCCGGCTGCTCCCTGAGGACGGAGGGCGGGAGGGAAGGAGGGGACAGGCCGCACCGCGGGCGGGTCCTCTCAGGGAGGCGGAGGGGCCCGCCAGCAGGGACCGGCGACGGACATTTTGTTTGTCTGTCGCGGCGGAGGCGATGGCGATGGCGATGGCGAGGATGAGGGGAAGCCCCGCCGCCGGTGGCCCTCTTTCGCCGCCTAGGAAGCGCCGCGGCAGTACAGGGGCGTCCCCAACAGTCCTCGCCTCGCAGCGCAGCCATTTCGGGAAAGAAAAACACCCGCCTCGACGCCTCGGCCGGCTCCTGGGCTGCGTCCGCACTGCAGAAATAATGCGGTTTCACACCCACACTCATTTTAACCTCTTATGGGGATGTTGGTTTGTTAGAGCGGAGCCATACAGGTGCCCCTTATGGACCTCATAATATTTAGCGCATAACATTTTGCACATTATTATTATTTTATTTTCGGGGAGGGGGGAACCGTCCACTTCAGTATGAGAACAATAAACCCCAGAATTCCATAGCCTGGAGCCCTTGGGGTTAAAAGGGGGTGTCAAACCGAATTATTTCTGCAGTGTGGATGCAGTCTTAGAGGAATAAAGTGACCAGACGTCCTCCTTTACCAGGACGCATCCTATCTTTCAGCCTTCCGTCCAGGAGGAATTTCAGAATGTCCTCCATTTTTAAGCGTGACTAAGAAGCATGAATTTACATTTGCAGTTATCCCTCCACATGTGCGGATTTGACTTTTGCAGATTTGATTAGTCGCAGATTATATTAGTATGTTGTCTTTAGGAATATCTAGGCCCTCCAGTGCAACTCTGGGGGTCAACTTTAATCAAAAATCACATTGAAGGACCTAGAGCGGGGGTAGGCAACCTTTTTGAGCCGGGGACAGGGTTGCTGTCCCTCAGACAATTGGGGGGCCGAAGCACCAAAAATAAATAAATAAATAATTAAAATTTAAAAAAAAATATATGCAGGCACACTCTCTCAGCCCCAGAAAAGCCATGGCAAAACCCCAAGAACAAGTAATAACAACAATAATCAATATCATCATGGCGGCAGGACCGGCCTGGAGCCGATCCAAAGGCCTTGGGGGGCCAGATCCGGCCCCCGGGCCTTAGGTTGCCTACCCCTGACCTAGAGAGCACTCCTTTAGGCATTTGTAGTGCCTCCAGTGCAATTCTATAGTCAATGTCTGGCAGCACAGCTGGGAAAACCGCCACCTGCCAGGGCCGGAAACCCCCGAGGAGGACCTTGGGTGGTGTCACCCGGTGCAGCCGGCATCCCCCACACACCTCCCCTCCCAGTGATGCTACTGCTCTGGAGCCAGGCATAGTGGAGCTGCGCCTGCCTCTTCTCTTCCTCCAAGGCCAGGAAGGTAGCAGCCAAGGAGAGCCTTTCAACTTCCTCTGGGCCCATACATGTGAAGCTGTACCTGCCTCTCTTCTTCCTCCAAAGCCAGGACGGTAACAAGATGGAGGAAGAGCCTTCAGTCTTCCTCTGGGGCTAGGCATGGCAGAGCTGTGCCTGTCTCGCCTCTTTTACAGGTGCAAAGAGAGAGGTATGAATGCTCTGTAATATTTTTTACATTTTTTTTTTCTTTTGAGGGAGACAAAATGTCTGCTTCAAACATTTCCTTCACAGTGGCAGTTCTGCCATACACCCAAAATGAAAAGTCCTTTGGCTTAATGCAGGCATGGTGACTTTTGTTTACACCACAAATAAAATGTTTTTAGGGGGCACAGAGTTCTGCCCATGCGAATGCATGAGGTAGGAGAGAAGCAGGGCTTGCTGGGCCAGAGACTGCTTCTCCAGCTCAAAAAGGAGCAAGAGGCTTCTGGCCCTTGCTTACATGGCATTTTTCATCCTCAACCTGGGAATGGAAGAATTCAAAGACATAGCTGTGTTAGTTTAGAAAATCAATATGCAAAGGGATCCTGTAGCACCTTTGAAACTAACTGAAAGTAAGAATCTGGTAGCATGAGCTTTTGTAGACTTGAGCCTACTTCTTCAGATGCATGTGCATCTGCCAATGAAGTCCCTTAAGATGTACATGCATCTGAGGAAGTAGGGTCAAGTCTAGAACAATTCATGCTACCAGCTTTTTGCTCTTAGTTAATCTCAAAGGTGCTACAGGATCCCTTTGAATACTGGGAATGGAAGGATTGCAGAGGACTAGAGGGTCCCACAAAACCTTGGAGGGAACCCAGCATACACAACACTACCTCACACAGGTGTTTCTAGTGATGGTCAAGGCAACTCGATGAGTCAGGGTGACTTGAGGGAAGTTATCAACAACAAAATTGTAACAGAGCCGATGTGGGTAGCATTTTGAGTATTGGACTAGGTAGGGATGCATCTACACTAGAAATAATGCAGTGTGACACCACTTGCACTTTAACTCTGTCCTATGGAATCCTGGAATTTGTAGTTTTATAAGGCCTTTACCCTTTTATGCCAAAGAGTAAGAAAATCCCCTGTCAGGATTTTCATAAGTAAACAACTTAAAGACACACAATAACAACAAATATGATTACGAGTTTGCACTACAGAACACTTAAGATATCCATAACAGCAATAGGGTATCTTAGTGTTTCTGCACCCTTTAGATGTTTCAGAATACAACTCCTAGTATCCCTGAGCATGCTAGAGATGGTGAGTGTTGTAGCCACAAATATTTGATGACCATGGAAGCTGAGCTTGTCCTGACTCTAGTTGGTCCAGCCTTTTCAGATGAGAATTATGTTTTGGAGTTTATCATAGCAGTTGCTGGGCAGAAACCAAAGCTGCAGCTCTCCCTTGAAAAAAATACAACAATTCAAATAGACCATATTCAGTAAATAGGGATAGTCATGGAGAACATACAGTGCTCCAGATGTTAATGGAATACAACTACAAACCCCATCATCCCGATCATTAGCTATGCTGACTGGGACAGATAGGTTTGAGGATCTAACAATATTTGGGTTTCCCACCCTCTAGAGGAGGAGGAGGAGCTAAGTTAAAGTGTAAGAATCTAATTCTTTAAAAAGTACTAGTCCACCCAAGGTAAACAAGATAGAAACTCAACACTTGAGTAAGAATATGAATTATAATAGACATAGAACTGGATGGACTTGCTGTCACAAAAGATGGCAAAGCACCCTGGGACTCACCCTGTGCTATTTGCTTATTTTAAAAACATCTATATGCCACCTTTCAGTAATGCCTCCATGGGAGTTTGCAGAGATACAACAAAATAAATGAATACTACAGGCGATACTTTAAAATAGCAATGCCTTTACTTGCCACCAAAAGTGAGGACACCAAGAACCATAACGGGGGAAGAAATTCCATAAATGGAAAGGGAAGGGAACCACAAAGTGGAACAGACCCTCTCTGTGGTCTCCAGCCTTCTTATCTCAAATTCCAGAAAGCCCTTCAAAGAGAGCCTCAGCACATGATTGATACATGAACAAAATCTTCCTTCAGATACCTGGTCTCCAAGCTAAATAAGTTTTAAAAGAAAACGCCAGTGCTTTGAATCATACTTGAAAACAGACAGGCTGCCAGTGAAGTCCCTTAAGCTCTGTCAGTGTACTATGTTGAAAAAGCTCAATAATGGTTTATAAACTAGCAGAGCTTTATTCTTAAATCTCTGTAAATCTTCAAATATTCAAACAGTCTTTGCTGTTACATCTGTCATAAATTAATCAGTACAGGTTTAGTCAGGAAGAAACAAGGAGAAACTGGTGTTTAATTGTTTTTAAGTTGCCCTTTAGCTAGTACTGTAAAGGAGAAATGTGAGTCCCACTATGTCCTAACATAAAGTATGATGTGCCATGGATATGGAAGTGAATTGGGCCTCTGTTCACAGGCATATGGGTTTTAGAGTCCTTGTTAGCATCATGGCCAAATGTTAACAGTTATCCATTGTAGAGGGTCAATTCATATTGGTGACCTTGTTTGTTACTTTTGTTAATCTGCTTTCACAGATCTGATTGCTGATGGGGAAGGGAGAGGAGTCATGCAACACTGTGTGCTTGGATTTTCTTTGCTTCTGCACTATATAACCCTTAGGAACCCATCTTCCATCAGCCGGGCAGTCCAAGCGCCCAATATAGCTAGCAGTGGAGAATTTGATCATCTGGTACAATAAGCGGAATTACTTTGGAGACCCAGTTCTACCATTGGCTGTGAGGGGATGTCGGACTCCTCTGCCAACAAAAGGGCTGGGATGCTTCTCTGTTGTGTACCATCTGCTGCATCATTTACCACCAGTAAAACTTATAGCAATAATATGTGTTAGTTATGTGGATGCATCTTCATTTTAACTGCTATGGATCAATGCTACAGAATTCTGGGATTTGTAGTTTGTTGTAGTACCAGAGCTCTCTGAGAGAAAAGGCTAAATATCTCACAAAAGCTACAAATCCTAGAATTCCATAGCCATGCAGTTAAAGTGGTATCAAACCCCATTATTTCTGAAGTGTGGATGCAGCCAATGTTTGTCACTAAGAGAACTCTTGGAGAGGACTAGAATTACACCCAGTTCTAGAACAATACCAAGTCAGACGCAGATTGATTCATACAGTGGGCCCTTGGTATCTACTGGGGTTTGGGTTCAAGGACCCCCCGTAGATACCAAAATCTGTGGATGCTCAAATACCATTAAATTCAATGGCATAATAAAATGGTGCCCCTTATATAAAATGGCAAAATCGAGGTTTGTCTTTTGGAATTTGTATTTTGTAAAATATTTTCAAAGCTGTGGATGGTTGAACTTGTCGATAAAGAATCCATGGATGTAAAAGGCCGGCTGTACAAACACTTCTAGGTATACTGACATCAGTGGGACCTCAGCTAATTGTAGTGAATAGGGATTTCACTGGATCTCTTCTAAATATGACTAGTCTGAATCCATTCCATTGAACTGACAGGGCCACTTCAGCATGACGTGACAATTTTCAGTACAGGTTTGCTACTACAAATGACAAAGCCACACTGGTGGGTGGCTTTAACTATGCTAAAGCTTTCCATTGTCATGCACTCAGCATGGCAAGAAAACTGCAACAGCTAAAAAGAACACCATGTACTTCTTGGTCACATCGGTAAGGAAAACACAGAAGCTGTGCAGAAGCAATAGAAAATGCAGACCCAAGTTTTTAATCTCACTGTGTAACAGACAAATCAGAACAGTATTTTAGTGGCTAAGGATACAGTTACCATAGTGATAGCTGTAAACACTGGAAAGTCACCATTAATCCAGGCAGAGCTAGTGTGTGCCAGCAGAAGAGAGAAATCAAAAGGTATGGGGGTTTTCCCAGGATTTCACCAAGTTTTAAAAAGCATAAAATGGATGGGATGCAAGGATAGTTGTAACTTAGAGCATACACAATATTATGGCAGTGTATTATGGCCACAAGGTACCACTCCCATCATGATTCACCATTGGGTATTCTGGAAAGAGCTGTTGGGAGTTGCAATCCAATTCCCTCCACATTCCTCAATCTCTGCCTTAGTGCAAATTCCCCATGATTAGTTGCTGAAGATAATCACTGGACATGGAATGGGAAGAAGGCATATCCCTGCTGTCTTTCAAATAACTCCTCCATAAGCCAAGAGAGCCAGTGTGGTGTAATGATTTGAGCATTGGACTCTGACTCTGACTCTGGAGAGCAAGGTTTGAATCCCTGCTCAGCCATGAAAACCCACTGGGTGACATGAAAACCCACTTGGACAAGTCAAGGATGGTAATGGAAAACACCCTAAATAAATCTTGCCAAGAAAACGCTGTGATTGCCATAAGTTGGAAATGACTTGAAGGCAAACATCACACACAAGCAAAGATAGTGTGTCTCCTCCCCATAACTGGGCAATACGAAGCATGAAAAGGCAAAGTAGTAAAAGTCTGTTGTTTTTTTTGTTAAGTAATGGTTTTGAAAATGCTAAGTGTACAACTTAATATTTTGTATGGATCTAGATTAAGGATTTCATAGTATTGCGTATGACAAAATGGAGTAGTTTATTCATTTTAATGTTGTAAACCGCCCCGATTGCTCTGCAGAGGGGCGGGATATAAATAAATAAATAAATAAAATCTTTTAACCGTTAACTGAAGATCTTTGATTTAATTAATTTCAGTGCCTCCCAGTTTGTGGCGGGGGGGGGGGGGTTGGACTACCAACTCCCGTAAGACCAGAGTCCAAAACACAATTATTTCATCCAGTTTGACACAGCTTTAACTGCCCTGGCTTAATACAAGGGAAATCTGGGAACTGCCGTTTTGTAAGACATTTAGCCTTCTCTGTCAGAGAGCTTTGATGCCACACCAAACTACAATTCCCAGGATTCCCTAGCACTGAGCCAGGGCAGTTAAAGTGGTCTGAAGGTGGATTATTTCTGCAGTATATTTTGGATCCTAGTTAACATGGTCAAAGTTTAGCAAATGGGAATAGTATTTCAAATATCTGCAGAATGCCAGATTCCCTATACCTGCTCTGAAATGTGTATTATATAGGTATTGTTATGGAGATAGTCTTTAAAATGTAGGCTGGAAAGTGTCACCTACACCAGCTAATTAAAGAAGTGGCTAAATATATATTAATTGATAGTAGAAGTTAGGCTGTTTGGCTTGGGTCAAGGAAAACTCAGTTTGAATACCTCTTTGCTATGAAGGTCACTGGGTGATATTGAACCAGACCCCTACACTTAGCCTGTAGGTCATCCTACAGGGAAGTTGTAACACTCATAGACAGTGCCCTGGGCTCCTTGGAGGAAGGATATGAACATGTGAAGTAACTATTTTATTTCACTGCCATACTGATGTGTATTTATTTTATCAACTTTTGTGCTGAGATTAAACACAGGATACAATCATGTTACTTTCTGGCAAAGGGCATTATTTCATTTCTTTTTTTCAGCCATTGGCCCTTTTTGGCAAAAAGTACCAATGACTGAAAAAAAGAAATGAAATAATGCCTTTCATTTTCCCAGTCGTGGAATTTCAGTATCAGCAACCTGTTGATGAAACTTTTTAATGCAATCTGAGCTGTAAGTTCACATCATGTTTTAAATCCATTTTATTTAAATTTATTTTATTGCTGCATCCAGAATCTTTCATCCCTTGGTCTTGGTTCCCTCTAGGGCTGCAGTGTTTAATAAAAATACATCAACCAGCTTTTTAAAAATTGATCAACTAAAAGAGATTTTTTTTTAAAAAAAAAAAATGAAAACTAACTCAAGAAGTTTAAAAACTGCATATGGCAAGCACCATTTCAAGAGTCTTTCCCCCTTATTTCACCCATAGGAAAACTAAGATGAAGATGATGCCTGCTACAATATATGGGTAAAATCTAAAAATAATGAAAATATTCTATCTTTGCTTTGGAATAAAAAATGTATGCAACCGTAATTAGTTTATTAATGGGGGATGCAAGCCGGCACTTTAGGCCAGCCTGGGGGTGGAGCTGGGGTGGGGCAACCGCACGCCAATCACCCCGAGTCCACCCTGACGACGCGCGCCTGTCCGCACGACACATGGTGTCAGGGTGCCCTCTTGGCGCAGCGTGCATACACACTGTGCCAAAGGGGCGCAAAAGAGCCACAGCGGTGGCTCAAAGGGCAGCTTCTTGCCGCCCCCAAAAGGAATGGCATTTGCCCGCTCTTTTGTGGGTGGCAAAAAGGAGGATCGGGGCCACGGCATGTGGTTGCTGCAGCCATGATCCACTGCTCCCAGGGGTGGCCCAGAGCCACCTCTTACGGGCCATTTGTATCTGCCCTAAGATTTCTTTAAGAGTCACAGCTCTTGTCGTCGTTCCCCCCCCCCTCCAGACTTTGCATTACCAAATGTTCATTACAAAGACCAGCACTGCTTTACAAATAAGTAATCAAGATCTGAGTTTTGGAATATTTTTGGACAGCAAGTTCAAAAATCTCCTGTTGAAAAACATATAAAAATATACATATATAATCCAAAAAGCAAACCATTTTATAGTTTAAGGGGCACCGTTTTACTATGCCATTATATTTAATGGGACTTGACCATCCACAGATTTTTGTTTCTATGGGTGTGTGTGTGGGGGGGCATTCCTGGAATCAAACCCCAGCAGATCCCAAGCGTCCACTGTAAATCCTTTAGGGAAATAAAATGTTCAATGTTGTACTGAATCTGTTTGGGACTTTTAGTTCTGTTTGAAATGGAACTGGAAGGTTATGTAGAGAGAAAGTGAGTGAAGCTGAAGATACAATAATTATACCTCAACAAAATAAAGAGTTATAATTTTTTTGTTAAATACAACAGAGGTGTATATTATTCTCTTTACATTACTATATACATGCCAATAAAATAATGTCCATGTAAAGCTTCGATTGAGGATGTAAATATCCTAAAGGCACCAAATCCCATCTGAAAGGCTAAGCAGGGTCAGCACTGGTTTGTGCTCAGATGGGAGTCCACCAATGAATACCAAGTGCTTTAAGCTCTGTTTCAGAAGAAGGAACTGGTAAAACCACTTCTGAGTATTCCTTGCCTATGAAATTAATGGGGCTGTCATAAGTCAAGAGGCTATTTGAAAGTACATGAATACACAAAACTTTTAATATGTCTGAATATAATATTTAACCAAATATGCTAAATAAGATAATATTAATTTTCCATTTTCCTTTTTCTGGAAAACCAACATCACTGGCTTGGGACAGTGGTGTCAGCTTACTTGTTGTTACCCTCTGTTGGAGAACAAAACTGTGTGCCATACAGCCTGTCTCAGATCTCCTAAAATTAACCTGCTGCATGGACAACACTGTCCCACCGCAAGTGTTGAAGTGAGTTTCATCAGATAGTGCATCTGGCTTCTGAGTATAGGAGGGAGAGGGAGCTTATTTTGGTTCCTCACTCAGCTGGCAAAATGTCTTGAGGTAGTCCTCCAGATTACTGTATATACTCGTGTATAAGTCTAGAAATGTTAGTAAAAAATTGACCACAAAAACCTTGGTCGACTTATCCACGGGTCAATGTAAATACTGTACTTCAAGTCATAGAAAAGGGAACCATCCCGTGGTGATAGGGAAGAGTGTAATGTGTCCTGGAAGCACCGGTCCCCCTCTACTCTCGCATCTATCCATCCTTTAGGGTGAGCACAAACAGTTATGCCTGTAGGTTCTTTGGCATCATTTTCATTTGTTTCATCATTTAGATCCTTTGTTGTGTGCCCCTAAGTTTTATCCTCAACTTATCCATGGGTCATATCAAAATCCATAATTTTGGACCCCAAACCTGCCCTCATGTGGTCGACTTACAGTTGAGTATATACGGTATTTGATAAACCAATACACATGGAACAGTTCATTCTGTAGAGCAGCTGCTACATGCTACCTCTAAACAGTCTATATACAGTTCTTTTTGAGAAGAAGGTGGCCTTAAGGTTACTTTTCCTGACCATATTGAAAGAAGGTCATTAAAAGTGTATCAAATATTCTCAATTTGGAGTCATTCCAGTCCTCTTCCTAGAAAGCAAAATAATTTAGGCTTCAATCCGGCATAAAACATCTGGATGGGTGTTTCACTGAATTCAGTGGGATTTACTGAATAGACATGTGAAGAATTACACTGCTAGAGCACTCAAATTGTTGCATTTTAATTCAAAAGAATACTGAATCCCTATTCATGTTGTTCTCTGTTCTGTTTCTATAAATTTTCTGTGTTAAAACCCTCTGATTTATTTCTAACAGTACTGCAGTTGAAAAGCTGGCTCTTTCTTAATTTCCTATAGCATAATTTTGAAAAGATTTTGCAATATATTTCCAAAAAGTAGCATGTTGCATGGAAAACAGACCCCTGTTGCAATATAAAGACAGTTTGCAATAGCCCTGCCTTTTTATGGACATACTGCTTGAAAAATGTTTTCAAAATTGTGTAGTTTCTCTCAGTGCATCTTACCCTCTCCATCTTTTTACTTTAATGTGTGCACAGCAATTGTTCTCTTGTATGTTGGATGAGATGTTATTTGACAGATGCTGTATCTAGCTGTGAGTGCATATGGAAATAAGTATTTGGGGTTAATGAGTAGATCAGGAGTCGGCAACCTACGGCCCGCAGGCTGCACCCAGCCCGCTGACCCCCGCCGCTGGCGGCTGTGACTCGTTTGCGCATGCGCAGTACTCCTGTGCATGTGCGAACGAGCCATTCCCCCCCCCAGCCCAGCGACCGGCCCCAGGTAGGAGAATGTTGCCGACCCCTGGAGTAGACCCCTGGACCGCCGCCGCCATCACTGCAGCCGCCGCACGTGCTGCTGCCGCTATGCGCATCGCAGCTACCATTTTGTTTGCCAAATGGCGGCTGTGACTCGTTTGCGCATGCACATTACTCCTGTGCATGTACAAACGAGTTGTGGCCACCATTTTGGCAAAAAATGGCGTCCACAACGCGTGCAGCGGCACGGCGGTGGGGGTCGGTGGGGGCTGGCTGGCGGGGGTCAGCGGGCCGTGTGCGGCCCGCAGGCCATAGGTTGCTGACCCCTGGTGTAAGCAATTGCAGCTTAAGGCTTACTGTCATGTTAATGTGTATAGGATTGTAGCCTGAAGCCTATGGGCCATATACAGAGGATGCTTAGCTCCCTGATGCTGCCAAAGCTTCTAATGTTACCCAAATACCAGCAATTCCATTGGGGGAAATGCCATGCTAACATACCCTCCAACTGTCCTGATTTGGCAGGAAAAGCCCCGGTTAATACTCTTTTATTCACACTTTTTCACTGCTTCTAAAACATCCCAGTTTCTTTCTCCTCCTCCCACTTTCCCCCTTTCTCCTAGCTTAGTTGAATTGCTGCAAACCGACTTCAAAGTACAAAAGTAGTTTGCACTAAAGTTAATTCAGTGGTGGGAAAAGGAGAGGAGAAGGCAGAGTCTTACCCTTCCTAATAGGCTCAGGCAAAAACAAACTGCTGCAGCATTTCTAGCTTGTCTGTTTTTTCTCATTAATAACTTTTGCCATCTCGATCATGGCCTGACATAGGACCTTATCACACGGGGTCCAAAGCAGACAGAATCCAAAAGAAATCCTGACCTAATACGTATTATTTTTCCGTGTTTACACACGACGTCGCACAGAACCGCACAGAACCCCGACAGAACCCCGAACGAATCCGAAATGAATTGAGATCTTTTGAATTTCAGTTTCTTTAGGAAGTACAACTGCGCTTCCGAAATCATTGCGCAATGCCCGAGTCTCCGAAATACATATGAACATGCAATACGTATTGGGGAGCATTTCCCCAATACGTATTATGGAGCATTTCCCCGCCCCCGCCTGCGCCGTGCCGGCTTGGGAAGGAGGGGTGTGTTTGACAGTGGGGCCAAGGACTCTGGGAAGGAGGCGTGTGTTTGACAGCGGCGGCGGAGGAGGAGGAGGCACAAGCAGCATCTCCTCCTCTTTCTCCATCTCCATCTCCATCTCCATCTCCATCTCTTGCTCCTCCGGGGCTTTCCTCTTCCTCCTCCTCCTCCTCCGGGGCTTCTCCCCCATCCTCCGAGGCAAGGCTCCCCTCGGGGCCGCTTTCTCCAGCTGCAGCCTGGCTCCAAGAGCCGCCACCGCCGCCGCCTCCTCCTCCCGACGGAGCCTCCACCACCTCAGCGCCCCCTTCCTCCGCTCCCACCCCTCCATCCTTTCCAGCGCCTTCCTCCTTCCCTTCTTCTGGCTCCTCGCCTCCGGGAGCGGCTTTGCCCGGCTCCTCGCCCTCCTCCTCCTCCTTCGCTCCTTCCTCCTTCCCCTCTTCTTGGTTCTCAAGAGATACTTTTCTCAGGTCCTCTCCCTCTCCTTCCTCTTCTTCAGCTCCTTCCTCCTTCCCTCCTTCTTGCTCCTTTCCCTCAGCTGTTGCTTTTTCCAGCTCCTCTCCCTTTCCTTCCTCCTCCTCAGCTCCTTTTTCCTTCCCTCCTTCTTGCTCTTTTCCCTCAGCCGTTGCTATTCTGGGCTCCTCTCCCTCTCCTTCCTTCTTCTCCTCCTCAGCTCCTTTTTCCTTCCCTCCTTCCTGCTCCTTTCCCTCAGCCATTGCTATTCCCGGCTCCTCTCCCTCTCCTTCCTTCTTCTCTTCCTCAGCTCCTTTTTCCTTCCCTCCTTCTTGTGTTTGTCAAACGCACCCCTCCTTTCCAAGCCGGCGCGGGGCCGGGACTCTGGGAAGGAGGGGTGTGTTTGACAGCTGGCTGTCACCCAAACCCCTCCTTCACAAGCTGGCACGGGGCCATGTCCGGGATTTTCTGAATTGTGTGTGAACGGCAAATACGTATCCAGGATGCACTTTAATGGAAGCGCGATAATTGTGCGATGATGCTAGTTGCGTCTGATAGCCATTTACGTATTGTGGAGGCTCTTTGGGATCATTTCGGTATAGTACTGGATTTATTCTTATTACGGTTACTTTTCGCTTCGTGGCCAGCATGTGATAAGGTCCATAGCTTGGGCACATGTATCCCAGTTTTCATCTGTGAAATGTTGAAGGATCCCTGCTAGGAATGTGTGCCTTGCTCACCAGGAGAATCATACATGTGGCAAACTGCTGTTAGTACCCCTTTTCTGGGGAGGCATGCCCACCCTGCATGCCAGGTTTTTAATAGAAACACAGGAGCAAGGTAACAATAGTGACACTTCCAAATAAATAAATAAATAAAATTAGGGTGTTTCCAGACAGTGGAAAAATGCTGACTGAGAAAGCCATTACTAACAGTCAAAAGGTACTCTGGAACCTTCACTGGTTAGAGAAAAATATACTTTCATGTAGCAGGAATGTACAAGAGGTTTAAATGATGCATGAACCCCTGTGATGCAAACACTGAAATTGTACAATAAAAGCCTTATCTGGCATCACCCTCTGTCTTCATCTCTACTGTGCTTAACTTGAGACAATTACAAATACTTAAAGGTCTTGTGAGGATTCACAATAGGGATTGATCCTGGATACTGAGAGAAGGAAGGTATTAGAGCACAAGGCAATTACGGACTGCCTTTGTATACGGATACAAAGTAAATGAGGACTCATAGATTTCTACAATTTAGGTATTTGCCTATGAAAATATGAAAAATTGCGAGCAAACTGATTTTCATTGCATTCCTAGTAGGGGTGGAATGTCCTATGGCTGCCTCATTCGCACAACACAGATGTGTTGAGCAGATGACTCACTGTGACAAAATCAAGATTGATAATCTGCAGAGCATTGCCACTATACAGACTTTTGTAGACCTTCTAGAACATGGGAAGTAGAACAGGAGGCTATGCAAGGAAAAGGAAAAGGTTTTCATTTCCCTCCTCTTCTCCAAGTACTAGAGTCTAGTAGATCTGGTTTCTGCTAGACCACAAGCCCTTTGTTTACAGATTAGCAAATCTTGATCCAATCCTATTTGTTTAACATAATTTGTCTGTTGCTACTGGAAAACTACCTGAAATAAATGTTACCATCAGAGATTCTGGTAATTACATTTTTTGGATTGTTGTTTGTATTTGTGTGCCTTCACATCATTTCCTACTTATGGTGACCATAAGGTGAAACTATCACAGGGTTTTCTTGGTAAGATTTTTTTCAGAAATGGTTTGCCTTTGCATTCCTCTGAGGATGAGAAAGTGTGACTTGCCCATGGTCACCCGGTGGGTTTCCATGGCCAAGCATGGATTTCAACCCTAGACATCATCCAACACTCATCCACACTGGCTCTCTATAGCAGGGGTTGGCGACCTATGGCCCGTGGGCCGGGTGCGGCCCGCGGAGGCCTTGGGACCTGCCTGTGGCCAGTCCTGCTGCCGCTGCTGCGCCACACACGAGCGTGGGCACCATTTTGGAAGGTCCAGTGGCGCCGGGGCCATGTGAATTCGCACAGCGCCAGCGACATTGGGCCTTCCAAATGGCACTCCGTGTCCAGGGCGCCATTTGGGAAGGCCCAACAGCGCCGTGCACATGCGCACGGCGCGTTGGGTGTTCCAAAATGGTGCCCCCGTCACGCGCATGCATGCACACGACGTGGGCATTGTGCACATGCGCACGGAGGAAGTGCATGCGCGCAAGCGCGCACATGCCGCCCCGCCCCAGCGCCATTTCTCCCCCCTCCCGGCCCCCCGGCAACAAAAGTTGCTGACCCCTGCTCTAGAGCTTCCATAATCCAGTGAGCATACAAGATGGCTGATATGAGAATACCTTTCAAAAGCCCTCGTTACAAAAGCCTTTGTGCTGAACATTGAACTAGGATTAAGAACTGAGAATATCAGATATAAGTCTCTGCACTTCCATGAAGTTCACTGTGTGACAGTAGGCCTACTAGAGGATTATTGTGAAGACAAAAGGAGGGCTAGCATATGCTTAGCTTCTGGGAGGAAGCTGGAAAGGGGAAAAATGTATGATGCTATCTCTCCTTCCTGCCCTATTCTTTGCAACATCTAACACTGCCTCCCCCAACCTGGTGCTTTTCAGATATTTTGGATTACAGTTCCCATATACCATCCTGCATGTTCATGCAGATGGAAATGGATGAAGTGGCACTCTCAAACATCTCAAGGACATGAGGAAAAGCTGATCCCTTACCTGGTTAAATCAGGGAATCCAGTCCTTGCATAACTTCATAATACAATATTGGGATTGATATGTTTTATTGCTTCCAATTCATACAAATCTGCTAATGGTGTAGGCATGAGAATGGGCATTACACTCACATGTTACATGATGCCTTCTGCTAGCTTTGCTGAAGCAAAGGGGAAAAAGAAACAGGCTATTGCTGTACTTTTCTAAATCATACTAATGAAGCCGCGAGATCTATCTTAAAATGAGATTGTTCAACTGTGCCAAATTTCAGATCATGGAGGAGATCCATGGACTGCAGCAGAGCAACTAGTATTTGCAACATTCCAAGGAGAGGTATGTTGCTTTACCCTGCTAGAGAAATCTAATGGAAGAGTCACAATACTGCTAGGTAAGCAACAGAACCCTGGAAAGACCTGTGCTGAGAGTGTTGCTGTTAAAGTGATTCTTGCTGGTGATCAGAATTGTAGATGAACCAAAGTTTCAAGATGAAACCAACATTCCTAAAGAGGGTGAGAAAGCAAAGACCTTCAAAAGCATCTTTACAAAATGGTTTCCTGCACAGCAGTCTGTGGCAAATGGGATTTGATGTACGAAGGGTGAAAAAAAAATCTTAACTTTGTTTATATAGCTGACTAGTAGTCACAAGCCCAAAACGTCATGGCTGGCTGGCTGAATGAGAATGTAAAAATGTCAGATCATTGTGGGGATGAAAAAGACAAATGCTATGCTAAGGACTCTTAAGAGGGAGAGAAATAATAAAATGCACACAATAGTAATACTTTTAAGCAAATTATGGTGTGGTGAGAGCCAGTGTGACATGGTGGTTTGAGTGTTGGACTATGAGTCCAGAGACAAGGGTTTGATTTCCAGCTTGGCCATGAAATTCACTAGGTGACCTTGGGCAAGTCATATGCTCTCAGCCTCAGGGGAAGGCAATGGCAAAACCTCTTCTGAACAAATCTTTCCAAGAAAACCTCAGGATAGGTTTGCCTTAGAGTCACTTTAAGTTGGAAATGACTTGAAGGCACACAACAATATGATATGGTCATATCTGCAATACTTTGTACAGGTCATTCCCCTCTCATTTTGGCATCCCCTTCTCCTTTTGTGTTGTGTCTTAATTAGGTTGTAACATGAGGCCAGGGGACTAAGGTTGTTTTTTTGTTCTTTCACCATGTACACTGATATATATATATATATATATATATATATATATATATATATAATAGCAGCAATAAAAACAACAATTAATATCACAAGACATATTGCAGAAGTGGAAAATGATGACACTCCTTAGTTTTGAATACCACAACTAGGTTTGCAGGCATTTGTAAGCCTGGAAAGAAACACAGTTTTCTCCCACTCATATAATAACTAGAATGCAGGGTCACCGCTTAATATTGCTTGGCAGTAGATTCAGGATAGACAAAACATGAAAGGCTTCACACAATTAAAGTTGTGTAAGAATTTCCAGCCACATGTTGTACTGCTAACTACTAACTTAAATAGGGAGTTAGACAGATTCATAATAATACCACCAACAACTAAAGCAGCTAACGATGGGATTGCTATGAAGACAATGGCATCCTTTGGAGAAATTCTAAAGTCTGCACTTAATCTACTTTTATGCTGCACAATGGTTACTTTCTGGTGAAGAGTTCACAATGACATCCCTGAGAAAAGGTCAGGAATACCACACCTACCCAACCACCCACACCAAGCTAAGAGTATTATATCACTCAAAGATTACCCGTATTTTCTGGCATATAAGACAACATTTTAGCCCAGGAAAATTTGGGTTAAAGTAGGGGGTCGTCTTATATGCTGGGTATAAAGAGGAGGGGGAGGACAGAGGTGGGGGTGGCAAGAAGCCTTAGGAAAAGAAGAGGACAAGGAGGACAGAGGTGGGGGCGACGAGAGGAACCCTAAGGCGATCCTCTCCTGGGGTTTTCTTGGCAAGACTGGTTCAGAGGAGGTTTGCCATTGCCTTCCCCTGAGGCTGAGAGTTTGTGACCTGTCCAAGTTCACCCAGTGGGTTTCATGGCAGAGTGTGGAATCAAACCCAGGTATCCAGAGTTTAATCCAACACTCAAACCACTACACCATACAGGCTATTCCCATGTACTACCTATGAAACAATTGCAGACTTTTTTGTTGTTCTTGTGTATCTTCAAGTCCTTTCCGACTTATGGTGACCCTAAGGCAACCTTATCATGGGGTTTTCTTGGCATGTTTCTTCAAATGGTGGTTGCCATTACCATCCTCTGAGGCTGAGAGCGTGTGACATGCCCTTGGCTGCAAATTGTACATACCTCAGAATGCATCACCTAGTATATTGGCAGCCCTTCCCCTCAACACTTTCTCATTTTTCCCCAGCCATCTCATAGCTGGGAGATGGAAATAATTTTTAAAGCAGCATTTAAATCTGGACTATTTTTTAAAAAGTAAGGTCCAAAACACCCTGCAGAAATAAATGCTAGGGAACATGGGGGCTGTAGTTTGTTGTGTTTATTAGTAACAGTTTTCTTGCTAAATACCTGTATGTCATAGGCATTTGAATTAAAATTACCATATTGAAATGAAATCTGATGGGTTTTTTAAAAAATTTTATTTGGTGTGCATTGGAAGAGGGGTAGTCTTATACAGTGAGTATATCCCAAACTCTATATTTTAACTGGAAAAGTTGGGGGTTCTCTTATACACCCAGTCGTCTTATATGCCGGGAAATACGGTTGCTTAAAAAGTCATAAAGGATTCCAGTAGCACCTCTGAAACTAACTGGGAAGAAGAAATTTGGGGCATAAACTTTCATGGAGTCATTCCATTTCTTCAGTATTAACATAGAAACATAGAGTTGGAAGAGACCACAGGCCCACCCCCTACAGCAAATTTACATTAGCTGAGGAAAAGTGATATACATACATATATTTTCTTTAATATCTTTTTGTAACTTTCATACTTTTTCAGCATACTTCGTTGTTTCTTTTAAAATATTAAAAGATGAGAGTAGGGTCTTATCTGCACTGCAGAATGAATACAGTTCGATACCACTTTAATGCTGCTGGAATTCTGGGATTTGTAGTTTGCTGTGGCACCAGAGAGGAGGTTAAATAGCTCAAAAAACTACAAAGCTCCAGATTTCCATAGCATTGAACCATGACAGTTAAAGGGGTGTCAAACTGCATTATTTCTTCAGTGAAGATTAGACCTAGAAGGATTAGGAGAATAGGTGAAATAAAATAAATTTAGCTCTATTCTGACTGCTTTTCGCTATGTGACGCAAAAGAAAGAAAAAACAATAAATGTTACATTTCCAAATATATAACTCACCATTTTCCTTGATGTTAGTTGAGATTAAAAAAAGATTATGGAAGAAAGACGTGATAGATTGAAATTTTAATGGAAGTAAAAAAAAATAGCGATACCTACTATATTGTCTAAGTTCTCTTTTTTATTATTAATGTTTTATAAGAGATAATTTGTTTGCATGTGCACATGTAATTAATAGATGAGAAACATAATTAACTATAAATAGTGGGTATCTTCTAACTTTTTTGAGCCGGAGGCCGGGTTGCTGTCCCTCAGACAATTTCGGGGGCCGAAGCACCAAAAATAAATAAATAAATAAATATTTTTAATAAATAAATAAATAAATAAATATGCACGCACACTTTCTCAGCCCCAGAAAAGCCATGGCAAACCCCCTGTGGAGATTTTGCCAAGAAAACCCCAAGAACAAGTAATAACAATAATAATCAATATCATCATGGTAGGGGGTGGTGGTGGCAGGACCGGCCTGTGGCCGGTCCAAAGGCCTCAGGGGGCCGCATCCAGCCCCCAGGCCTTAGGTTGCCTACCCCTGTTCTAACAGATTACATTTAGTTTAAACAGGCAAACTGTTATGATATAATGTTGTGAACCACCCGGATTGGGTCACCAATGGGCGATATATAAATAAAATTTATATTATTATTATTATTATTATTATTATTATTATTATTAATCCCCAGTCAGCTAGAGTTTGGCTTTTCAACAAAACTGGATCAGCACTGCCTCCTCTGTTTGCAAAGACACTGTTGGTTAAAACATCATATAATAACCCTAGGATCCTAAGTATAATGATCAAAATGTTCCCTTGATATATGAAACACATAATAAACTGTTGGTTAGTGAAGTGCTTTACATGTTTTACATAGAATAATCTTATTTCTCATTTTTATTACAAACCACTGCCTCTATGATTTTTAAAATTCTCACCTTCTCTCTATATGTACAGATCCATCTGACACATTTCTCTGGACTACAAGTGAAATCTTTAAGTCTAACTTTAACAACTGGTTGGAACAGTCCTCAGAACACTTGTAAATTAAAGATTTGCAGAACGGCTGTAGGAGTTATTATTCATAAGTCTTGCGTCCGCAAAATGTACAACTAATTGAGTCTCCCTTATCTGAATTCCAAAATATATCAAAATCCAAAATTATCCACATGGGTGGCTGAGTTAGTGGCACCTTTGCTTTCTGATGGTTCAGTGCACACAAACTTTGTGTTTCATGAACAGAATTGATGAAAAATATTGTGTATAAAACTACCTTCAGGCTATGTGTATAAGATGTATACGAAACATAAGTGCATTCATGTTTAGACTTGGGTCCAATCTCCAAGATATCTCATCATCTATATGCAAATATTTCAAAATTTGAAAACTCTTGAAATCCCAAGCACTTCTGGTCTCAAGCAGTTTGGATGATGCAGCCTGTACTTCCATGCATGCTTCAGCGTATGGCTATATTATACCGTATTGTTCTCTCTCTTTCACTGAGTAATTAGAACTGCTTAAATGTTGTATCAAGATGTTCTGGCTTTCATCTTCTTCAACTGCTCAGAATAAGTGAGCTGTAAGGGACAGCCAGCATGGTGTAGTGGTTTCAGTGTTGGACCATAACTCTGGAGAACAGGTTTCAATTCCCCGCTCAAGAATAAAAGCCCACTGGGTGACCTTGGCCAATTCACAACTCTCTCAGCCTCAGAGGTTGGCAATGGGAAACCCTTTCTGGAGAAACTTGCCAAGAAAACCCTATGATAGGTTTGCCTTAGGGTACCACAAGTAAAAAATGACATGGAGGCACACAACAACAAATCTAAGGTGGGAGTTTAGAATGAAAAGGGTATAGTGTTCCAGTGTGGGTAATAATGTTACATATAATGCCCAGGGTTGAGACCACATAACATGTGGTATCAAAAATTTTGATCCTGTGAATCCAGAAATTTTCCATTTTCTCCAAAGTAATTGTTACAGATGACACTTGAGTTCCAGACAGACTGCATTGTTCCAAATTAAAATGGTTTGCCATTGGTAGTTCAATATTCTTAGCCAGGAGTTCAGAGCAGAATTGTAATTTCTGAAATATGTACACAGATCCATCATTGTATTCCTTACATATTGAAAATGTTATCCTGTTTGTCGACACTTAGTCACATAAATAAGAGCATAGGACTGGCAGGTGATATTTTAACATAGCGAAGTCCTGCCAGTCACTGTACTCTTAAAAGTGAAGGTCTTCCTGAGATATGTACAAGTAATGAATAATTTGGAATCACATGGGTATGACTCAAGATAGGTGACTGATGTTTTCAAACCAGCTCCTACCAGTAGTCTCCACAGATTTGGTGGCTGGTGGAAAGGAAAACTTAACAGAAAGTTTGGTGATGTTCAAATTTTGCTAATAGACAACTTTCCTTAAAAGTCATGAGCCAGTATGGCATAGTGGTTTGAGTGTTGGACTGACTCTGGAGAACAGGGTTTGATTCCCAGCTCAGCCATGAAATCCACCTTGGGCAATCACACCCTTTCAGCATCAGAGAAAGGCAATGGCAAAGCACTTCTGAACAAATCTTACCAAGGAAACCCCATGATAAGGTTTGGTTTAGGGTCTCCTAAGTCAGAAATGACTTGAAGGCACACAACAACACAATTGTAATACAGTATTTAGGAGGTGTTCGATGGAAATCCACCACAAATGGAACATGTTGGTTTTTTTTTTTTACTTTTGTTCAACTCATCTCTTTTGTGGGGAAGATCTCCTCTTGAAATGATGGTTGCTTTCTTGATGTTGTAGTCAATATGAGAATATCCTTGATGAAGCCAACCTAATCTAGATGATATAATGTGGAGTTATAATGAAGACCACTGACAATTTTATGTTTCCCCTTGGTGCAGACACTGAAGAAAAGCAGATGTAGATGTTGTTGTCCTGCTAGATAGTAACATGGTTGACAAAGCTTATTTATGTATAATACAAGTTTTCTAGGCATTTTTCATCCTTCATCCATAAAGATGCCACCATTTCAGAGGTTTGTCACTGCCTTAACAATGTCATTTTCTAGTTCTTGATACTGAACAACTGAAGGTGGCAGCTGGAACATCTTGCTACATTCAAATTGTTCTGTTGGTTACTCACTCTAACAAACATATTTTGAAAGGGATAAACTGAATCCTTCTGGGCTCTGAAACAGACTTGCAATAAGTGTTTTATTTTTGAATCCCTACACATATATGTAAGACATAAGTATTTGAAACTCCTGTCACAAAAACATTTTTATATACAGCAGTGGTGGGAAATTTGTAGTTGTTTGTGCTTTTGTTCTACAGCTGCCATTGTCCCTCAGCACTGTCATACTGGTTGGGGCTGATGGGAGTTGGAGTCTATTGTAACAGATTCCTAGACCTCTGCCTCATGGCATACAGAATAGTGGCGAAATGCAAGTCAAAATCCAATACTGGAGAAATGCAAGTTGAAATGTATTACTTGTTTCTTTGGATCCCAACCACTATCTCTGTTTTGTTAGAAAACACTAATTTCAACGCATTTATTAATGATATAATTTTTTTTTTTTGGTAGAATGACATATCAAACAGGATCACAGAACTTTAAACCTTACAAAGCTCGGGAAGATTCAACAAAAGTGGTCAATATTGATTTCAGAAAAGTTGGTCATCTTGACATTACAGTATGTTGTTCCATATGTGATGAACCAGTGCACATTAGACGTCTTTTTCATCATAAGAAAGCCCACCAAGCTCAGGCTGTACTGGGTTATCTACAACCATGGATGGATCCAATAGACATACAGGAGACAGACCTCCAGAGAAAACAACTAATCTTAAGAATGAGAAAGATTGCCAAGTATCCTGAAAAAGAAAGAGAAAAAATTGACTGTTCATTTAATTTCCTTAAGGAAACCCTTAAGACTGCTCCATATTTTTGCATCAAGAGTGTTGCACAAAGTTCTGTGCAAATTAAAGCAGTAAGCAATCCACTGATAAAAGCCATAGCAATTTGTCAAGACAAAAATGCCTTTTGGCGCCAAAACTTGGAAGATGTATTTGTTGTGACAGACAACTATGGAAACAGGAAAGGCACATGCTTTCTTGGACTCTTTGATGGAGCCAATGGAATTTCTGCTGCTCAGACAACTTCAGTTGAACTTCCTCTCTTATTACTTGACCAGCTTTCTCGTGGAGATTCTTCCTATGAAGTAACTCAAACTGGGAAAAAAGTGCTAGATTCATTTCGCACCATCTTTAGGGCAGATTATAAATTAAGAGAGAATATTTTCACTGCTAGGAGAGTCAAAAGAAAGAGATTTGGCTTAAAGACTCATGAATGGATTCACAGAGCATACGCAAAGTCTTTTTGGAGAATGGATAGGCTTTTACGACTTGGGAGAAATGAAACTTCCAGAGTTTGTTGGAGTAGCTGCACAGCTGTCACTTGTTTACTGGAAACAATAAGCAGTGAAAAGCAAAAACAAGATGGAGAGAAAAGATCTGGAAGCATAACTACTGAAAAGCTACAAAATGCCATAGAACAGGAAGTAGAGTTGCCTGAAATGATCTCTGGAGCAAGGAGAAAAAGCAACACAAAAGAAGAGACAGACAGTACCACAGAACAGCCAATCGAGAGAAGGGATGAAGAGGAGGAACAGATCATCATACAACAAGAAGAGAAACAACTGCCAGAAGAGATGAGTAGAGAGAATAGAAAAATCAGCATTGAACAAGGAATGGATAAAATCGTTGAACAGCAGAGAGAAGAACCACTTGGAAACATGAATGGAAAAAAGAATGAAAATGCCATACAAGAGGAGGAGGAGTTGCTGCCTGAAAGGGTCATTGGAGCAAAGATAAAAAGCACCATAGGACAAGACAGTATCACAAATTATCAGAAAGAGGAACCAAATGAAAGAATGAATGAGGAAACAAAGGAACAAAATGTCATACAACAGGAGGAGGAACTTCCTGAAAGAGTAATCCAAAAAAGAACAAGTAATATGGAACACAAGACAGACAATCGTGTCATGGAGCACCCTAGAAAGGAGTCAACTGACATAATAAATGCCAACAAAGAGGAGCAGGATGTCATCCCACAGGAGGAACAAGAGGCGACTGAGCAACATGAATGGACAGTCGGAGGAAAGGAGAAAAGCACAATGGAAGAGAAGCAAGAAGAGCCATGTGAAATACATGAGCAAATGACAAAGATAGGAGAAACTGAGCAGAGTACGAATGATAAAGATGGAATCCAAGATGAAGGTCTGCTTGAAAACAATCAAAGTTCAGATGAAGCCAGTGTTGGACTAATGCACATTGCTAACATTGGTATGTATGCAATTCCTCTATAATCTTCCACTGCCCTATTTATTTTGGTCTATCATCTTGAAAAATGCAAATTACAAATTAATTCAATATTACAAGTTAACAAGATGAAATATGTCTGTTTGTACTTCAGCACTAGACACTAAATATGGAGAAACAGCAATTCTGTATAGAGTAAAATAAATTAAAATATAGGAGGCATTTAGTTTAATGGGATTGTTCTCAGACAACCCTTGATCAGATCAGAAATGCTAGGTTAGTTTTTCTATTATTCCAAACAACAGGCTTCTCTTTCTGAATCTTTGTCATTAACTCACTTCAGGATAGTTTCAATGCTGGGTTTAGACAAATCTGTAAATCTGAGGTGGGACCTAGCAACCCACAGGCTACATCTGGCATTGCTATTCTTAGGACAGCTTGGAAGGTCTCTCCCTTCACTGCCCAAAACAAAACAAAAACCCAACTGGCTTAAAAATGACAATTGTATCCCTAGAAGGTAAAGGGTGCACAACTATGTTTTAATGCTATCAGAAACACATATGGGGTGGGGGGGTGGGGGAGTGAAATGAATAAAAAGGGCAACCAGAGCCAGTGCAGGATTGGAAAAAGGGACATGGCAGTCCTTATGCCCATGTTGGCAAACCTATGGCATGTGTGCCTAAGATGGCATGCAAAACCATTTTCCCTGGCACACAGAGTGGGGAAGAGGAGGAAAAGCCACATGCCTGTTCCTCCTCCTCCTGGGCCTTCAGCTGCCTCTGGAAGGTGCGGGAGGGGGGGAGAAATCCCACCCCAGAACTCCCACCCCAATAGGACGGAAGTCCTGCCCTGAAAGTCCTGCTTCCCCCCTCAGATGTTCCACCTCTGGCACGGGGTAGCACCCAGTGCTGAAAGGCCATTTAGTTTGGGCACACAATGCCTAAAAGGTTCACCATCACTACCTTATGCTATGGTCTGCCCAATTTAAGCAACCCAGAGACATCAGCTGAGAAACAACCAATCACAAACAGCATAAATCCAAAGCACATGCTTCCAGTTTTCTCTTCGTGACTAGGGGGTGCACAAGATGCTGTATGTAAACTGGGTTATATGGTTGAGTAGGTGAAAAGAACATGACTTGATGAAGTATCCACATGGTAAAGCACTACCATGTGTATCTTAATGAATGTCAATCTACATAAGGTAGGAAGCTGCATGTAACTGCAATTGTAGCTCATGTAATTGTAGGTAGCTCATGTAACTTTTTAATCACATGCCAGCAGGAACTTGCCAATCTTATCCACACGTTGCCTCATATCCTGAACTAACTGGATCAATCAAACAGCTGGGGAGGTAGTCACCTGAGCATGTTACCTCCCTTTCTCTTAGTGGCTGTTTTGGCTCCAGTATCCAGCCACCTATGTTCTATTAAAGAGAAGAATGGGGGAAAGAAAAGATGGCAGCCAAGCCCCCCCCACCTTTAGCAACAGCTCTGTAGCTCCCCAAAACTTTGATTCCAGCCTATGAGAAATATATTACAAAACACAATGAATATGGCACATAATTCAAAACCACAGAACAGTAAATAAGTTAGACATTGCACAGAGGTTTAGCACCAGATAAGAATTGCACATCGATGTTTAGGAATTATACAATGTAGCAGCACATTAATGTGCAGAAAGGGGCTCCATCATGAAATCTGAAATTCTATACAGGTTAATTTCTAGGAAGGAAAGCAATGTTTATAGTTTGATCCCCTAAGACAAAGCTTTTTAACATTGTTACTCTACCATATATTTTTAAAATTAGGTAATGTTCATGCAGTTTTATGCAAAAATGGGAAGAGCTATTGGCTTACTAAGGAACACACCACTTACTCCAGAAAAGAAAAGATACGTGTTATTCGGAATGGTGGACAGATCAGCAGTAATGAACCCAAAGGACTGATAGAAGGCCTTATAAAAAACACTCGTGGTCTGGGCCACCATGGAAATCCACAGTTGAAAAAAACAGTTATTCCCGTACCACATACAATTTCCTTTCCTGTTGATGACTCATGTCAGTTTCTTATTTTAGCTACTAGTGGACTTTGGGAAGTTCTAGATAAAAAGGAAGTAGTACTATTAGCATTAACAATGTTTTCAGCTTATCTGGAAAACTATCACTACGTCCAACTGAAGAAAAGCCACTCATCCAAAGATTCAAAGTTTCCTTTGAATGATTTAGAGGATGAATTCTATTTATGGTATTCAAATCAAGATTTTTTCCAAGATAAAGATAAAAATCTGGGTGAAAATAATAATGCACAGGTATTGCCCCCGATAAACAGTGGCACAAAAGAGGAAACACTAATTCAGTCAAGATCTTTTAGAACCAATTCAGAAGACGAAGAATCAGAAAGCTCTTTAGAACCGCCCTCAATTGAAACATTATCTTCAGAAGATACAACAAAAATACTAGAGAGCACAGGAGGATCTGGAATTCCAAGTATTCCAAGTCAAAGATTTGACAATGAAAATGATGAAACTTCACAAACATCAGAAAGTTCAGGAGAAAGTTCTGGGACATTTTATGACCTTGTAGCAAAGTATATTAGTAAGCACTTAGTAAAAGCTGCACTAAAAGCTGGTTCTAGAGATAATATCACTGTTTTGGTTGTACTCTTAAATGGATGTGATAAGATACCCACCTATGCCTATCGTTTATAGTATGTTTATAAATGGACAGTCCTTGCAATAAAAAAACAAACCTGCTGTCAACTCCCTTATGTTTTAAAAAACTGCCATAATAAATTTACAAAAACAAAAATGATGCTAAGAAGACTGATTACAAGGATTTCCTTTTTTATACCACTTTATTCAAACCTGAGCACCTCAATATAAAACTAAACAACTGGTGAACTGTCATTTTCCTTGCTAAGCCCAAATTACTGCAAATTTACAATCTGCACAAGTAAGTTTCTGCTAGCAGTTCAACATTTAAATAGATTAAATCATCTTCTCTGACACTTGGTAGATTTCATATAATGAAAATAACTAAAGAATTAGTGCAATATACTGGACAGATCAAAATAAAATGGACTTTGGAAAACAAAGTTGCAGAATTCATTACAGACAGACAGTAGTACTTATGTTACAGGTACAGGAGCATCATTTATTACTGTTCTAGCCATGAAGGAAGAACTTAATCCCCTCAAGTTCAGGGGAAAAGAAATGTTAGCTCTTTAAAGTAACTGTACATATTGTATACTTTTAAGCAACTCTTAAATAGTACAGAGTATTAAACAGATGTAGACTACAATGCAGTACCCTATTTACAGTACATTAATATCCCAATTTAAAATCAAGTTGAATGTACATAATTCTTAGTGCACTGACCGATTTTATCCTTATGGGAAAGATAATTGTGTTATGGTCAACAATGATTAAAAACAAAATCAGATACCTAGTTTTTGTTGGACACAGATCTCGACAGTTTGTAAAGAATGAATCTGAGTTGCATTACAAGTTGAATTCATTGGTCATCTTGTTGTATAAGCAGAAAAACTTAATTAAACTTGATTTTTAAACTTTAAACTGGGTTGACAAATTCACATATAGTGTAACAACTAAAAACCAATTGTTTCTGCAAGCACAGGATCAATAAAATTGTTAATGCTGCACATATTTCTGTTAAATTATGAAAATGTGGAATGTATATTTAAATGGTAGATACCCACATAAACAACATTTTGCATAAATACTGTGAATAAGCTTACAGGATCTTCAGGTGTGTTATAGTTTAGGGTTTTCCATATCACAAATGAAGAATCCCAATTCTGTTCATTACAATTTTACAGTAACCAATATTCATAGCTTAAGGAACTAACTGGTTAGCTGCAGATCCATGTAGTAGTTCAGTCTCTATCCCTAATGACAAGTATTACAGTTTATAAACCTTTCAACTGAAGCCAAGTCTATCCAGCTTCCTTTCCCCTCCCTCTTTTGCTGAAACATAACAGCCAGTGATACATGCATGTTATTAAAAATTAGGACAAAATCATTCTGTATTAGAAATGACTATTTCATAAGTCTCTTCGATTTGGAAGCTGTATTGGGCCAGGTTAAACACTCCAAATTCCATTGTTATTAACAAGTTAGGAAGCAGAAGAATATTCAAGACAGTTTAAAGCAGCTGAAAGTTTAGTTGCTACAGCATTGACTCTTGGTTGGTTGTGTTGGTTCAGTAAGATCTACCCCTCTTCCTCTAACAGAATTGGCCCCTGCATTCTGTGATTCATTCTTCGGCAACTTTTTAGCTACAAGAAATCAAAAATCCAAAATTAGTATTCAAGTTTTGTATAAAAAAATCCTATGCATATTTAATCTTCACAGATCTGTTGCGTTAGACAGGTTTCGCTCATGCACATAGCATCTCCCTATAGCAATCTAAAGAGTGCATTTTTCCAAGGCCTCTGTTGAAGGACTCAGGCTGCAAAACTGAAAACCTGAATATAAAGGGTTAACCTATACCCAATTGAGCTGGGAGGAGGCTTTGGAAATCCCTTAAAGCCACTTCCATCTCTTTTTCTCTCCCATTAAAAAAAAAAAATCTTTGTTAGCAACCTAAAGAGTTCTCCTATCTGATCTGTCACTACAGATAAGCAGCTGATTCATCACCACAGTTTCAAGCCTGAGGGTGGGCTGGCACCACTGGGAGGCTTTTCTCTTCCATCGAATGGGAAGACACCATTCCCAGCCATGTGTGCCCTAAAGCCTTCATGAAAGGAAGCTTTGTTGTCAGAGGCTTCATTAACTGAGCTATGGCTGATTACTTTATATACATATACATCAATTCCCTTTATTCTTCTAGTTACTCTCTAGTTCTTTTAATTTTTCAAATCCCTACTGAAATATTCTATGTCAGCATGATGCTCACAAAGTTAACTGGTCTGCACAGGTTACTAGCATATGGTGTTTCCCATGCAGAGCTCTTCAGAAAGCACCAACGGCAAGACTATCTTAACATCCAATGAAACATCCCAAGCAAAATGCATATCTATGACACTGACACAGCATTCTCCCCCCCCCCCCCCCCATGATTTTTACTGTGTCTGATAAAGACACTAAACCCACGGTATTTTGTGCATTTTGGTGGGCCTAATAAAGTACCACCGAAAACTGTATTTTGTTTTTCATTGCCTTCTGTTAAAAGATATACTTACCAATTGCCATGAATATTTCATTTACATTCATTGATGTTTTAGCTGATGTTTCCATGAACAATAAGCTGTTGTCATCTGCATAAGATTGTGCATCCTGTAGGTTAAACAAACTGATTTACTTTGCTTCCTATAGTAATGGATTATACAGCACTTTGCTACTGCCAGCTGATCTGAACAACCTTAGCTTGATCAGTTGCTAATATAAAAGCCAACCTGCTTGAAATATAGCAAAGCCTCCTGTGCAAGTCAGTACCAACACAAACTTTTCACAAATCACTCACCTGAGGTTCTGCTGTACCCCACCACCCCAAAAAAGGAAAAATTATGTGGCAGTGAAAAATGGGAATATAACTTTCATCATCAAAAATTTACACTGCAAAGGGATCTTTTCTCAGGATCAAAAATTTTAATAGTGAAAACATCATAGAATTTTGCAGGTAGGTTTAATCAGCTACTCAGAAATAAAGGGGCAAGTCAAAAGCAAACTAACTGTTGTCCACATGAACACCTGACAATACAAAAACTCTCTATTTTAAGAGTAATATCTTGCTGTATGTAAACTTCAAGGAAGTTCATAAGTTACTATTACAAATCTGACAAACATCTAAATTAGTAATGACTTTGCACCTCTCAATATACTACTTATACCTCCGTTAACGATTTGTACTTCCTTGCTTTCAGAACCAAGAATGCACAACCTGCAGGCCATATGATTTGTTCCACATATCGTAGGAAATGCACTGGGCACAAGGAAGGCCCAGAGCAGCCCTCCTCGGTGGTGCACGGGGCTGTTTTGGGCCTCCTTTGGGCCCAGCACCTTTCCTGCAGCCCCGCACGCCACAGAGGAGGATTGCAGGAAAGGCACCGGGCTCAAGGGAGGCCCAGAGCAGCCCTCCTCAGCGGTGCGCGGGGCTGTTTTGGGCTTCCCTTGCGCCTGGTGCCTTTCCTGCAGCCCCGCACGCTGGCGAGGAGGACTGCAGGAAAGGCACCGGGCCTAAGGGAGGCCCAGAGCAGACCTCCTCAGTGGCGTGCGGGGCGGGGCGCCATTTTGGCGGCTGCGGGGGTCCCCCAGGAGGGCTCCATTGACTGCACTGGGCCTCCAAGAGGCCCAGCGCGGCCACGAGGGGTCCTCCGGGACGCCATTTTGGAATCCAAAATGCCGTCCCGGAGGATGCGGCGGCAGGACCGGCCAGGGGGCAGTCCGAAGGCTGCCGCGGGCTACACCCGGGCCCACGGGCCTTGGGTTGCCTACCCCTGCTGTAAATGATACTTGCAACAAATAAGTTTCTCAAGGCAGCGGGCAATTTGTAACACAGTGAGGATTGAACAACAAGTTACAAAACAAGGAACAATTCTGAGTGCTACAAAAAAACAAACAAAAAAACAACAACAAATAAACTGTTCAGATTTATATAATATTCCAGAGGTAGAATTTCAGACCAAATAGAAGAGTCAAAACTCACCTGAAAATCTACAGCCCTTTTGTTAGCTAGATCAGCTTTGTTTCCGGCTAAAGCTATTACAATGTTAGGACTTGCTTGCCTCTGGAGTTCTTTTACCCAGTTTTTTGCTCTTGCAAAAGATTCCTGTCATCATTTAAAGAGAAAAATAAGATTCATTTATTCTTTTTCAGCTTCAATGATTTAAGTATCTTAATCAGAATTTACAGAATATATAGCTGGGCACCCACTACCCATAAATTACATTCCAACATAATTCATTTATCTCCCTTTTGTTATACAAACTCCTAAGTTCACCAACTACTAAACTGTAAATATATTGACTTGGAACAAGATACTTATTATATCAATGAAAATTTGCTCAGGATTACTTGAATCTCCATCAAACAATCTTGTGTGTCACCTTCCTGAAGAGCATAGAGCCAGAATCTTGACACCTCTTTGAAGAGCAGAGGACCAGAAATTTGTTGCTAGATTACTGATTAGACCAGGGGTAGGCAACCTTTCCCCTTTAAGGGCCAAGGGACTTCAGCTCCCAGAAACCTCAGCCATGTTGGCCAATAGTCCAACGTTGGCCAATAGCTCCTGGGATTCTGGGAGCTGAAGTCCCTCGGCCCTTAAAGGGGAAAGGTTGCCTACCCCTGGATTAGACCCTGCCTCCCCCCCCCCCAATTTGGAGCATACAACATTACGTAATCAGATCTGGACTTGCTCCTCCTGTTTCTGAACCCAACCCAAAGCTCCAATCTATTTTGCCATTAGATAGCTTGGTACTGAGGAATTCAAAGATTGCCTGCTCTTGCATGATCCTGCCTACTCATGTGCCAAATTGCATAAAGACTTTTGGGTTATGGTCCTCACTCTAGCACATATCTTCCACAAAAAGCTTATCTAGAGAATTATCTCATAACCTTCTGAAGTTTGCACTGTTCAGATAAAGTTTTAATAGGCAGTGTCAGTACATTTCTTGTTGTCTTCAGCACAGCAAAACTAGAATGAAAGCTTCACCTATTCCTGCAGTCAGATCTAGCAATGTTGACACATGTCTTGATTGCATCTTTTTTACTATGTGCTCTACAGGAAGCTGCCTTTGGATACTCAAAACTATAATGAGTCTAAAATACTGAAAGCAATAGCTTCACTGGCTATTGGTCCATTTGTTGTTGTGTGCCTCCAAATAGTCTCTGACTTATGGCAAACCTACCATGAGATTTTCTTGATGTCTGCCTTTGCCTTACTCAAGGACTGAGAGTGGCACTTTCCCATAGTCACCCTGTAGTTCCCATGACTGAGTGGGGATTTGAACTTTAATCTCCCTGAGTCCTAGTCCAACACTCAAATCACTACATCACAGTGGCTCTTTCATAAAGCTCAGTTCATACTCAGGCATAAATCAAAGTACTGGTTATGACTTGTAATGCCTTATATAACTCAGATCCATACTAGGTAAGATAGCATCTCCTATTATGAGACAGGCCAAGTTTTGAAACTTTTTTTGGACAGCTTTTTCATGGTCCCATCATGGTGATGAGACACGAGAGGGTCTTCTAATGGTCTGCTCTCAGCGCTAGCCCTCTTCCTGCTCTCCTTCCACTATTTAGACACTTTTAAAACTATTAGCTCTTGCTCAAATGGCTTTTTAATGGGATATGTTGTTTTAAATGCTTTAAAACTTTTCAGTGCATCAATGCAATAGTTTACTTAAAATTCACTTTAGCTTTTTATTGTAAACATTTTTTTTAACCTGGGCTTTCTTTTAATCTATGTTGTAAGAAACCGTGGGCCATATATTGGGAGGAAGTTGGGATATAAATAAATAAAATACATTTTATGACAAACACAATTGCACTAACAAAACAAAACAAATGGAAGCACACACCCCAAAGGTGGAAGAGCACTGTTATAACAATTATGAAATTTCTGCAATCAATTTTCAGCAAGGACTCTTCTGAGAAAAAAAATACATTGCATTACAATGTACCTGCAAATGTTTGATTTTTTTCTTCCTGCTGAAAACCCTTTGCAGCTCAAAACACAATTTTGCTGCGCTACATTACAGAGCTCTTGTATCTTTCAGTAGTTCTCCCCAATATACAAGACTACATGTTATTATTCTTTTTTTTAAATAATGGCTTTTTTTTAAAAAATTGAAGATAGTGATTAAACTCAAAGTGAACAATTGACAGCACAGGGCAATTCAAAATCTTAAAGGCAGCAATGATTTTAGGACCACAAAAGTAAATGGATTAATGGATTAATTTCTTGCAGTCTGGATAGGGGTGAGCAGAAAACTAGAATATCATTCCTACTATGGCACAATAAATTGCTTAAGAACATGCAAACTCATTATTTTGAACAGCACGAGAAAGCAAGCAAAAAATGCTCCTTCCCCTGTCAAACTTTACATTTGAAGTTTACCATAGCAACACACTGCAACATATAACCTTTCTATTATACTAACTGTACTTACCTCATTGGTAATATCATATACAACTATAGCTGCCTGTGCTCCTCTATAATACATTGGTGCCAAACTGTGGTATCTTTCTTGACCAGCTGTATCCCAAATTTCAAATTTTACTGTTGTATCATCAAGACATACAGTCTGTGTTAGAAAAGCAGCTAAAGAGAAAACAAAAACAAAACATCAGTGAGAACTGTAGTTCTGAATATGTTCTGCAATCTTTAGGATTATTGTCTCCACGAGGAGATGGATACACATAGAACTCTCTGAATATAAGAAACAACATTTTTTCTATTAACTACACAAGATTAAACAACTTAAGATGGTATTTTTAAAACAATGTAGTACATATCAGGGTTGAACCCATACTTAGGTTTACAGTAGATCATTGAAACCAATAGGACTGAATTAGTTTTGGTGATTATACTATGGCAATCGCTAGCTGTTTTTAATAGGTCTATGCAAACATGGTTAAGGCTGGATCCAATCCAATAAAATACACTTGTCTCTCCATTTTCACGGACTTCAAGTCCGCAGTGTTAGTCCTTTGCAGACGGGCAAGTGGGGAGGGTTAAAATGGCACCCGCACCCACACATGGCCGGCCATTCAAGCCTATGGGGCTTGAATATTTGCGAATTTCCATTTTTGCAGGGTATGTGTGTGTGTGTGTTCTGGAACAGATCCCCTGCAAAAATGGAGGGATGACTGTACAGTCAAAACTTTAAAAGCCTATAAGTTGTAGAACACTGAAACTGAAAAACAGAAGGTTTGAGGAAGAGAGGGAGATCATTTACGTTCAGAAAATTAAAAACACAAAAGCAATCCCTTATACCAAAAATTGTGAGTTAAGCAGTTCATCAGCTTAATGTAGCTTTCTCCAACCCAATGTCTTGCAGGTATTTTTAACTTCAATGCCATTAGCCCCATCCATTATGAAACATGCTCACCAATGAGACAGTTACAGTCCTAACATTTGGAATGTACTAGATTAGGGAAGAATGTCTTAATGTTTCACTATAAGTACAGTGTTTCACTATAATGTTTTGCTATATAGGTACAAATAGGAAGAATCAGGTAAAGGCAAAGAGGCAACACTTGCTTTTACACAGTATTTAAAGAGGAAATAGACGGTTATATAAAATGCAACAGACCAAGATACAGCTTTGACATACACAATGGTCTCTGGCAGCAGACCAATTTTTCTTGCAGAGTTTATATTCCTTAGGAATTACTTGAACGGTACTGTGACCTTGTAAATCCTGTTTTATAGTGGCTGAGATCCAGAGAAAAGTATACTTGGATCTCTGGATCTAAACCCACTTTTAGCAGCCATATGCCAATAATTAACAGTTAATACACTACAGTTGTAAACAGAGAATTCTGTGCTCCTCCTGTTCCATTTTACTAGCTCATATCAGACTATTTCCTGTGTGTACAAAAAAAATTATGGCTGCAAAAATCTCCCAGGAGCAGCAATTTTCCTTTAACACAAAGTTCAGTGTTTTCCCCAACATCCTCCACAAAGGCTGGCTTTCAGAAACCTGGAAATAAACTTCTGGTCACTTCCGCTTTTGTTCTGGGAACAGATGTGACCTGCAGTAGATTCTAGGGTTCAAAAATTGGATCCCAGGATTTGCCAACCCTGGAATTGCATGTTATGTTGTAACTGGCAAGCTTGTTGTTGTTGTCATTTGCCATCATGTCAACTTTTACTTATAGCAACTCCATGAATGAGAGACTTCTCACAGTACCAGACCTCAACTGTCCTGCTCAGATCTTGCAAACTCAGGGTCGTGGCTTCCTTGATTGAGTCAATCCACCTATAGTGCAGCCTTCCTTTTTTCCTACCATTTTCCACTTTACCAAGTATCATTTTCCCCCAATGAGTCTTGTAATCTCATGATATATCCAAAGTACAACAGCCTCAGTTTAGTCATCGTTACTTCTAGTGATAGTTCAGGTTTAATTTGCTCTAAGACCTTCATTTGTTTTTTCAGTAGTCCATGGTATCGATATAGGTCTCTTCCAACATATTTAAATTAGTTTATTTTCTTCCTGTCAGTTTCGTTCACTGTGCAGCTTTCACAATGATACAGAGAAATCAGACATATTGTGGCCTGGATGATTACAAGTGGGTATTTAATGATATGTTTTTACATTTGAGAATCTTATCTAGTTCCTTCATGGTTGCCTTCTAAGTCTTAGTCATATATTTGATTTCTTGACTGCAATCTATTTTGTTTAACGATTAAGCCAAGGTATTATTATTGTTGTTAACTGCTCTTCAGTTGGCCTTGACTCATGGCAATCCTGTGAACGAGACATCCCCCCCCCCCATCCTCAACCACTCTGCTTAGGTCTTGCAGGCTGAGACCTATGGCTTCTCTGGTTGAGTCTACCCATTTGGCATGTGGTTTTCCTCTCTTTCTGCTTCCCTCTACCTTGCCTAGCATTATAATATTTTCTGCTGAGTCATGTCTTCTCATGATGTGGCCAAAATACAACAGCCTCAGTTTTGTGAAAACTTTATTTCAGTGTCTTCGTTAACTACATTAAAGTTCTGTAAATTACCTGTGGACAGTATTTTTGTTTTATTATTCAGTTGTAACCCTGCTTTTGCACTATCACCCTCAACTCTCATCAATAGTCATTCAAAGTCTTTGCTATTTTCTACAATTAATACTGTATCATCTATGTATCTTAAATTGTTGGTATTTCTTCCCTCAGTTTTCATACTTGCTTCCATTGAGTCTAATCCTGTTTTCTGTATATTTTCTAGATATAAATTAAAGAGGCAGGGTGTCTGACTCCTTTCCCAATTGGAAACTATTGTGTTCCTCCATATTGTGTCCTGACAGTGGTCTCTTGTCCAGAGTATAGATTACACTATACTCTGGCAAATTTGTTGTTGTTGTTAGCTGCCCTCAAGTCAACCTTGACTCATGGGGATTCTGTAGATGAGACACCTCCAAGCCCCCCAACATCCACTGCTCTGCTCACGTCTTGTAGATTTAGATCTGTGATTTCCCAGATTGAGTCTAGCCACCTGACATGTGGTTTTCCCTTCTTTCTACTGCCTTCAACATTTCCGAGCATCATTGTCTTTTCTAATGAGTTTTGCCTTCTCATGATGTGGGCAAAGTACAACAGCCTCGGTTTCATAGTTCAGGCTACAGTATCTATATTAATAAATGTAAGACTGTAACTTCTTTCAAGATAACCCATGCTTATTAACTGCAGTTAAATTTGCACAATAAAGTTACCGCAGTACTATTGCTTTGGGGGAAGAGAGAGGGGAAATACAAGGAAAATTTTAGTTGCAGTTTAAGAAAAGCTACCGCTCGTTTGTAGAATTAAAACTTCATGTACTTTTTGACTTGTAAAATCAAGACAGTTAAAAACCTTTAGCTCAATAATTACAAATGGCTCCCGATTAAGTTACCAAATTTTTACAGATGCCTGATCTACCAAAATAAACTTGTAATTGGTAATCCCTTGTATTCTGTTAGGTTACTAGCTGAAATTATTTTGTTACTAGATAGTGAAGAAAATGAAACCACTCATCACATACACCAACTAATTTCTGTCTATAATTTGGGCAAACTAACAATCTATACAACATGTGTAATTTCAATGGCTTGTAATTATTATCAATATAAGCATTGTGCAGCCTTTACTTTATTTACTTCTCTCCTTAGAGGAGCTAAACTTTTAACAGTGCATGATCTCATAAATCCTACACAAGAAACACATGTCATGGGCCCGAGCTCAGCATGGAACTTAAGGGGGACATTCCCTTTTGGAAGGCATTGTAAAAAGCACACATATATGTGCAATACGTACTTTCTTGTTGAGAGGTTTCCTAGCTTACCAACTAAGCATCAGTTACTAAAATCAATTTATACTTGTCTTACAACAACTTTAATGTTCTTTATACAGTCACATTTCCAGCCACCCTGCTAAATATATCCAAAGATGGTTGTGCCACTGTTCTCTCTGTGCCTCATGTTGAAGTATGGAGTTGTTGTTGCTTACCATTGATAAAGAACTTAAAAGGGGTTCGCATCACACATTACAGTAGCCTCCAGAAAGAAGCACAGAGGACAACATGCATAATACTGGTACTCTCCCAGGGAGAGGAAGACCAAATGCCTAATCAGAAACTGCAAAGATATTCAATTCTATAACATTAACAAAAATAAAGGCCAATGAAATTGGTAGATGAGACTAACTACAACAGATTTGCTTACCGTACTTATTATGACACACATTACTGCTAAAATATAAAATGCTATGTGCTCCACATTTTCTCACCTCCAATTGTGCTCTCTTGAAACTCATGAAACTGGCCTTTTACAAAACGAAGCACCAGACTTGATTTTCCAACTGCAGATTCTCCCAGAAGAACTAACTTGAACTGACATATTTTGTTCCCAGCATTGGGACCATTGGGTCTAGCTGCTCCTCGGTTCGCCATGTCCAAACTAGGAAGGAGTCCCTTTTTTCAGATCCTTAAAATGAAGATTCCAGAATATGAGCCGCAATGTGACTTCACCTCAAAGCTGTTTCAGGGGGAAAAATGATATTCAGGTATTAGAGACAAGATCTCAGGCATAAATATATGTTAAAGATTCTAATTATCTTTCAAAGTGATTATGATTTAGCCCAGTGGTTCTCAACCTTTGATCTTCTAAATGTTTGGGACTTCAGGCCTTTGCAGACTGCCAGAAATAGTGCAAATTGAGTCCACTTTAACTGCCCTGACACTAGGGAATCACGCGAACTGTAGTTTATTGTGGCACCAGAGCTCTCTGACAGAGAAGGCTCAATGTCTCAGAAAAAGAATACAATTCCCATGATTCCCTAGCACTGAGTCAGGGCAGTTAAAGTGGACTCAATTTGCACTGTTTCTAGCAGTCTGCAAAGGCCTTTCATCTCCTAGAATTCATGACTATTGGCCAAACTGGCTGGGGCTTCTGGGAGCTAAAGTCTAAAACACCTAGAAGACCAAAGATTGGGAATTAGTGATTTAGCTAATCAAGATTTAATTTTTACAGCATTTGTTAGAAGAGAACTTTGGGCACAATTCAAAGAACAATGTGAAGACACTCAGAAGGACTTGATTTTCTTAACATGGCAGCATTGCAATTTAAAGACATTGGTGGCAGATTTATTTATTTACTTATTTTATATCCTGCCTTTCTTCAAACATGGGACCCAAAAGATGCTCACAAAGCCTACCACTCTGACAGCCATGTACTAAGGGCAGTACTGTTCCATTCTCTTTTTTCACAAGAATGTAGTCAGTCCTCCTTATCCACGGATTTTTTTATCCACACATATATAATTTCCAATAGGCAAAACTTGATTTTGTCATTTTATATAAGGACACCTTATTACTCTGTCATTATATATAATGGGGCTCGAGCATCCACAGATTTTAGTATCTACAGGGGATCCTAGAACCAAGCCCCAGCAGATACCATGGCCTACTGTATTATGAAGGTTTTAAAGATCATTTCTCATTATGAAAAACTTACAATTAGGAGTCCAGAATTTCTGGGTGGCTGTGACAAACTGGCCAACCCTAATTGTACAATTGCTAGAAGCTTGCCCCTTGTCCTGGTCTATTGCCCCAGAACCTCCACATGTGTCAGGATCACATTTGGAGCTGGAAAGGGTAGAAGTGGCTTGATAGTTAGGCCCAGCATTGTCAAAGTGGTGTTAGGTGCCTCAGTGACCAAAGCAGACAAAAAAAGTTGGCTGGTCCTGTTTATTTATTTTTGCTTCTGTCTAGCACAGCTACAGTCAACAAGAATGTATACTTCACTTGTATTTTAAACTTGCATTTTCTATCCCAGACATTAAAGACGCTTAGAGATATACCGTAGATGCTCAATGAAGTTCCTAATGCAGTAAAATATAGCCATTGTTATTAACTGCTCAATGAATGGCCTCTGCACTCTGAAGCCTTAATGTTAGCAGTTTTCAGAAAAGCACTGAACCCCACCCTCAATATTCAGACATAATACTCAATTATACTAGCAGATGTACACTACCCTCTTGAGCCCTGAAGTCAAATGATCTAGCAGCCACGGTTCACCAGTTCAGCGCATCTAGTAGCAAACTTATTAAATCAGGAAGCTTGTGCAAACCAGTGAATTATTTAGTTCCACAGTGAAATCTTTTAGTCATTTAATTCATGACATGAATGCATGTGTGACCAGCAACAGCTATTGTCTGAGAATGGAAAACCCAAAAGTTATCTTCTACTGTTTTGACCAGCAGTTTCTATTGCTGACCCTAGTACAGATGCATTAGCTGGAAAACTTCCCAGCAACCAGAACTAATACATCTCTAACTAGGAACAGAGCTCTATTAGGAAATGGGGGGGGGGGGATCATACTCCTTTGCTCATTAATAAGCTGATTCTTATTAAAAAAATAAAAATAAAAATCACCATATCTCTACAAATTGTGTTCCAAAGCAATGCACTGCATAGGGCCAGTAACTTTTAAGGTGTGACTGAGAGACTACAAATCATCTGTCAATCCTCCTTGCAACCTCAAAATGTATAGTTCAGTCTCAGTTATTATACTTCAGCATCTGTCAGGACACTGCAAATTGTCTCAATAACAATGGTTTGCAAAAGTAATGGTTTGCAAAAGTAATGGTTTGCATTGGGATCTCTTGATATAAACCTGACTGTAGTTTGAGGAGACTCACTTGGTACATTTTCACAGAAGGCCCTGTTAACATACCCATCTGAAAAAGAGACTTGGCAAGAAGGGAAGTGGGAAATCTCATTGCTCTTTAGCACATCCCTTCTACTTTCCTGAAAATCACTGCAGATCTACAGCTACTTTATCACAATTGCCCCTGAATTTTACCTTCCTTACACAGCAACTACATTTGCCCCTCCTTTTTTGTGGGGGATCCATTAAGGACCCCCCCCACAAAAAAGGAAAATTGCAGATATTTAAGCTCCATTGGCTTGAATGGCCGCATGCTTGTGCACACGTGCCATTTTAGCCAATGGGGCTTGCTGGTTTGCGAAAGACCGAGACTGCGGACTTGAAGTCAGCGAAAATGGAGGGGCAACTGTACTACTCACTAAATCTTTACACAACACAATCCACTTACTCCACTGTTAGAATAAATAGTATTTTACTTACACACTCAGAACTTCCATTAAGATGGGTAGAAGGGCTTGTTCCTGGGCAAGAGTATAAAATGCAGTATAACCCCATCACTACCAGTTCTCTATTGTCCATTCTAAAACATGCCCTAGAGGGGCAACAGGTACATAGTGGTTTGAGACCAAGGTTTGATTCCCCACTTAGACATGAAATCCACTGGTTGGTCTTGGGCAAGCCACAAGCTCTCTGCCTTAGAGAAGGCAATGGCAAACCTCCTCTGAACCAATCCTGCCAAGAAAACCCCACAATAGGTTCACCTTAGGACTTCCATAAGTTGGAAACGATTTGAAGGCACACAATAACAACAACAACAACAACATGGGATGAATGAACCTGTGACCCTCCTAATGTTCCTAAATCACAACTTTCATTACAGGTCGTGTCTCCCTTATCCAAAACACTTGGGACCAGAACTGTTTTGACTTTTTATTTTATTTTGGAATACCTGTATTTGCATATAATGAGACATCCTGGTGATTTAAACACAGAATTAATTTGTTTCATATACTTTGTAAACACAGCCTAAGGTAATTTTACACAATATTTTAAATAATTCTGTGCATGAAACAATGCTTGTGTTCACTGAACTATCAGAAGGCAAACGTATCACTATCTTAGCCACCCATATGAATGATTTTGGAATATTTTGGAATTCTGCATAAGGGGGACTCAACCTGTGTCAAACTAACAAATGTCACTGAATTTAAAGCTAGGTGTTTCAATGTAATTTCTGAATTTAAAATAGTGTGTTAAAAACAATTTTTTTCTGCATTATATCCAAGAAAAAGTACTTTTTATCCAGCTGCAAAAATATACACATTAAAATTGCTTTCACAGACATTTATTATTCTGTTAATTTATATGCCATCATTCACCCAAATAGGACCTGTGCATGAAAGGGTATGTGTCTTCAACAGTTCTTCCCAGTGAAAACACTTCATACTGCACATAATACCATCCTAGCCTTTGAGGACAAGTTTTCTATAAGTAGGGACATAGTGGCTCAAGTGGTAAAGATGTTGACTCGGTTGATTGCAAGATCGGCAAGTTGGCAGTTTGAGGCCCAGGTGCCGCGTGATAGGGTGAGCTCCCATCATTAGTTCCAGCTTCTGCCAATCTAGCAATTCAAAAGCATATAAAAGTGCAAGTAGATAAATAGGTACCACTTTGGTGGGAAGCTATCATACTGGCCACATGATCATAGTAGTCTCTGACAACACTGGGCGTTTTCACACAGGCGGCTCTAAAGCCGCCTGGAAGCCCCCTGGAAGCAATCAAGAGCCGCTCCGGCGGCGAAAACAGCAGCCGCCGGAAGGGCTCCTGATTGCCTCCGGCAGCAGCCCCTCTAATTCCTTTTTAGAAAAGGAATTAGAAATATGGGGCTAAAGCCAGCTAGCGGCAGGGATGGCGCAGGGATTGCGCAAGATGGGGCGGGGCTTGCTGCGACGTAGTTTGAACACGACGAGCAAGACCCCGGAGTGAGGCAGGGATGGCGCAGGATGAGGAGGGGCTTGCTGTGACGTAGTCTGAACTTTTAGGTTCTGGAGCCGGAGTGGGGCCAGACGGAGGTAGGTTTGCCTCCGTTTAAAGCCCAGTGTGAAAACGTCCACTGGCTCTTCAGCTTAGTAACAGAGATGAACACCACCCCCTACAGCTGGACACAATCTTGTCAACAGGGAATACCTTTACCTTTTTTTTTGTCTATAAGTGTGTGGGGTTGTCACTTAAAGATATAGGAGGAAAAACATCACGGTGGATGTAGTCATTGATGTATGGGTCTTTGGCTCCTTCCCCTTGACTTTAAAGAATCAATACAAAAAATACTTTAAAAAGAATCAATGTGGCATAAGTACTAAGGGCCACAGAATATATTAGATGTCATATCTACAGCTATCCTTCATAGCAAGTGTAAAAATTATTTTATTTCAAATTCAACCTAAATTGCCATTTAAAACATCTGGAACTCTGGATTGCTAATGACACCCATACTTGCAAAGACTTATATTACTGGTTTTATTTCCAGTCTACTCTCTCAACCCCTTTCTTTCAGAATGCTCAAGTGGTCTGAACTGGTCTGTTCTTCTGTAACAAATCAAGACCTATTAGAAAGGTAGAATCAACTTCTAAATACATTGATTGGGTGCTTTGACAACTTAATGAGATGGAGCTTATTTTTCCACTAATCATAACTACATTCCACCAGAGGCAAGAGACTATTTTAGTGGACTGAGGTTTCCATGAATAAATGGAGGGAGGACCTTGATCGCTTCTCACCTTTGGACAGATCCAAATCAGGTGTTCAAAAACGCTTTGCAAAATACCAATGTTCACATATGCAATCTTTTCTGTAAGGTCCTATGCACATCCTCTGTCACCCAAGGCTCCATTTAAAACAGGAAAAATTCACCAGACAAATTAGACTTTTACATTGTTGTTTGAATGCATGTTTGCAATTTTGTCTCCCTTCTCTTGCCTTTCCCCACACCGTCACCATACCAACAAAATCTCTTTGCCATATGGAGCCCTGGTGGCACAGTAGTTAAATGCCTATACTGCAGCCACCCAATCACAAACCATAAGGTTTTGGATTCAATCCTAGCCAGGGGCTCAGGCTCGACTCAGGCTTGCATCCTTCCAGGGTTGCTAAAATGAGTACCTAGCTTGTTGGGGGCAATTAGTTTACAGTTGTAAACAACTTAGGGAGTGCTTAAGTGTACTGATAAGCGGTAGGGAAATGTACTTGCTATAGCTATACAGTTGTCCCTCCATTTTCACCGTTTTCTGGACCACCACCACCCCCGCAAAAATGGAAACTTGCATATATTCAAAGCCCATTGATATGGGCACGCACACCATTTTAATCCCTCCCCGCCTTGCCGCCACGAAAAACAAGACCGTGGACTCCAAATCCACAAATTAGAAGGGGCAACTGTATATTTTACTGTGATTATGGTGTATGCCAGATCCTGGACGGGGTACCAAAGGACCTCTTTTTAAAAATACATCTGATAAGTGTGCTCACACATTTAATGTAGCTTGCAATCCAACATATATTTACCAAGGAGAAAATCTGAATGAAACCATTGGGACTTACTCCCAAACATATATACTGCACTGCAAATCCAATTGAAATGTTGAAGAGTGAGAACATTTAGTCATAATTTCCTCAGAGCAGTTTACTGGATCAGCAACTATTTCACTTCCTGTTCTGCATTAATCAGTTCTTACTCAGCTCAACAAACACCACCTGTCTACATCCTGAGTACAACGAAATTGACACTACACTGCAAGCATGGGTGTAACAAGACTCTGGCTGCTTCTCCACTTATTGTAGTAGCTACATGCAACTCTGAAAAAATGAAAATGTTTCCCCCCCCCCAACCTTAAACTGTTCTCCAGTGCAAAGTTTCTGCCAGTTCTTGACCAGGTTTGCAAAACCCAATTCATCTGGGTAACCTCTAATTCTCACACAATAAACATTTTTCCCAAGAAAAGCATAAAAAACTGGGAACATTTGGATTGTGACTCTCCACAGACCACACTAAAAACTACTATATTGGGAGGGAAAAAATATTATTAATCACTGCTAGGAATAGTTAAGTCAGGGGTAGGCAACCTGTCCCCTTTAAGGGCCGAGGGACTTCAGCTCCCAGAATCCCAAGAGCTATTGGCCAACATAGGACTATTGGCCAACATGGCTGAGGCTTCTGGGAGCTGAAGTCCCTCGGCCCTTAAAGGGGAAAGGTTGCCTATCTCTGAGTTAAATGAACCAGCATGGTGTAGTGGTTTCAGTGTTAGACTAATGACTCTGGAGACCAGGGTTTCAATCTTGCCTCAGCCATGTAAACACACTGGGTGACACTGGACAAGTCACACTCTCTCAGTTTCAGAGGATGGTAATGGCAAACCCCCTCTGAAGAAATCTGAAAAGAAAACCAAGTAATAGATTTGCCTTAGGGTTGCCATTAGTCAGAAACAACTTGGAGGCACACAACAACAATAACAACAATGGAACAGTTAACTATGGCTAAAATCCTATTGTTAGCTCCAAATAGAGTAAATCCACTGAATTAGTGGGATTCAGTTAGTTGTTGACTTAACATTCAACTGTTAATTTAAGAGGTTCACTCTAGATGGAACTAACAAACAGTATTCAGACCTAAATTGATCTGTCAGAAGACCTCTTCAGCACTAAGAAAAGATATGGGAAAATCCCTGTTGTCTGGCATCTGAAACTCTATTGCTAGTGGCTGTGACTTTCAATTAGGACCTTTGTAGATCTAAGAACTCTATGTTGACTTATCCATTCTTTTTTTCCAAGTAATTCAAAACAAACTTATGCTTGGAAGACTAATATCCAGCAAATACTGCAACCTGAGTGGTACAATTCAAACAACTCAGATTGCAGTACTTGCTGAACATTAGTCCTTCCAAGGATCAGAACCAATGACATTAAACTATTTCCGTAACATAGGTTCTCAAGCTTAAGTGTTTTTCAGTCCATGCCAGCCCAAGGATGTTTAGAAATTGATTCCTACCAGTTCTGCCTCATGGATAGTAAATAATCCCTCCAGGGATGTGGCAAAGGCTAATGTAACTAGTTCAGTGTAACAGAAAATGTTGGTTTTTTGGTGGGTTTTTTGGGTTGTGTGGCCATGTTCTAGAAGAGTTTCTTTCTGACGTTTCGCCAGCATCTGTGGCTGGCATCTTCAGAGAAGATGCCAGCCACAGATGCTGGCGAAACGTCAGAAAGAAACTCTTCTAGAACATGGCCACACAGCCCGAAAAACCCACAAAAAACTATGGATGCCGGCCATGAAAGCCTACGACTTCACATTAGAAAATGTTGGATTATTACCAGGAAAAGCCAGAATCACATCTTTACATCTTTCATGAAACTTACATGGGGCAATTGTGTCAATAATGGGGAGGTGATAACAATGAGTGCTATGTTAAACCTTCTGTAGGAAGGAGAATAAAAATGTTAACAATGGCTTCAAAACCCTGAGACATATTAGTTCTGTTGTTGTTGTTGTTGCATGCCTTCAAGTTGTTTCTGACTTATGGTGACCCTAGGGCAAACCTATTACAGGATTTTCGTGATAGAATGTGTTGAGAAGAGGTTTGCCTTTGCCTTTGCCTTCCTCTGAGACTGAGGGGCTCAACAGACGGCCCCTGGGAGCGCTGGATCGAGGCCACAGCAACCGCATGCCACTGACCCGATCTGCTACTTTGCCATTCTAAAAAGAGCTGGCAAATGCCGCTCCTTTTTAGAGTGGCAAAAAACTGCCCTTGCTGCCATGGCGGCTATTCAGCACTCCTTTGGTGCAGCATGTATGAACACTGCGCCAAGGGAGCGCACTGACACTGCTCGCCATCTGTTTGGATGGGCGGCATGAAGATGACATGGGGGCGGAGTCAAGGTGGCCGGTGTGCGGTCACCACACCCCAATTCCACCCCCAGGCTGGCCCTTGTGGCCGGTTTGTACAGCCTTTGAGAGAATGTGACTTGCCCATGGTCACCCAGTGGGTTGCCATGCCCAAGCAGGGATTGAAACCCTGGTCTGGAGATACAGTCCAACACTCAAACCAGTATACCATGCTGGCTCTACCCTTACTAACCATTCTGAAAGTGCAAACATACCAGCCCCTCTCCTGATGGGCAGTCCATCATCTGCACAAGCCCTTATAGTACATTGTTCCTTTTGACTTCAAGCATTATACAGAACTTTAATTCCAAGCATCCTAGATTGCCTTCTCTCATTTGATCACAATTATAGCTTAACCTCAAGCATACATTTATAAAAAGTCAGAACAATATACAAAGTAGCACTCCCAATGAGTGGAAATCTCTGTGCTGCAAGCTTTGCCAAAATGGAGGCTTGTATATCTTTTCTGAAGAGATTATTAAACTTTTCCCCTGGCTAGTTGCAATGCATTTTAAAGCGTCTTTTTTATTTATTGTTCTGAATACAGTAGCCCCTCCCAATCCATTCTAGGCCCCCCCTGCAAAAATGGTGACTCGCAAATAGTTGAGTCCCATTGAAAATAATGGTGTGCGCGCCCATGGCACGCGTGCAGGGCTGTGCACAGGCGCATGCTGCCACTGTATCCCTCCCCGCTTGTCAGTCCCACAAAGAGTGAGACCTCAGACTTCAAGTCCACGAAAGGGAAGGCATGACTATAATCTAGATTTTCTATGTTTTCATAATATCACTCCACTTAGGACCTGTGAATACTAGATAAAACATCATCAGGATACAAAAAGTCACATGACTGGCTTTGTAAGCCTAATAGAGCATTAGAAAAGACCCCTACCAGGTCATATGCCAAATAGCTTTTAAAACCAATTGAAATTTCAAAAGAAAAAATGTTGTGATGAACACTGGTTGTTCTGAGAAAAATGCCAAAATCAAACGGGCTATGGCAAACCATAATCAGTTCCATTAATATAAATGGTCTTACTTTTATTTACTGAACTTCAAATTTGGTGTTTGGTGTTCCCTTTCAATTTTTTTAAAGAAAGATCCATCAGTTATTTCTCATTAAAACATCTCACATGTTTTAACATCTATAGAAGTAACCCAGATATGTTAAATGTTTACCTCCTGAATTGTGAACGCCAGTGTCACTCTGAGTTCAGTATACTGGGCTAGATGGACAAATGGTTCAACTCAGTTTACGGCAATTTTCTATATTTCTTGAAATATGGGCATTAAAGAGCAGAAATGGCCAACTACAGCCTTTCAGATGATGATGAACTGTGACTACCAGAAGCCCTGTACAGCACAGCCATTGATAAAAGATTGTGGTAGTTGTAGTTCACTATCTTGAAGACCACAGTTACTCAACCTGATCAAGATGAACCAACTTTCCTGTTAGGAAAAAATGGCAGCATCAACACAACAACCTCGCTTTGCTGCTGCTTTAACTGTAGTCCTCTCCACAACAAAAGATCTGTGTCTGTGTCTTTTACTTTCTGATAGTGTCTAGTAGGCTAGCCACATTAGTTTGTTACAACAAAAACTAGATGCCCTGTAGCACCTTAAAAATAACTTACCACATTTTTCTTGGTTGAATGAGATCAGTGGTGGAAATATTTAGCCAAGTCTGCTTTACAGTGTCCCTAGCCCTCTGAAATACATTTTAATATCATGCAGGAGACTGCAACTGAGAAGGAGAATGATTTCCTCTTCCCATCTGGTTGATGCAAGCCCCATTCCACTGGCAGGACAGGTTAACTAGGCACAGCCTTCTGCTCACTTAGAAGCTGACTGCATCCATACTGTAGAAATGATGCAGTCTGACACCACTTTAAGTGCTGTCATTTCATCCTACAGAATCCTGGGGGGTTGTAATTTTCTGAGACACCAGCACTCGTTGGCAGAGAAGGCTCAAGACCTTGTAAAACTACAAACCCTAGGATTCCACAGGATAGAGTTACTATACTTAAAGTGGTGTCACTGCATTATTTTTACAGTGTAGATGACCCTTTGTATTCATTAAATAGCCTTCCCTGTTGATGTCCTAAGTCTTACTGTGTACATGACTATAATGACTATACATGGGAAATGTAGTTTATTGTGGCACCAGAGCTCTCTGACAGAGAAGGCTCAATGTCTCAGAAAAAAATACAATTCCCATGATTCCCTAGCACTCAGCCAGGACAGTTAAAGTAGTCTCAAACTGGATTATTTCTGGCAGTCTGTATAGGCCCTTTATCTACACATGTAGTCTTAACCTAGATGATCACATCAGTATTATATATCATCAGGAGTACTGAATTCAAATTACTGGATTAAAGTTTTTAGCTGCCTAATACTTTGCTCATGTTAACTCAGAAACAAAGCTACTGAATTAAATTTTGTCTAAAATGTATGTTGCTGCCTAAGGATCTTTGGAAGCATGTCCGATCTTATTGACTTGATCTACAATACCATAAAACATGAATGTATAATTTGGTCATTACCAAAGTTTGCATGTATTTCAAATCAGTTTTTTAACTTTCACAGAATTACATTTTACTATTAATGTTAAGTTTTACTGTATTCTTACAGAATGAATGTGTTTGCATTAGAAGACAACATGGATCCCAAATCACCATCACCTATTGAATACTTTACAGATAAATTCATTATTTATCATCTTACTATGCATATACACACACTATATTTTAGGGAAAATATTATTGCTATGCAGAACCAAACTGACTCAAACACCACAAAGTATTCTAAGTAGTTTTAAAAGGTGAACAAACCTATTTAAGTAGGTTTAACTGGTTTAATAAACAGAACCTGGAAAACTCCATTGATGGATTAACTAGGAAAAAATCCTGAAGTAATAGGGGACAAATATTAGTCCTTAGGTGTTTTGAGTTGAACAGCTTACTTTTATTCCACTATTAACTCGTAGTTAATGAGCTTTTAAACAAAAACTGTGAACTAATATATCATATATATTCAACTGTAAGGTGGCCTCACATATAAGCCAAAGGCAGGGTTTGGGGCCAAAATTATGGATTTTGATATGACTTGTGGGTAAGTCGAGGGTAAAACTTAAGGGCATGTAAGAAAGGATCCAAAGGATGCAGGAAAGGAAAATGATGGCAAATTCCATCATTAAAAATTCCAGCAGGCATAAATGGATGAATAAGAGAATAGAGAGAAGTCTGTGCTTCCAGGACAGATTACTCTCTTGCCTTTCACCAGAGAAGTTAAAGTACAGTATTTACACCGACCCATGGATAAGTTGACTCAAGTTTTTGAAGAGCATCTTTAGAAGATAAAGAACCTGCCCAACAGCCAATACTGCCTTTCTGCATTGCTGAAGAGATATCAAAACACCGTATCACCAAACTGCCTTCAAAGGCTACTAGTGATGCAACAATACCTCCATGTTTTGAATGATGGACTTCAGACTATGAATTCTAAAATAAAACAAGTTCCCCTTAGCTACTTGCCCTGCTGTGACCTATCTATCTCATTCTACAGGGTCCAATTTGCCTTTATCAGTCCCCCCCTCCAGCTTCCCCCCCCCCCCCGAAGCAAATGTCTGAGGCCTGAAAGTGGATCTCTCCCTTATCTTGGCCAATTGAAAGCCAACCCTCTTGACCTCCTTCCTTAAGAGTCCCATTAGGGGAGGCTTAATTCCGTCTTAACTGCTACCATCCTGGGAGAGAACAAGAGGCAGGCACAGCTTCACCATGTGTAACCCCAGAGGCAGATGAAAGAGCCTCTCTCCATCTGAACTGCTACCATCCTGGCCTTGGAGGGAGAGAGGAACCAGCAATATCTGCTGGACTCGATCCCCTTCCCCAGTGCCATTCCCTTCTCCTTTTGTGTCATGTCTTTTTAGATTGTAAACCTGAGGGCAGGGAACAGTCAAATTAAGAATCTGTAAACAGCTCTGAGACCCTTTGTGGCAGAAGAGCGGGGAATAAATATCATGAATGAAATCTTACTTTTTGACTAAACCTTTCCAACTCTGGAACAGTTACACTATTATTTTTAAAACCAATCAATGAACTTTCTGGCTGGTATATTAACCATACGACCACATTTGAGGCAAACCAGGTGGTGATACGATGTTAGGGAACGGTCAAATTAACAATCGATAAGCCACTCTGAGGCCCTTTATGGATGCTGAATGGAGTATAAATATTCCAAATGAAATTAAATATAACTTTTCACCTGAACCTTTCCAACTCAGGAAGAGTCCAGTGATTACCAAACTCCAGGTGTTTTGTACTTCAGCTCCCAGAATCCAAGACCATTGGCCAAGATGGCAGAAGCTTTCTGGGAACTGTAGTCCAAAACACCTGGAAGGTCAGAGTTTGGGAATCACTTGAGTTACACCATTTTTTGAAAACCAATCAATAAACCTTCTGGTTGGCATATTAACCATGCAAACTCATTTGCGTCAAACCTCAAACCTTAAGGTATGGAACGGTCAAGTTAACAATGGTGTAAGCTGCTCTGACAGCATTTGTGGCTGAAAAGCAGGGTGTAAATACTCTAAATAATAATAATAATAATAATAATAATGATGATGCAAAGATATAACCATGTCAATCTGTGTAATCAGTATGTAGAGAGATCTTGTAGCACCTTTGAGACTAAACTGTGTAAGCCGTTCTGACAGCATTTGTGGCTGAAAAGCAGGGTATAAATAGTCTAAAAAATAATAACGACAACAACAACACTACAAAGATATAGCCGTCTCCGTCTGTGTAATCAGTACGTAGAGAGACCTTGTAGCACCTTTGAGACTAAACTGAAAGAAAGACGTTGGCAACATGAGCTTTCGTGGACTAAAGTCTACTTCCTCAGATGCATTTAGGAAAATAATGATAGGAATAATAACGGACGGGGCCCGTGGCTGTTCCCCTTCCTCTCCCCGCAGCCCTTGGGCGACTCCGCCGGCCCCGCCTCGCTCTCCCGCTGACACGGGAAGAAGAGGAAGTGGGAGCATTCGGGGCGCCATTTTGAGGGTGGAAAGGACTCCGGCCTATTTCACCGTCGCGCCCGGGACGAGGCCGGCCGAAATGGAAGCGGAGGAGGAGGAGGAGGCCGAGGCGGCATCTGGGGGCGCCCTCGCCTTCCGGTTCCCATTCCCTTCGCCCGCCCAGACCTCTCCTTACCCGGTCGAGACGGGACACGGCGGCCTCTCCGCCACTTCCTTCCTTCCTTCCTTCCCTGTCGTTTGGGGCGCCGGAGAAGAGGAGGTTGAGGGAGCGGGGCTCGGCCGTACCTCACTGAGGGAGGGGGAACGCGGCCTCCAACTTCCGTCTTTTCCTCCTCCTCGTCGCCTTCCCAGACCAAAACACAAGCACGTCACTTCCGCCGCCACGTCACCGCGCCCTCTCTCGTGCACTTCCGCTGTCCGCGCCGTCACGTGGTCGCCCGGCCGTTGCTTGGTGGAGCGCCCGCCTCGCGCTACGGATTGTGGGATAGCTGGGCGGGGCGTAGGGAAGCGGGTTGCGAGAGATTGAGAGAAAGAGAGAGAGGCTGGCGGTTTACTTTCGGAGCTCAGCCTCCTCTTCCCCCTCCCTTTGGGAGTTCGGCGCTCGGCCTCCTCTTAAAGGGGCCGCGTACCCTATTTGCGGCTGTTGAACCCAGTCGTGTGCAAAGGGGATTTTGTATCACCTTTGAGACTTAAGACCTGAACAGACTGCTAGAAATAATGCAGCTTGAGACCACTTTAACAGTCCTGGCTCAATGCTAGGGAATCATGGGAACTGTACTTTTTTCTGAGGCATTGAGCCTTCTCTGTCAGAGAGCTCTGATGCCACAATAAACTATAGTTCCCATGATTCCCTAGCACTGAGCCAGGGCAGTTAAAGTGGTCTCAAAATGGCTTATTTCTGGCAGTCTATTCAGGTTCTTAAAGTCCAAAACACACTGCAGAAATAATCCAGTTTAAGAGTGCTGTAACTGCTCTGGCTGGCTCAGTGCAGGGAATCCTGGGTATTGTAGTTGTTGTGGTACCAGAGCTTTGCCAGAGAAGACTAAATGTTTCACAAAACTATAGTTCCCAGAATTCCCTAGCATTGAGCCAGGGCAGTTAAAGCGCTCTCAAACTGGATTATTTCTGCAGTGTATTTTGGACATAACTGAAAGAAAGAAGTTGGTAGCATGAGATTTCCTAGAATTGAGGCCTCTGCCTCAGATGTATGTTTGGAGTGGAGAGTCAAGAGACACAGCTATATAAGCTTGTTGTGTGTTGTTGTTGGTCTCGTTTGCCTCCAAGTCCTTTTTGACTTATGGCGACCCTAAAGCGACCCTATTACAGGGTTTTCTTGGCAAGTTTCTTCACAAGGGGTTTGCCCTTGTCATCCTCTGAGACTGAGAGAGTGTGACTTGCCCAAAGTCACTCAGTGGGTTTTTATGCTCAAGGAGGCAGTCAAACCCTGGTTTCCAAAGTCACAGACCAAATGCTATGCATCTCTTGTTGCTGTTGTGTGCCTTCAAGTCTTTCCTGACTTATGGTAACCCTAAGGTGACCCTATCATGGGGTTTTCTTGACAAGATTTCTTCAGAGGAGGTTTGCCATTGCCTTTCCCTGAGGCTGAGAGAGTGTGACTTGCCCAAGGTCACCTAGTGGGTTTCCAAGACAGAGCAGGGAATTGAACCCTGGTCTCCAGAGTCATAGTCCAACACTCAAACTGCTTGCTAACTCACCAAGGGTGCATCTACACTGGAGTTATCACATGGAGACCTATGTGCTTCTATCCCGAAAATGGTTAAAGTGTACGCATCCCGGAAAAGCATGCAAATGTGCAAGTGATTTTCACATGCAAAGCACAACAATGCATTAAAAACACATTACTAATGAGAGAAAGTGGGTAGAAAGCTCATTTGGTTTTCACACAGATGCGGACGAATCCCATTGATGGTTTGGAAATAACTTTTCTGCGTGTGCACAAAGAAGCAGTAGTTGCATTACCAGAAATCACCCAGAGAAATAAACAATTTTATGTACAAAATTTTCTTTATAAAAATATACTATACTGCCCTTACTTTCCGAGAATGGTATCCAACCTGAGTAAAAAGAACAGAACATTAACCAAAAGAAGTAGGAAAGGAAAGAGAAAACTTCTCTCTCACCGTGGGCCTTTGCGGACTGCTAGAAATAGTGCAAATTGAGTCCACTTTTAGGGTTAGGGTTAGTGCTAGGGAATCATGGGAATTGTTTTTTCCCCTCCTGAGACATTGAGCCTTCTCTGTCAGAGAGCTCTGGTGACACAATAAAATACAGTTCCCATGATTCCCTAACCCTAACCCTTAAAGTGGACTCAATTTGCACTATTTCTGGCAGTCTGCAAAGGCCCTGTGTCCCTGCCTTCCTCATCAGGTTTTCCTTTCAGGGACCCAGCTAATGGGGAAGGCTGGAGGAGGACAGAGATCCGCGCAAGTGAGAGAAGCAAGCTGTTTCTCTCTCTCTCTTTCTCTGTGCCTGCTGATCCTTTAAGAGCCCTGGCTGAAGCATAAAAGGCTGCGTCCCTCTCGGCACAACAAAGCACAGCAAAACAGCAAAGAACCATGGGAAATCTGATAACAAGCACAAAAACAGGGAGAATCCCACAAATAGCTTTCACACTACAGCAATTGCGCAAAGAAAGCAAATTCATGAATGAAATGTAAATGAAAACACAGTATTTTCCCGAAAATGACTATTTCTTGATTCACGTCACTTTCTGTTCGGATTCTAAGCAGTTTGCATGCAACGTTATGTGAAAACCATTAGCGCAATTGTGTCTAATATGCTGGATAAGCTTGGGTTCTGACCCGTTTAAACTTCCAATTTTCCCCATGTGATAAACTCCAGTTTGGCACCACTTTTACTGCCGTTTCTCCATCCTACAGAACCATGGGATTTGTCATTTTGTGAGGCACCAGCACTCTGGCAGAGAAGGCTGAAGACCTTGTAAAAATATAAATCCCAAGTTTTCATAGGAGGAAGCAACATAACTTAAAGCGGTGTCGAACTGCATTATTTCTACACTGTGGGCATGATCTTGGTCAGTTAGAGCAGTACTTTTTTGAAGTGGGGACCGGCATTCCCACCCCATGTGCCACATTTATGCCCATTTTATACTGTTTGTTTGTTTGTTTCCTAGAAGTTTCCCTTAATTTTTGAGTTTCACTGCAATACCTTCCTTTTCATTAGATCAAAAACACAGAAGAGCCTTAGTGGATTGTGTCAAAAGCCTATTTGCTCCCAAATTCTGTCCACACAGTAGCCTATGGGAAGCCCTCCAGCAGGATATATGTGCCACTGCAACCTCCATCTTGCCAGCCACAGCAACAAATACTGGAAGTGATATATGGTCATTGATGGCCCTGTTCTCCATCAGTTTATCCTGTCTGTTTTTAAAACCACCCAAGTTGGCAGTGGTCACTATATCTTGTGGCAGTGAATTCCAATTTGATTATTTGTTTGCTGTTGATGTATGCCTTCAGGTCATTTCCCTCTTATGGTGACCCTAGGCAACCCTATCATGGGGTTTTCTTGGCATGTTTCTTCAGAGAGGGTTTGGCATTGCCATCTCTGAGGCTTATTAATTAGACACATTGTAGATTTTCACTAGAAAAAGAGAAGATTTGTTCAATTGGTTACCAACATTTGAAGTCATTTCCCCCTAGATTCTGTCTTCCATACAAACTTTATCATCTTGGTCATAAATTACACATGTCTAAAACAACAACAACCATAATTTCCATATATGTGGTATGTCTCACAAATTAGAGTCATCTGCGCTTCCAATAATTACAAATAAATTTGCCCTTGGTTTTTACTATTTAGTCCTCACACTAGATAGGTTTCTTCACTGTTTGGTTCATAGCAACATAACAATTTTACAAAATTGACTGCAGCGGAGAGGAAGAAGTGAAAAACAAGCTACGCTACAAGTTACACAATAACACACTTCCTGTAAGCAATTAACCCTACAATTAATAACCAGCACAGTGACAGGTAGCCCTTGTGGTAACATTTGATTGGAATTAATGCCATATATTCTATTGTAGTAACTGTAATTACAATGACATTACCATATGATAAAATCCCCACTGCAGCTTTTGAAAGTAAATATGCTGAGCCTAAACTGAAGGTGACTTTGGGCCACTTTGGCACGGGAGCAAATATTGGTATATTTATCAAGATGGAGCAAGAAGATGGAAAGCAGCTCAGTGCAAAAGATAATGAGCTAAACAATGGACTAGAATATTGTCGAGTAGCTCCCCAAGCAGAACAGGAATTACCTGCTCAACACTGTGCGGTTGCATTCATCAGCCCTTTAATATTATTGGAAACAATGTACAGAGCAAACAAGATGACGCAGAAGGTTTACACCATGAAGAAAACAATGACTTAATTGCTTTCTCAGTTCCTTGATTGGACAATACTATTTAGAAACATTTAATGTTCTTGAGGGGAATAAATTATTGTTATATATTTATAATCAGTCACACATTCCATGAATTAAATAGAGCTGGGGACTCTCATTTACTCCAGAAACCCACTTCCCATCATAGACCTCAAGGCTTCAGGACTCTGCTGGCACTTGCAAATACCAGCTAAGAATGGGTAGCTTCTTGTCCCAATTGGAAGCTCATCTTCACCAATATTTTCTCATACTTGTTTAATTTATTTCCAATGTTTCATGACAAGTCTGTAGAAAATGAGGCCATCTAGTGGGGACAAAAGAAGCCGAAACATGGCATAGGCCTAACCTATAAATTTACAGATCTTGGGAAAATTCCCCTTTTTGGAGTATGACTCACAGAACCCTCCACCAGCTTGGAGCATTCTGGGAACTGAACTCCAAAACTTGCTCGGTTTCTCAAACTTTGCAAATTTCAAATTTGGATTCTACCCTCTGAATCAAAAAATGAAACCATCGTTTTGGTTTGGTTTGTTTAGGTTAGGCACTAGCCCATCAATATCCCCAGACACACACCTTTAGCTATCTTCTTTATATGAACAATAGTCTTATTCCTCTGGGGAAAAGGAAAATGGTAATATGAATATTAGGAGGGGGAAATGTAGCTCTGCCTCTATAGATAGGGACATATATATTGATGTTTGGTCAGATGAAAGGAAGCTGATCACATGTTAGCCCTATTCAAACCCATTAGAGAGGTTCATCGAGGCTACTATGGGAAGCAGCAGTGGTAGTTTATGGTGTGTGTGTGTGTGTGTGGGAGGGTCACCCCTCATTTCAGAGTGACACCCCTTTCCAGATTATAGGATGCTGCTGCACACAGCTCAGGAACTTCGTTTGGCTATTTTCAGCAAAAAAGCTATAGGAAACCTCTGATTCCACTCACATAAACTAACCACATTGTGAAGCAGTTTGACACCACTTTAACTTTCATGGTTCCATCCTGTGGAATCCTGGGATTTGTAGTTTGGTGATGTATTCAGCCTGGTCTGTCTGAGAGGTTTTAGTGCCTCACCAAACTACAAATCTCAGAGTACTATAGGATTGAGTCATGGCAGTTGAAGCAATGCCAAACTGCTTTAGTTCTGCAGTGTGGATGCTGGATAATGGTGCATACTGGGTGCAAATTTAACTACCAGCCCTACCAAAGTTGCCCACCCCTACTTTAAAGGTTACAAGAAGAGGCTTTACTTTCATAAAAACTGGTGTTGCTTTACTGAATTTTTGTGTGATGCACCTATAAATAGTTTACATATCTCCTTCTCTCCTCCTTCCAATGTGATCATTCGTGATATCTCAGCATAAAGTTACATTTAATCATTTTACTATGATTCTCCGATCCAATAAGCTTTACATTTCATTGTTTTTGAGTTTTCAGTGTTTGTAAATTAATGTAAGGTGGAGTGATTTTAGCAAGCTGAAAGTGATTCTGTAAATTATTCTTTGTGTATGCAAAACAAATGCAAATAGCCTCACTGTGCCTTGGGAGGCCTCCCTTGTGTACATCATCTCTCCCATGTTATTTTGCAGAGTGAAGGTGTACAATCAAGACTCATTAAAGTGGATCACCAATCCCTGAACATATTTTAACTTCTCCTTTAAAATGCAATTAGGGTTATTAAACACTGGGGGGAAAGAAACTGTAAGCTTCTCAGTGCATGTTTGTGCCTTATTCAATAAAACCAGGCTTGCTTTGAAGAACAGCATAATCAGATATAAGAACATGTGAATAAGATGATTGCTTGATCAAAAGAAATTTATTTTGAGGATAGCCTGTACTATTCTCATATGTCAGTCGACAACTACTATTGTACAGTACAAGAGATTAGAGTTGAAGTATTACATAAATTCAAAGTGTTGTATTATGGAAACAATGAAACTGAACAATTGTTACAGTTCTGGTTAGATTACCCCTTTTCCCTCACTACATAAGTTATACATTTCAATTTTTTTAAAGTATATTTGTTCATTACATATGTTTCTATTAAAAAAAACCAACAATTATAAATGCTTACATTTTTTTTTTTGTTTCACTTGTGCCCACAGGAATATAGCAAACAGTAACTTTTTTTTTTTTTTGGTGTCGCCAAGCATGTGCTGATTTTGTCTAATCTTATGTTTTGGAAAAATATTTTAATCTACAGACTGTTGGATTTACTACTCCCACAGTGCTCACAGATGGGGAATAAAACCATTGAAACTCATTGTTAATGTATGCAGCAGGATTCTAACCTGCATTACGAGTGTCTAGGGCTGCATCCATGCTGCAGAAATAATCCAGTTTGACACCACTTTAACTGCCATGACTCAGTGCTATGGAATTCTGGGCACTGTAGTTTTGTGAGACATTTAGCCTTTTCTGTCAGAGAGCTCTAGTGTCACCACAAACTACAATGCCCAAAATTCCATAGCATTGAGCCATGGCAGTTAAAGTGGTGTCAAACTGGATTATTTCTGCAATGTGGATTCATCCTAGAACCAAGAGAGGTGGCTACTCTGAATTAATTGATTTGTTGTTGTTGTTATTGCTAAATGATCTCAAGTTGACTTCAATTTATGGTGACCCTATGGAATTCTGGGCATTGTAGATTTGTGAGATATTAAGCCTTGTCTACCAGAGGGCTCTGGTGCCACAACAAACTACAAATCCTGGGATTCCATAAGATGGAGCCATTGTAGTTAAAGTGGTATTGAACGAAATGCATCTCTCTCTCTCTGGACGCTGCAGAGGAGCAATCAACTTTACAGATGGGTACTAGTCCTCGTACCAGCTCATGTGGCAGGATTTTTCGCCAACTGTAAAGTGGATTGCTCCACCTGAATGGTAAGAAACCAGTCTCTCATTTTGTTAAATGGGCATTTTTTTTTAATTAAATGGCAGCCATGGGGGGTGGGGGTGGAATTGGTTGTTTTCAGAATTAATGCTGGTGCTGTAGATTGTAAACCTGAGGGCAGGGAAATGTCTAATTAACCATTTGTAAGCCGCTCTGATAGCCTTTTGGCTGAAGAACAGGGTATAAATACTTCATCATCATCATCATTAATTTTGCAGTGTGGCTGCAGCCTTAGGGGGGGTTGCAGACTGCCAGAAATAGTGCAAATTGAGTCTACTTTGAGGGTTAGGGTTAGTGCTAGGGAATCATGGGAATTGTATTTTCCTGAGACATTGAGCCTTCTCTGTCAGAGAGCTCTGGTGCCACAATAAAATACAGTTCCCATGTTTCCCTAACCCTAACCCTAACCCTTAAAGTGGACTCAATTTGCACTATTTCTGGCAGTCTGCAACCCCTAGTCTCAAATGTGTTGCAAGATCCTTTTGTGTAGAAGAGGGAAACGTTGCTTGCCAGGCAACCAGTTAAAAAACAACACTTGCTGAAAGTCCTGCTTCTACACAACCATTAACTTTGGTCCTCCAGATATTTTGAACTTCAACTCCCAGATGCCCCAGACAACTTGGCCATAGGCGAGGAATTCTGGGAACTGAAGTCCAAAATACCTGGAGGACCAAACTTTGGGAACCACTGCAAAGACAGGACTCTTCTCTAGCTTTCATGGTGGCACCCTTAACTACCAAGATTGAAAGAAAAGAGTTTTGAGTTGTCCACCAACAAATGATTCCCAATCTCTGTATTTTCAAGGGAAACTAGAGATGAGGATGATAGGTTGCCTGTTGAGGATTTGTCAGACTTTGAGGTGGGGGAGAACAGATGGAATAATTTGAGTGTTGGACTGACTCTCGAACACCAGGTGTCCTCCTATTCCAGGACATGTCCTCCATGCCAACATTTTCTCCAGGAGGAATTCCAAAATGCCCTCTATTCAAGCAGGAGTAAGAATTATTATTATTATTATTATTATTATTATTATTATTATATCCCACCCTTTCCCCAAAACTGGGACTCAGGGCATCTCACAACATTTAAAAAACTACAATTAATAGCATACAAAAAAAAAAGTCACATTAAAATAGAATTAAATTATTACAATATTACAATATTAAACCAAATTACATGTTGAAAGAACAAAATAAAATAAAACAACAGTTAGCAAAAAGCACGAATTTGCCTATGAGTGTTGTTATCTTTTCCTTGACAATGGCTCCCATTGTTTGTTTGTTTTTCCTGGAAGGTCCTCCATTTGGCGGAGCCTTGCCCTAATTTGTGGTGAAGACATCTGCTCACCCTGCTCTGGAGACCCACTGAGGGACCTTGGGCAAGTCACACTCTCTCAGCCTCAGAGGGTGGCGGGGGGGGGAAATCCTTTGAACAAATCTTGCCAAGAAAACCCTGTGATAGGTTCGCCTTCGGGTCGCCATAAGCCTGAAACGCCTTCAAGGCACACAAGAAGAAGAAGGAGCCCAGGGGTCTGTCTGTATCCAAGCCTCTTGTCTGCAGGAGGCGATGATGGCGCTGCCTCCATCCTCTGGAGCAGGGGTAGGCAACCTTTCCCCTTTCAGGGCCGAGGGACTTCAGCTCCCAGAAGCCTCAGCCATGTTGGCCAATAGCTCCTGGGATTCTGGGAGCTGAAGTCCCTCGGCCCTGAAAGGGGAAAGGTTGCCTACCTCTGCTCTGGAGCGTCTGCATCCCTGTTGCTAGGCAACGCCGTCAACATCCTCTTCCCTGCAGTTGCTGCTCCTGCTGCCCTCTCTGCTCTGATCCCAGTGGATCCCTCCTGCCAAAATGGTGGGAGGGATCCCCATTCCAGGGCTCCACGGAGCCGTCCGGCAAGTCTACCAGGGAAAGTTTGTCGACCGCTTCCCCAAGCTCCCCGCAGTGAGTTTTCTTTCCCCTCCTCTCTTCATCCGCACTGGAGAAATAAGGGACATACTAAAACATATGACAGCACTTGCTCATAGGGAAACCATACCTGCCCATAGAGCATTGTTGGAGAATACTTGCCCATAAGGAAACATTGGGCCTTTGCAGACTGGCAGAAATAGTGCACATTAAATTGAGGCACTGCCCTGGCTCAGTGCTAGGGAGTCATGGGAATTGTATTTTTTTCTGGGACATTGAGCCTTCTCTGTCAGAGAGCTCTGGTGCCACAATAAATTACAGTTCCCATGATTCCCTAGCACTGAGCCAGGGCAGTGCCTCAATTTAATGTGCACTATTTCTGGCAGTCTGCAAAGGCCAATTGAATACTTGCCCTATGTTTCCCTATGGGCAAGTATTCTCCAATGATTCTCTATGGGCAAGTAGTCTCCTATGTTTCCCTATGGACAGGTATTCCCCTATGTTTCCCTATGGGCAAGTATTCTCCAGTGGTTCTCTATGGGCAAGTAGTCTCCCATGTTTCCCTATTGGCAAATATTCTCCAGTACTTCCTTATAGGCAAGTATGGATGTTATCACACGTGGGCCAGAAAGTGAAAATAAAATGGAAATGAGGCATTCCGAAAATAAACAGGAAATAAACAATAATTCCGCAAACGTCATTACCTTAATTGCGAATTTACAGTAATCGCATTAAACATCCACACACAAGCGAAAAAAGCCCGTAAATGTAGTAGAAATGAGCCTCTTGCACATGCGCAGATCGAGGAATGCTCGCTGGAACCATGCCAACAGCAGGGAAATGCTCCCAAATGTGCATTTGGTTATCACATTACGGTAAATGCGAAATTACCTTAATTGTGCATTTGCATTTCCTCCAAAGAACCGAATTACAAAAGATCGCGGTTAACACCAGTTTCTGTCCACTTTCTGTCCAGTTTCTGTGCGACGTCGTGTGAAAACACTGGGCACTAATCCAGTTTCAGTCTGGATTTTGTTTGGATTAACCAGCAGATTTGCCCCCGTGTGATAATGTCCTATTCCCCTATGTTCCCCTATGGGCAAGTAGTCTCCAATGATTCTCTATGGGCAAGTCTTCCCCATGATTCCCAATGGACAAATCTTCCCCATGATTCTCTATAGGCAAGTATGCTTTCTCTATGGGCAAGTATGCTTTCCCTATGAGCAAATACTGTCATTGGTTTTACTTTTTGTTGTTAACTGCCTTCACATTGATCTCGACCCATTTGGTTTGATACCACTGTAACTACCATGGCTCAAGGTGATGGAATTCTGGGAGCTGGAGTGTGTTGTGGCACCAGAACGGAGCCATATATATTTGTGTATCAGTGTCAAACAGCATTATTTCTCCAGTATGGATGCAGCCCCTGTTGTTCCTTGATTGTTCCCAAAGGGCTCCCATTCCTAACCCATCTCTTTCCCTCTGGTTGGAAAGGCTCCAGAAATCTATTCTGATAGTCTGAAAAATAGGATGACCAGGCATTCTTCTTTTCCAGGACATGTCCTCCATTTCAACCTTCAGTCCAGGATAGGCTGACTATGGTCCAAAACACACTGTAGAAAGACTCTGTTTGTCAGTTCAATAGGTTCATGTCACAAAACTTTTGTTATGGGTCCAAAACACACACTGCAGAAATAATCCAGTTTGAGACCGCTTTAACTGACCAGGCTCAGTCCTAGGGGATCCTGGGAATTGTAGTTTATTGTGGCACCAGAGCTCTCTGAAAGAGGAGGCTAAATGTCTCACAAAAGTACAGTTCCCAGAATTCCCTAGCATTGAGCCAAAGTAGTTAAAGCAGTCTCAAACCGGATTATTTCTGCAGTGTGTTTTGGAGCCATATTTCCCTGAGACAAAAAAAAAAAAAAAGAAAAAAAAAAGGGATGTTGGGATAGAACAAATGTGACAGGGTTAGGTAATATTCCATACTCATGAAAAAGGAAAAGAGTGGTTGAAAACACACTGCAGAAATCATTCAGTTTGAGACCAAACTGCATAAATAATCCAGTTTAACTGCCCTGGCTCAATGCTAGGGAATGCTGGGATTTTGTGAAACATTGAGCCTCCATTCTGAGCATGATTAAGAAGCATGGGTTTACATTTATATTAATGTTTTTAGCTTATATTTGATCATGTCCTACATTTTTTACAAAGACCCCACATTTTGTGGTGTCTTATCTTCCTTTAATAATAATAATAATAATAATAATATTTATTTATATCCCGCCCCTCTGCAGAGCAATCGGGGTGGCCAGCAATCTGGTCAGCCTGCTCAAAAAGGACTTGGCTAAGTACAGTCATGTTTCCATGGCCATAGGGTAGCCAGATTGAAAATCGGAGCCCCCTCCTGTCCCTTTAATGGTTGGGTGTAGAGTTGGCCCTCTGTATCCATGGGGTTATTTTTATCCATGGATTCAACCATCCATGGCTTGAAAATATTCAAAAATAATATAAATTCCAAAAGCAAACCTTGTTTTTGCCATTTTATACAAGACACACCATTTCACTATTTCATTATATTTAATGGGACTTGAACATCCACAGATTTTGGTATCCATGGAGGTCCTGGAACCAAACCTTAGTGGATACCAATGGTCCGCTGTATTAGCAGAGAGCTAGCATGGTATTGCGGTTTGAGCATTGGACTACGACTCTGGAGACCAGGATTCGATTTCCAACTCATCCATGAAACCCACTGGGTGACCTGGGTCACAAGCTCTCAGCCTCAGGGGAAGTCAGTGGCAAACCTCCTCTGACAAAACCTCCCAAGAAAACCCATGATAATAAGTCATAGACTTGAAGGCAGAACAGCAACAACTGGAATAGGGAATTTCAACAAATATCGCTTGTTGTGCAACCAAGTAATAAGCGACACCTGCTGAAATTTCTTCTTCTACACAACCATTAAGGAGACAGGAGCGGACTACAGTTGTCAATCTGGCAACCCTATGGAAATTTGACTGATCTGCTCAGGGACAGGAGCCCTCTCCAGCAACCCTAATTCTCTAACAACTCCCAGTCAGTATTGCCTCAATTTGCCAGGTTTGGGAGTAGCTCCCAAAACTTTGTGGGGCTGGATAAGTGGGAATGCATTTACTACAGAAGCACTTACTACACTGGGTCCTGGTACTTGGAAATTAATTTTGGAGGTGAGCTCACACGTTCTCTCCAGGTTTCCCTGTTTGTGGAGCTGGTGAGTGAAGAAAGTGTGTGGGGGTAGGATTCTAGATGGCCATTAAGTGAGAAAAGGTGCTCACTGATTATGCTATATTTTCACCACAAACTGTTGATATAGAAATATATTTGCAAATCAGGATGACCAGATGTCATAACCACAAAGGAGGACAAGGCACCGCAAAATGTAGGACATTCAAGAAAAAGTAGGCCACCACAAAGTAAAAGCTAAAAATATAAATTCATTTCATATGGTTTATTTACAGTATATTGCATGTTTGTTGTTGTTTTTAACCGCCTTTGAATTGATCTCGACCCATGGCGAACCTGCAGATATGACATCTCCAAGTCTCTCTGTCCTCTACTGCTCTGCTTGGTTGTGTTTATTATGTACGCAACTGCATTTTTAACAAAATGAAAGCTAAAAACGCTAATTTAAATATATAAATTCATTTCATAAAGTTTATTTACAGCTACATTACATATACTGTATTTTATTATGTACTCAAATGTATTTTTCTGATGAATGTGCCTTTGTTAAAATTACCTTTCCCCATCCCTGGTTTTCTTTTTAGTTGGAGGGGGGCAGGGGGTATTAAAAAGGATCCACACCAGGTAACAAACATGCTCAAAATGGAGGACATTTTGGAATTCCTCTCAGACAGAAGATTGAAATATAGGACATGTCCAGGAAAAGGAGGATGTCTGGTCACCCTGTTGCAAATGAAAGCAGAACCTATACATATGCAATTTCAGATCTGTCATCTAAATCTTTTTTTCTTCTTTTTTCCACTTGGTTTCTTGCCTTTATGGTTTGTGTTTGCATGCTTTTCACAGGCAGGAAAGCTGATGCAAATTGGAGAAACAGCAGCCACTTGTCTCACTGATATTTCCCCCCGGGTAAGTGCCATATTTCTTACTTCTATCCAGGCTTATTTGAATATCATGAGTTCAAGTAAGCATCTGAGGAGGTGATTTACTTCCAAGTAAACACATACAGATTGTGCTGCTAATTTTTCAAAAACCAGACACTAACTCCCAAATATTCAATTGATGTCAAAGATGGCCTTAGAAATAATTACATTTAAGTACCGTAAATCATACATATCTTTATAGGCTTAGCTGCCTTTAAAAACTCCTTATTTTTGGAAGCTTAATGCATAAATTTATTTGTCATATAAAGAGAAAACATAGATCCCTACCTAATTGTGTAGGAATCTATAGCAGCTTACAGATGTTAGTGATAGGCTTATATGGATATTAAATTGCTATTTTCTTTTGTTTTTACTCACACCACCTTTAATAAAGATTAGTATATTTTATTTTTTATTTTTGCTCTCTATGTGTTCTGGTTCTGGAGGCAGAACTGAGTTACTGGTACATGATTGCTGATATTCTACTTTGTGCTGGTATAGTATAACAATACACTCATGGAGTAACACAGAAGGTGTACAATGGGCTTTGTTTTCAAAACCCCACCGCATGGATACCAAAATCTGTGGATGCTCAAGTCCCATCAAATACAATGACATAGTAAAATGGTGTCCCTGATATAAAATGGAAAAATCAAGGTTTACTTTTTGGGATTTATAATATTTTAAAATATTTTCAAGCCATGGATGAGTGAATCTGTGGATAAGGAATCCGTGGATACAGAGGTCTGAATGTACTACACAAATATCCTGCCAAATACTGACATTGTGCAATCAATTATGTATCTGCCAATGTGCCTACTAAGTGACCCATTGTGCAACAAAGAATGCATAATGGCTGTTTCTGCAATTTCAGTGGGTAAAATGGTACACGGAAGGCACTGACAAATAGTTATGCATGATCCAAGCATGCACAAGTGGATGTCTGGAATCCTGTTTATTAGTCCTAATTACTATAGACTCAATCAACAGCTGAATTGTGAGTCAATGTGTCCATTTGATTAACTGGTTCTTTCTAGTCAGAGCTAAAAATAGGATTTTGGCCCATGTGAATTGGTTACACTTGTGGAATTCTGCTTACAGGACCATGATCTAAATATGTTTGTTGTAAAGAGGCCAAAAAAAGTACAATCACATGTATAAGGGAATTTATACACATATAATACCACACATATTAGCCTGTATATAGTTTTTGTTTGTTTGTTTTAAGAAACAGTTATGCAGCCATATTTTGCTTCTTTGTCCTAGTATTTGTCCTGGGTGTATTTTGAACTCTGTCTGGTAGCTGGTAAAGCTCATTATGGACCTTTTAGGTCCAAAACACCTGCAGAAATATTCCAGTTTGAGACCGCTTTAATGCCCCTGGCTCAATGCTAAGGAATTCTGGGAACTGTAGTTTTGTGAGACATTTAGCCTTCTCTGTCAGAGAACTCTGGTGCCACAATAAACTACAATCCCCAGGATTTCCTAGCACTGAGCCAGGGCTGTTAAAGCAGTCGAACTGGATTGTTTCTGCAGTGTGTTTCTATCAAAGCTTGAAAAAACCTTCTTTTGGGCTTGTAGATATGCTGGCTGGGCAATTCTGGGAGTGGTATTCACTTTTCTAAGTTCTGACTAAACATGCAGCATGAAAAAGAACTCTGGACAACTCAAGACACTCATTAACTGGTGACATTTTGTTTTCTCCGAACCTTTTGTGAAATTGGTTTTCTGTTCTGATGGACTGGCACAACTTTGTATAATTCTTCAGCAAAGATATTTGCAGTAATGCATACTCTAAAACTTTTTTCCTTCTCTTTGACAGCCTGTAACTCCACATGTTGTAAAAAAATTTCGAAACACCAGCAATCCTCCTACAGGAAGAGAGAGAATATTTTATGGCCGAGCAAATGATCCAGATATTGCGTCACATTTGACACACGGTATAAAATCCATCCCTTCAGAAAGTGTAAGAACACCAGAGCCTTTCTTTTTCTTAGGACAGAGTCTGGTGATTTTATGGTTGGGAAACAACAATCCCAATAAGCTCTGAGGAGGGGATGTTCCTTGGAAATAAATTGGAACCAAAGCCTGGGAAATATTACTTTTGGGGAATACAACTTCGATCATTCCTGAGCTACATGGTCAGTGGACCTATGCCGACAAATTCCTATGTAATATAATGAGCTATGAGATATCTTGTGAGCCTCCTTGGGTCCCCTTCTGGGAGAAAGGCAACATAAAATGAAATAATACATAATCTGAACATAATTTTCCCCAAACTCTGACTGGGATATTTCTCTCACATATAATCTTACACTTCATATTGCTATAAATCTATCTAGTAATCAAGGTCTCTGCATGTAAACTATTTGAACTGAAGGATGGGAGCAGGAATATTCAGTAAAGACCTTGGTGGCTGGATTTGCCCAGGTAAGAATTACTATGCTCAAGCTCCATGTTGTGCAGGAAGGAAAGAGAAAAAGAAAGAGAAAACTGGTCTCACTCATCTCTTTGTTTGTCATGTATTCCCACTTGTCACTCACCTGATTCCCATTCTAGTGCATGTTCAATTTGTGGCTCCACAGAGAAATTAGGGTTGCAGTGGCAAGAGGGGAAGCATCGTCAGGAATGACCACAATACACTCAGTTGGAAGAAAAAGGGCCACAATTTTATTGAATACAGCTGACAGACAGGGCTGTCCCGAAATGCATAAGGTCTGGATCTGGCATCGACCAACCCCCTGTTGATCGATGAACCAAATTGCCTGGTCACAGCCAAGCTTTGAGATGACAAAGGGGTAACCAGCTGATCGCATGTTTGCATCCCAGTAAGCCAGTTGAGTTCATATTTTCATCTCTACCCCTTGTCACTGGGGGACACTGATCTGGTGTTGTCCTTGCAATGTCAACACCACAATGCTCTCAGCACCCCTGGGTCCCTGGTGGACTCCTGATCCAGTGCTCTGCAGCAGAGGAAACCACATCCACCAGATCCGAGACCTATGCTACCGCCCCCCAAAAAAGCTGTGACAGCACATCACCGTTCCTGAAAAGAGGGAGGGAGAGTGGGAAGAGTCAAATGAAAATGGCGCTGGCTGAACTAATGCAGTTTGACACCACTTTAACTGCCATTGCTCAATACTATGGAATTCTGAGATTCATAGTTTTGTGAGATATTTAGCCTTCTGTGTCAGATTGCTCTGGTGCCACAACAGAGTACAAATCCCAGGATTCCATAGCATGGAGCTATGACAGTTAAAGCAGCATCAAACTGCCTTAATTTAGCAATATGGCAGCAGCATCTGAATGGACAAACAAGGTACGGGGTGTGGCTTAAGTGGTAAAACTAATGAATTGAATTAAACCCAAAAAAAGAAGACAAAAAGGGAACCATTTTATAGAAAAAAATGTCTTCATGTCTGTGTGACTGGAAAAACAACACTTGAGATCACATCAGTTGGTCTAAGTTTTTGAATAAAATAAAATTGATTTGGAAATATTAGTCAAATTTATTTTTGTCTGCTTGTTCATGTCAGTAGTATTATTAGTGGTAGTAAATAATGAATAGAAAGTTTAATTAGAAATTTGGTAGTGGTAGTTGGCACTTCCATGGAAATTTGATTATCACATCTTCTAGGAACTGTGTTTAAATACCAGTATCAGTTAGGTTTTCTGAATAATGTATTCTCAGAAATAGGAATTAAGTGATGCATGTTTGTAATTCATTTCAGGATCTTACATCAATCTGACACTATCTGCAAGGTGTACCTTAATTTGTTCTTTTAAATTAAATCAGTAGGAGGTAATATACCATTTTTGTTTGTTGTTAAACTGCCTTCGCATTGGTCTCAACCCATGGTGACCCTGATGAATGCGTGTAAGTTCTCTGTGGTCATTATTTTTATTTTCTTTATGTTCAGCAGTAAGCCTGGCTTTGCACTTTCTTCTTTGATCTTCCTTAGGTGTTCCAGGTCATACAACATCAGTAGTTGTTCCAGGCCATACAAAGGAAATTAAATTAATATATTAGATACCAGAGTACTCAGAAGTCCAAAACTGATGAACAATCTGCTGTGAATTTTTTTCAGGTAGGATCACTGGCAAATCCACCTCCCAAAACGTGCTTTCAGCAAAAACTGAAAGAGAAGAAAGAATCTATTTATTTAAGCAGTCGTGAAGCTCCCCTTGGAAAATCCCACGATCAGTCATTAAGATTACCCAAAGGACTGGATGTGAATAATACTCCATTTGGAGTAGCAACTTTAAGAGGTAAACAAAATAGTGCTCAGATGGATTGCCACTGCATATTATATTATATTCATGGTGTTCTTTAAAATGGAACTGTGTTCCAATTAAAACCAAGATTCTGATATGAATCTCTCATTGAAAAGCAATTATCTAAGCTTTGATCAATTTGATACTTCAATTAAGCTACACTAGCCAAATGTATAAAATATGCATAGGCTCAAAAATAAATAACAATAGCCCAGGTATTAATAGAGTTGATGTGAACTCAAAAATGCTTCACTGCTGCCCACATGGCATTTCAGCAATTGCTCAGTTTTTCCTTGCTAGAGGTAATAGAGAAATCCCTACTGCCCCAAATGTTTTTATTTCTAATGGCAGTAGTTTTTATTTGCTTTTCTTTCTGCCTTTCAGCTACATGCAAGAGGCAGAGAGAACGAGTAAGGAAACCAACTGGGGCAGCGACTTTATTATTCTGTATAATAAGAAAAAAATATAACAAGAAACTACTTGCATGGTGGAGCTTCTCTCTGTCATCTGAGATCATGGGACAAGAAATGCCCAGAACAAGGGTGGGGAAAGGCTGAATTCAATTTCAGAGGAATTATCAGGGCTGTATTCCAGTGTTCATCAGGGCCAAAGGGAAAAAGGTGGGATGGAAAATACTAGCATATGTAATTTAAAGCTCTTATTGCCAGGAAAGGCATTTCAACCTTTTAGATGGGAAAAACCCATACAAAAGCTGGGAATATACCAAAAGATATCATGAGAAGGGGCATGGTCATCTAAGGAAGTGCAATGTTTGTCAAACCCATTGCCGGGAAAAGCACACAGGGGCCTTTATGCACCAAAGTATTGTTTCCTGTTGGTTTTAATAGAATGTTTTATAATAAGGGGAAATTTAAGGCACATGCTGCCACCCAGTCCTACTGTGATAGAATGATTATATAATTATGTGTACTGGGATGTACAAATGACTCTGATGTATCCTATGGTATGCTACACTCCTACATCCCTGAACCTCTGGAACCAAGTATGTGAATGGCCCACAAGATATATCGCTCTGTTTCTATAGAGAGTTTTAAAATACTTTTATCTAGACCAAATTATTACATTATATATATTGCTTGACTTTCAGAGGGTCCCGGTGGAGACGTTATAAATCCCCCAAAGACATTTGATGAAGTCCAGAGGGAAGCAGAACAAGGGCATGACTTGTATGTTGTGACACACAATGATTATTATGTTGGTAAGTAAGAAGAACATGTGAGTCTTAAGTAAAAGTTATAGACATAAACCTTAGTATAAATATATAATTTTGAGTGCATATATTTTCCCTGCTATATAGAATAATAAAAAGTAAAATTAAAATGTTTAAGAAGTATTTTCAGTTTGCTTTTAAAAGTGTTTATGTATTTAAAAAAGGTTTTTATTTGTTGTGAATAACCTTGGGGGGCTGGAGGGGCTGAGAGGTAATAAATAAATAAATAATAAGTTTTATTTATATCCCGCCCCTCTGTCATGCAATCGAGGCGGATCACAACAATTTAAAAACATCATACAATATTAAAATACCATCCAAATCCCCCAACCTCCCCACCCCTTAAAAAAGAATTAAACAATTTTTGTATTAAAACAAATAAATAGAACACATAATTAAAAACAAGCCATCGCCAGACAGACAAATAATAGGCGGGGCAGCATTTAAACCAAATGTAGGAGGGATAAGGGACTCCTGAGGCTGGGGAAACTAATCAGGGTAGGCCTACCAGAACAGATCCATCTTAACAGCCTTTTTAAAGCTGTTTAGAGTTGTCAACTGACGGATCTCATCCGGCAGGCCATTCCATAATTTGGGAGCAATGACTGAAAAGGCCCTCTGGGAGGTTGTCGACAGCCTAGTTTTCATTGGCTGTAACAAATTCCTCCCAGAGGACCGGAGTGTGCGGGGGGGGGGGGGGGGGGAGATTATATGGGAGGAGGCGGTCCTGAAGATAAGTTGGACCCAAGCCATTTAGGGCTTTAAAGGTCAAAACCAACACCTTATATGGGGCCCGGAAACTGATAGGCAGCCAGTGAAGAGATTTTAATACAGGAGTTATGTGGTCTCTCTGCAATGTACCTGAGACCATTCTGGCTGCCATATTTTGTACCAACTGAAGTTTCCGGACCAAGCATGAGGGTAGCCCCATGTAGAGCTCATTACAGAAATCCAGACGGGAGGTTACCAGCGCGTGCACCACGGTCTCAAGATCTCTTACTTCCAGGAAAGGGTGTAGCTGACGTATCAGCTGAAGCTGATAACAGGCACTCCTGACCGTCGCATTCACCTGACTAGTCATCTGAAGCGACGGATCAAGGAGCACCCCCAGACTGTGAACACAGTCCTTCATGGAGAGTGTGACCCCATCCAGGACTGGAGGTTGCAACCAAATCCTTGGTTTCGGGGCCGCTACTGTGAGCACTTCCATTTTGTCTGGATTTAATCTCAATCCATTTTTCCTCATCCAGCTCATTACTGCCTTAAGACAGTCATTGAGAGGAGAGATGCCATCGGAATTCGAGGCCGACGATCGAGATAAGGAGAAATAGATCTGGGTGTCATCAGCATACTGATAACACCCAGCCCCATAACTCTGGATAATCTCACGCAGCGGCTTCATATAGATGTTGAACAACATCGAGGACAGAATGGCTCCTTGCAGAACACTGCAAGTAAGCTCCTTCTTGCTGGAGCAACTGTCCCCGAGCAGCACCCTCTGGGATCTGCCCCAGAGGAAGGAACGGAACCACTGTAGAGCAGTGCCTCCAATTCCCAACCCCCTCAGGCGATCCAAGGGGATGCTATGATCGATCGTATCAAAAGCCGCTGAGAGGTCTAGAAGCATCAACAAAGTCACACTACCCCTGTCGATGCTCAGATGCAGGTCGTCGGTCAAGGCAACCATGGCAGTCTCAACTCCAAATCCCGTCCTAAAGCCAGTTTGAAATGGGTCTAGATCAGGGGTAGGCAACCTTTCCCCTTTAAGGGCCGAGGGACCTCAGCTCCCAGAAGCCTCAGCCATGTTGGCCAATAGTCCCATGTTGGCCAATAGCTCCTGGGATTCTGGGAGCTGAAGTCCCTCGGCCCTTAAAGGGGAAAGGTTGCCTACTCCTGGTCTAGATAATCGGTTTCATCCAAGACCACTTGGAGTTGAAGAGCAACCATCCTCTCAATCACTTTGCTTAAGAATGGTAAAGTCGAGACCGGCCTATAGTTGTTCATGTCCAGAGGGTCCAGGGAAGGTTTTTTCAGAAGTGGCTTAACTGCCGCCTCCTTTAAACAAGATGGAAAATAACCTTCCCTGAGGGACGCATTGATGATGTCCTTAAGAAACACCATCAAGGCATCCCCCCCCGGGACGGCCAGCCATGATGGGCAAGGATCAAGAGGGCAGGTTGTCTTCCTCACTCTACCATGTAGCTTGTCCACGTCCTCGGTACTCACAGATTGAAATCGATCCAGTAAATTTACATCAACGGAATTGCTGGACACCTCGTCAGTTGTTTCTGTCAAATTACTGGTGTCTAAGTCGGCTCTTATCTGAGAGATTTTATATGCAAAGAAGTTGTTAAATGCATCACAGCAGGCTGTTGTTGGGTTAAGCAATGGGTTTTGTGCAGGTATAACCTGCGTCATCTTCCTTACCACCCTAAACAGCTCTGCTGGACGAGACTCAGCAGATGCAATATGTGCAGAGGTGAAAGATCTCTACGCTGCACATAATGCCTCCCAATAAGACCAAAGATAGTTCCTATGGTGAGTCTTGTTGTATATGAGTCGAGTTTTCCGCCAGATGCGCTCTAGTCGTTGTCTAACTCGCTTCATTTTTCTAAGCTCAGATGTATACCATGGCCTGCGGTTTGAAGTGGGTTGGAAAGGACGCTTGGGAGCAATTGTGTTGATAGCCTTGGTGAGATCGGTGTTCCAGGTGTTAACCAAAGCTTCAACAGAATCACCGGCGTTACCAACCATTAAGCCCTCTAAGGCTATAGATAGATAGATAGATAGATAGATAGATAGATAGATATTGTATTTTTCTTTAGGGCTGTCTTTTTTTTTAAATACGGATTCTGTTGTGCTGATACCAATAACAACAGATTTGATAAACAGTAATGTAGTGTATCAGGAAGGTGCAGCTCTTATACTTTTTTCACATTAAGATCAAGGGTGTTGTGAGCAGTATTCTGTCAGTGTTGTAAATGTGAGGGTTTGGAATACAGGATATGTTGTCCTTGGTAAGAAACTTTCTTTAGCCGGCAGGCAATTTTATATAGAGACGTCATCTCTTTTAATTTAATGTGTGGCTGAACATATATGTTTATAATATGTCTATAATATGTTTATAAATAGTTAATAACATGCCTCCTCAGCATGTATAATGGCAGGCTGTGCACTTCATGATATTTTAATGATCACATTTGTATTCACCCTCCTTTCACTGAGCTCAGGGTGGCTTATATGGCTGTAAGGTTTTTTTTTTTAATTCTTATATTACTTTATTGCCATAATAGCCCTGTGAGACCAGCTTGGCTTGAAGGTCATCCAGCTGAACTCCATGATTGATAAGGGATATGAGCTCACGTCTCCCCAGCTGAAATCCTACATACTAGCCGCTACACTGTCCTTTCCAATAGCTATTCTGTTTGTCAGCTGATCCTCTTAAATTTCATATGCTGCTGCTCTCTGTGGTTTCATATATGATGAATCAACACACCTGTCTAATTTGTCCTTGGGATCATGGCTGTTGTATCATGTCTGTCCTGAAGAGCTCCTGCGCTTCAAAATTTTCCAGTATACCACTTCTAATAAAGCTCATATTTAGTGCCTAGCAACTCTCTTCCCTGCCATAAGTAAGGGAAATTTCCTATGTTCTTGGATGAAAACTCTAAGCATCCGTGGCTATTAGCTGGGGAAGATGAGAGCTGGAATCTAACATCTGGAGGGACATATCCCTGCACCAACATAATACTTTGGAATCATTCCCTATGAGTTTCATATTAGCCTGGAGTTGGTCTTCTTCCAGAATAATTTGTTAAATATACAACTCAATTGGACAGAAAAAATGATTACTCTTATTTCCTTCAGGGGAGCCAGTGAATAGAAAGTACGATCCATCTACATTCAATAGATTTAATCTTTATGGAAAAGAAACACCACATTTTAATGATGGACGAAATGTTGGTAGAACTTTACACTGGCATCATGATCTGCAAATGTAAGTTACAGGGCCAGTTGACAGAGCTTGGCTTTTCTACAGTTACTCTCTTCTGGTGGCACATATTTTGAATCTATAATAGCCAATATCTCCACTTTGTCTAGTACCCATACATGTCGTGATGTTAAATCAGATAGCCAGGATTAGTATTAAATACTGTGTGGCCTGCAACAGGAAATATTTCTTTCCACAGTCCCAAGTCTAGGTGTGTAGCACCCAAATCAAGCCAAGCTGTCTCAGAATATCCTTCAAGCACCTTTCTTCTTCCCTGACAGCAAAAATAGCAAAGTAAATAACTAAGAAAAACGCTGCCCTCTCAAGAGAGCCAAAGCCATGTACCTGAGACTGCTACCTCATTGTGTATAATGGCCGGCCCAGTAGCAGATATATAGCATCTTCCAAGAATATAGGACTTTCTAAGATTCCAGTGTATGTGCTATCAGATTGCAGTAAAACTAAGAAGAAAGCTAGTTTTTCTTTGCCCCATTCAGTTTTCATTCATTGTAATTATGTATGATGCTTAGCTCCTCTGGATTATTGGACACCCTGGTAAGAAAGCTTTTGCCCAGAGATTTTTTAATTCCAGTTTTGTATGTCCTTCAATGCTTTCTGACTAGCTGTCTCAGGGCTGGAACAGATGGGCAGGAAAAAGCAGCTTGAAACCCTGCAGTCCGCACGACCCACTCCCAAGACGGTCTGAATACCCACAGGCAGACCACATGGTATGGTGTTAAGCTGGGACGCTTGATAATTGTTTTTGATTGCCTCCCCACCATACATGCACACTGTCAAACAAACATACTGCCTGCAACCTCCAAGTACCCCCCTTCCCACATCTGCCCCATTGCATGGTTGCCTCTTTGATCAGCCACACAGTTGCACCTGTGATGATCCACCTGTAGTAGGCATTGGTGCATTGGTGTGTGAGTGATACATTGGCAGTATACAAACATGGAGGCCCCCTCTACATGCCGCTTTCATCTCCCTTCACCCTGGACTGTCTAGTTTATGTATGTTGTCATTACATCCATTGGAGTTGTTTCACTTTCATTTCTTTTCTTTGCTGCAGCCCCGCACTCATGTCAGGGTGTTTATATGCAGGCATGAAAATGCGAATTTTCTGCCTTGAGTTGGACTATCCTAGCTTCTTTTTGCTCCAGTTTTTAGCTTTGGAGTGTAGCTTTGGCCCGGTTTCCAGCTGCTCTTGAGACATGCATTATCTAAATGTCCCGCTTTCAAAGCATCTGGAAACGCTTTATTTTGCCCATCTGTTTCACCTCTCAGAGACAAAAATGAGTAAGATCTCTTGATTTTCAAGACTCTCATTCTAAGTCCTCTAACAGGCTTCATGTGACAATCTTCATGTCAGCTTTCTATATTCTAAACATTCCTCCACATTTATATGTCATAATGAGAGACCAGTTTTAGTATTCAGCCCAGCATCAAATAATAGTCCCCAGATCTGAGTAACCTGAATGGAATTCTGTTAGTCAGTTTATTCAAGTCCAGTGCTCAGTTCAGTTTTTAATTTTTTCATTAAATGGATATGATGGTTTGCCAAGTCATTCTACTGGGACCTAGAGCATCCTGTCAGTACTGTTTAAATCAGTTCTTTCTGTACTGAGCATAATATGACACATAGGGCAATAGGACAAAGATCTTGAAAATCAACCCTAAATAATGTTATTAAACATTCGATATGACCTTTTTGGTTTTTTAAAAAGGAGGGGTATAACTGGACCCTTATTGGCTTATAAAAGTAGTTTTGTAAAGGACTTTCTATTTTATTTCCTCAGATTATAGTATGCTGATGTGCAATAGGAACTGTGTTTTTCAATTACCTTTTAATTATCCAGGAAGAAGTCAGCAAAAATTGTGTCTAAAATAAGTGACGATTTCAAGGAAAAATTTCAGCCTCAGCTTGGAAAGGTGTTGGATCCGTAAGTGAATTAAGAAAGAGTTTTCACAATGGAATCTACAACAGAAATGGATAGAAAAGGAATCCCTTAGAAATAAGTCAGCTGTATGTGATGGAGTTTTATTCCTTTCTTGCATCCTCCTTGCAAAGGGCTCTGAGTTACTTGAAAAAAAATCAGACAACTAGCATTTTTCATTATGTCTCAGGCCACCTGGTTTCATATTGCCCTGGATCCCATTTTGAGATATTCCTTCAGACAGCAAGAGGCTGAAGTGATAGTAATTAGCAGATCACAGTGAAACTTTGCCACATCATGTGTGATGCCAGCAGTTACGGATTGTCACAACAGTTTGTGTGTGATTAATGTAATTAGCATCTTTCCCTAAGAATTCTACTATTGCTGTGGTGTTTGCCAGTCATCTAAGCCGTGATGATGGTCTTACCAACGTAGTAGAAAATAGAAGGTAGTCATATTTTGGAGTGTGGAAGTGCCATTCTAGTCACTTTTACATACCGTACTAAATCCTCTGGGGTAAACATAGAATGTTTCAAGATTTTTTTCCTATGAATGCAACTACTATTTTATATCTACAAAATCTGTTTATAGTTTGGAAGAGAAAATGAGTTTGAGCATTGGCCATGTCTTACTGCTAGTTAACAGGGTAATAAGATGACATCTGTGCTGTGGTGCACCAGGTAAAAACTTAGACCCAGTGTTGTAAACTTACATCTAAAGAAACTGTGTAATGGGCCAGGATTATACTCAGCATTTCCTTTCTCAGCCTGATTTGTGGCAGGGGTAGATAAGGAAACCCAATGTCTTGTGGCTTCAGGTCACAAGACATGCTTAACCAAATGTTACTAAAGATATCAGGAGACAAAGGGCCTTTACAGTCTCCCAGAAATAATGCAGCTTGAGGCCCCTTTAACTGTCCTGGCTCAGTGCTAAAAAAATCATGGGAACTGTAGTTTATTGTGGCACCAGTGCTCTCTCTTTGAAGGCTTAATGTTCCAGAAAGAAAATACAATTCCCATGATTCCCTAGCACTGAGCCAGGACAGTTAAAGTGGCCTCAAGCTGCATTATTTCTGGCAATCTGTACAGGCCCAAAGAGGGGCAGCAGCCATGTGTTCATGGTATCATTTGGGCTTGAGTAAAACAATGCAGTGAAAAGCTTTTAGACATATTAACTTTCTGATTTAGATACGGTAGAATATTTGTCCATTAATGCATTATGTGATTCCACTTAAAGGATATGGGAGGCTTAAATTTTAATTTCCCCCTTTTCTCAACTGATTCTAAAATCTGGTACCACCAAGCTTCTGAATGAACAGAATGATCTGTAAAACTTTCTAATGAATAGTGAACCTAGGCCAGAGATGGAGAACATGTGGCCTTCCAGAGATCCTTCTCCTATAACTCCCATGATACCTCATCATTGGCTATGTGGACTAGAGCTAATGGGAGTTGCAATCAAATAACATTTGATGGTTACATGTACCTTATTTCAGCTCTAGCCAATAAGTTTCTTTCTTTCTTTCTTTCTTTCTTTCTTTCTTTCTTTCTTTCTTATATCCAGTTTTGGTAAGTTGCAATGTGTGTTTAGTATATTTGGGGGGGAACAATATTTCTCGACAGAAACACGAAGAAGACTATGTGCACATTTATATCTGTTAAATAAGAAATAACTTATTTAGACTGCTAGGGTTCATTCTTCCTCTCAAACTCTCCCTCCCCCACAAGAAATCTAAGCATCATGATCAAAGGCATTTATTGCCGGCTGTGCAAATATTTTTGACAGTTCTTACTGTGTACTCAAAGAAAAGAAGTTGTAAAAGAAAAGGATGATCAGTGGGGGTGGCTTTGATTTATGCAGCAAAGTCCCAGTGAACACATTTCAGATGATCTCTTATTAAATGCCTTCATCAGTTGCCTTTAATCTTCACTTAAAATACAAGAGGTGAACTGACAGATAGATATATCTTTCATGCCTAAAACAAAGATTACACTTGGGTGAAAAATCAAACATTTATCTAACAGATTCTTTTCGTGTTCAGTATAGCCGATACGCTAAATGTTCCTCCAGACCATACCTTTGGAGTTCTTGTTCGTCCTGAGGAATATGGCAAGTACATAAGTGACTTCTCTGCACTGTCTTCTCCTCTGTCATAAAACATTTGTTTGTTTCACTTCATTTTACTGCTCCTTTTCTTTCTCTCCTGTGTGCAGGTGATGTGCCTCACAAGTTAAATTTAAAAGGGATACCTTGGTCTAAGTTATGTGTGTTCTTGTAAACCCCAGACAAACCTGTTGCAATTCACTGCCTTGTAAGACTGTTCTGATATTAATCTAGTCCAAAACACAGCAGCAAGATTATTCACTGAGAGTGGCAGGAAGGAACCACTGGCCAGAATCAATTGATGTACTTTCATTGCATCCTTCTCTAAGCAGCTGTGCTCTGTTCCTGCTCTGTCTTTTCCGTTGCAAATTAATACCTTTTTATTTTATCCTGGATCTTTAAAATTTTAATACCTTTAAATGTAATTATGAATTGTACATTTTTATGCAGCTGCTGTGTATTTGTTTCCTATAGTTCTCACTGCTTCTGTTGCATTTTTAACCAGTTATTTTATTGCAGTAATGGAAGTTGTTTGTCCTCTTCCCGATGTTGCTCGGCTGCAAATGCCATCAGTCCTAGCCAGCATACCCCAAAGTGAAGAAAGCTGGAAGCTGAAGTCCCAACAACATCTTGAGGGCTGTTTTGTTATTAGAACTGATGGCATTTTTTAAAATTGAAAAATAGCTTGGGCACTGAATGATGGAAAAAGGGTGTGTGTGTAAAATCTTATAACAAACTGATACAGATATGATATGGAGTAGCTGAGATTGTGAAGGACCTTGTGGAAGTATCAAGTAAAATGTGGTTAAACCAAATTTTGATTAGCAAGTTTCTTTCTTTTATAGGTGTTGGGGACCTTCTTCATTGCAGGCTTCCTAGTGAATACCTTCGTGGTAAAGACAGAGAGCGAGCTGTTTTCACTGCAATTCGACAGCATTTGAAGAAGGCTAATTACCACAACTTTGACACATTATTACAAGCATTCAGGCATTATGATAAGGTTTGTGTTGTGTGAAAATGTCATGTGTATTTTCCAGGGCTGGGGAGTAGGAGTAAAGTGTAAAGGAGTAAGAAGTCTTTACAGGAGCAAGAGTAGGAGTAACATTAAGAAAAAATGTCTTACTCCAGAGTAGGACAATGAGTAACCCCCAAATCATCACTAGTCCCCAGCCCTGGTATTTTCTGAGAATGCTGTGTTAAATATTTATACATGTGAGCTGTGAGTGTTGTGTTTCAATAACAGAAATATTGCTGTCATAAATAGCTATTTCTATATAAAGATTTTTTGTGTGTGATAATATAACTAGAGGTGTTTAGATTATTGATTGTATATCAATAATTTCAGATATGCAGATGACACCATACTAGGTAAAGGTAAAGGTATTCCCGTTGACAAGGTTGTTAAGTCATGTCTGACCATAGGGGGTGGTGCTAATCTAAGCCAAAGAGCCAGCATTGTCAGAGACTGCTCTGTGATCATGGGGCCAGCATGATTGCACAGAATGTTATTTACCTTCCCACTGAAGTGGTACCTATTTATCTACTTGGATTTGCATGCTTTCAAACTGCTAGGTTGGCAGAAGCTGGGACTAGTGACAGGAACTCATCCCATCATGCAGCACCCACTGAACTGCCGATCTTGCAATCAACAGAATCTTGCAATCAACAGACACTATACTACTAGCAGAAAATATTGCATACCTGGAACAACTACTAAGAAAGATCAAATAAGAAAGTGTAAAGGCAGGCTTACTGCTCAACATAAAGAAAACAAAAATAATGACTATGGAAGATCTAAACAGATTCAACCTAGATAATGAGGAAATTGAAATAGTAAAAGAGTTCCTGTATCTTGGGTCAAACATTGATCAGAATGGAGACTGTAGTCAAAAAATAAGAAGACTAGGAATGGGGAGGGCAGCTATGAAACAATTAGAAAAAAAATCCTAAAATGTAAATATATACAACTGTGTACAAAAGTTAGAATGATGTAAGACATTTTTTCCTCTGTTACCATGTACAGTTGTGCTAGCTGGACAATGAGGAAAGTGGATAGGAGGAAAATCAATTCATTTGAGATATGGTGCAGGAGAAGAGTGCTGAGGATATCATGGACAGCCAAAAAGACAAACAAATGGGTGCTAGCCTGAAATCTCTCTGGAAGCCAAGATGATAAAGTTGAGGTTGTCATGCTTTGGTCAGATCATGAGAAAGAATGACTCACTGGAAAACACAATAATGCTAGGAAAGGTGGAAGGTAGCAGAAAGAGAGGAAGACTGCATGCCAGATGGATAGACTCTATTAAGGAACTCATGGGCATGAATTTACAGGACCTAAGCAGAGCAGTAGAAGATAGGGAGTGTTGGAGATGTCTCATCCACAGGATCGCATGAGTCAGGACTGACTCGAGGGTGGTTAACAACAACAAAAGATTGTAGAAGTACAGATAACAGCTTCCACCCGCAGATACGAATACTCACAGTGGCAATAACCCATGGAATGTAGCTTGTTTGGTTGCAATTATGGAAGAGGCCTTGTCTTATATTGTAACCCTGGGCACATCATCATGTTGTAGTTCCCAAAACAAACCTGCAAAACAGGATCGGTTAGACCTACTGGCATTATGTAAGTCAGTGACCTAAGGATTGCAAAACAAATTTCAAGCACACCAAAAGCACAATTTTATGCTTTAGGTGGAGTTATATGGGCCACATCCACATGCCTTGAACTCAATTTGCCTTGAGACCAATGTAAACTATGCAGTATTATAGAGCTGTCATGTTCCCAGTCTTTCAAATCACACATCTGTGGGTATATATTCCATCCTTTGCCTTGTTTCCTTTTCCCTTCTACTTTCCTATGCTGATTTAATCATACACTTGCTGGTTTCAATAAACCACAGGTTTGCATTACATCTGAACTATCCAAACTGTGGTTTGAGGAAACCCACCAAATAAATAAATAAATAAATAATAAAATTACAAGCCACGTGGGAAGGAAGGAATGCATAAGCACATTGCTTATGCTAGGTCATTCAAAATACTGCATGAAACCATCACTATGAGATGTCTCTCTGTTCAATTGTATATCATTGTGCTCATATTACGGGATGGAGACACCGTGACAGTCTTTAGCAGGGCTGATGTATGTGTTGGGGGGAGATGGCACAAATTACCAGAGCCTGGTAGTTGGTAAGAGGCTTAATTATGTTGCATATTAGATCAGAGGAGCCCAAAGTCCCATATTTTTGAGCTGGTGAGAGAAGGAAGAGCAGGTGCCAGCTGTGCTCACAAGAGACTGGGCATTTGGTAAAAAAGGAAAATGGTCTCAAATTACTAAATGTTGTGTCTGTGGGCATTCTGTCTGTTGTGACTGTGGATGATGCCCACCCTTCCTACCCTGAATTCTACAGGCGTAGGTGACTGAGATGGTAGGACCAAAGCAGGACTATATAAAGCCACCTCAAGTCTCTAATGACTGCCTGAAACTTTCATGAGAGGTTCTCCTTTACATGACTTGGGATGGGCTTTGTATAGGTCTGCCTCCCATGTATTAGCTAGTGAGAGGGCTGTCCCCTACTGCTATTTTAAAAACCTGGCAATCCTAGCTGGGAGGCTTGATTTTTTTTTTCCAACCAGGGCTCTCAGAGATTCCAGTCTTTAGGATAAAATAGTAGGCACTGTTGCTAGATATATTTTTCTCATCTATTTCCTTCAGCCCACAAAACCTCCTTCCACTTTGTTAAAAACTGGCTACAAGAATACCCATTAGTGAGGAGGAAGGAGGAAATGGAGGTGTGAGTAGATGTAGAAGAAGGTTGGAGATGAGATGAGATGCCTTCTGCAGTGCCAGTACAAGGGACCACAGTTGTACTTGTAGGAAATATAAAACATAGTATAGAATTATAGGCCTTTTCAAATCCTTGAAATAATTCAAACAACATATGTGGTAAAATAAAAGGTTTTGGCAAGTAGATTCAGCAAATAATTGTTTACATTATTACTTTTAATGATCTGTTATAACTCACTTTGAAATAAGATAGCTCCTTTGCCACCTAATTTATTATTGCACTACTATCTTGGCATAGTGTTTTATCTTTATATTAATTCTCTATAAGAAATGTCCTTTAATTCAAACAATCTTGTTATGTCAGGGCACACCCAGGCTGTTGGAAAGTCTCAGATTTTGTTTCTGTTCTTTCTAATTTTATACTGGGTTGAAATAAACTGACCCAGGGAGCTTCTGTAAAAGGCTGATAACACCAAGAATTGACAGAAAATATTCTGGAGTAAACGAAATACATAAGGATTTGCAAAATAAAATCAGAAAGAACAGGAACAAAATCTGGGACTTTCTGGTCTTTTTAATCAGTCTGTATGTACCCACAGTTACAATTTATTCTTGCAAATTCATGTTCTCATCTAAAAATAATATTTTTTTATTTTTTTTACTTGAGGGTATAATTTCTTAAATTATTTGACCATTTGTTTAGAAAACCAAGATACATGATTTTGACTAGCACAGCCTACTTGTATTTTTGATATATATATATTGTGTTATTTAATTAGGATGGTGATAGGAAAATAAACAGGGAAGATTTAAAAAAGACCTGCTTTCAGCTCAACCTGAACTTGGATGATGAACTTCTGGATGCTTTATTTAATTACTGTGATTTGGATAAAGATGGCTTTATAAACTATCTGGAGTTTGTGAACTTCCTTAACTGGAAAGACAAAATGCCCCTTCAGGAGTGTGAAGAAAAAATCATTACTAAAGGTAAGTTGTAAGTGCTTGTTGTTGTGTGCCTTTGAGTCATTTTTGACTTATGGCAATCCTAAGGTAAATCTTTCTCAGCTTTTTAAAGCAAAAATTATTCAGAGAAAGACTGATGTTGGTTCCCTCTGTGGCTGAGAGTGTGTGACATGTCCAAAGTTACCCACTGGGATTAGAATCCTGGTCTCCTAGACTAAATAATATATAATATGTAAATTTGATTCTAGCATGATTGTTCCCTAAAGTAAACTGAAAATTTGGAGTTCATGATAATGCTGAATAGTCATTTGATACATTCTACGTACCCAGTTAGGACTAGTATCAGAAGTTGAGATCATCAGACATTTGACAATGGCTTCAGCTCTCCAAAACACCCACCAATCTATTTCCCATTGTGTCTCTCCTCCCTTGTTTTGGGGAGGCAAACCCCCCCCCCCCATGTCTCAATGGTGGCAGGAACCATTGATTTTTGATTTCCAACAAATATTAACAGAGTACTTTTTTTAGCAACCTGACTTACTTTACTGCATTTTTCTCTTTCCAATGTAATAGAAAGGTCCAGGGGACAAGAATGGAAAGTGGCTGCTGGCTACTTCCCAGCCATCCTGGAAAGTAACTCTATCAGCACTGCCTCTTCATTGCCTAAGAAATGCCTTTTCCCTTCCCTTCCCTTCCCTTCCCTTCCCTTCCCTTCCCTTCCTCTCTCTCTCTTTCTTTCTTTCTTTCTTTCTTGTATCCTCATCTCCTGCAGGATTAGTTGCTACCAAAAGCCAAGCATCAATGATCCCTGTATCCACATGTGATTTGAAATGGTTTGTGCCGTCTCCTGGCTACTTCTTAATTAATCATTCATTAACATGCCCCACTCCCATATGCATATTTTAGTATAGGGTCATGGAATGTGTGGCCTGTGGGCTGAATGTGGCACCCAGACCTTCTTCTTCTTCTTTTTTTTTTTTGCAACTCTCCAGATTCCTAAACTTCCAGCAACTCCTGAATCTTCAAAAAAACCCCAGGGGAAATAATGCTCCCCCAGGTCAATCACCACACCTAGAATAACAGATTCCCTTAAAACACCTCCTGTCTCCCCAACACTGGCTGGAATATGTAGAAACCAAAACTAGAAATCACTTCCAGTTGTAATATTGGGTTGAAAAATGGGCAGTGTGGAGAAATGGGTCCCTACTAAGGTTGCTGACTCCTGTTTTAATAGCTTGCTCTCTTAGAGGGTGTGCAGATGGGCAGCTCTGGGACACCCCGGGATGCGGTGGATCAGGGCTGCGGCTACCTCACATTGTGGCCCCGATCCTCCCTTTTGCTGCCCCGAAAAGAGTGGCAAAATGCCGCTCCTTTTAGGGGCAGCAAAATGCCTCCTTAACAGCTGGTGCATGGCTCTTCCTTGCCCCTTCCAGCACAGCGCGTCAGAATGCTGTGCCGGAAGGGCATCCTGATGCTATGCACCGTGCATAATGGCGTGTGGCAAGGGTAGGCAACCTTTCCCCTTTAAGGGCCAAGGGACTTCAGCTCCCAGAATCCCAGGAGCTATTGGCCAACATGGGACTATTGGCCAACATGGCTGAGGCTGCTGGGAGCTGAAGTCCCTTGGCCGTTAAAGGGGAAAGGTTGCCTACCCCTGGCGTGTGGCATCAGGACGGCATTGGTGTGGGGTTGGGACGGCCAACGTGCGGCTGTCCTGCCCCAACTGTGCCTCCAGGCTGGCCCTTTGGGCCAGTCTGTAGAGGCCCGTAATCCCAACATTTCTTTATGAATGTTTTAAATGTATTTTTAATTTTTTCACTTGGATTCAGTGAAATCCAGGAAGAGAACTGGACTTCATGATTATGTAGATGACTGGTAGAAAATAAACAAATTAAGAGGGACAGTTCAAGTGTAGACATCTACACCTACATCTAGTTTCTAGTTGCAGTTGGAGTAGACCCATTGAATCAGTACATTTATCTAAATGTTGACTACCGTTCTACATTTGGTTCAGTGAGCTGGGTTGCCATATTACCCAAACACCCAGGTTTTCTCTGGATTCTAGGCATGCCATCTTGTGCCTGTTTGGACTATTATTTGTCCTGGATTTCAAGTTTTAATTTATTTTTAAGTAAGTCTCAGTCCTTCTATAAGATGAGGTATTGGTTAAAATTTGGAGGCACTCCTCTGTCAAATTTCTCTGCAATAAACAAGTCCACCTAGGAATTTCATGTGTAAGGAAAGTGAGAGAGAACAGTGACAGCAGCTGAGTGCAAAAAGCAAGTGAAAAGCACATGGTGATATAAGGCAAGGGAAAGTGTAGGGGAGGTGGGAGAGCAAGCATTGTGAGTTGAGATGTACAAGAAACAAGCAATGGTGTATTGTGATGGCAGGAAATGCACTCGTGAAGTGAGTAGGAGTGATAGGAGAGTAGGTAGTGAGAACAGTATTGAATGACATCCTGCAAAGGTGCAAGGAGAGAGTAGAAGAGTAGAAGAATGGGTAGTGCAAGAAGCAAGCAACAGATGCATTTTTAGGGTACAAAGTGAAGTGGAGGATGGAACAGGAGACATGAGAGAGCAAGAGATGTGAGTAACAGTGCACAAGAAGTAAGGGACAAGTGCAGCACAAGAGCACAAGAAGAGGTGAGAGAGGGAGTAGGAAAGTTGAGAGAATAAGCTGAGAAAGTGACAGTGTGTAAGAAACAAGTGTGCCGCATTGCAATGGTGTGAGGTGAGGCAAGGGAAGGAACAGAGAAAAACGGAGAGTGAGCAGTGCAAGCAGCTGTGTGCAAGTAGAAAGCAAAGGGCTCACATTGAGTGTGCCCAGTGAGCTGTAGGAGTGAGTAGGAGAGATGGAAGAGTGGTGCAAGTGGCAGAGAGCAAGAAGGGAGGGGCGCATTTTGAGCAGGTGAGGTGAGGTTGTGGGGATGAGTAGGAAGAAAGGGATAATGAAGCAAGAGGGAAGGGAGCAGGAGACTTGAAGTAGCAGGGTGCAAGGAACCAGAGAGGTAGACATGATGGGAGCAAGGTGCAAGAGACGAAAATGTGGTGTCACAAGGTGAGGGAGGGAAGGAAGAGGTTAGGAGATGCAGCAGCAGAATGCAAAGAACAAAAGAAGGGAGCATATCTGAGGCATGAGGATAGAAGGCAGAATGGAGGTAGGGCAAGTTGGGAGCAATGGAGGCAAGGCAGCAGCAATAGAAATCTCCACAGAAGAGAGAACAGCACGATTTATTGCTCCCATGCATTGCTCCTCGAGACGGACACCTAATGATGCTCCTCTGAGGAAAGAGGGAGAAGGGAAAGACAAAAGGATAGGGTAGATGCTTATTGAGGTAGATACTTGATGTACATCTTCAGATTTTGGAGAAATGGACCAAAACAATTATAAAGAAAATATAAAGTAATTTCTGATGGACTAATTCCACATTTATTTACCTTGGGAGTATGTTATGGGCATTTGAATTGTTTACTCATACTTTTGGCTTTCATAAGTTAAGTGTTCATAGGAGAGGAATACCATTTACATGTATCATGCAAACTCTATCAGGGAAACAAAACAGCAGCTACAAAGGTGAGGATGTAGAAGGGGCTGCCTGTGGTATTTTCATATACCTGTAGTTTTTTGCCCTTGGTAAAAAATTGATGGCAGAAAAAGTAGTGATTTGAAGAGAATAGTACTAGATGTTTGTGCATAGCAAATATATGGTAATCTTGTTGTTTTATTTTACTGCATTTCAAATATACATGTCTGCTTACATGGTTTCTCTCACCCTTTTAATCCCCACAGCAATCCTGTAAAATAGGTTTGCTGAGAGTTAGCAGTATCACATTTCCCCTGATGATCACATGTTTAATTCCATGATTAAACAGAGATTTGAACTTGGGTCTCCCTGCTTCAAGTCCAGCACTTTAAGCATTACTCATCAATAAATTAGTTCTCTCACATATAATTTGTAACTGTAAAAACGTGTATGAGGCTTGAGACATAGTGGGAGGGGAAAAACCAATAATAGTGTGCCTGATTTGCATATTTAGAATGCAAATTAGAGTAACTTGCATAATTAAAATAATCTGTATGACATGCAAAGTAGATGCTCAGAACTGAGAAAGTGGAATATGGTGACCCATCAATGGGCCTGCTGCTACTGGAGTGAGTAATGGGATTCAGGCAGATGTAGACAGATGTAGGCAGATGCCAGAGCTCTGGAGCAACACTTGGCATTTCAGATCTCAAAGGGCTGCATACACCCCACACTTTTAAAAAAATTAGCTGTCATCTTCTATTATATTATGTTTTATACCCCCCATGTGTTTCAGACCCAGGATAAGTCTTTAGAAAAATAAAAAACAATAACCTGGTAATGAAGCATTCTGAAGGGAGAGAGGCCTCAAGAGAACAAAATTGTGCATCACCTAGAAGTTGCAAGGCATCTTTTCAAGGAAAAACAAAGCTGAGGGCACAGGTGGGCCACACTGAGTTGTCTGAAGTCATATAAACCTACACTTTGCCCACCACTACTTTAGGCCCTCATGTGGAAACTCCTTAAGTCTGTTCCACAAGAACTATTTTTACACTGCATAGAAATATATCTGTTGTTACAGTCTCCCTTTCTTCTTTCAATATCTCTTAAGATGTGGTCATTCTTTGTGAAAATGACAAACGTTTTGTCATTTTGGTAGTATTCATTTTTCATAGGTAAAAGGACTGGTCCCTTTGACCTCATTCCACCAGAAGGCACAGAAGCCAAAGCAGATGAAGATGCTGTACTAAAGCAGGAAGACATAGTACTAAAGGAACCTGGAAGTTCAGAAAAGACACCTAGAACACTTTCAAGACCAACAGATCGTGTATTTTCTGACTATCGCACAACTTCTTCTCAATATAATGCAGTTGTAGGAGGCATTCCACCATCGTGTAAGTTAATGCAGATGCACTTTTTATTTATCAGGTTGTTTGCCACATTTGTAGGTGGCACTCACAAAGTGCAGTAATTTTTAACCTGTCACATTCTAAAGGGTACTCCAGAAAGCAATTACTCATGTTACTGCTTGAGAAATAGTGGATGGCAACTGGGTGCAAGGGAAATGCCCTTTGAAAAGGTAAACAAAAAACAAATTGCAAAAAATCCATGCTCAAATTAATGTGTCACATAAAAATTTGTATAGTCAACTCTAGTCTCACAGACTCCATAAGCCTTACATAGACTGGAAGTTGATGTGTCCCCCCTACATGACTCTGTAGGGATCAGATGTGGAAAATCCAGCATATGCCTGCTCCTAGGTAAAAGCTTTGGGGATATTCCACACAATGTATCAAGGTCAGCCAAATGGTAGATCAGACTCTTGCTTCAGCTGTGGATAACCATACCAAGCAAAATCACAAGGAAAAAAATATCCAGGTACCTGCTAGTATAAATCTGCTTTCAGCTGGGATGATATTATACAATCTAGCCAAAATTAAGAATGTGTAGGTCTTGCTTACAACAGGAAAATCAAGCAAAACTGTCAATGGACGTTATCACACGTGGCCCACAAAGCGATAATAAAGTGAAATAAGAATAAATCCAGTAATAAACCGGACGAAACCTCACAATACGCAAATGGCTATCACATGTAATTACCTTCATCGCGCTGTTAAGGAAAGCGCTCCCGGGAACCGTATTTGCCGTTCACACACAAGTGAGAAAATTCCGCACATGTGCTAGAAATGCTGTTCTAGCACATGCGCAATACAGCCGCGGCTGTCTCTTGCCGCGGCTGTCACCCCTTCCCAAGCCGGCTCTCTAAGGAGGTCCTCCTTGGAGTGAGGCCCCGCACAGGATCCGCACTCCGAGGAGGTCCTCCTTGGAAAGCCGGCTCTCTGAGGAGGTCCTCCTTGGAGCGCAGGTCCCGCGCAGGGTCCGCACTCCGAGGAGGTCCTCCCCAGAGATCCGGCTCTCTGAGGACGTCCTCCTTGGAGCACAGGCCCCGCACAGGGTCCGCGCTCTGAGGAGGTCCTCCTCAGAAAGCCGGCTCTCTGAGGACGTCCTCCTTGGAGCGAGGCCCCGCGCAGGGTCGGCGCTCCGAGGAGGTCCTCCTTGGAAAGCCGGCTCTCTGAGGACATCCTCCTTGGAGCGAGGCCCCACGCAGGGTCGGCGCTCTGAGGAGGTCCTCCCCAGAGAGCCGGCTTTCTGAGGAGGTCCTCCTTGGAGCGAGGCCCCGCTCAGGGTCGGCGCTCCGAGGAGGTCCTCCTCGGAGAGCCGGCTTTCCGAGGAGGACCTCCTCGGAGCGCCGACCCTGCACGGGGCCTCGCTCCAAGGAGGACGTCCTCAGAGAGCCGGCTTTCCGAGGAGGACCTCCTCGGAGCGCGGACCCTGTGCGGGGCCTGTGCTCCAAGGAGGACGTCCTCAGAGAGCCGGATCTCTGGGGAGGACCTCCTCGGAGCGCAGGCGGGGAAATGCTCCCCAATACGTATTGGGGAAATGTTCCCCAATACGTATTGGGTTTTCATACCTACGGTAAAAGCGAAATGATTCCCATCACTCAATTGCAATTCCTAAAGAAACCGAAATTCAAAAGATCTCGGTTCTTTCTGCATTCTGTCGGGGTTCTGTCGGGGTTCTGTGCGACGTCGTGTGGACACACGAAAAAATAATACATATTAGGTCGGGATTTCGTTTGGATTCTGTCTGCATTGAGCCCCGTGTGATAAGGTCCTTATTCTTTCACTGCATCTTCTCTATTTATGCCTTGAAAGCATAATAGAAAATGAAGGCAGAGTACACAGATTAAGAGGAGAGGTGCTTGTATTAAGTTTGGAATACTCTGTCTTTGCTTTGAAGATCAGATGGGATCCAGATCTGTAAACAACTGCCTAAAAACCTAACACTTGACTCCTTTCTCTTTTGTCATGCATTTTCTCCTAGGTTACCCACTGTATGGTGTTCCAACCATTCGCGCAGACCTTCGTGCTCCTCGATTTCGCCGCATCAGTGACAACACTAATTATGGTGATCAAGCCACTGTTTATGCTTTGCTCTATCCCTCTATCTTGAGCAATAAAGGAGTGTATGAGAGAGATGTCTTCAAGACAAGATCAAAAGAGGAGGTAGGCTACAGCAATATAGATACTTTTTTTTTTTGAGTTTTCATTGGTAACAAAGCACCTCTAGAATGAGTCCAAGTTGCAGTGCAATCTGGATGATCAGGCATATACACAACAGTTTGGATATTTTTTGGTTCAGAAATCACATCATCATCTTGGGGGTGGTTGTGATTTAATGTTTATAAATTAAATTAAAAATGTTTACAAGTTCAATAGAGATTGAACAAGGAGAGAATCTCTGTCCACACTTTCATGATCGAATAGAAGCAAAACTGAGTGATCCTATCCCAGATAAAAGCATTGATTTCTGCAGACTATGCAGTCTGCCCTAGTATAGAGAATACAGACTGCCAGTGCACAGAAGTATAGTAGTATGTAGTAAAAAAGACATTTTTCTAAAACCAAAAGCTCTAGCCAGTAGCTTCAAAAACCTATAGAATGGTCAAGATGCTTGGTCCATAAGCATCATGAGGATGGGGAGGAAAAGATAATAGATGGGGATTGCAGGAGTTGGCTCGCTTGCTTTCCAGATTGTTATCTAACATGGCACTCTCAAAGTATGTTGTTGATCTTGATGTCTGGGGATGATGGGAGACATGCTGAGCTGGGGGAAGGCTCCTTTCTTGATCATGGATTTGGGCTGGAGACTGAATGCAATAATGTTTAAAATACCTTCTCCCAGGCTTTATGAGACAATTTCAATAGGGAGGAATATATAGCACAATGACAGAATATTTCAGGAGGGTGAAAACCTCAAAGATGTTCTTCTACCCATCCTTCTTCTGTAATCTCCCTACATTACAACAATAAAGTGGCTACAACACTCTGATTCTAGGCTACCTAGAGTCCTAATCAGCAGTACTCTTTTTAGCAGCAAGGATAACTACCCCATTTCATTTATAGTGAGCTGCTTTATATCTTGCACCAAGAAGAAAGGTGGGATAGAAATCAACAAAAATAAAATTATAGCCCCTCCTCCCACATCTGTTTGGTTACTGAATTTCCCACAAGAAAAATGAGGTTAACATATTATGGTAGAAGGAACTTTTTCCATGTTTGGGATGTCTTTGAAGCTATGTTGGTCTGACCCAGGGCTCCTTTTTCTACTAGAAAACAGCTCACAGATCTCAGGTGCATCATCTTTTATAAACTATGACTGTAACTGAAAAATTACAGATATCGCTGATTGATTTCTGTATACTCTCACAGCACAGATCTCAATTTAAAAAAAAAACAAGATAGAAGGGGAAGGAAGTTGAAGAGGGTGAGAGAATTAGTAAAGTATAATTAGTAGAAAGAAAGGAGAAGAACAACGAAGATAACTCAGCTCAGAAGAATGAAAGAGAAGAAGGGGCAGGAAGGAGAGAACAAGATGGATAGTATGGAATGATGGAGGAGTGTGGGAAGGAAGGAGGATGAGGAAGGGGAAAGGATTAGGAGGGCAAAGGAAGGAGTGGAAGAGAATTTAAATACATAGAAGGAATTATAATAGTACATTATCAAAATGTCGGAATAACAATTTATGGAAAAAAAATTCCTTCCATCTTGTCATGACTGGATATATGGAGAATATAGGTGGTGATGGTCTGATATAGAAAGAATAGACAGTAATAATTGTTTAATGTGCACTGAGAAGTACGAACCATGTATTGAATGAATGTATATATTTTAAATTTTAACCAATAAAAAATAAAAAACAACATCAAGGAGGTGCTGAGAATATTCTTATCTTTCCCCTTGTTTTACTGTATTCATCTATTTTATTATGCCTGATGTCAAACCTGGAACTCATTTCAGGTCCATATTAGCTTCTGGCATTTCATGCCACTTTTGTCCTTCATTCGCTATCATTCTTTGCACTGTTTCCATAATATCTGGTTTTATCAAAAATTGTGGCAAACATTCCTTAATAACTACATACTGTATGCACCTACTGATAATTTTGAATTTCATGAAAAAAACAACAACAAACCAGTGGGAAGGGATGAATTTTGAGTTGTGACTATGAATTAGTAAAGTCCAACATGAAAGCTTGATGAAGTTCCTCCATATTTAGTTAAAATTTCCATTTTAGTGGCTATTCGTTACATTTATATCCCACCTTTGGCAGCATAGACTTGCTCCCCATTTTTATCCTCCAAAGAACCCTATGAGATAGATTATGCTGAGAAATAGGACTAAGCCCACATGTTCTAGTGAGATTCAAAACTGAGTGAGAGTTGATGCCAGAGTCTTCCCGCTTATTCCAACATTCTAATCATTCCAAAGACTGATTTATCTTCATGAGTTATGTGTTTTTTCCTCTCAAGTGTGATCTCAGAGATTAATAAAACTGTATATGCTTTCATAGATGGCACGGATTTTACGCAACATTGGCGTCCAGCTTTCAGATGAAAGTTTTGATGAAGTATGGAGGCAGGCCAGCTTGAAAGATCATAGAGGAGAGGTTTGTGTAGAATCCATCAGAAATGTACTGGATGAGATGCAGGCATCATACATAAAAAATAGATAATTATGCTTTTCTTGGGTTCTGTAATATTGATTTTATTTCATTTGCAATTCACTTTTCTGTATAGGAATGGATATATTGGGAAAAAATGCAGTGTATAGTTTCTGAAAATAATAAACTCACTTTTGATTCTAATAAACTCACTAATACTAATACTAATAAACTCACTTTTGATTCAGGCACTTAAAATTATTAAACTGCTACCATAAGAAATGTGTACTCTCTCTCTATATATATAACAAATATCAAATCTACATTTTCCAAGAAATTGGAAAGGCCACTGCAAAAGGATAGTAAAGTCACCTTTCCCAAATATGCATGCTCTCCAAGAAAGAAGGTGGGTGGTATATTTGTGGAGAACCTAGCAGATTGAATAATTAGGCATTGTTAAAGTTTTTTTTTTTATTTGCAACTGCAATCATGAATTTCAGTCAACTTTTCCAAGCTCTTGTTTTAACATCTTTTAAAAATAACAACAATGAATTATTCTATTTGTAGCCCACATTTTTCTCAGAACTAGGACTAGAGGAAATTTTCAAAAATTCTTGTAAGACCAAGTTAATCCAAAGTAGATTGCGTTACAATAAAGCTGGCTTACAAGAATATATTGTCTCTACAGAAATCTAATTCACCCCATCACTACCATGAGGACTGCACGCATAGACTCAAGCTCTATCCACACTGCAGAAATAACCTGGTTTGACACTGCTTTATTTGCCGTGCCTCAATGCTATGGAATTTTGGGAATCTGAGTTTGTTGTGGCCCCAGAGCACAGGCTAAAGGACTCTGGGGCCATAACAAACTCCAATCCTCAGAATTCCATAGCACTGAGCCAGGGCAGTTAAAGCAGTGTAAAACTGGGTTATTTCTGTAGTGTGGATGCAGCCTCTGAAGGAAGGGGGACATGTGAGGCATCTGGAAGCTGATGACATGATTCCTGCTAAACAAAAAGGGCCAGTACTTTTGCTCTGTGAGCCTTGGCTCTCTGCACACTCATTATTAATTTTCCCAGCCAGGCCTTTTAATCCCTTTTAATCTGTTCTAAATTTCAAATCCAATTTGATTTGTTTATCTTTGCTGAGTGACTTTATGGTGCTTTTATGCATTATTGATTAATATTATATATTTTTAATTTATCATATGATTTTTCTAAGCTCTAGTATAAACATTTTTGAAAAGCAAAATGCAAATACATAAACTGAACGTACAAAAAGAAGCTATAACCCCAAAGTGCCATTGTATGTCAAGGCTTTCTCCCTCCCCAAAGTATTTAATCATAATTAGACATGTCATTTCCAATTTTTTTGGGAGGTGACGGGTTGGAGGATGGGAAGAAATGAGAACTAAACACAAGATTGCTGTATTTGCTGAGTGCCACATGTAGTTCAACTCTTAGTGCAATCCCTATCAAAATAATATTTTTCATTGACCCTCCACCTGGGGTTGAACTGGTTATGAATAAGGACAATAAGCACAAAGTAAGTGCTTGAGGTTCATTAGGCACTTCAAAATACTGCTGCAATTGTGCTTAGCTCCAAAAATCCCCCAGTTTCATCCTTTCCTCCTGAGACTACTCAAAACAATTTGGGAAGTTTCTGAGACGGTTCACAGCTTTCAAGCTTGAGTTGTTCCACTGCGGATTTTTTTACCAACTTCTTAAGCAACCAATTCCAGGGGGAAATAGGAAGGGCCAGTTGCATTCTCCCTCCTCCTTTCTTGTTATTGAACAATGGAGTATATTGATTTCACTGCTGCTTAGAGAGGTACAGACAGCATCAGTTAAAAAAAAATGAAAAAAAAATAATCCTGACCTGAATCTGTTGCTAGGTTGTTTCTTTCCAAATGGTCAAACTCATTTTCAGAGCATATTCACTATTAGTGGTATGAGTAATGCTGTGAAAGTATTGGAAAACTGTGAATATGATGTCCTTTAGCCTTTGCAATCCAGTAAAATACAGCTGCCTCTGTATACAAGATTCTTTCTCCCCTAAGTGTGAGAAAACTAATATTTGTCAGCTGAGAGTTAACTCCAAGAAATGATGGTGGGTGCTCATACATTAGCCTTCTTAAAATATATCTCATACCCCTAACATTTCACCGATGAAAACTGGGGTATGTATGACCAAGGAATCTGTAGAGAGTAGTTAAGATGGTAAAATTTATTAATGAAGAATACACAAGGTAGGAGAGGCTGCAGCAGTTTGCTTTTGCCTGAGCCTACAGGTAAGGGAAAGATTTTGCCTCCTCATCTCCTCTCATTCTGTGTTAATTGAATGCAAACTATTTTTGCACTTTGAATTCAGTTTACAACGACTGAACTAAGATGCGGACAAAGGGGGGAAGTGGGAGGAGAGGGGGAAAGAGGAAGGCTTGTCGCATAGCTAAAATAAAGCGTTTTACCTGAATCAAATTTAATTTTAAATCGGGCAGCATCCAGATACTATAACAAAGATTTTGCTTCCAAAATCGCCTGAATGCAACCTGGGTCCATTCTCACTCCCAGGCGTCTCTTTTCAAAACTGGGAGTTTTCTGACTTGAAAAATGGCTGCCAGAATGCTCCTGGGAGTGGGAATGGACCTGGGCTGCATTCGGGCAGTGATTTCAGCGGCAAAATCTTTGTGATGGGTTCCAGATGCAGCCTGATTTAAAATTAGATTAGATTCAGGTAAAACGCTTTATTAGCCATGAGATAAAGTCCAAGGACAGAATTGGAGAGCATGTCTTTACATTGCAATATACAGCTCAGGTTGTCCCCATGACTATTGTGTACTGAAGCAGTTGTGTTAATCTTGACAATGGTTAATCTTCCCCATGGTGCTTTCCAGATGTGTTATACTATGGACGTTTTCACACTAGTCCCTAAAGCCGCCTGGAGCCGCTCATTCTGGAATGGCTCCGGCGGCAAAAACTTAATTCCTTTTAAAACCCGGAATTACCTTTAAGCCGCTGAAGCCGGAGTTAGCGGTGGTAAGGCCGGAGGGAGGCCGGAGGGAGGCCGGACTTGCTGCTCCGTGCGTTTGAACACACGGAGCGAGGAGCCGGACGGACGCAGGGATGGCACCGGCGTGAGTGTAAACACGCTGGAAATGGAGCCGGAGTGGGGCCGGACGGAGGTAGGATTGCGTCCTCCTAAAGCCCCGTGTGAAAACGTCCTATAACTCCAGTCACTTCAACCAGTAGGGTGGTGGTACTGCAAGGATGATGAGAATTGTGTTTCACATCTGGAGGGTGCATGATTGGGGTAGGTTGCTTTTGGCGAACAGTGGCCTTATTTAGCACTGAGATACACATACACACACACACCAGAAATGTATTTTAAGAAGGCTAATGCTAAGCCAATCTGCTCTGGTGTTTCCATCTGTCTTTATGACTAATATCGGAGATTGGTCACATGTCTACAAGCCTGGTAATGTTTGCCAGAAAACTGTGACTTGCACATTTCACACAAGCCTTATGGTTGGTAAAGCACCATCTGCCCAGTTATCTTGATCACCTTGCACAGTCGGCACAACAATTTCTTAACAGATGGGGCTAAGTTGTGAAATGCCAATGACTGCCAGTAAATGGGTGTGGGCACTCCTAATCCAGAAACTGTTTAAACCATGTGGCTTACTTTAAAAAAAAAAACCATCCCAACAACAGCCAGGTTTTACATTTCATTTGTTTGGAACAAAACCAGATTTTAAAATTCTACTGCAAAATGATATGTGGAAGGGATACCTGAAAACTAAGATGAAGATTTCAGGAACATATACAATTACTGAGTAACTGGATTTGTTGGTGAATTCAGTAAAAGAAACAAGTATTGTGCATTTGGGTTATCTTCCTTGGTATACAGTTTGGAATCAATTGTGGGCAAGCCGTCCCAGTTGAAACACATTTTTCTGGCCTCTAGACATTCATTTGGCTTTAATTTAAGGGATCAGGTGCAGCCTTCCAGCTCATCTACAGAATTCATCCATTCATGTTGGAGACAACAATCAGAGAGCAGAATCTGGTTGCACCAGGCTGAGCAGTCCACATGGGAGAACTGCAAAAGTAAAAACTTCTAGATGTAGTGCTTCATTTTTAAAATATGGATTCTGGACCATGCTTACTTATAGCTAGGGATGTTCAGAGAGACAGAGGCAGTTTTAAGCAAAATAGCCTAATTCAAAGTTTGTAATACAGATCAGAGCACATCCTTTGTATTGCCTGGTCTCTGAATTTTCCAAAGGGATTAATCAATTGGAGTGTACAGAAAAATGTGTGCACAATGGGGGAAATGCATATAAAATGCACAGTTAAGGAGAAAATCCTTACAATAATGTTATTTGGGAGGGAAACATTTATAGCTGAAATAGCTATAAAATATACAGTATTTATAGCTGGAATAGCTGAAATGTTTTATTTTAATTTATTGCAAACAAAGGGAATGGAAGAGAATTGAGTTGCAATAGAATAAATGCAAGCAGACTAGCTTACAAAACCTTCTCCCACTGTTAAGTTCAAGGAAAAAGAAAAAGAAAATCTTGTAATTGTGCTGAAATCACTGGTTTTTGCTTGTAATAATTTGACCTACCTCCCATACTTATGTTTTTTTTCTCCAAAACAGACACAAACACATAGATAGTGGCACATTATTACTTACTCATTTTATTTATAAAGCATGATGTTTTATTCTGTATCGGTCATGCTGCCCAAATAATAATCATGCAGAACATTTCCCTATAGAGTGCATCTGAATTCAATCCATGAAGAGTGGCTTTGTTATTGCCAGCTATCAGTATTTCAGTTAAGTTTGGATTCTTAGAGTCTTATATTGTTGAAGTCTTATGGAACTCAACCGATATCTTCAGTGAGGCAATGAATAAGCAGTGAGAGAGCTATACATAGATTAGATGAAATATTGTTGCTTTCAGGTCCCCTTGGAGCCCTGTTTTTACCAGGAAGGATGAGTCAGGTAGGATCACATCAACAGGATGACTGCTATTATCAGGACTAAGAGGAAGAAAAGATAAGGAAATATTCTATTGCTTACCCCTATTAAAGGACACAATGGCACAAAGAGAGGGGGAAAAGTGTGTCAGGAAGCATTTCAGACACCAGGAGGCAGAAATAACTAGAATTCATCCAATACTTCTCAATAAATTTCTTCATTTACAAAGAACATATTCAGGAACATTTGCAGGAGCCTACAAGCTACCTGATTTATTATCTAAATGGAAGGGCAACAGTAGAGGTAGGCCTCAACCCAAGTGCTAAACAGTTGTAATTTGTTTAAGAAATTTGATCATACATCCATCTTGGGTTCAAAGGATTTATGTGACAAAAACGTTTACTCAAAGAGTTTTGAACTGGGCCAGGTCTATCATTACATAGACTGAGGTGGCATTTGACACAGTGAAGTGGTTCATGGGGTTTCATGAAAAAATAGTAAAAAATTAATTATTCTTTATTTTCACTCAAAATTTTGCCTCAGCCAAAAATAACTTGGCTAGTTAGCTACTATGCATCTTGACTAGGGTGATGTGTGTGTGTTATTTTCTCTTCTGCCCAACATAGCAAAATTAGCTAGTCCTTACTATCTAATTTCTAGATTCCACTTTAGTGGAAATTGGATTCATCCACATTTGCTCCTTTGGCCCAGTTTCATATTAATACAGGAGTAAAACACCTAGCACCAGTGCACCAAGTGCTAATACTTTCTTCAAATGCCAGCTTTCTGACTGATTAGTCAAAGTAAATGTTCTCTACATGCTTCTGTGGTTTTCGCCCTCTTCAAATGGAATAGGATCATAATTGCTTTGTCCTAACACATTCTCAGCAGTACTTCTGTGGACACCACAACTGCTAGGCAATAAACAACTTTTGATCTAATGCACTGGACAGCAAAGTTAGAAGATAACCATAAGGTCAAAGGAAAGTAGAGCCATGCAGAAGAAAAAGCATCCTCAATCAGGGAAAATGTTAAAAGCTGCAGTTTGTACTCCATTAACTCAGCAGGGGGAAATGGAAAGAAGCCTTTCCCATTCCAGTAGGTTTTCAAAGAAAAGTAGATTACTATTTCCATAGCATGCTGATCCTATCACTGATTAACCAATACTTTCTATTACTAAAATAATCTGAAATGCAAAGGAAAGTTTCAACTTAATTAGCTTTCTAATTGATATGGGTTTTTTTACTGTAAGCTGCTTGGATTGTCGCCAGTAAGTGGGATACAAATAAATTTTATTATTTATTTATTATTATTATTACTTTCTCTTTTTGTTTACTCAGTAAATTTCCATTATGGCTCAGTGATTGCTGTTCAATGACTGGCTAATTTATACGCAACATCCTCCCATTATTTGCTATATGTTGTTGTATGCTGTTGCTGGGAAGACTTTCTAAAACTACTATAAATGTGTACTGTTGCTTTGGTGTGAGATGCTCAGTTTGAATGCTGACATGTGGACATTCAAGCGGACAGTAATTTCTAGATGCCATTAGGTGCTGTCTTCAATTTAATAATGTGTCCATTCTTAAACCCCCAAAGGAACTTGTTTTCTCCTATATCATTTACATGTTGATCCACTCAGGATGCTATTAAAGTTATTCCAATTTTTTTTTAAAAAAAAATCTGTAATGAAAGGAAAGAAACAAGATAGTACGGTAATGTGTTTCTCTGCAGTGGATTTCTAGAACAATGATATCAGATCAGTTTTTGTTTGTGGGAGCTGCATTGTTAGGAGATAAATAATGACAGGTAAAACAAAGAGATGAAATGGGGGAAGATCACTGAAGAGATTAAATGAGGGCATGTCCTACTTGCAATGTACTCTACAAAGCAATCCTGTGCATGCCTGTTTTGAAGTAAGGACCACTGAATTCAATAAGACTTTCTTCCAGGTGACTGTATACTATTGAGACAGTGGAAAACCAGGCCTGTCTCTATGTGGAGATGGTGAGGGCTTCAAGAAGGGAATCCCCATGTTATCCCAGATCTTTCAATGGAGATAGCTGCAGGATTTTCCTAGAGCCCATCCATGTTTCAGAATGAGAATGCAAGTGTGACAGGGGGTGAAATCTTCAGTATTAGGCTATTGGGATGGGGTGAGGTCTGTGAATGAGAAGGATGCATCCTGGATTCTTTGCAGGTTAGATTAGGACCATGGACAAGTCTAATTAGACTTGGGGTCTGGAGGTTCCCTACCATGATATATAGGAATACAGTCAGTTGAGTGTTTCCTCCCATGATATATAGGACTGCAGTCAGTCGAGTGTTATCACTCGATCTGACTGCATTCCTATATATCATGGGAGGGAACACTCAACTGACTGTATTCCTATATATCCAAAAACTCACCATATGCCATGGGTGCTGGCAGTAAGACTGTGACTGTGGCAGATGTGTGCCCTACCATATATGTACCTCCATCCCAATAATGATTAAAGCAGCTGCAACCCACAAAAACGTGCAATGTACGAATGATTTTCACATACAGAACACAATAATGCATTAGAAGCTAATTACTAAAGTGAGAAAGAGGGTAGAACATGCATTTGGTTTTCACACATGCATGTAAATCCTGATAATGGTTTGGGAATCACTTTTTTTGCATGTGCACACAGAAGAAGTAGTTGCATCACCAGTAATCGCCCAGAGAAATAAACAATTTTATTTACATAATTTTCTTTATAAAAATATACTTACTGTCCCTTACTTTTCAAGAAATGGTATCCAGCCTAAGTAAAAAGAACAAAATATTACCCAAAGAAGTAGGAAAGGTAGAAAAACAACATAAAAGGCTGCATATCTCTTGGCAACCAGTGTCCCTGCCTTCTCTGAGCAGCTGCTCTTTTAAGAGCCCTGGCTAATGGGGAAGGGACATTCACATGGAGGGAGAAGCAAGCTTTTTCTCTGTGTCCCTGCCTTTGCCTCAGAAACTGTTCCTTTACGATCCCTGGCTATTCACCCCAAAGAACCTTGGGAAATCTGGCAACAAGTACAGAAACAGGGAGAATCCTGCAAATGGCTTTCACACTAGAGCAATTGCACAAAAAAAAGAAGGAAAAAAAAAGAAAAAGAAAAAAAAGAGCAAATTTGTGAAACAGAAATGAATTTATGGTATTTCCCCAAAAATGCCTATTTGCTGGTTCATGTCACTTTCCTGTCGGATTCCAAGCGGTTTGCACACAATGTCATGTGAAAACCATTTGTGCAATTGAGCCTAATATGCTGGATAAGTGTGGGTTCTGACTTGGTTAAACTTCTAATTTTCCCCATGTGATAAACTCCCCAGGGTGCTACCTGAAGTCTTTGGAATGTGTAACTGTTCCCCAGGTCTCTAGTGGGTAGGCAAATGCCTTAGTGGTTCAACATTAAGGTAATTGCATAATTGTTCTTCTGCACCCATTGCCACACTAAAATGCCAGGAATAACGGAAGTGAACTGCGGGAAGGTGAGTGGGACTCCACATTTGGTCCATCATGCCATTTGGAGCAAGGCAGGGAGTAGCTGGCCAATATCACATCTTGTGGCTCTTGTTGATGCATTATATCTGGCAGCAGTGGCTCAGGGCGTGAAAAAACCTCCCCATAGGCTGGCACTGGGGCTTCCTCAAGCAGGGTAGGTCTTCCAAAAACTCACCATATGCCATGGGTGCTGGCAGTAAGACTGTGACTGTGGCCCTAGCATATACCTGCCAACGTTTCACAGATGAAAATGGAGACAAGTGTTGCCAAGCAACATCAGAGTGTGCCCAGGATGGCAAAAGTTATCAAAGAGGAAGAATACACAAGTTACGGGAGGCTGTAGAAATTTGCTCTTGCCTAAGTCTCCTCTCTATCCCCCCAGCACCCCACTGAGTTAACTGAATATAAATTACTTCTGTACTTTGAATACAGTTTCCAGTTATTGAGGAAAGCCAAGGAGAAAGGGGGAAAGGAGGAGGAGGAGAAAAATGGGGACATTTAAAAAGATTTAAACGTGAAATGAGAGACGCTTAATCAGGACTGCCCCTGCCAAGTTGGGACAGTTGGAGGGATGCTAGCAGCAAATATTGAGACTACTGGATACCATGAAACACCTCCTCCCTCAATTTTGGACCTTAGCTCAATTCCCTTCATGCCCATATCCGAACCAGCCGTCCCAGAAGTAGTTCTGGTTCCAAACTCAACCCTTTTTTCTGTAATATCATGAAGGCCTGCCACGTTTGGACCATGAAATCCTAAGGAATGAGGTGCTGTGACCTGGCAGCCACAGATTGTTATAAGTATTTTTCATTTATTTCAGAGTGCAGCATTTAACACCATTTATGGTTTGGAGTGGGGAGGGTGGTCATTTAAAAGGGGGAGATATACAAGATAAATGACCACTAGGTAAGCCTTCCATTGCATGCCACATCTTTGAAGGTTTGGGGAAGCTATACCACAAAGGTGAATTCAGTTATATTATATATCTCAAAATCGGCAACTATTTTAGCATCTAGACTGAGCTTTTGAATTAGACTTCTACACATCTGTGGGCTAGGAGCTTCCTGTTGATATCAATGAGATGAGTAAGATTTTAAGAGGTTCTTCCTTGACTGTAACATGAAAAATGTTCTATTTGGCACATACAATAACAGTATAATATGCCTCCAGTCATTCCACTATTTATTTGCTATTTGACTTTGCCCTTACTGTCTGTTATCATTTTCTAATACAACCTTGCTTCTGTTGCATCAGAAACATTATCTTTTATTTTCTGAGTTCTATAGCTTTATCTCTGTGCCATTAAAGATATTTCAGTGTTGTTGATAGTTGTCCTATTTGCATCAGAACCATTCTCCAAACCTTGCTTATTTAAACCTCTAATGCATTTTAAAGAAAGTTTGAGTTGCTCAATGTTGCTTTTGAGGTGCCTGAGTGTGTTTGTCCCTTTATTGGTGGATCCTGGAAGTCATTCTATTATTTTCTGTAGCAACTGCCCAGGGTCTTTCAGATAGTAATTTCATGCTTATCAGAAGGCAACTAATTCCAGGCATCATAGAATTAATCTATGTCCAGAAAAGGGTGGGGTGGGGGAATCAAACAATCAAGTTTTGAGCTTTTTTCAAACTTTCACTATGGGGAAGATGGAATTTTTTTGTCAGCCCAATGGAAATTAATTTGTGGTTGATTTGAATAGTATGTGTTTTGTGGTTTAGGCCATGGAAATTAATTGGGTGACCTTGGAAAAGTCACTTTCTAACCACAGAGTAAGACAGAGGCAAAACCCATCTGAACAAATCTTGCCAAGAAAACCCCATGATAGGGTCACCCTAAGATCACCAAAAGCTGGAAACAACTTGAAGGCACATAACAAGAAGTCAGTGTTTTTATTAATAGCCAAATTAGAATGTTGCCTTCCTTACTGTCAGGCAGCTTGCATAAATATGCAATAAAAGGATTGATCATACCAAGTGATTAGAAATTTAGCGGTCAAGAAAGTTTTTAAACAGAGGCTGAATGGCTGCATTTTAGGGATGATTTAACAGGATCTTTGCTTGACAGGATTGTAATAGATGACCTTACATTCCCTTTTAACTCTATGATTCCATGATTCTAAGAATCATCTCATAAAACAAGTATTTCCCCATACTTGGAAAATAATTCCATTTTATCCTAAGCTCAATAATGAATGAAGGAATGGAGGGAAAATGTAGGGTAAAAACTAATCAGATGTCCATCTTGTAAGAAATGATATCTTTTTTTTATTACATTACTTTTCAGAATTTTATATAACAATGTCATATTTCACAGAATCTCAGTATTTCAAGACTATTTAAAAAAATGGAAGAAAAATATGATACTAGAAATCTGCCACCTGCACTCTCTCACACTGGAGTAATAATATATCTTGCCAAGCAATCCTGAGAGGGACATTGGGCCTTTGCAGACTGCCAGAAATAGTGCAAATTGAATCCACTTTAAATTGAGGCACTGCCCTGGCTCAGTGCTAGGGAATTATGGGAACTGTAATTTATTGTGGCACCAGAGCTCTCTGACAGAGAAAGCTCAATGTCTTAGAAAAAAAAATACAATTCCCATGATGCCCTGAGCCAGGGCAGTGCCTCAATTTAAAGTGGACTCAATTTGCACTATTTCTGGCAGTCTGTAAAGGCCCTTTGTGTTCTTGTGCCTAACTACTTCAGACCTCAGCTATGTTTCTAAGGACACGGTGGCAACTTCTCTTCCCTTGCCATCTGTTCTCTCTTTTTCAAAAAAATCCCATACAACTGGTACCATTGAGAACAAAGATCAACATTCAATCTTCAGGGGGTACTGTCCAACAAATCCTAAGCCTCTCCCATTTCTCCTCTGTCAGAATGTTTCTTTTGGGTTCTTACTTGAGTGTAGGGGCAACAATGGCAATACATTGATTTCTGTTACCACACTGAGGAGTCATTCAAGGGTAAATCTCTATTTTCATGAGAAGACTTCCCTCTCTGCTGACAGAGAGTGAAGCCCATTCAATTGAGTTACCTTCACAGAACAGAAGCCTTAAAATAACTGGGATATATATAAATACAGATACAGCAAATTGAGTGGATATTTATCACAGACCAGACCACTTCCAATTAAAAAAAAAAAGTAAAGCTAGATAGGTGGGTTTGCAAACTCAGACTGTGATAAATTTAAATAGAAGCTATTAGTCTTCTCAATATATTAAAAAAGAGAAGAACATTATAACACCACTCTGGTAAATTCCTTTATGTTGAATTATCCTCTTTGTCTCAGTAGACTTTTCTTGCCATGGTATGAGTGTGTTTATCAAATGCAAATATTTACACAATCCTATTTCCCCCCATTCTTCCTTTTTCGTACTTATCAGAAGAAAGAGTATTTAAAAGATGTCATCTCCCAATGGTCAGAGATGAACATATGACTCTTTGTATTTGAAGAGTAGATTCGAATGATAAATTTTAATTTGGGTCATACAGGCTTGTCAAAATAAAACTCTTATTCTTAATTTTTCATCAGGATAGCTTTTGGGAGCAAACCCAGTGGCAGTGTCCATAGAAAAAATGGAAAATAGGGTTTCTTTTCCTCTTTTTCTTTTCATCTGATTCCAGTGGAGAAAGCCTTTTCTGTTTTTTATCTGCCTCCTGAATATTGTTCTTTGTGTAACAGCAGTGGACAAAACAGCTTTTCCTTAATCTGAACAGCAGAGAGCAGCCTAGTATTTCCACACTAGGTAAAACAGGCCACATCTCAGTCTACGTAATGTAAAGGACCCAGCAGTAATACCCAGCATAGCAAGGCTTAGAAATAAAACAGTGAAATGACTGGAGGGAGACTGCTGAACACAACAGTTTCCTAGGAGAGAGACTGTCCGATGATGTATTTTGCTTAGCAATTTCACCAAAATAAAAAACAACACAGTTCATCATATCATTTAAATAACAATTGAACAATTTATATTTCTGATGACTTAAACAATTCCTCTGCAGAAACAATATATTGCTCATTTTAATATTTGACCACATGTGTCTCAGAAGATATCACTGTGAAAAAAGCTTTCCTTCCTGCCTTATAAAGGATTTCTTCCTGCATTATAAAATATACGGTAAATGTTTCTTTCATATTGGTATATGCAAGCCACATTAATTAGAAGAAGCGATTATACCTTTAAAAAAACAACAACAACTATTAACTGGATTAGCAGTGCAAGCCTAGATGCATTTACTCAGAAGTTAGTTCCACTGAATTCAGGGGCCTTTACTACTAAGGAAGCAGGTAAAGGATTACAGCTTTAGCCAAACAATTAGCAGAGCAACCAGTCCTATGGAGCCTCAGAATGTATGATGTGAAGATGAGTAACTATACACTTGTCTGGGACACAAAACCTGTCACAGCTCAGAGTAGGACCATGGAAAGACAAAACACAGCTGTAGTTAGAGTATTCTGTATCATGACTGCAAAGAGAATCTCAATGGGTGTTTAAATAATGAGCAGTCTTCTTAGAAGGAGATAGTGTTTGGCAGCAATTCTAATTTCTACAAAAGACAGACTGTGGAGGGAGGATGTTAGCATGATGTGGAGAAACCTCATCATTGGTGGAAAGAAATTACACTGGCAAGAGTATATATGCACCCCGCATGGGCCCAGTATGCCCATAGAAATCTCTGTAGGGTAGGAGTACTACCTGCAGTGTTTTACCAACAATAGGGTCCATTTGGGGTGTGTGTGTGGTATGTTGGATCTACATGGCCTTGGGTCTGCTGAATCTAAACCACCCTGATACTTTGACATGCCCCTAAACTTTCTCAGCTCTACTCTGGCATAGAACAGTGGAGCCTTGTTTTACACAGGGGATCAATTTCGGAATCCCCTGTGTAAGGGAAACCTCATCATTGGTGGAAAGAAATCCCATTGATTTCAATGTGTGCCATTAAAAGGGGCAGGGCTCACTGTCCGTGTGACCCTGAGTCTGTGTATGGCGAGTCCGCTGTATTTTTTTTAAAAAACAACAAAGGCAAAAATATGCTAGGAAAAAAAAGTGTCCACACTTCCAGCCCTGGCCACAATGAGACACTAGGGTTTTGGATTGCCTACCATCAAACACTTCCCCCCATGTCCTGCCTTTACACTTAGCATTGCTTTTGTTGTTGTTAACTGCCTTCGGATCTGTCTCGACCCATGATGACTCTATGGATGATACATATCCAGGCCCCTCTGTCCTCTACTGCTCTGCCCAGCTCCTGCAATCTCATATTCATGGTCTCTTTAATAAAGTCCATCCATCTAGCATGTGGCCTTCCTCTCTTTCTACTTCCCTCCACCTTTTCTAACATTATTGTCTTTTCCAACAATTCATGCCTTCTCATGATGTGTCCAATGTACAACAGTCTAAGTCTTGTCATCTTGACTTCTAGGGATATCTCTGGCTTGATCTGCTCTGGGACCCATTTGTTTGTCTTTTTGTTTGTCCTTGGAATCTTCAGCACTCTTCTTCAGCACCACATCTCAAATGCGTTGATTTCCCCCATCTTCTTTCTTGACTGTCCAGCTCTCACATCCATACATGGTAATAGGGAATACGATGGCATGTATGATTCTGACCTTTGTGCTGAGTTGTACGTCTTTGCATTTTAGGATCTTTTCTAGTTCTTTCATCTTCTTCTGATTTCCTGGCTGCAGTCCCCGTTGTGATCAATCCTGATTTCCTGGCTGCAGTCCACGTTGATCCCAGATATGAGAACTCTTTTACTATTCCTATTTCCTCATTGTCTAGTCTGAATGTGTGTAAGCTCTCTGTGGTCATTATTTTTGTTTTCTTTATGTTCAACAGTAAGCTTGCCTTTGCACTTTCTTCTTTGATCTTCCTTAGTAGTTGTTCCTGGTAGGTATGGTTCTGCTAGTATTATGGTGTTGTCAGCATATCTCAGATTGTTGATATTTCTTCCTCCTATTTTCACTCCTCCCACTCCCATGTCTAAGGCTGCTTTCCTTACAATATGTTCTGCATATAAGTTGAATAGGTAGGGTGATAGGGTGCAGCCCTGTCTGACTCCTTTGTCAATTGGGAACCATTTTGTATCTCTGTGTTCTGTTCTGGCCTCTTGTCCTGAGTACAGATTCCTCATTAGGACTATCAGATGTGTTGACACTTCCATGTCTTTAAGGGCATTTCATAGCCTTTCATAATCTATGCAGTTGAAGACTTTGCTATAGTCTATAAAGCACATGCTGGGGTTTTTTTGGAACTCCCTCCTATGCTCCAATAACCATCATATATTTGCAATGTGATCCCTGGTGCCTCTTCCTTTCCTGAACCCTCCTTGGACCTCTGGGATTTCTCTCTCCGTGTGTGGTTGGAGTCTATGTTTGAGCATAATATTGCTTGCATGGGAGATTAGTGCTATGGTTTTATAGTTGCTGCAGTCTCTTGTGTCTCCTTTTTTTGTGGATGGGAATGTATATTAATCACTTCCAATCTGTTGGCCATCATTTCATTTTCCATATCTGTTGATATATGTTGGTTAGCACTAGAATTGACTCTGTCAGTGTGGATTGCAACAGTTCTATTGGTATATCTGTTCCTGGAGTCTTGTTTTTTGCCATTTCTTTTTTTGCAGCTGCCACCTCAGTTTTTAGAATATGAGGTTCATCTTCATATGGCTCTTTGCTCCATGTGTCCTTCATTTTGTCATCTTTTTTGTATAGTTCTTCTGTGTATTGCATCCAACGTCTTTTTATTCCTTCTTGCTCTTGAATTATGTTATTTTTATTGTCATAGAGCAGGGGTAGGCAACCTTTTTGAGCCAGGGCTGGGTTACTGTCCCTCAGACAATTTGGGGGGGGGGGGGCGAAGCACCAAAAATAAATAAATAAATAAATAAATAAATAAATAAAAATATATTTTTTAAAAAATTAAAAAAATTAAAAAAAATATGCATGCACACTCTCTCAGCTCCAAAAAAGCCATGGCAAACCCCCTGTGGAGATTTTGCTAAGAAAAACCCAAGAATAAGTAATAACAACAATAACAAATATCATCATGGCAGGCGGCGGCGGCGGCGAGGGAGGCAGCAGGGGGCGGTGGCGGCAGCGGCGGCAGGACTGGCCAAGGGCCGGTCCAAAGGCCTCAGGGGGCTGCATCCAGCTCCTGGTCCTTAGGTTGCCTACCCCGTCATAGAGTGTCCCGGTCCTTGGTTTGAACTTTCCCTTGATTTCTCAAATCTTGTGGAATTGGTCTCTTGTTCTTCTCTTTTTGTTGTCTTCTATTTCTCTACATTTGTTGTAATAATTTTCTTTATCTTTGTGAACTAGCCATTATACGGTTGTGTTTATAGTTCTTAGTTTATTCCTATATCCTTTTTGTTTTGTTTCTTTCCTTTATTACTTGTGGTGTTTTATCTGTCATCCATGGTTTCTTCACTTTCTTTTTGTCTGTTGGAAGTGTCTTTATGCATTCTTCTTTTATTATGTCCCTGGCTTCAGACCAAAGCTCTTCTGATTCACAATCTATTATACTTAGTACTGCAAATCTGTTCCTTATATTGTCAATGAATTCTGTGGAAATGTTGTTTAAATTGTATTTTGGTATGATGACTGGTTTTGTTCTCTTCTTGAGTTTTACTTTTATTTTTGAAACAAGTACTTCATGATCTGTGCCACAATCAGCACCTGGCCTAGTCTTGGCCACCAATATGGAGGTTCACCATCTTTTACTTCCAGTTATGTAATCTATTTGGTTTTTGTGTTGGCCGTCTGGTGATGTCCATGTGTATAACCTTTTCTCTGGTTGTATAAAAAATGTGTTTGGAATGAATAGGTTGTTGGCTTCACAAAAATCTATCAGATTTTTATGACACTGCAGTTTGCATTGCTTTGCCCTGCATTGAATAACCTGAAATGACAGTGATCTTAACCATAGCTCAGAATGGTTAAGCTGAAATCAAATATTTGGAATACTTCAATGTCTTATTTTCTTAAACTCGACTGCAGGGATATGAATGATGAATCTGCTGCAGCCTCAAAAATCGAGACTTGTGGCGACCTCCCAGAGGGCTTTCTCTGTTGTTGCCCCCAGGCTCTGGAATGACCTGCTGGATGAGATCCGTCAGTTAACATCTCTGGACAGTTTTAAAAAAGGTGTCAAAACGGATCTCTTCCAGCAGGCCTTTCCAGACTAAATATCCCGGCCTCAGGATCTCCCCTCCCCTCCCCCTCTACAGTGCCTATACAGCCCCCCCAAAAATGGAAGTGGTGGGGTTTGTATGGTTTGTACTTGAATTTTATATTTTAATTAATCTGTTATTGTTTTAATTGGTATCTGATTTAATAATGTTTTAAGGGGGGGAGGGAATATACTGTTTTATCTTTATTGTTCTTTTATCTGTTGTAAACTGCCCAGATTGGTTCACCATAGGGCAGTATAGAAATAAAAATTATTATTATTATTATTATTATTATTATTATTGTTATTATTTTCACATTCCTAGCATCTGAATTTATGAATGTGCCTATTCAAGCAGTGATCCAATGTAAACCTATCTGGGAATAAGTTTCACTAGATTCACTGTAGCTTATTCTGAGGAGATAGGGTTGCAGCTGTGTGGAATGGCAACTGCTAGTGGCCCAAGCTGCACTTAAAATATAAGAGAGGTGGGTATGAGGAGTGTCACTATTAAGGTTTGGCAAGTTCTGAAGGTCCACATGCTGAACTGGCCTGTGAGGAAGAGGCCTTAGCAGATTTTTAAAAATAAAAATTTAAACCCACATAAAATAGACTCCTTTTCCACCCACCTGAAGATGTGATTTCTGACATTCCACCCCTATTCATACATGATTCATTAGTATTTGGAAGGATTAATTTCATTATTGACAAATAAAATCCTCCACTAATAAACAACTCCCATACTCACACTTTATTAATAAATTTTAAATTTATACCTGCATGAACTTCTTTTTCTATTTATATATAAATAGAAATTTAATAACCAACTAATTCATTACAAATGAATTAATTGACTTTAATATGCTATAGGTTACTGAAAATGGTATTGAATATGGTAGGGATCTTCCCATTGACCACTAAATGCAGTACAGTCAATGGGATTAAATATCACATTATTTATTTCCTTCTCACATTGACTATAATTGTATATCAGTTTGGTTCCAAATTTCAGGGTTAAACTGCAATGCCATTAAAAAAAATATCCCATGGAGCACTGGGACTCCAACCACACATGGAGACTCCAACCATGAAACTCCAACCATACATGGAGAAAAAAATCTCACAGGTCCAGGATTGAGGAAAGGCACTAGGGACCACATTGCAAACATACAATGGCTAATGGAGCACATCAAGGAATTCCAAAAGAAAAGCAGCATGTATTTAATAGACTATAGCAAAGCCTTTGACTACATAGTTCATGAAAGACTATGGAACACCCTTAAAGACATGGGAGTGCCAATACATGTGATAGACCTGATGAGAAATCTATACACAGGACAAGAAGCTACTGTCAGAACAGAACATGGAGAAACAGAATGGTTCCCAATTAGCAAAGGGGTAGGACAGGGCTGTATCCTTTCACCCTATCTATTCAACTTGTACGCAGACCATATTAGATGAAAAGTATGCTGGGATACAGAAGAAGGAGGAGTGAAAATAGGAGGAAGGAATATCAACAATCTAAGATACACAGATGACACCATAATACTAGCAGAAAACCTCAAAGACCTGGAACAACTACTAAGGAAAATCAAGGAAGAAAGTGCAAAGGTAGGCTTACTGCTGAACATAAAGAAAATAAAAATATGACCATAGAGAATCTACACAAATTCAGCCTAGACAATGAGGAAATAGAAATACCTGGGATCAATCATTGATAGCAACTGGGACTGCAGCCAGAAAATTAGAAGATTAAGAATGGGGAGGGCGGCTATGAAAGAACTAGAAAAGTTCCTAAAATGCAAAGATATACAACTGAGCACAAAAGTTAGAATCATACAAGCCGTTATAATCCCTATTACCATGTATGGATGTGAGAGCTCGACAGTTAAGAAAGAAGATAGGAAGAAAATTAATTCATTTGAGATGTGGTGCTGGAGAAGAGTGCTGAGGATTCCATGGACAGCCAAAGAGACAAAAGCATGGGTCCTTGAACAGATCAAGACAAAAATCTCCCTGCAAGCCAAGATGACAAAAATGATACTGTTGTACTTCGGACACATCATGAGAAAGCATGACTCATTGGAAAAAACAATAATGCTAGGAAAGGTGGAGGGAAGTAGAAAGAAAGGAAGGTCGCATGCCAAATGGATGGACTCTAGTAGGGAGGTCACGGGAATAAGTTTGCAGGAACTAAGTAGAATAATGGAGTAGAGGGAGTCTTGGAGATGTCTCAGCCCATGGTGACCCTGTGGATGAGACAGCTCCAAAGATTGACTCTATGGCAGTTAACTACAACAAAAATGGAGCACTGGAGAACACATAGAGTACACCCTCCCCACAAAAGGCTTTGGGAGGACTTGAAGTCCATGGCTAGCATTTTATCCAGCCATGAAACACAGAACACAGATTGAGGGAACATATACGCTGTAGAAATCATGCACCTTGACATCACTTTAAGTGATGTTGGTCCATCCTATGGAATCCTGGGATTCATAGTTTTATGAGGCATTTATCCTTCTCTTCCAAAGAGGGCTGGTGCCTCACAAAACTACAGAACCTAGGATTCTGTAGGATGGGGCCCTGGCAGTTAAAGTGGGGTAAGACTGCATTATTTTGACAGTGTAGATGCACCCTAAGTCAAAACAGTAAGTTCATCCTTCCTTCCTTCCTCTCTCTCTTTCCCTAATTGTTCAGAAGTTAATACTTTAAACAAAATACGGTATTCATATTTGGCACAGTTCCAGTATAATGTTGAAATACAGAGTTTGCTTGTCTTATGAGAAAGCAGTTTAATTCTTTTGGAATAGAGGTGGTAAAATGCTTATTTGCAGGCACCATGGGTGTGCTTTGGAGAATATATGTGTACCCTTTTGTAAAGTGGATTGGGAATCTGATGTGACAGATGGATTTTCTAATAAGCTTTTCTTTACCAAAAAGATTCTCTTCAAATGTCACAGATTTAGGTGAACAATTCCAGCCTCCTAAAATTAATGAGAACATCATTGTTGATTTCAATGGGATATAGATTACATCTCTGGTTTCTTGTTCTTAAGTCTGGTGGCTTGCTTTGTAGTCTGGAAGATTTATCAACTCTGGAGGAGGAGATGGCCCCAAATCCTTACTTTTAAAACTTACTGATTTATTAAAACATGTTTGAATTGAACCTCACCAGGGCAGGAAACAAATGTAATTGGAAAAGCAAAATATTCCCTAAATATGTTATATTGGGCTGCATATACTTATTCAACAGTTGAATAGAAAAAGACCTTAAACTAGTTGATTCATTTTAAATGTTATCATGTAGTTTAGCCATGCTTGCAGATGTAGCTGTGTTGGCCATTTAGCAAATTCAAACAAAAATCCATCAGTGAAACCTTTATTCGGTTGGCCAATAAAGGTATCACTTATGGATTTTTGTTTGAATGAGTTTGCTTCTATTACATACCATTTTCTTTTTGTGCCATGTCTTTTCTAAGCATGCAGGCAAGACCTATTTTGGTTGTTATTGATCTTATGATAGCCACTCAGGGAAACTTTTCATCTAATTTGCATCCCACTCCCACACAAAGGGTTGGGATGGGATGCATAGTTTGCCATAGTTTTTCCTCCCAGTGTTGTTTGGGGCCAGGGCTTCCTTTCTATCTCGTTGGCCTTTCCTTCATTTTGTTTTTTCACCTCGTTCGGTGTCTTCCAGTTGGGAGGTTTTTGTGCACCCCCTCTTTCCCTTGTTTTTGCCTGCTTGTTACCGGCTTCTCCCTCCCTTCTTTTAGGCCCTTTTAATTATTATAGGCCTGGCAGCCATTTTAGGCCCCTTTTGATTATAGGCCTGGCAGCCATTTTGGGCCCAGTGGCCATTTGATATTGCTGCATCTGCAGCCATTTTGCTCATATGCTCAGTGGCTATTTTATATTTCTGCATTTGCAGCCTTGTTTAGAAAAGGCCTGTGGCCTTGTGGGTGGGTGTGTCTTATGCAACATAAGAGGGCCCCAGTTCTGCAATAGGAAGCAGACATCACTGGTTTTAGAGCTAATTGCCATGCTAAGCTGAGTTGACTGGACAGTTTTTGGATGGGAGTCTGCCAATAAATATAAGTGCTTTTGGCTTTTTATTTGCCTGCCTGGGGCCAGCTGTCACAGTATCGGTGACAATCTGTGCTAGTCATTTCATTCTTAAATCACTTTGTGACTTTTGCTGGGTGTTGCCACCACACAATGCTTTCTGGGTTATTCCCACTATCTCAAAGACATTTGAAGATAATTTATTGGCTTAATTGTGGCAATTTTACTCTTAGCTTTGTCATCCTTAGTGTTTTATTGTGGTTATTAATTAGCTGGTTTACTTACATTTTGCATAACCTGTCAATTTGTTCTGCTTGGCTATGCCGCCTAGCAAAGGAAAAGAGGGTAATAAGGGCAAATGTCCAGCCCCAAAGGCTCCTAAATGTCCCTTAGTTGAGCCTTATTCATCTAGTGATGATTCAGATGATTTGCTGGTGGAAGAGATGTTCTCCAGGATTCAAGCCCTGGAGAAAGCACATGGGGTGTCCGCTAGGGCTATTCTTCAATATTCTCAACCCCCTTGGGCTGCTTCTAAGCATGCTAGATACAAATAGTTGTTTAACAAGATGAAATCACTTTTTTGGAAAAGGAACGTGCTCAGGTTGCTGTGCAGGTGTCCATGTCATTGGGTGCTGAGGCCATGCCACACCCAGACACAGATGTTACACTTCTACCAACTGTGGTGCCACCTCCATCAGGTGAGTCAAGCACATTATAAAGTGCTCCTGTTGTGGGATACTCATGGCCATAAGGGGTGCCTAGTTATTCACACAACAAAATCATTCATTGCCAAATGAAGGGATAGCTGTACCACCAGCGACGCAAGCCACACAGTGGCCACTAGCCCTACCTGCTTGGGGAATGTGGCCTGGCTATTCCATGACATCCCCTTACCCACCTCTGCTAGCCAACTTAACCCAACAAGGGTCCCAAGCCAAGCAGGGCTGCAACACATTAGCACACTCTGCCATTCCCTATGGTGAGTTGTCTCTTCCTCTAGGGCAGGGGTAGGTAACCTTTCCCCTTTAAGGACCGAGGGACTTCAGCTCCCAGAATCCCAGGAGCTATTGGCCAACATGGGACTATTGGCCAACATGGCTGAGGCTTCTGGGAGCTGAAGTCCCTCGGCCCTTAAAGGGGAAAGGTTGCCTACCCCTGCTCTAGGGGATCACCTTCTCTAGTCTACCATAGATAAGATACTCAGGAGTGAATATGTAGATGTCTTTTCCCTACTCTATTGGGAGATGGAAAAGAAAGATAAGGAGAAGCTTGATGATAAAGATAAGGAGGTTTTAAAATGGCAAAAAGTTAAAGCAATTTTGCTAACTGGTTGAATGGGTTCTTTATCTATGTAGGTGTTATTGCTAAGGCTCAGCCATTGTGTGCAGCGGCCTTGATTCAATATATGGATATTGTACACTAGGCTTATGTTGACTACTCTGGGCCTGCTTGGCTACTATATGATGAGGCTTTTTATATGCATGAAGCTATTTATCCTACTTTACATTGGGATCTTTTGCACTCCCAACTTTGGATGCAACTAATGACACCACTGCGCCCCATGAAAGGCAATTGTACACATAGTGGATATTTGGTCCACAAATCTGATAGCACTTCATCTGTCAAGAAGCAGGATAATTCTGCTAAGTCCCAAAAGCTTCTGTGTTGGGAATTTAGCTTTCAGGGATTATGGAACTTTAAGGTCTGCAAGTATAAGCATGAGGGTTTGGTCTGTAAGGGGCCACACTCCTTTCAGAATTGTACCAGAGGGAGGGGCCAATCAAGTGCTAATAAAGATGGCCAGTGCAATAAAAAAGGGGGAGATGCCCCTCAACCTTCAAAAGGGTCCCAGCCCAAATAACATACAGGTACTGAGACATCTTTTGTCTTTATACCCTTACCGTGAAGTGGTCCAATATTTGTTACAAGGTTTTTGTAATGGCTTTTGCATCTCATTTCAGGGAGTGCATCACCCATTCTTATCTAATAATCTTAAGTCTATTATAGGCATCGAGCACATTATTAGGGCAAAGATTACAAAAGAGGTATCTGAGGGTCGCGTTGTTAGTCCATTTATGGTTTCCCCCAGTTAGCAATTTGGGGGTTTCCCCTTTAGGCATAGTACCCAAGAAAGCCCCAGGGGAATTCCACATCATCCAACACTTGTCCTATACCCATGGGTCATCAGTCAATGATGCCATACCCCATGATTTATGTTCTGTTAGGTACACATTATTCAATGAGGCAGTTAGGTTAGTTCACAGCTATGGTTTGGGGGCTGAACTTGCCAAGTGTGGCATCAAGTCTGCATTCTGTTTCTTACCAGTTCACCCATCAGATTTTGAGTTGTTGGGTTTTCGGTTGGATGGGCAGTTTTTTATGGACCAAGCCCTCCCTATGGGTTGCTCAGTTTCATGTGTAGCTTTCAAAATGTTTAGCACTTTTTAAGAGTGGTCCCTTAGGGAAAGAACTGTTTTTTGTGGTGTGGAGCACTATCTGGATGATTTCTTATTCGTTGGTCAGTCAGGTTCCGGTCACTGTTCTTTTTTATTGAAACAGTTTTATTGAGAAGCCCTTGTTCTTGAGCTGGGTGTGCCACTAGCCCCTGAGAAGACTGAAGGACCCTCCACTCGATTGGAATTTTTGGAAATTACTATTGATATAATTAATCAGTTTTCTATGCTTCCAGGGGATAAAGTTTCTAGCTTGTTGCAGCGCCTTCAGCACTCCTCAACCCAACAAAAGGCTACGCTACATGATTTTCAGGAGATCATTGGTCACTTGAATTTTGCCTGTAAGGTATTTGCCCTGGGCAGAGCATTTTTAGGGCATCTGTGTGACGCAAGTAGTTGGAATTCAAAGGCTGCATCACAGAATTTGGCTTACATCCAGCATCAAGGCTGACCTGGAGGTTTGAATACAATTTTTGAAAGGATTTAATGGGGTTTCCTTTTGGTGAGGAGAACTTAATCTTAAGGACGCTTTGTAAATAGTGTCTGATGCTGCAGGGTCAGTAGGATTTGGTGTGTTCTTTAATGGGAAATGGTGCACACAGGCGTGGCCTGACAATTGGGCCCATTCAGCACTGATTTGTCCTTTCTTGAATTTTTTTCTAATTTTGGTGACTGTGGCAATATGGGCTGAGGAGCTGTTGAACTCTTCAGTCCATTTTTGGTGTGACCACCTTGCCACTGTACACGTTATTAACTCATTAACCTCCAAATCTCAAAAGGTTATGCGCCTTATCCGGGCTTTTACTCTTCAGTGTCTACGCTTTAACATTTTGTTTACAGCATGACACATGCCAGGGATTGATAATGCTATTCGAGATGCTTTTTCCTGTAAACTTTAACTAACGCCTTACCTCCACCTGTGCCGCATTTACTACACTATTGCATGTACCTATAATAAATAATAAAATAATAAAACTTTATTTATACCCCACCTTTAGCCAGGGCTGTCAAGGCGGCTTACAAGTTAAAAAGAGTACACCCATACAAATCAGCAACAAATACCCCCCCCCTTAAAAATATATTAAATCGTTAAACTGATTAAAATCTCATTTAAAACCAAATTAATAAAACATATAACATAAATAGACAGCAGCTTTACAGACATCTAGGAAAGAGCTATCTGATGGCAGGAGGGAGATTGTGTTATTCCGGAAGAGATCCGTCTTGATGGCTTTTTTAAAGCCATCTAAGTTGGTTATCTGATGGATCTCCTCCAGCAGGGCATTCCACAATCAGGGGCCCGTAGCAGAAAAAGTCCTCTGAGAGGTCGTTGCCAGCCTAGTTCTTATTGGTTGAAGCAACTTCCTCCCAGAGGACCTGAGGGCACAGGGCAGATTATATGGAGATAGTACACTACATGGCAGTGGATTGACTCCTCCTTCTATTTGCTTGCACTTTTCAGCTATTGCATTGTGGCTGAAATTACAAGGGGGTTGTTACCCAACTGTTGATTTCTGCATAAGAAAAGTGCTTGAGGGCTGGACTATGGAGAGGGATAGAGTAGTGGATGCTAGGATTTTGCTTTCTCCAGATATATTGAAAGGTTTACTCCAAGTATGGTCTGATATTTGCATATCGCCATATGAGGCTTTACTATTTCATGCCGCCTCATTGACAGCATTCTTTCGGGCATTAAGAATAAATGAATTGGTTTTGTCCTCCAAACGAAACACATCTTGAAAGGCTTTATATTTTGCCAATCTCCAGGTTACACCCCAGTCTGTTACGCTGTTAATTCGTTCTTCTAAAACTGACCAACAAATCAAGGGCTCAAACATTTCACTTGAATTAGTTGTGAAACCTTACATCTGCCCAGTTAGAGCACTCCTTGATTACATACATCTGAGAGGACACAGTGCAGGTCCTTTGTTTATTCATCAGGATGCTTCACACTAAGTAAATATCAATTCTGAAGTATTATTTCTAGGGAGCTAGCTGCACTTGGTCTCACAAATGCACACTTTGCCACACACTATTTTCGCATAGGTGCTGCTTCAACCGCTGCTGTGCTTGGATTTCATTCTCAAGTTATCAAGTGAATCGGCCAATGGAAGTCCTCTACTTATCGGAAATATGTTCAGAACTTTCATTAACATGTTTTTCTTTTCCAGATCACATCTGGTGGTTGAGGAGACATTGAGTGCTGGTGTGTGGCCACAACATGATCTATTGAGCAGCCCATCAAGCCAAGTGACCCACTTCAGATCCCATCTTGGATTGAGTGATGTTGCTCAGTTTCATTGGCTCAGCAAGCGTGGGCTGCTTTGGTATGGCCTGTTGCTATTGTTATTTAAGGAGCACCATGGGCCTCCTCCTCAAGTTGGGGCTATTCATTTTGGGGGTAACGATCCTGGTCTGATAAAAGGGATTGCTCTAGTCTTGCAAGCAAAGCAAGATTTTAAAGCGATCAAGCGGCAATGGTATGGAGGGGCAAGAGCAACTCTCGTTGCCTGGATAAAGCCCAACGGCGGGCTAATTCTGAGATTTGCCATGCTTTGGAAAGTGGTTTGGGTCATTTTTTACCATATCCGCAAATCATATTTCAAAGGCCCGAGTTTTATCGAGTGGATGGAGTTCACCTGTCTGAACTAGGCAATTCTATTTTCTTAATGGACCTACAACAGGGCATTAAGAGTGTTTTGGATGCCTTGGTGGGAGATACGGGTTAAGCAGATACTTGCTCCATATCTTTGGCATGATTTGAAAGAAATTTGGATTCCAGTGACACCTAGAACACCATTTGGGTGGAAGGGAGGTCTACAGAACCACCTTTTTGGGTCTTGGGATCTGGGGGGTAGGGAAAGAGATACCTATTGGGACTGCATGGAGGATAAACCACTCTCTTTAATTCTTGGGTATTGGGAGAGGGACTTTCATGTTAGTCTTCCTGATGCGGGTCAGCCAACAAATAAACCAGCTTTTGGGTTACCGTTGGGGCTCAGGTGCTATCGCCCAGGGGAGGCTGTGGAGGTGGTCTCGGAGATAGACTACCAACTGCAGCTGCTCCCATCCTTGGCTATTTCCATATCATTGCCGCTTGATCGCTTGGTTTGCAGTTCTGTTAAGAAATTAATAAATGGGTCAAGTTAATAAATGGCCCTATTTGAACCCACTTTCCATTGTCTTGTCTCATTATTCCTGGGGAGGGTGGGCAAATAGCAGAGTAAAGTACCAAGAAATAAAAACATAAACAGACAAACTACTGAATGATATGAGCTTTCAAGATTAATTTTCCAAGTTGGGATGAAGCTCAGTCTGCATGATGGATGGTGGTTTAATTGTAGTGTATCATCTCACTCAACCTTACGTCTTTATTGCATGATACTGCTTCTCACGCAACTAATTTAGTGCTAAATGACACAACCAGCAGTATGGGAAGTGTGCCAGTATTGAGCCATCTGGATGCAGTCTAAGAAACACTTCAATGATAGGTAAATATTGCTAGTGCACCTGGAATATACTGGTTGTTCATTTATTATTAACAAATAATTTTCAAAGGCCTTAAACTAAACCACAGACAGGTGTTTATTTACTTGTTTAACATCATTCTGTCCCATTTCTCCTCACAGTGTTCAAGGCAGTCACCTCAAAGGAATGTTTCAGAGCTAAAATGTCTAATAGTTAGCTCAATCCCTTAAAACCTTGCTTTCCAAGTTGCTTACTGAAGCCGTATTCACTAATAAGTGGTTTTGCTTCAGCCCAGTGGTTTGATTCTACTCTTCTGGTTTGTTCCAGCAGGTTGCAATAAAATCTGTAAGGCTCTCCACAGCTGCAAGAGCTATTGCCAGTGGCAGTGCTGAGGAATATGATGGTGGTGACACAGATGATGCTGACAGACTGACATTATGGATTAATTCATGAGATATTGGCTGATGCATCAAGACCTTTGTGAACCATCACCAGAACAATGCGTTGTTCTTCTTTCAAGCAGATAGGTAGACTGGCAGGCATGCCATTATGCACTGTCTAGAGACAAGGTCCAGGTATCAGATATTAGAGAGCAGGATACACACTACTGTGACTCAGAGATTTAAAATAGGGGGTGGGGGGGATAACACTGGGGCCCACCATATTACTATGAGGAGGGATTAAAGTTAGATGGTAGATCATATTTGTTTCTCTGAATCAATATACCTATTGTCCAGATTGTGTATAATTTGCAGAAGCCAAATCAGAAGTAGTATTATAGCAGAGCAAGCAACATTCTGGAGAGTGAGTTGCTGGCCCAAACCCTTCTCTATAAGAGGCAGAGATAGAGATAGATAGATAGAGACCTTGTGCTGTTTAACCAAGCCTTATAGTTTGAGTAGGGATGTATGAATTGGTTCCCATTGGTTCCTCCCTGTAATAAGCGAACTGCAAGAAAAATGTCATGTTGTAGATTGGGAATGGATCAGGTCCATCATACCAAAACAGATTTATAGGTGATCAGGTTGAGAAATTTGACTTTATTGATAATTAATGGGTGCAGCAGGTGTTCTACAATGGGAGAGATTTCACAGGCCTTCAAGGACAAGATAGCTTGCCAAAGTCTATTTAGACCCATCCCACATGTCATCAGTTTATCATGGTTTACCCTCTAGTTCAAAACTGAATAATAATAATAATAATAATAATAATAAAATTTATTTTTACCCCACCTCTCTGAGAGCAATCGGGGCGGCTAACAACATGTTGAAATACCAATACAATCAACCCCTATACCCTCCCCCCCAAATACAGATGAAAACAATACAGATTAAAACAATACAGATTAAAACCAAACAAAGATAAACCATTAATACAATAAAATGGGAAGCTGGCGATATTGTTTTTATGGCTCGGGAGAAGACTTCTAGAGGACTCTCCTAAAATGGATTCCTGAGGCAGGGATATCTATCCTGGAAAGGCCTGCCGGAAGAGATCCGTCTTGACAGCCTTTTTAAAGCTGTCTAAAGATGTCAATTGACGGATCTCATCCAGCAGGCCATTCCACAATCTGGGGGCGACCACAGAAAATGCCCTCTGAGAGGTAGCCGAGAGCCTAGCTTTTTGTGACTGGTGCAAATTCCTCCCAGAGGACCAGAGTGCGCGGGGAGGATTGTACGGGAGAAGGCGGTCCCAAAGATAGTTTGGACCCAAGCCATTTAGGGCTTTAAAGGTGATAACCAACACCTTGTACTGGGCCCGGAAACTAATAGGCAGCCAGTGGAGGGACCTTATACCGGCGTAATATGGTCCCTCCTAGATGTTCCAAACACTACTTTGGCTGCCATATTCTGTATCAATTGCAGTTTCCGTACCAAGCACGAGGGTAGCCCCATGTAGAGTGCATTACAGAAATCTAGACGTGAGGTTACCAGCACGTGCACAACAGTCTCGAGAGCCCTTACTTCCAGAAAAGGGCGCAGCTGGTGTATCAGCCGAAGCTGATAACAGGCTCTCCTGACTGTCACATTTACCTGATTCATCATCAGGAGCGACGAGTCCAGGAGCACCCCCAGATTGCAAACGCAGTCCTTGATGGAGAGTGTGACCCCATCCAGGACCGGAGGTTGCAACCCAATTCTTGGTTTCGGGGCCGCTACCGTGAGCACCTCCGTTTTGTCTGGATTCACCCTCAATCTGTTTTTCCTCATCCAGCCCATTACTACCCAAAGACATTCATTGAGAGAGGAGAGGCCATCAGAATTCGAGGCCGACGAACAAGACATGGAGAAATAGATTTGGGTGTCATCAGTGTACTGATAACACCCAGCTCCATAACTCCGAATGATCTCACTCAGCGGCTTCATATAGATGTTGAATAACATTGGGGACAGAATAGCAACTTGTGGAACGCCACAGGTGAGCTCCCTTTTACTGGAGCAACTGTCCCCGAGCAGCATCCTCTGGGACCTGCCCGAGAGGAAGGAATGGAACCACTGGAGCACAGTGCCTCCAATTCCCAACCCCCTCAGGTGGTCCAAGAGGATGCCATGGTCTATCGTGTCAAAAGCTGCCGAGAGGTCTAAAAGCACCAATAGGGTCACACACCTGTTGATACTCAGACGCAGATCGTCGGTCAAGGCAACCATGGAAGTCTCAACCCCAAAGCCTATCCTGAAGCCAGTTTGAAATGGGTCTAGATAATCAGTTTCATCCAAGATCACTTGGAGTTGAAGAGCAACCACCCTCTCAATCACCTTGCTCAAGAATGGTAATAATGAGACTGGCCTATAGTTGTTCATATCCAGGGGGTCCAGGGAAGGTTTTTTGAGAAGTGGCCTGACAGCGGCTTCTTTCAAACATGATGGAATATAACCTTCCCTGAAGGATGCGTTGATGTCCGTAAGGAACAACCTCAATACATCCCCCCCCAGACGGCCAGCCATCACAAGCAGGAGTCGAGAGGGCAAGTTGTTTTCCTCACTCTACCAAGGAGCTTGTCCATGTCCTCGGTACTCACAGATTGAAACTGATCCAGAATAATCTCATCAACGGAGTCTCTGGATACCTCGTCTATAGTTTCTGTTAGAACATTGGCATCTAAATCGGCTCTTATCTGAGAGATTTTATCTGCAAAGAAGTTGTTAAACGCATCACAGCAGGCCGTTGTTGGGTTAAGTAAGGGATTTGGTGCAGGGGGTACCTGTGTCAACTCCCTCACCACCCTAAACAGCTCTTCTGGACGGGACTCTGCACAAACAATATGTGCAGTGGAGAAGGATCTCTGCGCTGCATGTATCGCCTCCCGATAGGACTAAAGAAAGTTCCTATGGCGAGTTCTGTCAGATAAGAGTCGAGTCTTCTGCCATTCGCGCTCTAGTCGTTGTCCAACTCGCTTCATTTTCCTAAGCTCTGATGTGTACCAAGGCTTACGGTTTGGAGCGGGTTGGCAAGGATGCTTGGGAGCGATCGTGTCGATAGCCTTGGTGAGATCGGTGTTCCAAGTATTAACCAAAGCTTTGACAGGGTCACCGGCATTTCCAGCCATTAAACCCTCCAAGGCTTTCTGGAATCCAATTGGTTCCATTAGCCTTCGAGGGTGGACCATTCTAATAGGTCCACCACCTCTGGAGGGGCGAATAGAAGCTCTTAGTTCCGCCTTGACCAGAAAATGGTCCATCCATGACAAGGCAGTGATTTTTATCACCTCTGCCCACGGATGTTCCTGTTCTGTACTGAAGACCGCATCGAGGGTATGACTCGCACAATGTGTGGGCCCATTGACCAATTGGGATAGGCCCATGTTAGTCATGGTTTCCATGAACTCCCAAGCCATGCCTGTTAAACTGGTCTCGAGCGGAATGTTGAAGTCCCCCAAAACTAGAAGTCTGGGCAACTCCAGCAATAACTCTGAGACTGGCTGTGTCAGCTCGGTTAGGGAGTCTGCTAGACAACGGGGTGGTCGGTAGACTAACAGAATCCCAAAACTATCCCTGGTCCTCAGGCTCAGGTACATAAACTTGAAGTGGTCTGTTTTCCGAACAGGTATCCTGGTCAAGGTCAGATTGTTCCTATAAACCAGAGCCACTCCACCCCCCTGCCCACTTCCCCTCACCTGCTTCATAACAGCGTACCTGGCTGGGAGGGCTTGCATCCAAATAATGGCGCTATCCTCTCCCAACCAGGTCTCTGTGAAGCAAGCCAGGTTGGCATCCTCATCTAGAAGATTATAGATGATATGAGTTTTATTCTTGACCAACATGGCATTGCAGAGGAGCAAGTTAAGTTTCTGTGGAATGGAAGGTATGCTCTCCAAACCATTCTGGGAAACGGAGTGAACTGAAGGGGGGATAGCTTTTAAACAGTGATCCCGCCTTCTTTTGTAACATCTGTTCACTCCATTCCAGCCATATCTTCCTTTCCCCAGCACAACTCCAATTGCCGCCCCCGCCTTATTCCCGGCCTCAGGCAGTGGAAGGAACAATGTGGCCAGGTGATCAGTATCCCAAGAGTTTAGCAGACAAGAGCTAAGCAAAAAAACTTACTACCCAAACACAAGGCTGTCCCTGTCTCACAGAAACTATGGAAACTACTGAAAGAAAACTTAGGGCCTAAGCAGACTGCCAGAAATAGTGCACATTAAATTGAGGCACTGCCCTGGCTCAGTGCTAGGGAGTCATGGGAATTATATTTTTTTCTGGGACATTGAGCCTTCTCTGTCAGAGAGCTCTGGTGCCACAATAAATTACAGTTCCCATGATTCCCTAGCACTGAGCCAGGGCAGTGCCTCAATTTAATGTGCACTATTTCTGGCAGTCTGCTTAGGCCCTTACTCCCACATACCCCTCTTACCTAGGCCAAAGGTGAGGGCATATAGACTCTGATCTTACTGCAAGAAAACAGGCAATCTCATGCCATTATTTCCCGGAATGTCAAGCAGTGAGAAATTGAAGCCTGCCTATCCTAAATGCAGAATAAAGAGATTATTGCACTATACTATTAAAGCATTGCTATTCCACTTTAACTGCTCTGACTGCCTCCTGTTCCATTTTGGGGTTTGTACTTCAATGAGACCTAAGAGTAGAGAAGGAAAGGCCTGGGGGGAAAATGGAAAAAATCAGGAATCCCCCCCCCCATTTTTTCCTGAAGCCTTTTTTGTTCCCCCCCCCCCCCAAAAAATTGGAAAAATTGAAAAAATGAAAAAAGGAAGAAAACTGATTATGGAATGTTTTACCTTAGCATGATGAATAAAATGTTGATGACAAGGTGTTCATATATTCTTCAAATCATTTCTAAAAACAACATAACAGTATCCAATTATTCTAATTTCTGTGCACTGAATGAGGACAAGCAAATCCTAGGTTACAAACTGAACTCTCCAATCCAAGAGCAAGATGCATTGTTTCCTTTAGGGGGCACTGAAAGAATCTAGTTTATGTTTGGAAACACTCACACTAAATCAAGAAATAAACTGACATATGAAAGGGTAGAGAATCTTCTTTTCACCTTGATGTAAAACCTTCGGTTTTTAGAAGTCCATGCTAAACAAACAACAATGGGAAGAATAATACAGGGAGACAAACCACTACTGGGCAGCAGCATCAGTAGTGGTGGGTGTCACTGACAGGAGAGAACTGTAGTGACACCATAGCTAACAGGGAGATGTAAGTGGCCCTCCTTGTGTAACCCATTGCTTAGTAAACCCTATGATTAGACACCCCAAGTGAGACACAGACAGGATTAGAGCATTAACATAAAGGGAAAGAGGGAGAGATAAAGGGATATCACATTTGCAAGATTAGCCAAGGGCATAAGAAAGATGACTAGACAAATAGCAGACACCCTTAGAAAGGCAAATAGCATCCAAAGCAGCATTACACATAAAATAGGGACATGGAATGTGAGGAGGATGAGCCAAGAGAAGCTAGACATAGTAAAAATGGAAAAGCAATGCATGAATATAGCAGTAGTGGGGGTGAGTGAGTTAAAATGGACAGGAATGGGCCACTTTGAGTCAGACAACTACACAGTGCTCTACACAGGGAATGAAAAGACAAGAGGAAATGGGGTGGCTTTCATACTTAGAAAAGATGTACAAAAGCAGTCAGCAGATACAATGCAAATCAGACTGAATCATTCCAGTAAGACTCCATGGTAAACCTATGAATATCACCATGATTCAAGTGTATGCACCAACCATGGAGGCAGAACAGGAAGAAATTCATAGATTCTATGAAGGAGTACAGGAAGAAATTGACAGCACACCAACACAGGATGTCAAGCTGATCATTGGAGATTGGAATGCAAAAGTTGGAAGCAAAGAATTATAAAAAACAGTAGGCAGATTTGGATTAGGCAAAAGAAATGAAGCAGGTGAGTGTCTGATAGATTTTTGTGAAGCCAGTATCCTATTCATTGCAAATACATTTTTCATATAACCAGAAAGAAGGCTATCTATACACATGGACATCATCAGATGGTCAACACAAAAATAAATAGACTATATAATTGGAAGCAAAAGATGGCCAAACTTTATACTGGTGGCCAAGACTAGTCCAGGCATCGACTGTGGCACAGATCACAAGCTACTCCTATCAAAAATAAGAGTAAGACTCAAGAGGAAAACAAAACTAGTGATTATACCAAAATATGATCTAAATAATATCTCAATAGAATTTGCTAAGAACATAATGAAAAGATTTGGATTACTAAGCATAATAGACCAACAACCATAGGAACTATGGTCTGAAGCCAGGGACATAATAAAAGGAGAATGTAGACAGACACTTTCAATAAACAAAAAGAAAGAGAAAAAACCATGGATGACAGAAAAACACTGCAAGCAATAAAGAAAAGAAGAGAAGAAAAACAAAAGAGAGAGAAGAACAAATCAAGAATTATGAATGCAGCAGTACAATGGCTTGTGTGGAAAGATAAAGAAAATTACTACAATGACCAATGCAGAGAAATAGAAGACAACAACAAAAAGGGAAGAACAAGAGCTCTATTTCACAGGATTCGAGAAATCAAGGGAAAGTTCAAACCAAGGATGGGGACTTTATATGAGAATAAAAATAATATAATTCAAGACCAGGAAAGAATAAAAAGATGTTGGATGGAATACATAGAAGAATTATCCAAAAGGGATGATAAAATGAAGGACACTTGGAGCGAAGGGCTATATGAAGATGAACCTCAAATTCTAAAAACTGAGGTGGAAGCTGCAATAAAAGAAATGGCAAATAAACAAGATTCCAGGAACAGATGATATACCAATAGAACTGTTGCAATCCACATTGACAGAGTCAACTCTAGTGCTGACCAATATATATCAACATATATGGAAAACAAAACGATGGCCAACAGATTGGAAGTGATCAATATACATCCCAATCCACAAAAAGGGAGACACAAGAGGCCTCAGCAACTATAGAACCATAGCACTGATCTCCCATACAAGCAAAATCATGCTAAAAATTCTGCAATAGACTCCAAACATAGATGGAAAGAGAAAACCCAGAGGTCCAAGCAGGGTTCAGGAAAGGAAGAGGCACCAGGGACCACATTGCAAACATATGATGGCTAATGGAGCACATTTCAAAAGAAAATCAGCACATGCTTTATAGACTATAGATTATGAAAAGCTATGGAACACCCTTAAAGACATGGGTGCCAACACATCTGATAGTCCTGATGAGGAATCTGTACTCAAGACAAGAGACTATAGTCAGAACAGAACATGGAGAAACAAAATGCTTCCCAATTGGCAAAGGTGTCAGACAAGGCTGCATCTTATCACCCTACCTGTTCAACTTATATGCAAAACATATTGTAAGAAAAGCAGGCTTGGACACAGAAGAAGGAGGAGTGAAAATAGGAGGATGGAATATCAACAATCTAAGCAATGCAGATGACACCATAGTACCAGCAGAAAACCTCATAGACCTGGAACAACTACTAAGAAAGATCAAGGAATAAAGTGCAAAGGCAGGCCTACTGCTGAACATAAAAACCCCCCAAAAATAATGACAATGAAGAATCTTGACAAATTCAACTTAGACAATGAAGAAATAGAAGTGTAAAAGAGTTCTCATACCTGAGATCAAACACTGATAAAAATGGGGACTGCAGCCAGGAAATCAGGAGAAGTTTACGCATGGCAAGAGCAGCTATGAAAGAACTAGTAAAGATTCTAAAATAAAAAGACATACAACTAAACACAAAAGTTAGAATAGTACAAGCCATTGTATTCCCTATTACTATGTATTGATATGAGAGATGGACAGTGAAGAAAGTGGATAGGAAGAAAATCAATTCATTTGAGATGTGGTGCTGGAAAAAAGTGCTGAGGATCCCATGGACAGCCAAAAAGAGAAAGAAATGGGTCCAGGAGCAGATCAAGCCAGAGATCTCCATGGAAGCCAAGATTACAAAACTGAGGCTGTTGTACTTCGGGCACATCATGAGAAGGGAGAACTAACTGGGAAAAACAATAATGCTAGGAAAGGTGGTGAGAAACGGAAAGAGAAGAAGGCCACATGCTAGATGGATGGAGTCTATTAAGGAGAACATTGGTATGAGCTTAGAGGACCTAAGCAGAGCAATGCAGGACAGCAAGACTTGGAAATGTCTCATCCACAGGGTCGTCATGGGTTGAGATCGATCTGAGGGCAATCAACAACAACAACAACAACAAATTAACATGTATATACTGGTGTAAATTTGGAAATGATCAACATAATGGGGAAAGACTGGTGACTAGTCCACCTTTGTGCCTGCTCAGACTGCTAGCCAGTGCCAGTGGTTGATAAGAACCTTCAAGGGCTCTAGTCACCCTTCTTGTAACTGTTTATATTTAAACCAGGCTTGGACCTGACATTGCTTCAAACAGAGGATTGACTTCTGTAATATGAAACACATGGCAACCCTATTCATAAGGCTGTTGCAATGGGTAATATAATCAGGTGAGTAAAATCAATATTTTTCTGTGTTAGTTCACATGAGTAAGCCATGCCTCGTGGTGCATCTAGGAAAAACTGAATACAGGAGATTTAAATGGTTTTGTTATTTAATTTGTTTTCATGACCATTTTAATAGGTTTTGTGGTTCAGTTTGTTTTTAATAATGCAATACTTGCTGCGCTGAGTTCTATTTATAATGGAAAGACAGGATACAAATGTAATAGTAATATAATAGTAATAATAATATATCACTCAGGATATCAAGGTGCAGCACAGTGAAGAAGAAAGTGCTAAGGCAGGCTTAATGTTGAGTATAAAGAAAACAAAAATAATGATCATCGAGGACCTTCACAAGTTCAACCTAGACAATCAAGAAATAGAAATAGTAAAAGAATTCCCATACCTGGGATCAAACATTGACAGAAATGGGGACTGCAGTCAGGAAATCAGAAGGACATTAAGAATGGGGAGGGTGGCTATGAAAGAACTAGAAAAGATTCTAAAATGCAACGATATACAACTCAACACAAAATTAGAATCATACAAGCCATTGTATTCCCTATTACCATGTACAGATGTGAGAGTTGGACAGTTAAGAAAGATGATAGGAATAAAATAAATGCATTTGAGATGTGGTGCTGGAGAAGAGTGCTGAGGATCCCATGGACAGCCAAAAGAACAAACAAATGGGTCCTAGAGCAGATTAAGCCAGAAACTTCCCTGGAAGCCAAGATGACCAAACAGAGGTTGTCGTATTTTGGACACATCATGAGAAGGGAGAACTCTTTGGAAAAAACAATAATGCTGGGAAAGGTGGAGGGAAGTAGCAAGAGAGGAAGGCCACATGCTAGATGGATGGACTCTATTAAGGAGATTACGGGGATTAAGGGGTTGCAGGAATTAAGTGGAGGACAAAGGGTCTTGGAGATGTCTCATCCATACAGTTGCCATGAGTTGAGATTGACTTGAGGACAGTTAACAACAGTGATAACTGTGATGATGACAAACATAATAAAACAGAAGCAAAGTCTGAAACTGATACTGATAACCAGGACTGCATCCACACTACAGAAATAATGCAGTTTGATACCACTTTCTGCCATGGTTCAGTGCTATGGAATTATGGGATTTGTAGTTTTATGAGATATCTAGCCTTCTGTGTCAAAGAGTTCTGGTGCCACAACAAACTACAATCCCCAGGATTCCCTAGCATTGAGCCATGACAATTAAAGTGCTGTCAAACTGGAATATTTCTGCAGCGCGGATGCAGCCCAGGGCTCAGGAAATGAATCTGAATAAATTTCATGCCTATTAATTGAATCTTAATCTCTCCTCCCTTCCACCCCCCCATCTTTTCAAGGAAATGGGTGCTTTATGTTTATTTGATACTGTGAAGAGGAAATATAAATAATTTTTTGTTACTAATGCTGATTATCTCTTCTGTGTTTTTCTTTAGTTTTTTTTCCTGCTCCACATAAGCTAGCAAAACCAAAGGTCAGGAGATTATTATTCCATTTGTTACAAATAAAATTTAAAAAATAAATAAAAGTAAATTCTGTTTGTAATAATTGCTTGGATACACTGTATTTTAATATCCCAATTGTGATTAATTTTATACCAAATCAAATTGTACATAGGGCTGATGCAAACGGCCTGTCTGGGGCAGCAGAGAGCCTCCTCTGCAAGCGGTGGATTGGGGCCACGGCAACCGCGCACTGAGCCCCAATCCTCCCTTTTGCCACCCCTAAAAGAGCGGCAAAATGCTGCTCCTTTTAGGGGTATCAAAAGGCTGTCCCAAGAGCCAGCACCGTGGCTCTTCTGCGCCCTTTCAGCACAGCGTGTTTGCACGCTTCGCTGGGAGGGTGCGGCATTGGGGTGGGGTTGGGGCAGCCGACCTGCAGCTGCTCCGCCCCAACTCCATCCCCAGGCTGGACCTTTGGCCAGTCTGCACCAGCCACTAGTATATTTTATGTTCCTAAAGTAACAGAGTGACTTTCAATTTTTCTGAAAATTTCCATTTCCCCCTGAAAAAAATAAATGGAAAAAACCTGTTTTTTCTACTATGGCTTAAACATTTCTGAAAATTTTACATCTCTACCTAAGAGCGCTCTCTCTGGCTGAATATTGTAAATGCCCTTTCCTAAACTGCAAATCCGAGAATGCAAGAGGAGGCACCTAGAGTAGTTAAAGTGGAATAGCAACACTTTAAGAATGTAGTGCAATAATCTCATTAGTTTTTCCTGCCCCTTGGAACTGTGTACCACTCATCTGGATACAATATCACTACACATCTTCTTCTTCTTCTTTTTTACATCTTTTCTTAGCTGACCTCAGTTGTTCCTCTCCTTAGCAGTTGTACATGTTAGGTTTTGTGCATGAAAATGATTCTAGATTGACACATATATAGAATGGATGTGTATACAACTGTGAGTATACAATAAGCATAATATGCATATCCAGATGTGTGTATCTGCCTAGGGACCCAGTACTTACAGAGCATGCTTCATTATGATTATGATAATGATTATGATTAATATAACAGACATTTCCCATATCCACCTCACTCCAACACACTCTTTCAAAAGAAGCACAATATGAAGCGACTAAAGGTCTCTATTTTTTTGTTTGGTGTGTTGCTATTGTATGAGTTAAGTTACCTAGGCTAGCCACCTTCCCAGTAACATCTGAAAGGATTGTTCTCAGTATAGAAAGGTGTTTTGTGACCTGCCCAGAATGCATCTTTGTCAGAAACAATGAGGTGGATAGAAGTGTGTGAATGTGTGTGTTTTCTGTCTGTTATGAATAGAGTTGCCAAGTTTTCAAGACAGTACTAAGGAACAGTTGAAATTCAAAATTCATGGGACTGCCAATCAAGAAAAAGCTATTAATATGCCATTTTCTGTCTAAGGAAATATAGCCATTTGTTTATCTATAAAATTAACATATTATCCCCATTCTCTAAACATAAATTATATGATACACAAACACCTATCTCTATGAAAATCCATATTTAGAAAGTTTTTTTGGAATGCAGTCTTGAATCTGTTTTAATCATATCATAAAAAAAGTCTGACAGCTATAATTACAATTCAGAGTAATTGGATCTCAGTTTCTGTAAAGGGGGTTGCAGACTGCCAGAAATAGTCCAAATTGAGTCCACTTTTAGGGTTAGGGTTAGTGCTAGGGAATCATGGGAACTGGTTTTTTCTGAGACATTGAGCCTTCTCTGTCAGAGATCTCTGGTGTCACAATAAAATACAGTTCCCATGATTCCCTAACCCTAACCCTAACCCTAAAAGTGGACTCAATTTGCACTATTTCTGGCAGTCTACAACCCCCCTAAGACTTATAGAAAATCTTTCCTCTCATCATCACTCCCTTTGTGGTGTTTAGAAATGAAAGCCACTTCTCTACAAAAACATTTGACCTTTGATATTCCAAAGCAAGAAATATTAAGTGCCAATAACAGTTACAATCAAATCCACATACAGAATAACAATCCAACTTGACTGCAAGGGACTCATAAAAGTGATTGCAGAAACCCCAAACATTTCAGCTTTATCTTGTAAAGAGAATATTTCAATCCACAGATAATTTTTGTTCTGGAATTTTCTGAGTTCTATAATGCTCTATTTGAGTTGGAGTGATAGGATGCAATATAAAATGAGCCACTTTGTAGCTTTCTGCACTGGCAGGGGGTAGGATTAGATGACTTTGGAATCCCTTCCAACTCAACCATTCCAGGATTCTATAGATTCACATGATGAAATTATAAGGTTCAGATAAAGCGCATGTGGTCACCATGAACCAACTTTAGCCACTTACCTTAACCAGCTCAATAGGATTGTTGTTAGGATAAAAGTGGGGGTAGGGAAAGATAATGTACACTTTCAGTTCCAAGAGATAAAATGGAGTGAAATTAGTTAAAATACATAGAGTGGGGGGAGGGGGACTACGACTAGCATAAAGAAAGTGATGCTTTCCCAACAACCTGTTCAGGGGTCCTACTTAGGCTACAACCCTGCTGTTGTTGTTTGCCTTCAAGTTGTTTCTGACTTATGGCAACCCTAAGGTGACCCTATAATGGGGTTTTCTTGGCAAAATTTGTTCAGAGGAGGTTTGCCACTGCTTTACTTTGAGGCTGAGAGCATGTGACTTGCCCAAGGTCACCCAGGGGTTTCCACAGCCATGTTGGGAACTGAATCCTGGTCTCCAGAGTTAAGTCACTGAGACTTACTTCTGAGTACATATGTGTAAATTGCATAATTAATTTAGTTGGAATATTGCTATATAAAGGATCTCTCAGACACTTACCCACAGCCTGAAAGAGAAACTATGACCTAATCTGTTGGTTCATCCTCAACTTTTGCTCTCTTCTTATAGTTGCTCAACCATTTTGATTGGTTGCCAGAATGCTCAGGGGAAACCATCCACTAGTTTAAAGCTGAGGAGAAAATGGGAATTTAATTATCTGTATTAACAGTGAAGGGCCTAAATACCTTAAAGGCACCATATCCTGTCTGATCCTGGAAGCTAAAGGCCTCTACAGACGGGCCCTTTGGGTCATCCTGGAGGCAGGGATGGGGAGGGGTAGCCACATGCCAGCCGGCTCAACCTCTCCCCGAAGATGTCCTGACATCGTGCACCATTACACATGGTGCGTGGCATCAGGCCGTCCTTCTGGCGCAGCCTTTTGACATGCTGTGCTGGAAGGGGCGCCAAAGAGCTGCACAGCGGCTCTTAGAGCGGCCTTTTGCTGCTCTTTTCCAGGCCAGCAAAAGGAAGGATTGAGGCCACGCTGTCCAGCAGCCTCGGCCTCGATCCTCCTCCTCCCAGGGCGGCTCAGGGCCGCCCGTCTGCAACCCCCCTAAGTAAGGTCTTTACAGACTGCCAGAAATAATGCAGCTTGAGGCCACTTTAACAATTATGGCTCAGTGCTAAGGAATCATGTAGTTTATTGTGGCACCAGAGCTCTCTGACAGAGAAGGCTCAATGTCCCAGAAAAAAATACAATTCCCATGATTCCCTAGCACTGAGCCAGGACAGTTAAAGTGGCCTCAAGCTGCATTATTTCTGGCAGTCTGTAAAGGCCCTAAGGTCAGCTCTTGGATGGGAGACCACTAATGAATACCAGGTGCTATATATTTCACAGGCAGGAAATGGCAAACCACATCTGAGTCTTTCTTGCCAAAAAAAACAAACAAAAAAACCTATGAAACTCATGGGGTTGCCATAAGTTGATAGGCGACTTGAGGGCGCATATACATATATTAACAGTGAACTTCACACATGCTTGCTTGCTCCTGCAACTTGACCTCAATTTATGGAAATCAGTGTCATCTTTTGTTCTTTTTGGTACAAAAGGCATTTCTCCTTTTGTAGTAATATGTACATACATGAAATATTGTAGTATGTTGACTTGCTAAGTATTAACATACAGACTCTCTTTCTGCGTATGTGTTTTGTTTCAATGCTGCTAGTGTTTTACCCTCTAAAACATAAGAGTATTGTTTTTAAGAGAGGATGATTAATTTACAGGTGCAGACTAATTTTTGCTTGTTTAAAACCAATTTTTATGTTTAATTAATACATTCATTGTTGCTGTTGTTATGTTACTATAGCTTCTTCAGCCCCATCTTGGGGAGAAACATGGGACTTTATATGATATAAATGTTAGAATATAGATGGCTTATACAGTCAAAGGTGAAATGTAGAGATGTGAGTGTGGAAATTTCCTCATGAGAACAACATCTAGAAAAACAAAGTGAATCTAACACCAGATGGCCAAGTAGTCATAAACATGAACTTTCCCAAAGCTACAACTCATGGACACAGATTTTGTTATGAGAAAAGCCTAGATATCAAAAAAGGTAAACATTGTTAGGCTTGGGAAAATAGTCACGTGGGGGATGATGGACAGCAAGAGGCTGGGTTAATATACATCATACAGGCATTATCCAATTAACATAAGGTTAACACCCGGAAGGTGGAGTATGGGAAGGGCCTAGAGAAGCCTTTGTTTAAAAATGTTTATATTTCAAGATGTGAGTGCACGTGAGTGTGGCTGGCAGCAGTGGTTTCAACTGCAACAAGTTGGGATCCTAAGCTATTGGGATCTTTCATGGCTGAACTGGACAAGTTCATCACAATGGATTTTACTTAGCTATCTTAGGGGGGTTGCAGACTGCCAGAAATAGTGCAAATTGAGTCCATTTTTAGGGTTAGGGTTAGGGAATCATGGGAACTGTAGTTTATTGTGGCACCAGAGCTCTCTGACAGAGAAGGCTCAATGTCTCAGAAAAAAACAATTCCCATGATTTCCTAGCACTAACCCTAACCCTAACCCTAAAAGTGGACTCAATTTGCACTATTTCTGGCAGTCTGCAACCCTCCTTATTTAACTTTTATATACATTAATAAACTATGCTTTTGGACTTTATAATGTGTCTTCTTGACTGAGGAAGACAGGATCCTGAAGAAGGGAAGCTGAGCCAGTTGATGGTAAGAGTTACAAAGGGGGGAAGCAGACAGCTAATTGAGCCGTTTTGGGGGCAGGGAAGGGGGGGCAGCCGCACGATTGGTGCCCCAACCCCTTCCCCAGGTCGTCCTCGGAGTAGCTGGCCCTCCGCATGGCCGGCGCTCCGAGGAAGACCTCCCGCCACAGCGTTCACACATGCTGCGACGGCAAAGTCACCGAAGGTGCACTGCAGCCTTTTGCGGTGCACCTTTGGCGACTTGTCAAAGGAGCGCCAATTTAGCGCTCCTTTCAGGGACGGCGAAGCTGCGCCGTGGGGCCGAGGTGTGGGGATACCTCAGCCCTGCAGTGCAGCTTCCCGGGGCGGCCTATGGCCGCCCATCTGCTTCCCCCCACAGTGGCTGTGGATCACAGCAGCCAGCTTGTCCTGCAGATTCTGCTGGGTGTCAAAGAGAATTACTGCAACACCCATCATCCACACACTGACAATAAAGCAGGGGTAGGCAACCTAAGGCCTGGGGCCCAGATGCCACCCCCCAAGGCCTTTGGACTGGCCCCAGGCCGGTCCTGTCACCGCCGCCGCCTGCCATGATAATAGTGATTATTGTTGTTATTACTTGTTCTTGGGGTTTTCTTGGCAAAATCTCCACAGGGGTTTTGCCATGGCTTTTCTGGGGTTGAGAGAATGTGCATGCATATTTTTTTAAATTTTATTTATTTATTTTACACTTTAATTTTTTTATTTTAATAATAAAAAAAGAATATATATATATATATATATATGTATATATATACCATCCATTCCAGCATACATACAGTAGTCTAGAGCATTTCAACAACATAAATTTATCTGTCAATTCCTTTCTTAATAAATGTATTAAATCATAATTGCAGGGGTAGGCAACCTTTCCCCTTTAAGGGCCGAGGGACTTCAGCTCCCAGAATCCCAGGAGCTACTGGCCAACATGGGACTATTGGCCAACATGGCTGAGGCTTTTGGGAACTGAAGTCCCTCGGCCCTTAAAGGGGAAAGGTTGCCTACCCCTGCATAATTGTTTTGTTTGATTAACATCAATGCGAGGTTTCTTAGAATTATATCTTAGTTAATTTGTCTAAACCTTATTAAATTTCATATCATAAGCTTATTTTCAGAAATGTTTTCAAAAAGAAGAAAAAAAATCCTAATATTAGATCTATTTCATTAAATCCTTGTAATACTCTTATGCTCTTTTTCTACCATGTTATTACATTCACAAAGTTTTCTATTTTTGCCCATTTCCTAATATATTGCATATCCTGTTTGTCATTGATCAACATTGTCAGTTTATCCATCTACATCATATCTTTTAATTTCTTTTTCCATTCTTCTATTATATACTCATTCTCTTTCTTCCAATATCTGGCAAATATTATCTGTGCTGCGGTTATCATGCATAAGACTACTCCAATTTCCTCCTTATTCAATTTGCCTGTACAATCTTCAGTTATATTCAACAAAAATAATTTCGGATTCAAACCTATCTTGATATCAAATAATTCTTGTATTGTTTTATGAATTTCCCCCCCAAATTTTGCTGCTACTATACATGACCACCACATGTGAAATAAGTCTGCATCGTTTTGCTGACATTTCCAGCATCTGCCTTCTCCTTTTTTTCCTATTTTGGCTAGTTTTTTTAGGATGTAAATGCCATCTATATAACATTTTGTAAAAATTTTCCACTAGATATGCACTTTTGGTAAATTTCACGTTTTTTGTCCATGTTTTTTCCCAAGTTGTAAGATCTATATTCTCCCGTATATCCCGCATCCATTCTACAGTACACTCTTTGACCGTCTCTTCTTCTAGTTCGATATCTAATAACATTTTATACAGTTTTGTTATCATATGTTTCTCCCCTTTCTCTAAGACTTTTTCTAACTCTTTTTTATCAGATTCTATTCCTTTCATTTCTAGATCTTTTTTGAATCTTTCTCTAATCTGAAAATATCCAAAAGAATGTAATTTAATCCCTTCTTCTTGTAGCTCCATATATGTTTTCATAGTAAAATCATTCCTCATTTTCAAACTTAGGTCTTCATAAGTAAGCCATTTTCCTTCATGAAATATTTCTGTTTTAAAAAAAGCTTCTTGAGGAGAAACCCATCTTGGGATTTTTGTATACCAGAGCTCTTTATATTTATGCCAGATTTTAAATAATGCATCTCTTATTATTTATGTATTTATTTTTGGTGCTTCAGCCCCCCAATTGTCTGAGGGACATTAACCCGGCCCCCGGCTCCAAAAGGTTGCCTACCCCTGATATAAAGTCTCAGAGCACCAATCAGGGATAGTTCCAAGAACATGGAGTCTATTCCCCTATCCAACATACATTTTGTGTGTTTTGGCCTCTTACTACAGAGAGCTTCAAAAGATTGCAGAAGAGTAGTGCAGCCAAATAGAAAAGCTTCTGATATTGAGCACACCTGGATTTAATGTGTTCCTTTTATTTAGATGGGCCTGATTCCTTTGATGACATTACTTAGGTATGCATCTTTTGCTCCTAGTAATGATGACAAGGATGCAGGCAAATATGGAAGTATTCTCAAGAGAACTTGTATAACATAGATAAAAGTTTAATGGTAGAAATAGTTGTAAATAAAAAACAGTCCTGGGAATCAGAGAAGGACTCTTAGAGTTCTAATTAAAACAGTACTGATTAGGAATACTAAGTAGCTATCTTGGATTGCAATACACCATTTGACTTCTCTGATCAACAGATTGTTTGAGTCTCTAAGCATATCTATCAACTCTCTATTTTAAAAATAAGTATCTAGATAATTAAGCAAGTAACCTTTGGGACTGTGAAATCTCTTGCTCCCCCCCTCCCCTCTGCTCTACTGGGTGCTTCAAGATGTTTGTATCAATCAGGAGGAAAAAAGAGAAATTAACAGAAAAAGAAAGTTAAAGAAGCCTATAATGCTATTTTTATTGGATCTGGGAGCATGGAACCAAAGCCATCTGATTAGTTCACTCATTCACTCACTTACTCATTCATTCATTTGTACATGCTTGTGTATCCAGGCCATTCTGTAATGCTGAAGATAACTAACCTATTAATGAATATAATGTGAAATAAAATTAATGAAATAAAATGCACTAAATGAAGAGAGTTACATCAATAAACATGGTGCTCCAGCCTCTAACTGGTCTGGTGATTATGGTAAAAGCTGAACATTGTTTCAAAAGTGTGTACAGGTTCAAAAACACAATTGACATATATTTCTGAATTTAAAATAAAATGCAAAACAGGGAAATTACGCATGCAGTGATAATAGCACACTTCAAACATATTTCTGAGTTTACAGAGCTCATCAGCTGTGTGATCCAAGACTCCCCACTTTGTAGGTTGCTTGACATGTGAGAATTCAGAAGACAAGAAATCAATGCTGCTTAATCTAAAATAAAATCTGATCTGGCTCATTCTGGCACCTACACAGTATCAAGCCTGAAAACACAAATAAAACGGGCTGTCTTAGGTGACAATGCTATCGTCCTTATTACTCTTATTTGAAAGATGCATTTTTTTAAAAAAAATCATGAACATCTTTCTATAGTCTCAGTTGATGGGGAAAGACAATTTTATTGCCAAGCAAACCACACCAGAATTCTTCCTAGAAGCCAAGATAACTAACTGAGACTGACTTACTTTGGACATATCATGAGAAGACAAGACTCATGAAAAACAACAAGCAAGCAATGATGCTTGTTAAGGTAGAAGGCAGAAGGAAAAGAGGAAGGCTACAAGTGGATAGACTCAATCAAGAAAGCCATAGCACTAAGTTTGCAAAACCTGAGCAGGGCTGTTGAGAACAGGCTAACTTAAAGGTCTCTCATTTATATTGGCACCATAAATTAGTTGGCTTATTAACAATACGTCTGATGATTTATGAGCTATAATGAATTGTTGTTTTATGGTGACCCTAAGGCAATCCTATTTTAGAGGTTTCTTGGTAAGATTTGTTCAGAGGGGTTTTGCTTTTGCCTTCCACTGAGGCTGAGAGAGTGTGACTTTCCTAAGGTCACCCAGTGGGTTTCCATGGCCCAATAGGGATCCAAACGTTGGTCTCAAGAGTGGTAGTCCAGTGCTCAAACCACCTCACCATGCTGGGTCTTATAATGCATACTCATTCCAAGGTCCCCCTTCAAATAAGACCTGTTCTGTTTGTGGAAAGTTGGGATTCATGGGCCAGAATCTGGGTGGTGACAGACACAGATGACAGAGTGACTTTATTGGACAATGAAGAATGGATGCATCCAACTGATGGTGACAGGAGTAAAGTTTCACGTGCAGAACCGCTGCAGATGAGCAATACTGCAACTAGAGTAGTTGTGTCAATACACATTCCACATTTCCTCAGTGCATTTCACATTGCAAATTGTGCAATGAGGTGACAGCTATGCATAACCACCTTTTCTCATACATTTGGCTACAGTATTTATTTAGTATTGGAACACTGTAGTGCTACCAGAGTGTAGCTCTACAGCAGATATTTAGACAATGTGGAGACAATGCAGGATCTTGGCCTTAGTAGGCCAGGTCAATGGTGTCATTAGGGGTGTGTGAGGGATGCGGCCCATACTGAGTGACAACCCAAAAGAGGGTGATTCTTGGCTGGGCCCTCCTGGCTTGCTGCAGTAGCAAAGGCCTCCTCATGAGGAGACCTCTGCTGCTATGGCAATGGAGAGGGCTAAGTATGCCCTTTTGGCTGCTAACACTCTCCCAGCAGCCCCCTTTTTCCACTGGGAGACACCAGGAATAGGGACACCAGGTTTTACTCTTCCTAAAAATGGCTTCTGGTAATCTTATTTATATAGGTAAGATATTTACAATAAAAATGTTAGTTTGTTAAATTGTTTTTGATGTTTTGGATAATTAAGGCATATGAGAAAACTTGTGAAATGGTGTAAATGCTGCTTTACATTGTTGCTCAGTGAGGACATCAGATTCTTCATTGGCTGCTGTTTTGTGATGTCTTGAATATTATATTTACTTCTATTTCATGTTTTTTGCTACTCATCTTTGTTCCCCACCCTTCTGAGGACATAAGATTCTTATTTGGATGTTGTTTTATAAATAACATTGTTGCTTACCTTTTGGAGGATATTACACTCTTAATTAGTTGTTGTTTTGTGAAGTTTTGAATTTCAAAGGCAAAAAAATCTAGGGAAAAATAAAATGAATGAAAAAACTCAATTTTATTAAGAACAAAATGGAGAAAAAGGTGATAAATAAAAAAATGAGTTTAAAATGTTGCCAAATTGTATAGGCAAATAAAAACCAAGGTTCTATATGCAAAAGCCGAATTAAAATAACACTCAAATGCACAACTCCAAATAGGAGGAATGACAGTACAAGCCCAATGTAGGACCAAAAGTATTGCTAATCTATTTAGGCAGTTAAAAATCAAAGGTTCAAAAATTGTAAAATAAAATTAATACTCAAAATTCAAATGAGAGAGATAACAAATGGAAACCCAATTCCGGTCCATAGATTAATAATCAAGCCTTATGCATATATCCAATAAGTACTAGGCTGAAAAACTATAAATCCCACCCAATAAACAAAATGTAAGGAGATGTCATTCCTCCTATTTGGAGTTGTGCATTTGAGTGTTATTTTAATTCGGCTTTTGCATATAGAACCTTGGTTTTTATTTGCCTATACAATTTGGCAACATTTTTAACTCATTTTTTATTTATCACTTTTTTCTCCATTTTGTTCTTAATAAAATTGAGTTTTTTCATTCATTTTATTTTTCCCTAGATTTTTTTGCCTTTGAAAATTTTCCTTGTGGTCTAGGGTCACACCTTAAAGTTTTTTGTAAGTTTTGAATTTCTGCTGACAAAATCTCATTATACTCATTAGTAGTTCAATGGTACATATTATTACTGTAAAGTACTGATCATTACATCTTTGCTATATTTTTATATCTGTATTATTGAATGTCTCATATATAAATTGTAAATATACTTTTTTGTCAAGAATTGCTGGAAAATTTATGTATTGCATCCTCCTTTTCCTCCTCCTTTCCTCCTCCCTCTCTCTGTCAGCCAATGGCTCATGGACCACCACTGATTCATGGACCACTAGCCTGAGTAGCACTGCTTTAGACAGCTTCAATGTCTTATGAAATGTTCACCAACATCATTTTATACATACATTTGTTGTCTTTGAATGATCCATCTACCACTTCATTGCAAAACGTTAATATTTTTCTAAACTGTAAACTGCAGTAGTTATACAAAGCTGGGTATATGATCTCTCTCTCTCCCTCCCCTCCCTCTCTCTCCACCCCAAAAATTCATTTTTAATCTCAGCTCTGAAGGTATGTATCTCTGTGATGCTAGAAGATGTTATTTTTGGCTCACAGTGAACACAGCTCTGATTTTATGGAAGATTATTGAAGCTTGCCAGCCGTTCATTTCCAAGATATTTATCTCTCATTCTGTGACTTATCCATAATGTTATACATTTGGGGAAATATATGTTTGTTAGACAGTCTTTGAGATGAAGTATAGGTGACATGTAAGTGTGATTATGATACAACACCATCTGTTCTTCATGCTGTAGAGCTGCTAAGAAAAGCCAGATTGTCTGAAGCATGAGCAGGTATCGTAAATGTAAGGAATTTGTCATACCAAATGAAAAAATACTGGCAGTCTTTATCTGATTTAATGCCACTTGAGAAAAAACATGATTTTTCAGGCAATCATGCTAGGAAGTCAACCATTTGTGGCATAGTATAACTGATTCCTTGATACTGGAGTTCAACACTTTTATTGTAAACAACCCAAAGGACTTTGTTCTGATAGTGATGGTATAAAATTAATATTTCAGTCTTTGACTCTTATAATTATCCTTTAGATTTGCTTCATATTTTCATTATTTCCTCTAATTCAGGAGTGAGGAAAATGTTGATCTTCCTAAAATCTCCTACAGTTGTTTCCCCTTGGCCATTCTGGCTTGAGATGCTAGGAGCTGAAATCTGGGGAGCCAAAAATTCTGCACTTCCAGTTTCAGTACCTGATATGACACTTTTGAAGTTTAGACTGAAACCCAGAGCAGAATCACTGCGCCACTGAAGCTGAAGCTGTTCTCCAGATGCTAATGTCTGTTCATGCTATATTTGGTTACCTACATGACTGCTTGGATCTATGACTTAGGGCCTTTGCAGACTGCTAGAAATAGTGCAAATTGAGTCCACTTTAACTGCCCTGGCTCAGTGCTAGGGAATCATGGGTATTGTATTTTTTCTGAGACATTGAGCCTTTTCTGTCAGAGAGCTCTGGTGCCACAATAAACTACAGTCTGAATCACCTTGAACTGATCTAGTTTTAATAATAAAAAATAATAAAATTTATTTATATCCTGCTTATTGAAAAAGACAATCCAAGCGGCTTACATAAAAACCCATACAATATAACCCCTAAGACCAACCCACCCCCCTTAAAACAGTATTAAACATCTCATAATTAAAATAAACAAACCATTTATAAAAACATTTATAAACCAACAACACAAAACAAAACCTGGCCAACCTCTAAAACATTCCTCATCCATCAGAATGATGGGGCCACGAGAGGAAAAGGGGGCCGGGTAACCTAAGGGGGCCGGAAAACCCGAGGGGACCGGGAAGCCCAAGGCTGGGATAATTAATCTGGAAAGGCCTGCCGGAAGAGATCCGTCTTAACAGCCCTTTTGAAGCTGTCTAAGGATGTCAGCTGACGGATCTCATCCGGCAGGTCATTCCAGAGTTTGGGGGGGGGGCTTTGTGCTTGTCAGTTCTGGGCTTGTCAGCTATGGCCAAGATCCTGTAAGGAACAATGTAATGTAATAGTTTCACAGCAGAACCACACTATATGTCTCCTTTCAACAGCTCCCAGGCTCTTCATTTTGCTGCAGTCTCTCCCATACAGCCATTCCATGGCTGGTGGAGAATGAATGTGTCTGGGATCAGAGGCGTCTGGCTATGTCAGCTGCATTATGATTATGCAATCCACTGCAAACCACTAGCTTTCTTTGGAGATCTCAGCAGATGATGCAATCATTTTGTATTTGGTGATGGGACATAGCCAGACTCATCTTTAATCCCCCTTCCCCTCTCCACCAGCCATGGAATGGCTCTCTCTATGTGGGGAAGCTCCAGAACTACCGATTGCCAGAAATAGTGCAGCTTGAGGGCACTTTAACTGTCCTGGCTCAGTGCTAAGGAATCATGGGAACTGTAGTTTATTGTGGCACTAGAGCTCTCTGACAGAGAAGGCTCAATGTCCCAGAAAACAATACAGTTCCCATGATTCCCTAGCACTGAGCCAGGACAGTTAAAGTGGCCTCAAGCTGCACTATTTCTGGCAGTCTGTAAAGGCCCTAAATGGTGAGTCTGGGGAAGGCCTGGGGACATTGTGAAGGGTGGAAGAGAATCCCAAATTCTACAATGACCAAAGAAAGACATATCTAGGTATAAGGATGACATCCACCTGTTATGTCACCAACAGGGTTCTGGCTATCATCTATACACTGCAGTCTACACAAACAGCATCTCATGTTCAGTTGCAAGTGTACAAAAGGCTGCAGGATGGCTGGGTGACAGTAGCTGACCCAAGCTCATACTTAGAAGTATCAGCTCTACCAGTGGATTTGAATGAGCCTTCATCTTTTGTCAGAGCCTCAACTGTGTTTGACAATGCACTCTTGACACAGATCAATTAACTGTTTGTCCTTGTTGAGCTGTTTCTTTAAAACTGTGGCCATTTTAAAATGCAGCCAATTGCTGCTATGTTGACCAGCTGAAGAAGGCAAAATGAGCAGAAGGCAGGGTGAAAGGAGACTACAACTCAGCTAGAGACTGGAGGAAGAGTTGCTCCCAGCTGCCACACAGATGAATAAGCCTGATGGACATCCTGCCAAAACTGCTGAGAGGAGTAGTCAGACAGAAAACACACTAAGTGCGAGAAGTTCTGATTCCACTTGGAAGAACTCAGATATAGCAGAAAACAGGCACAGTTCTTTAAGGAAATGGTAGTTTGAATAATTGTTGTTGTCAAAGGCACCCAGGATAAACTCAATTCTGAACTGAGGTCTTCGAAGTAAAACAATCACTTTTTTTTTAAAAAAAGGCAAATAATTTGCATAATGCATTTAAAATACTGTTTTATTTGTTTCTCAGAGTCATACCCCCTCCCCAGTATTTCACATATGAAAACCAGGAGATGTGTAGCCAAGGAACATCACACTGTGTTCAAGATAGCACTCTTGTTATCAATGAGCTAGGAGAAGCTACAGCAGTTTGCTTTTACTTGAGCCTGTTGGGAAGGGCAAGTTTCTGCTTCCTCCTGCCCTCTCTGTCCCCACTGACTTAACTGAGTGCCAGTGACTTTCACACTGCAACTATTGAAGTAAATTGAGGACAAGGGGGGAAATAGAAGAGGGGGAGAGAAGTTGGGATATTTTAAAAGAAGCTGGAAAAAAAAATGGGACAATAGACAATGAACTGGGACTGTCCCTGACAAACCAGGACAGTTGAAGGGTATACATTAAGCAAGTTTATAAGCATTGATTTAATTTATTGTGTGAATATGACAGTGGTTGTGTTGGACAGCAAGGGGAAGAATTATTTGATTTGCACACCTTGGACACCGTAATGGACCTTGATTTTTCTGCATTTTCAGATTTTTTAGTGGGGTAAATGTTACCCTTTTAGAAATTTGGCTTGGTTTTGAACCATAAGTTTTTTAAGGAGATGGTTATCCTTTTTCATATATTCAGCCCTTGATTTTTTGTGCCTTTTATTTTATTTTCATTATTGGCACGTGATTTAGTGGGGTAATTTTACCCTTTCAGTAATTATAGAGGTTTTTCTGCTCCAGGGTTTGGTTATTTGTGACATTATTGTTTTTGAAGTTGGGTGGGGCATTGTTGTTTTTACTCCTTCGGCATAACCCCTTCTTTGGGTCTTTTGTTGTAGCTTTCCTCAGAATCCCACTAGTATTTTAATACCATCCCAGTTCTCTAAATGTGGTTCTGATACTGCATTCTCCCTCATCCTCTATGTAAATTTGTGCATATTTTGGCACATGTTTTCCATAAAGTGTGTCTTATTGTAACATACTTTTCCTGATATACACGTTTTAATACATTTTCCCTGTTGGCTTAAGTATGTCTTTAAAATATACTTTGTCGAATACTTTTGTGAGCATTTTTATTCCAGAAATTCATTGCAAATCTTAGAAATGTATGATTTGCTAAAACAAAACACTCTTCAATCTCTTGCAAGTCTCAGGAAGTAGAAAAATGTATATTTATGAATACCTTTTACATCTGGATCTGCTGACACTCAGACTCCAAACCTACAAAAGCCTCCTATAACTGAGGTGGGTTAAGTGCAACCTGCAGGCTGCATGCAATGCCTCAGGGGCTGTTTTTGTGATCCCCCAGGAGTAAAAAATGTTTTTCATTTTTTTTGCCCCAAATGGCCTGTATGTTCCATGGGGAACATTTTTGCTGCAATGTAGGCCTAGGAATGGCCTTTATCTGAAACAAAAAGTAAACAGAAGTTGACTTCTATTCTCTTGTTAAAAAAAGGCTTCTCCTGGGTTTAAAACTGCCTGGGGTGGGGAAACATGGTGAAAATAACCCTACACCCCTTAGAAGGCGTTTGGATGCATTAGAGGCAAAAAAGGTTTTTGTTCTTTTTGGTTTTGGGCAGTGCAGCCCTCCGAGGTGTTAATGTGCCCCCTGGCCTCCCACAGTTGCCCACCCTTGTCCTATAGGGAAGAGGAACAGGATTTGATTGTGACTACTACAACAGATGTGAAATCTGGAAAGTCAACATGCTCTGAGAGCCAGCCAGAAGCTGTCCCACTAGAAAATATTCTCAACCTGGGCTGGTCTATGACTCTAATAAAGATGAACTTGAACTTGGTGAAGACCCTAACTTTAGATTCTTCATCATCATCTCAGAACTCTGGAACAACATCATGGGGAAACTCCTTGACCAGATTTACAGGAATAGCCCATATAGCTGGTCCAGGCCTCTCACCCAATCCCAATGGCTACTGAGCAAAGTGTTCAAGAATTAGTAGTCTATCTTCTGTGCAAGGAGGGAAAGCTGTCAGTTTTTCTAGACAGGAAATCGCCATAGCCAATTAGGCCTGGAGGATATCTTCACCTGTCCTCAGTAATATATGTTGGAAGTGGAGAAATGTGCAATGACATTGGCACAAGTAACTATGAGCCCATAGCGAGCAACAGAGATAGAGACAAGAAATCCAGATTCCCTGCTGGGTTCTCTCTTTGTCATGTCTGTTTGTTCCTTCCTGACCTTCCAAGATTGACTTTCCTTCCACACAATACTCCCCTCCTGTTATTCTTACAGCAACTGGTAGTAGACCTCATGTTTACTCTACCCAGTCTCAGATAGGTTGTTCATTCTAATAATACTCTTTTCTTCACTGAAGATGGTACTTTGCTGATTATTCCATTTTCATATAAGCTAACAATGTATTGTTGACTTCTGGAGTGGATTAGAGACTGAACAGAAGTAAGAGTACAAATCAAAGATGTAGGCGTGTTAAGTCTGTAGAAGGAGTGAGTAGAGAGATCTTGTAGCATCTTTGGGACTAACTGAAAGAAGGAAGTTGTCAACTTAAGTCTACTTCCTCAGATGCATTTGGTGGAGTGGAAAGCTAGGGATAGACCTATATATGCCATTGTTGTGTGAGAATGTCAATTCAAATTCAAAATCCTTTGTGTATGAAAATGAAGTGGCAACTTCAGTTTGGCATTAGAAACTAACCTGTAGGTGAAGAGAATAGATGAGCCCCCATGAATAAATAAATAAATAAATAAATAATAATAATAATAAATTTTATTTATAACCTGCCCCTCTGCTCTGCAATCGGGGCGGCGTACAACAGATTAAAATATAACAAGTTAAAACAATTCCATACTCCCGCCACTAACCCACCCACCCCTTAAAACAGAATTAAACTATCATGAAATTAAAATCAAATCAAATTCAATTTAAAACACCAAACCATCCTGAGCAAATTACCTACATATCACAATGGCAGAAAAACTGGCAGGTCACGTTCGATTCTTGCTGGGCAGCTATTCCGGAAAGGCCTGCTGGAAGAGATCCGTCTTTACTGCCTTTTTAAAGGCAGCAAGAGTAGTAATAAGATGGATCTTGTCTGGCAGGCAATTCCACAATCTGGGAGTGGTTGCAGAAAAGGCCCTCTGGGAGGTCTGCGAAAGCCTGGTCTTTATTGGTTGTAGCAGATTCCTCCCAGAGGACCGAAGTGCGCGGGGGGATCATACGGGGAGAGGTGGTCCCTAAGATAAGATGGACCCAAGCCATGTAGGGCTTTAAAGGTTAAAACCAACACCTTGTACTGTGCCCAGAAACTAACTGGCAGCCAGTGGAGGGATTTAAGCACCGGTGTTATGTGCTCCCTCCTAGATGTACCAGTAATTAACCTGGCTGCCATATTTTGCACCAATTGCAGTTTCCGGGTTAAGCACAAGGCTAGCCCCATGTAGAGTGCATTACAGAAATCCAGAGGAGGTTACCAGAGCATGTACCACAGTTTCCAGATCCCTCATAAGGGCGCAGTTGGTGTATCAGCCGAAGCTGATAACAAGCACTCCACCGCATTCACCTGACTAGTCATGTGAAGCGATGAATCTAGGAGCACCCCCAAGCTGCGAACACAGTCCTTGGAGGAGAGTGTGACTCCATCCAGGACTGGAGACTGTATACCCAAATCTGGTTTCGGGCCTGTAACTGCCAGTACCTCCATTTTGTCCAGATTTAGCTTCAATCCGTTTTTCCTCATCTAATCCATTACCGCTCTGAGACAGTCATTAAGAGGAGAGATGCCATCTGAAGTCTGAGTCGATGATCTAGTCATGGAGAGATAAATCTGGGTGTCATCGGCGTACTGATGGCACCGAGCTCCATGCCTCTGAATGATTTCACCCAGCGGCTTCATGTAGATGTTAAATAACATCAGGGACAGGATGGCGCCCTGAGGATGGGATCAGATGGTGTTGAAATGTGTTTAGTGTGCTAGGAAGCTGTTATCTTTGTTCAATCCATTGCTGAAGGACTGTGGATGAACTCCATTCCTGCTGTATCTCTTTCTAATCTATATTTGCAGTTCTTTTGTTTAAGGACCACTGTTCTGAGGTCTGAGATGGAATGCCCAGGGAGACTGAAATGTTCTGCCACTGGTTTTTGTGCATTCTCATTCCTAATGTCTGATTTATGTCCATTTATCCTCTGGCGCAGGGATTGGCCTATTTGCCCGATGTAGAGTGCTGATGGGCATTGATGACATAGTATGGCATAAATCAGATGTCATTAGGCCTTGTGAGCAACCCACAATATTAGGAGGACTTTCATGTGCTCATCCTCCAATGTGATTTCTGAGCAACAATTTGTTCTTATTCTTCAGAACAAACTGAGGAAGTAGATTTGTATCTATGAAAGCTTGTGCTGCCAACTTCATTCGTTCAGTTAGTGCTACAAGATCCCTCTACAAACTGAAGTAAGAGTAGATAAGGAAACTGAATAGGCGAAGAAGCTACAAACAAGATGGTTGAAGGTTTACAAGCTGTGCAACTGAGTGAATGGTTAATGTACCATGAGGAACCTTGAGGAACAGAAGTATTGGGAGCCAAGACAAGTTGGACTTAAAAAGGAAGAGCATAGTGAAGAAATTTCATGAACATAGAGCAAGAGAAACAGTAGTTATTTTGACTTTTAAGAAAGTCAAAAGTTCTGTATATACTCATGTATAAGTCTAGAAATTTTAGTGAAAAAAATAACCAAAAAACCCTAAATCAACTTATCCATGGGTCAATGGATGTACTGTACTTTGACTCTTACCAAAAAGGGACCATCCCCTGGTGAAAGGCAAGAGTGTAATTTGTCATGCAGCCACTGACCCCCCTTTCTGCTTTCTCATCCATTCAACCTTTAGTGTGAATGCAAACAGTTATGCCTGCTGGAATTTTGTAATTTCTTTGCCATTGTTTTCCTTTGTTTCATCTTTAAGATCCTTTGTTACATGTCCCTAAGTTTTAACCTTGACTTATCCATGGGTCATATTGAAATACATAATTTTGGTCCCAAAACCTGCCCATGACATATACATGACTCTGACGTATAGTTGAGTATATACTCAACCTTACCACATGTAAGGTGGAATGGCATTGGAGAGACATAGGAGCCAATGCATGTTCAGGTGTAGTGTATCTAATTTGTATAGAAGGGACTTTTTGCCATTGTCATGGTAACATTGCAACCCTAAAGGGGGCAACCCTAAAGGGGGGGGGGGAGATGAGGGCCATGAAGAATTTGAAGAATAGATAAATGTTGATTGGATTCAATATTGATTGCCTTTGCCTGTAGGCATCTAGTCAGATGTATACTGCTGAATGTAGCATTTGACATCTGATTAAGAAAAAGTGCTTAGGGCTCTGTGAGCTAAGCTTTTGAAGGGTCTCTCTCTCTCTCTCTCTTTTAATTACTTTAATTTTCTGTTCTGGGGAATTTTAGGGGAATTTTCTTAGGCCAGCAATACATATTGATTTCTGGAAGCTTACTTGTACTTGTAATTACTGGCGATTTGTGCTCATGTAGCCTTGTGATTTTATGAGTCTGCTGAGATTAATTCAGTTTTATAATAAAGTTCCATCACTTAAGGTAACATAAGCCAGAATCTGTCACAGCTATCTGGCCAATAATATTTGTAGATTTTTAATATAATGAAATATCCCTGATTTGTATCAACTAATTTATATCCCAACCATGCTGCAATGGCTGTGCAGTAATTTATAAAGCTAGTAGTCCTTCACAGGATTTAATAAGGCCAATAATGCTTCAGATCAGTATCACATCTTCAGAACAGGCTATAGAAATCAATTTGTCTCACGGCTCTTAAAGTGTGACTTTGTCATGAAGTCTACTATAAAGGAAGTCACCAAGGAGAATGGCTTGCCCCATTATGTGAGGAAAGAGAATATGCGTAAGATAAAGCAGGAAACATTTGGAGTGACTAGTAAAAGAAACATTTTCCTCAGAAAATTTCTCCCAAAATGCTGCCTAGAGAAAATGTATGGCTGGAAAGTTTTAAAGATGTTGTGCAATGCTTCTCTCAACCCAATGAGAGATGTATGTGGGGACAAATGGTTGACAGCACCTACAGATATGAAATATGGTCCTGAAATGTTGCAGGATACTAGAGCTAAATGGTCACAGAACAGTTATAGTGCAATCCTATGGATAGCACTGGAGACCTCTGAGGTCAGACCATCTAATACATTTAACACCCTGTTAGATTCTTATGCCAGCAAGGTCAGTGAGAGAGGAGCACTGTTCACCTTTGTTTTTTTACTTTGCTATTTCCCTGCCTTTTGCTCACAATGGAGGGGAACATTTCAACTAACTCTAGGCCTGGTCTAAATGTTTCCCCATGTTGGGGTGAGCCTAGGAAGTGCAAGAGAACAAATCCAATGCCTCTGCCCATTTGTCAACCTGTGTTTCTATTCATCCCCTTTCCACCACAGTGTTCCAGTTCTTACGCCAGTGAGATGAAGGCCACTGCAGTTCACTCTTTGGATCACCCTTTCTGAGTTCATACGTTTGATTCTGAATGCAGAGGGGCAGACCCAGTCTTTCCTATAACCATTGGTATTCATTCCAGGAGCCATAGGGTTGCAGGTTTTCTTAAAGCAACATCAACTCAACGGAATCCAGATGTAAAATGATTAGCAAGAAGACAGGTAGTTTATGCATTCTGGGATATAAAAAAATACATTCTACAATTTGTAGTACATATGAGATATGTATATCATGTCAGAGTAAATTGCACTCTGGGTAGAAAATGTCATAGATGTGGCTATGGCATGAAACTGGAGCAAAGGTAAAAAGGTAACCTGAGTTCAGTTGGGAGACATGATGACTCATCATTTGAAGAGTCCTGAATCATAGGAAGCTGATGACAGAAGGGTAGGAGATGAAGTCAGCAAACTTCACTTCTGCAGAGTCATGGCTATACGGTGACAGGAAACTGGGTAACATACCAGTAGTGGGCTGGACTCAAATCTCAGGGGGAGATATTGTATATAAATGAGTGAACTGGATGCTTAGTGTGTTTGCATTGTAAATAGGAGCCTGGCGTAGCACTTTGTCAGTCTGGTATATATAGTTGTACTCAAGAAGAAATGCCTCTTTGTGAGAACTCAGTAGTCCAGCTGTTTTTGTCTTGCTGACAGCTTCTGCATGGGAGGAATTTTTCTCTGCAGCCTGCACCGAACTTCATAGTAGAGACTCTTCTGTGGCGTCTGGTTCCTGGCATGCTGATCCCAGATCACACAAGCCCCAACATATGATGTATAGCAGTAATCTGTATATCAATTTAAAATCAAGATGATGTGTTCCTTCTTCCCTGGGTCTTGTATTTTGCGGGGTTTAGTCCTGGTCTAACTAAGCTTGCATTGCTTGACAGCTTAAGTCATTGCCTGTTTATCTTTTGTTGGCCTAGCTGAAGCCTTATCACCAGTGAATCTTTTCTTGCCAGGAAGATTTCTTTCTCCCCAATCTGAAATTCTCCATATGTGTTGCACTACAATTCCCATAATCCTACAGCCAAGTAGAGTGTACCAGCTTGGGGAAGTCTGTAGTATGGCACTCCTCAAGAAGCCTCAATTTTGTTATATTTAAATGGCAGGTGATTGTGGTGGCTTTGGGTCATTTTTTACTCTGTGCTCTGATGGTGGACCCACCATCACAGTTTGGGCTGATAGTCAGTCAGAATCACTTCCTGGATTTCATCTGATTTTTTTTTATCTCTTTGTGGGTTGGGGGGCAGATTAAAATGCAAACCATGCACCATTTTGGAGTGTTTTAGCTCCTCCATTTTATTTTTTTGGGGGGAATTTTCGGGTTGCCAGTGGGCTTGGGGCTGCTGTATACCAACTATATCATATCACAATACTGGGTAGGCTTTTGGGCAGCTGGATGTGTGTTTTCCCTATAGCTGCTGACACCTCTCTGGCAAACCTGTTTGTTGCTTGGCTACTTTGTTCTGTTGCTTAGATCTAGACAGTTATTCTCCTTGCATCCCCAACCCTATCATACCACACAGTTATACCACAATTTCATTATGCTAGTCTTATCTTTGCCTGAGGCTTATCACATGATGCCATAGCTTTCCCTGTGCTGTACCATGTTGTACCACTGTTGGGTTATTTGGAAATTAATTCTTTTCACACTTGATATAATACATTAATGACCCCTGCTATAGTTCAGTGATTACATTGGGTGCAAATATTGTACTTATTTCATTGTGATATTGAGAGCATAGTGATTGCATTGTAGGTATAGTTTCAATGATCCTTTCTTGGGGATTTCCTGGGGATATCCAGCAGGAAATCAGCAAATTACTTCCAGTGGATGAGCTATGAGGTCACCAGGATTCCCAAGATCTCCCAGGAGTATCACTGTACATTTAATCTCTCTTCTCCAGCATTTTAATATTATTTTTAAAGTTTATTTTTTTGACTCATTTTTTAATTTTATTTTCAATCTTACATCTTATACACAATTTCCAAAATAGCGGAGTAACAAAATAAATTATCAGTATCTTACCTTATTAACTTATTTGTAGCCCTTTATCATCCATATTCTGGTATTCAATCATATAACTTTATATGCTCCATTATTATTACATTAATTAATTCCTCTTACTGAGTACAATCTTTATTGCCATAATTCATATACTTTTCCCCATTTTTTTAGAATATTGTTGCACAGTTTTCCTATTAATCATCATGGTTAATTTATCCATTGTCATTAATTCACATACTTTTCCAATCCATTCTTCTAGCAGCTGTTTATTAGCTTCTTTCCAATGTTTAGCGTATACCAAACGAGCAGCAGTAATCATGTACAACACTACCCCTATCTCTTCTTTGTTTAGTTTTCCCTTCAAATCTTCCGTTATGTTCAATAACAGTAATTTTGGTTTTAACTTACAATCAATTCAGAGTGTTTGTTTTATTTTGATTTTAATTTCATCCCAAAACCTTTTTGTCATTTCACATTCCCACCACATGTGAATTAGATTTGCTTTCTTTTGTCCGCATTTCCAACATTGATCTTCTTTGCTGTTTTTCATTTTGGCTATTCTATTAGGGGATAGATGCCACCTATGTAGCATTTTATAGTAGTTTTCTATCAAATTAACTACCTTAGTGAATTTCAGATTTTTAGACCATGTTTTTTCCCATACCTCCAGTGAAATCTGCTCATTGAGGTTCTGCATCCACCTTATTGAGCTTTCTTTTATTGTCTCTTCTTTCAATTCTATATCTAATAACAATTTATAAATTCTTGATATCATCTGTTTTTCCCCTTTATCTAATATTTTTTCTAATTCTTTTTTCTCCATTTCTATTCCTTTATTTTTTTGATCTTTTTAAAATCTTTCTTTAAGTTGAAAATATAATAGCCATGATGTTATAATACCTGTTTTTTGGAGTTCTTCTATTGTCTTGAAGCTTTTTCCATTACTTCTTGTTGTTATCGTATCTTGATATGTAATCCAATTTTCAGTATTGGTTTTTTCTTTTTTATGAAAAGCCTCATGGGTCGAGGTCCATTTAGGGATTTTTATATACATATAATTTTTATACATCTTCCATCTTATTAATAGTGCTTTCCTTATAATATGATTATTAAATTCTTTATAAGATGTTTCCTCTTCATAACATAGATATCTATGCCACCCTTCCTTCAATTCAAAACCTTCCAATTGTAGCAATCTCTTATTTTTAAGATCTATCCAATCCTTTATCCATGTAAAGGATGCAGTGTTATAGTATATTTTTAAGTTGGGTAAACCTAGGCCTCCTTTCTTTTTACTATCTTGCATTGTTGTAGTTTTTATTCTTGGTTTTCTCCCCAACCAAATAAAGCCATTTATGTCTTTTGACCAAGTTTTGAAAATGCTTCTAGATGTGATTATTGGCAAGGTTTGAAACAAGAACATCATCTTTGGTAAGATGTACATTTGTGTTATGGCTATTCTTCCAAGTAATGATATCTGTAATGCTTTCCATCTTTCCATGTCTTCTTTTATCTTATTCCATGTAGTGGTATAGTTATTTTTCAAAAGATCCGAATTTTTATTTGTTACCATTACTCCTAAATATTTTATTTTAGGACCTTTGCAGACTGCCAGAAATAGTGCATATTAAATTGAGGCACTGCCCTGGCTCAGTGCTAGGGAGTCATGGGAATTGTATTTTTTGCCGAGACATTGAGCCTTCTCTGTCAGAGAGCTCTGGTACCACAATAAATTACAGTTCCCATGATTCCCTAGCACTGAGCCAGGGCAGTGCCTCAATTTAAAGTGCACTATTTCTGGCAGTCTGCAAAGGTCTTTAGTTACCAATTTTAATTCTGTCACTTCTTTTAAGTCTCTTTCTTCTAATTTTGTAAATTTTTTTATCAACATTGCGCTTTTTTGTTTATTAATTCTAAAGCCAGCCATTTGACATATTTCTTCTAAAGAATGCCAGAGTCTATTAATGCTAATTTTAGGGTCATCTAATATTATAATAATATCGTCTGCAAATGCTTTTATTTTGTAATTTTCCATACCTAATTGCAGACCTTTGATATTTCTATCATTTCGAATTTTCCTCGTTAGAACTTCTATCATTAATATAAATAACAATGGCGACAGTGGGCATCCTTGCCGTGTTCCTTTAGTTATTAGACATTTTTTGAAAGTTCTCCATTAACCTCTATTTGGGCATTTTGTAATGTGTAAATTGCATTAATCCATTTTTGGTATTTCTCACCTATATTGCATTGTTTTAATATTTCCTTCATAAAAATACCAATTAGCATTATCAAATGCTTTTTCTAAATCTAACATTATAATACCCATTTTTTTTCTTTGCGTTTCTCATAATATTCTATTATATTTACCAAATTTCTGATATTATTTTTATTTGACGTCCAGGCAAAAAGCCAGCTTGGTCTTCGTGTATCCATTCTGTCCATACTTTCTTCAACCTTTCAGCTAATATGATAGCAAAGATTTTATAATCAATATTTAATAATGATATAGGTCTATAATTCTCTATTAAGCTAATATCTTTAATTTCTTTTGGTATTAAGACAATTATTGCAGAGCACCAGGTTTGTGGATACTTCTTAACATTGATTACTTTTATGGTATTATATAATGGTTGTATCAATTCTTCTCTAAATATTTTGTAGTATTTAGCTGTGAATCCATCCGGACCTGGAGCTTTGTTATCTTTGAGATTTTTTTATGGCTGTATAAATTTCCTCTTTTGATATTGGGGTGTTCAATATTTTTCTCTGTTTATCAGAGAAATGAGGTATCATTTCTTTTTCGATAAACTCTTGGACTTTTATTTTCCCTTCTTCTGTCAACTGGTTTTCTTGAAATAACCTCTTAAAGTAATCTGTAACTATATTTTTAATTTTACTTTGTTGCGTATATTTTCCCCCCTTCTCTTTTAGTTTAATTATCATTTTTCTTTTTTTTTTTGTAAGCTAACCACCTTCCAGTTTTATTTGCATGTTCAAAATAATGCTGTTTTGCATATTTTAGTTTAGTAGCCAATTGTACTGTAATTTTTTCATTAAGTTGGTTCCTTAGCATTTTTAGCTCTTGTTGTAATTTATTATCCTTCGGGTATTTTATAAATTGTTGTTCTTTCATCTTTAATTTACTCATTATATCATTTTCCTTTTGTTTTTCCATTTTTTTTCTTCTAATTTCTTGTTGAATTAAATGACCTCTTATTACAGCCTTGCTGGCATCACATGTCACATGTGCTGACATTTTTCCAATAGAGTTTTTTTTCAAAATATAATTTTAATTCCTTTTTAATCTTTTGAACTATTGTTTCATCTTGTAATAAATAATCCTTTAATTTCCATTTATACTGTTTATTACTTGTTACTGTAATTTGCAATTGTATTGCATTATGATCCGAAAAAGTTTTTGGAAGTATTTTTTTTTTTTTTATATCTTTACTTAGTTGTTTTGAAGCATGTCAATATGTGACATAGTCTTATGTCTATCAGAGTAGAATGTATAGTCTCTTTCATTTGTAAATTTTGTTCTCCAAAGATCTATCAAATTTAAGTTCTCTAACATTGTAAAAGCTGTCACAGGTAATTTTCCATGTTTACCCATATTAAGACTTGGCTTTGATCTATCTATTGACGGGTCCCAGACCCCATTCCAATCTCCTATAATTATAATTTTTTCATACTCCAATTTCTCTATTTCTTTATATAATTTCTTTAAAAATTTCCCTTGTTTTTCTTGAGGGGCATATATATTTACTAACAGTATTTTCCCTCCCGGATACAGCAACTCTATTGCCACATAGTTTCCATTTTTATCACTTAGAATTAATTTCACTTGTCCTTTGACCTTTACATAAATAGCAACGCCTTTCTTTTTTTATTTTCATCACATGCCATAAACAACTCTCCTAACTTATTTTCTAAAACTTTCTTGTCTTTATCTTTTATATGCATTTCTTGCAAACAAACATAATCTATTTTCGGTTTAACGAGAAAATGAAAATTTTTGCTTCTTTTGAATTTAGAATTTAAACCATTAACATTCCATGACAGAATTTGTAATGACATATATTTTTAGATGTTTCCCTTGTTTTGTTTACTTTTGTGATTTAGATTTCCCTTTAGTTTGTCTTGGTTTTTTCTTACTTTTTTATTGTCCACTTGTCTTTTTTCCTTCGTGTAATTTTTGCCTTTTTGCCTTCTCCTATTTTGTGGTGTTGTTAGAATTTTTGTTCTTGTTCCTCTTCTAATTCGCTCTCTTCCTCTGAAGATTGTCTATCAGATTCTGTAGAGTCTGTTCTTTCTTCTAAGTTTCATCTCTTAAATTCTTTTACTAATCTGTTCTCCATTTTAGTAACTTTCTTTCCTGTCTCTAATTTTTGTTCCTCTTGTGCTTCAGTTCTATCTTTTTTTTTTAGAATCCTTTATGTTCAGATAAAAAAGCTTCCATTTTTTCTATGGAATCTATCGTAAATCTTTCTATTTTGTATGTAAAAGAATCTCCTTCTGTTTTTCCCCATCTATATCTAATATCATTATCCCTTAAGAATTCTGTTAATACTTAGTAATCTTTTCTTTTTTTTTAAGATTTGTGCTGGGATTGCTTTATATATTTTTACCTCTTTTCCTTCAAGTACAAATGTTTTAGTTAAATTTGTTTCTATAATTAGATCTTTTACTCTTTCTCTCACAAATAGGATCATTATATCTCTCGGGAGATTTCTTTTTTTTTTGGCTATCTAAGAGTCAACTCTCTATATATTATCTACTTCTAGGTCAAGTTGTTCACCTGCCCAATCTAAGAAGTTTGCTAATTCTGGAATGATTCTTGATCCTAAATTCTCATTATATTGTTCTCCTACTCCTCTTAATCTTAAAGCTTTTTTTCTGAAGGCGTAATTCCAAATTTGCATTATAATATTCTTCCTGTGTAAGTTTCTTTTCCATTTTGTTAACTTTTTCTTCTATTTGTACTGTTTTTTCTTGTATCTCTAATATTTTTGTGTCTAAATTTTTTACCTCTCCTGTAATTTTACTTATTGTAAAGTTTATTTTTTTAAAAGGGCAGTGGTGTAGTATAATTCTGATGTAAACCTACTACAGAATATTGCCCATAGAAACCACAGGTTCAGAAAAAGTTTAAAGAGTAAAGAAGAGTAGATATACTCAGGTTTAAAGAGTAATATACAAAAGCAGAACCATGCAAGTATTAGTTTGCAGGAAAAAAGCACAGGAAAAAATGCTTTAGGAAGTGACATGGTGTGTATTCATCTTCCTGATCTGGACAGGGAGTAGGAATGATTCCATAACAGCATCATTACATGATTATGCAATTACACAAGTATGACTTCTTGATTTGTTTTGTTTTTAAAACACCAATCATGGAGCAGGAGGTGTGTAAATGGTACAGTATGACTCCATATCTGCAGGATTGGTAACTGTGGTTTCACTTACCCATGTCCAAGAAAAAAGATCTCTCTAGGCATCTGGAGGTCCTGCAGCATGACTCTATGGTCAATGTCTGCTAGAAATATAGCATTTGTTGTTAACTGTAGTTTCACATCTCTGGTAACCATGGGAACAGATCCTGTGTATTTCTTGTTGACTGCCTTCAAGTCGGTCTCAACCCATGGTGACCCTATGGATGAGACATCTCCAGGCCCCCTGTCCTCTATTACTATGCCCAGCTCCTGCAAACTCATATTTGTGGTCTCTTTAATAAAGTCCATCCATATAGCATATGGCCTTCCTCTCTTTCTACTTCCCTCCACCTTTCCTAACATTAGTGTCTTTTCCAATGATTCATGTCTTCTCATGATGTGTCCAAAGTACAACAGTCTAAGGGGCTTTGCAGACCGGCCTAAAGGACTGGTCTGGGGGTGGAGTTGTGGCAGGGCAGCCGCACACTGGTCACCCCGACGCTGTCCTGATGCTGCATACCCATTCACATGGCGTGCGGCATCAGGATGCCCTTTTGGTGCAGTGTGTGCACACTCTATGCCAAAAGGGCACAAAAAAGCCACCACCGCAGCTGAAAGATCAGCCTTTTGTCGCCCCCAAAACAAGTGGCATTTTGCAGCTCTTTTGCAAAAAGGAGGATCATGCAGTTGCAGCGGCACTGAGCCACTGCTCCCAGGGGTGGCTCTGTGCCACCCCTTTAGGCCGGTCTGCATCAGCCCTAAGTCTTGTCATATTGGCTTCTAGGGATATCTCTGGGTTGATCTGTTCTAGGACCAATTTGTTTGTCCTTTTGGCTGTCCATGGAATCCTCAGCACTCTTCTCCAGCACCACATCTCAAAGGAGTTGATTTTCTTCCTAGCATCTTTTTTGACTGTCCAGCTCTCACTCCATACATGGTAATTTGCAGAGGGGAAGGTTAGAAATAAAACTTATTATTATTATTATTATTATTATTATTATTAGGGAATACAATGGCTTGTATGATTCTGACTTTTGTGCTGAGTTGATGTCTTTGCATTTTAGGGTCTTTTCTAGTTCTTTCATACCCTCCCATTCTTAATCTTTGCCTGATTTCCTGGCTTCAGTCCCTGTTCTGATGAATGTTTGATCCCAGATATGAGAACTATTTTACTATTTCTACTTCCTCATTCTCTAGTTTGAATGTGTGTAAGTTCTCTGTGGTCATTATTTTTGTTTTCTTTACGTTCAACAATAAGTCTGCCTTTGCACTTTCTTCTTTGATCTTCCTTAGTAGTTGTTCCAGGTCTGTAAGGTTTTCTGCTAGTATTATGATGTTAGCATATCTCAGATTGTTGATATTTCTTCCTCCTATTTTCACTCTCCCTCTTCCATGTCCAAGCCTGTTTTCCTTACAATATATTCTGCATATAGGTTGAATAGGTAGGGTGCTAGGATGTAGGCTTGTCTGACTCCTTTGCCAATTGGGAACCATTCTGTTTCTCTGTGTTCTGTTCTGATAGTGGCCTCTTGTCCTGAGTAGAGATTCCTCATCAGGACTATCAGATGTGTTGGCACTCCCATGTCTTTAAGAGCATTTCATGATCTGTGCAGTCAAAGGCTTTGCTATAGTCTATAAACCACATGCTGATTTTCTTTTGGAACTCCTTGCTACGCTCCATTAGCTGTTGTATATTTGTAATGTGATCCCTGGTGCCTCTTCCTTTCCTGAACCCTGCTTGGACCTCTGGGATTTCTCTCTCCATGTGTGGTTGGAGTCTATGTTGCAGTATTTTGAGCATAATTTTGCTTGTATGGGAGATTAGTGTTATGGTTCTATTGCTGTTGCAGTCTCTTGTGTCTCCTTTTTTGTGGATAGGGATGTATATTGATCACTTCCAATCTGTTTGGCATCATTTTGTTTTCCATACTGTTGACATATGTTGGTTAGCACTAGAGTTGACTCTGTCAATGTGGATTGCAGCAGTTCAAGTGGAATATTTTCTGTTCCTGGTGATTTGTTTTTTGCTATTTCTCTTATTGCAGCTTCCACCTTAATTTTTAGAATCTGGGGTTCTTCTTCATATGGCTCTTCTCTCCATGTGTCCTTCATTTTGTCATTTCTTTTTTATAGTTCTTCTGTGTATTGCACGCAATGTCTTTTCATTCTTTCCTGGTCTTGAATTATGTTATTTTTATTGTTGTAGAGTGTCCCGGTCCTTGGTTTGAATTTTCTCTTTATTTCTTGAATCTTGTGGAATAAGTCTCTCATTCTTCCCTTTTGGTTGTTGTCTACTATTTCTTTACATTTGTCATTGTAATAATTTTCCTTATCTTTCCATGCTAGCCATTGTACTGTTGCGTTCATGTTTCTTAGCTTATTCCTATCTCCTTTTTGTTTTGTTTCTCTTCTTTCCTTTATTTCTTGTAGTGTTTTATAATAAGAATAATAAAATTTATTTATATCCCACCCCCCGGTTAAAAACAATTGGGGTGGCTTACAGCAATTAAAATGACATTAGTACAATCTAAAAACCCCAACCTCCATGGTTTCTTCACTTTCCTTTTGTCTGTTGGAAGTATCTTTATGCATTCTTCTTTTATTATGTCCCTGGCTTCAGTTTATGATCTATTATACTTAGTACTGCAAATCTGTTCCCTATATTATCAATGAATTCTGTGGAAATGTTGTTTAAATCATATTTTGGTATGATGACTGGTTTTGTTTGGAGCCCAGGTGGTGCTGTGGTTAAATGCCTGTACTGCAGACACTCACTCATAAACCACAAGGTTGCGAGTTCAATACTAGACAGGGCTAGCATCCTTCCGAGGTTGCTAAAATGAGTACCCAGCTGTTGGAGGGCAATGAGCGTACAGTTGTAAACTGCTTACACTGCATAGCACGGTATGAAACAGTATATAAATGAAACTGCTTTGCTTTGCTTTGTTCTCTTCTTGAGTTTTACTTTTATTTTTGAAATGAGTAGTTCATGATCTGTGCCACAATCAGTACCTGGTCTAGTCTTGGCCACCAGTATGAAGCTTCTCCATCTTTTACTTCCAGTTATGTATTCTATTTGGTTTTTGTGTTGTGTTGACTATTTGGTGATGTCCATGTGTATAACCTTTTCTCTGGTTATATGAAAAATGTGTTTGCAATGAATAGGTTGTTAGCTTCACAAAAATCTATCAGACACTCACCTGCTTCATTCCTTTTGCCTAGTCCAAATCTGCCACCCATTTTTGATTCTTCTTTACTTCCAATCTTTGAGTTCCAATCTCCAATGATCATCTTGACATTCTGTGTTGTGTTATCAATTTCTTCCTGTATTCCTTCGTAAAAATCTATCAATTTCTTCTTGTTCTGCCTCAGTGGTTGTTGCATATATTTGAATTATGGTGATATTCATTGGTTTCCTGTGGAGCCTTATTGAGATGATTCAGTCTGATTTTGCATTGTATCCTCTGACTGCTTTTGCAACATCTTTCTTAGTATGAAAGCCACCCCATTTCTTCTTGTCTTTTCATTCCCTGAGTAGAACACTGTGTGGTTGTCTGATTCAAAGTGGCCCATTCCTGTCCATTTTAACTCACTCACCCCCAATACTGCTATGTTCATGCGTTGCATATCCATTTTCATTATGTCTAGCTTCCCTTGGCTCATGCTTCTCATATTCCATGTCCCTATTTTATGTGTGGTGCTGCTTCTGATGGGGTTTGTCTTTCTGAGAGTGTTTCCTGCTTGCTTTGTCATTTTGACTACCCTTAGCTGCTCTTGCAAGTGTGTTTTCATTTAGTTTCTATCTATCTCTCTGTTAGTGCTCTTGTCCTGCCTGTGTGACACTTGATGTCTCCTCATAGGTTTGCCATCACTGATATAGGCCTATGTTTTAAAGTCCTACAAGGGATATTGTAAGTAAACCAATTAGGTTACTAAGAGCTATGTGAAGTCTGAATTCAATTCTTTATGTTATGTAGTATCTTCTCATGACACTTCTCATATATTTTATGACAAAATATAGCATCTTTATATCATAGATAATATTATGAGAGTATTGTAAATCATTTCTGCAGAAGTATTTAAACATTTAAAGTATTCTGACGTTCCCCCATAATTTTATTTCATATGAACTTTATTTCATATGAAAACACATTCCTTTACTCTGAGCCAGGGGTGGGCAACCTAAGGCCTGGGGGCCAGATGCGGCCCCTCGAGGCCTTTGGACCAGCCCCAGGCCGGTCCTGCCGCCGCCGCTGCCACCGTCCCCCGCTGCCCTCTGCTGCCGTCACCACCCACCATGATGATATTGATTATTGTTGTTATTACTTGTTCTTGGGGTTTTCTTGGCAAAATCTCCACAGGGGTTTTGCCATGGCTTTTCTGGGGCTGAGAGAGTGTGCATGCATATTTTTTAAAATTTTTATTTTTTTTTAATTAAATTAAATTTTTATTTTTATTTATTTATTTATTTATTTTTGGTGCTTCGGCCCCCCAATTGTCTGAGGGACAGCAACCCGGCCCCCAGCTCAGAAAGGTTGCCTACCCCTGCTCTGAGCATTAGCAGTTTAGTCTGATCGTAACTGATCCATGGTTTTATTAATCTTTTGTCTTTATCTTTATAAAAGGTTAAATAGTGCCTGTATCAGTGTAATGGGAGACATTTTCTGGATTCTAAGGCTAAGGTCTCTGTTATTTCACTTTTCTCTAGGAAATACAAGAATAAGAGCTGCTTGCTTGCTACAGTAGTTAACAGGGTACTCTGCTAGCCTTTGTCCTTCTCTGCTGCTTGTTTTCTTTTAGTTTAGGTGTGCAGGAATTGTGAATTGTATTATATTTAGCACTGTGGCCAGCTGCAGGGAACATGCCATGCCTATTCCAAGTAAAAGCCAGATAATTAAAACCTGGAGGAGAAACAGAGTGTGCTCTCCAGAGATTCTGTCCCTGTATTGCCTTTGGTTTTGCCTCAGGATGACAATCAGCATTCCATTCTGAAATGAAATCTCATCTGGATTTAAACATTTTCAAATATCATGGATTCCCTGCATATACACATGGGTGGGTTGCTAACATGTTGAAGCATAGATAGGATAACATGGCCGGGTCTGTCCTCACCAGGCTAGTTGCACACCTAATGACTGTGTTTTGATGGCATAGACCTAAAGATTCCCTTGTATGTATGAGCATTTGCTTGCATCTGCTGGCACTACCCAGTTGGTATGCTTATGAAACAGGCATTCTAATTCTGTGGAGTCCCCATATGCATGCATATGTGTCCCATTTACTTTTTAGACATCCACATTCAGTATGTTGAGGGCAGTGCGCAACAACATGGACTCACACCAACTTCAGCATGAGAAAATTCTCTCTGTTAGTAATGTGGGATTAGGGCTTGTGCTGAAATTAATCACTGAAAACTGCATTAGGGTAGGACCAGCCCCACCATAAGGCAGGCTGAGGCAACTGCTTCTGGTAGGAGATCCTAGGAGGTAGTAGTGGCAGCTTCACAGCTATTCCTCTGGAAATTTCTGGTCATTTTCTTTTGGAAGGCACAGCTGTGTTCTACACAGCTTGTCCTACATCTCCTGAAACTAGTTTGCTGTCCTCAGGTGTGTTGGAGGAAACTACTATGTTGCCATAGCCCTCGGTCAGACCCTGTTTAGCTTACCCACAAGGACCTTCTAGAACAGGGGTCGGCAACCTATGGCCCACGGGCCACACCTGGCCCGCCGAGGCCTGCCGACTGCCCCCTGCCACCCCCCTGCCGCTGCCTCCCGCTGCCGCTGTGTGCGCTGCCACTGTGCTGCCGCCACACGCATCGTGGCCACCATTTTGTTTTCCAAAATGGCAGCTGAGACTTGTTTGCGCATGCACAGTACTCCTGCGCATGCGCGAACGAGCCGTGGCCGCCATTTTGTTTTCCAAAATGGCGGCAACGGCTTGTTCACGCATGCGCAGGAGTATTGCGCATGCACAAATGAGTCATCGCCACCATTTTGGAAAACAAAATGGTGGCCGCAACGCGGCAGTGGCGGGGGGTGGCAAATGTGGGGGGTGGTGGTGGCGGCGGTGGCAGCGGGGGTTGCTGGGGGCTGTGCCCGCGCGCTGCCATTTCCCCCCCTCCATTGGCCAGCGGAAGACCCGGGGATCCCCAGACCAGCTCCAGGTAAGGGGAACTTGCCAACCCCTGTTCTAGAACATGTGAACTAATGGGCATGCAGGCCCCATTTCTTCCAAAACTGGATCTGTACCCATGTCCAAATACTGTAAGTAGTGGTGTCACTGGGTGTGTGTGGACTGCAGTGGGTGACACCCCTAAAGAGGGGTGACACCCAGCTGGGTGTCCCTCCCACCTCCCTGATGCATTCCATAGTGCGCGCCAGGGAAAAAGAGGCCCAGGACACCCCTTTCTATGTTCCCGACATGGCTTTATTCACATGTAAAGCCGCGCCATACAGAGAGGTGAGGGCATGCCCTTTTGGAAAAATGGTGATTCCCTGTATACCCTTCTGCCTCCCTGATCCACTAAATGGGTATCCGGTGAGACTGGGACCCATGCTTCTTTTCACCCATAGTTATCTAGATCAATATCTTTATTTGGGGTATGGCAAGAATTTCAGAAGGATAACTTGAGAGATTTATCAGCCAACAACTTCCCTAAAATGAAAGCATTTATTAAGTAAACCTAGGCTGTTGCCCTTAAAAAAAAATTGCAGCAATCAGCTTGGCTCCATTAATTCTCTCTGTCTGATATTACAGTAAGAGTCACTGTTACTCAGCCATGAAAAGAAGTTAGTTAGCAAGCTGAATTTGAATTATGAATCCTGATTGAGGATATTTGAAGCAAATTACTTTCACTTGTTGAGTGAATCTAAGATACAATCAAATTTCATGAATTCTCAAGGGCCTGACAATCACAGCATATGATTATTTCTGAACCTCCCACAGAGTTATAGCTCAGGGCTCCATATGGACTTTAAATTGTTTCATTAGGACATCTATATTACAATGCCATCAGAATTTTAAAGGTGCTGGTGGTAGGGTGAAGAACAGTAGCAAAATGATCACTGTTGTGAGGATGGACATATTTAAAAATACCAGAACAGGGCACAAGTTTCATCATTCTGGGCTCCTTTTTCTCTTAAAAAAAGATTTAGCAGTGTCTTTATTTTGACAATGTCATGGATCACCCAATATTTAATAAGAGAGTTGTCTGTAAACACCATGTGGGCGTTTAATGAAGGTCTTGAAATGCATACTGTAGAACATATATCATTATCATAATCTTTTATTTAGAAAGCCTCCTAAATGACAGCCACTGTAACACCATAATTAAAAATAAGAGCTCTATGGAAAAATGGGTAATCTCAGAAATACAGTGACTGAAAGGGTAAAGGGGAGGATGACTGGAATTGGGAAGGAAAGGAGGTTGAACAATATGCATTCTGAACAAAAGACTGTGGTTGAAATCCTATATCAGCTTAACTGAAAGTAAGCCCTGTTGAATTTAATTTACTTCTTTGTAGGTATGTGTAGAACTGCCTATAAATGTAGCAATTAAGTGAGCAATCGTATCTAGATATAGCTTAATTATCACAGTGGATAGAATAGGGATAGGTTCTAGAGGCTGAAATAACATGGATAGAATAGGCATAGGTTCCTACACCAAAGAGAAAGAAAGAAAGTAAGAAAGAAAGAAAGAGAGAAAGAAAGAAGTCACCATGCATTTTAGTCAAAACTAACAATATGTACACATGAAATAAAACAACCAGGTCAATCAAGCCTTACATCAGTTGACAAAACCTTTGGAACATTCTAGACATCATTTGAACACATCCTCCAAAATGCATCCAGAGATAACTTTCGTATGATTTCCACTTTTGTAGCCAAGTATCTGAAGAGCCAGCATGGTGTGGTGGTTTAGATATTGGACTATGACTTTGAATCCCAGTATTTGATTCCCAGCTCTGCCATAAAACCCACTGGGTGACTTTGGTTAGCTGTCAGCCTCAAGGGAAGACTTTCTTGCCAAGAAAACTGCATGATAGGTTCATTTTAGGATTACCATAGCAGACATGACTTGAAGACACACAACAACAAATAAAAGGAGATTATTGTAGCACTAATTAAAGTGGCTTACCTGATCTGGCTTAAAATTTAAAACAGGTGGCATCCTATTTTTATCATAAGGATTTTGCTGCTGAAATCACTGCCCGAGTGCAGCCCAGGACCATCCCCACTCCCAGGGCTTCTCAACATGGCCTTTTTCGAAGCCAAGAGTTTTCTGGCTTAAGGAAATGTCTGCTGGAGCACCCCTGCGAGCGGGGATGGACCCAGGAGACGATTTTGGCAGCAAAATCCTTGTGATAACATCAGGATACCACCCATTTTAAATTTTATGCCAACTCAGGTAAGCTGCTTTAATTAGTGTGGTGATAATCTCCTAAATCTATGCTTTTTTAATATGGGAGTGGGATTTGCTGGTCAGGCTTGCCCATTCTCTTTTCCTTTCTGTTTTGCTGTTTATTCATGCTCAGTAAGTGACTCTGGAGGTGGCTGCCATTTGTCTTGTTTGTTGCAGGCAGCTATAGTAGTATTGGTTAGAAAAGATTCCAGCTCAAGGTTTGTTCACTGCTTTGTTTACTACAACTCAACAATGAAAAATTGTATTTTTCCAGCCCTCCTTCACAGTCCTTTCAAAGTCAATGTTGCTTAAAAAAACCCCAACTGACTAAAAGAAACAAAACAAGCAAAAAACAAAACAAAACCAACACAAAAAAAACCCACCACCTAGACAGAGGAAAAGTGGGAGATGAGTAGACCAAAAAAGATCTAAAAATGCCTTTGAGAGAGAGAGAGAGAGAGATTCACTGTTGGAGGCTTTGGTAACTGAGATGTTTGGTTATGTCAAGTAAGTCTTAATGGACAGAATGAGTTGAATCCAGATTTAGGGGCATGCAATAAGCAGAAGTGATGAGAAGTGGACTTCCATGCCTTTTCCTTATTCAGATATTCCTCCAGACCCTTGAAAATGTGACACAAAGGTTCAGGGGACCCTGCTGAATGGGGTGAGATTTGCTAGGGTGGGGAAGAAAAGAGAACTTTCACTGTTAGAAGCCTGGATCCAAACAAATGGAATTTATTTCTAAGCAGCTATGCCTTGAAGGTTGACAGTTTGAGGCCACGTGATGGAGTGAGCTCCCGTCACTAGTCCCAGCTTCTGCCAACCCGTAAAAGTGCAAGTAGATAACTAGGTACCACTTTAGTGGGAAGGTAATAAAATTCTGTGTAGTCATGCTGGACACATGACCATGGAATTATATTTGACAACGCTGGCTCCCTTGGCTTGGTAACTGAGATGAGCATTGTTGTCTACAGTTCGTTATGACTAGACTTTCATGTCAAGGGGAAACCTTTACCTTTACCTTTTTATCCATGGAATTGCACTATAAATATTGAACCAGATCCTGTATCAGAATCAGAAGGCATGTTGTAAAGTTCTGTCATGGCAGAATCATAACATGGGTCCCCTCCTATGACTCCCCTTCCTCCCACAGACCCCGTCTACAGCCATATAGTGGCTGGTGGAAAGTGGGGGCTTCTGAGAAGCCTCTGTCTATGTGTCTATTACTAGACACATCTTGATGACCCCCACCCCAGTACAGTCACACAGCCAGAAGCTTCTCAATCACAGTAATTCCACTGGCTTTTATATGGCTATTGCTAGTGGGGAGGTAACATGGAAAAAAAGTAGATCTTGAGGTGTTTTGGGGCTGTTGTGCAAAGATTGTAGACAATCTGGACCTTTGCAACAACACTATCAACAAAAAAAGACATATGCAAGCATAAGCTGAACTTTCGCCTGCTTATGTCACTAATAGGATGCCAGCCATCACTGGGAGAGAGAAAAAATCCAGAAACTAGTGTGACTAGATGCCAAAGAGGACAGGGATGCTGTACCTTTTATAGTTGTGTGGGAGAGGGTAATTCAGCAGGTGTGGCTTGCATGCCAAGAGGGGCAAAAGTCTTTGCATGCAGGCCTTTAAAAGGAAAGCCAGGTAGGTGGAGAATGTGTATTTTAAACTGTACGTGATACATTTATTTGACAGTTCTGTTCTCATCTGAGAGAATGACAACAGCTTTACAGCAGAAATCCCAAAACTTTCCCCTAATCTGTCCTAGATTTTTCCTCGAGCCCAGAAATGTTGACATTTGAAAAACAACAAAACTCCCTTGAATTGTAACCCTCAGCATCAGATCTGAAGACGAGCAACTGAGTTCAAACTGAAAACCCATTCCTTCTGGGACAAGGTCATTAAATGTTGTTGTCATGTGCCTTCAAGTCATTTCTGACTGATGGCAACCCTATCACAGGGATTTCTTGACAAGATTTGTTCAAGGGGGGGGAGAGGTTGCCCTTACATTCCTCTGAAGCTGTGAGAGTGTGACTTGCCCCAGGCCACCCAGTAGTTTTCCATGCCTGAGAGGGGATTCAGACCATGGTCTTCCAATGTCCTAGTCCAACACTCAACCCATTATACCATGTTGGGTCAACAAATAGGTGAGTTTTTAAATAAGTGTCCAATAGAAAGGAACCCCATGACTATAAAACAGTAATTAAAAACACCCCCAGTGATAACTACAGCTCACAGAAGATATTATAAATGAGATATTGTCTGTGGAATATAAACGATGTGACCAATAATGTTATTTAATATCTACATGAAGCCGCTGGGTGAGATCATTCGGAGGCATGGAGCTCAGTGTCATCAGTACGCTGATGACACCTAGATATATTTCTCCATGACCAGATCATCGGCTCAGACTTCAGATGGTGTCTCTCCTCTCAATGACTGTCTCAGAGCGGTAATGGATTGGATGAGGAAAAACAGATTGAAGTTGAATCCAGACAAAATGGAGGTACTAACAGTCATGGGCCCGAAACCAGGTTTGGGAATACAGTTTCCAGTCCTGGATGGAGTCACACTCTCCTCTAAGGACTGTGTTCACAGTCTGGAGGTGCTCTTAGATTCGTCGCTTCACATGACTAGTCAGGTGAATGTGGCGGTCAAGAGTGCCTGCTATCAACTTCGACTGATACGCCAGTTGTGCCCTTACCTGGATATGAGGGATCTGGAAACTGTAGTACATGCTTTGGTAACCTCACGTCTGGATTACTGCAATGCACTCTACATGGGTCTACCCTTGTGCCTAACCCGGAAACTGCAATTCGTTCAAAACATGGCAGCCAGATTAATTACAAGAACATCAAGGAGGGAACACATAACACCAGTGTTGAAATCTCTCCACTGGCTGCTGATTAGTTTCCGGGCACAGTACAAGGTGTTGGTTTTAACCTTTAAAGCCCTACATGGCTTGGGTCCATCTTATCTCAGGGACCGCCTCTCCCCGTATGAGCCCCCCCCATGCCCTTCGGTCCTCTGGGAGGAACCTGCTAAAGCCCATGAAGACTAAAAAAACATGTGAACCCCTGATTAAGTATTTGAAGCAAAGCGAATATAGTGATCTAGTGTTTAAGTTATGAATAGACACCCTCTGGAGAGATAGTTAGCATCTGAAGTGTTTATAATAAGTTTAATCTAGTTTTAAGGGGTGGGAGGGTTAGGGAAATAGGGATTGGTTGTTTTAATTTGTTTTCTGTTTTTAATTATGCTGTAACCTGCCCCGATTGCCGAGCAGAGGGGCGGGCTAGAAATAAAAATTATTATTATTATTATTATTATTATTATTAGGAAGGAGAACATCTGCTTCATACTTTGGCCCCAGACCAATTTAAAGGTCAGTAGCACAAAGGAAGATCTGTGGTAGAGGTGGCCAACTTGTGATCCTCTAGATCAGGGGTAGGCAACCTAAGGCCCGGGGGCCGGATGCGGCCCAGCAAGGCCTTTGGACTGGCCCCAAACCGGTCCTGCCGCCGCCGCCCCCCCCACCGCCGCCGCCCCCCCATGATGATATTGATTATTGTTGTTATTACTTGTTCTTGGGGTTTTCTTGGCAAAATCTTCACAGGGGTTTTGCCATGGCTTTTCTGGGGCTGAGAGAGTGTGCATGCATTTTTTAAAAAAAATTAATTCTTTTTTAATTTTAATATTTATTTATTTATTTGTTTGTTTTTGGTGCTTCGGCCCATCAATTGTCTGAGGGACAGCAACCCGGCCCCCGGCTCAAAAAGGTTGCCTACCCCTGCTCTAGATATTGTTGGACTGCTGTTCTTAGCATGCTTCACTATTGGCTATACTGGTTAGGACTTTGCTGTCAGAGAGCTCTGGTGCCACAATAAACTACAGTTCCCATGATTCCTTAGCACTGAACCAAGACAGTTAAAGTGGCCTCAAGCTGCATTATTTCTGGCAGTCTGTAAAGGCCCTCAGATTACTGTAAGGATGACCAAGCTAATGCTGTAAAAGTTCTCTGTTTCCTAAAAAACACCTTTAAAATATTGAAATAGCTTTATTAGCTACCATTTGGTTTCTAGGTGCAATTCAAAGTGTTGGTCATGACCTATAAAGCCCTATACGGCTTAGGTTAAGTCTACCTGAAAGACCATATCTCCCCACATAAACCTGACAAAACCCAGAAGCTTTCTCTTGATCTCACTACCATCATAGGCTCACTTGGTGAAGACAGGAGAGAGAGCTTTCTTGTTGGCTACTCCCACCCGCTGGAATTCCCTTCCATGGGAGGCTAGGCTGGCCCCCTCCTTGCTTTCCTTTTGCTCTCCCTCTCTTGCACCTTGTCTCTGGCATCATCTCTTTCCAATTTGCCTCACTTCCTATTTCTGGGCCTTTCTTCCTCACATCCTGCTGCCACCTCTCCTGCTCTCTTTTCTCCCTTCTCTCATCTCAAGTTGACTTCCCCCTCCCTTCAATTCTGCACCCCATCATTATGCCTCCTACCCTTTCTTCTTCTTCTGTTATTGCACTATGACCCTTTCTTTTGTAACCATTTGTCTCATCTTGCATCCTCATGTCTCCTTCTCTGCACTTTACAACTGCCCTTATGTCCCCTCCCCTCTTGCCTTTTGCCTCACCTTGTGGTCCTATGCCTTCCTCCTTTTCACCCTGTTCTCTGCCATTGTGGCACCCAATCTCTCTTCCTCCTTGCCCCATCTTTCATTGCCAAGCTTTAATCTCTTGAAATTCATGATACACAACCACAGTTCCCATTTTCTTCTTTTTGCCACATCCCCCTGCTCCCTTCCTTGCACCCTGGACCCAGCCACTGTCTCTGAGTGGAGAGGGAAAGGTGAGGTTGGTGCTGCTTTCATCTTCCCTTTGAGGCAAAAGAGCCCTGGATGCCTCTGATAAAAGAACTGACTTCTGATTCCAAATCTGGATTTAAGGACATGTTTCTGCCTTTGGCATGCAGGGTTGTTTTGGTCAGTTTTGTCAGCTCCACACGACTATTTAGAACTACAACCAAGTTCATGAATACCATTCTTGAATACTAAGTTCATTAATATAATTAAATACCAAAGCTAGGATTGACCATGCCATTGTATTTGATTATTTCTATGTATGATTGTGAAAGCTGGACAGTGAAGAAACCTGATAGGGGAAAAAAATCAACTCATTTGAGATGTGGTGCTGGAGAAGAGTTCTGAGAATACTGTGGACTGCTATAAAGACCAATGACCTTTACAGACTGCCAGAAGTTTTTTTGGTTAAGTGTGGTCCTAGGATGTTATCACACATGGGCCAGTTTCGTTGTTAAAGAGAAAATAAAGTGGAAATAAACCATTCCGAAATTAAAGCGAAAATAGAGGTTAATTATGTAAAAGGATTTCACACGTAATTACAGTAAAAGCGTAATTACAGTAAAAGCAGAAAAAAGATGTTTTTGACTTTCATACACAAGTGGAAAAAACCTGTACATGTACTAGAAATAGCTGTGTTTTGTGACCTCCTTTTCCTAGGCGGGTCCTGCATTTCATTCAACCTTCTCCCCTCTCCAGGACAAAATGTCAAACTGTCCTCCATTTGGAGCAGGAGTAAGAAGCATGATTTCTGCGGGACATTTTGGAAATTCCTCCTGGACATGTTGAAAAGGAGGGTGCGTCCTGGAAAAGGAGGACGCCTGGTGTTTTGGGGGGAAGGAGAGGTGAATTAGGAAAGGGGTGAGGGAGGAGGATGAGGAGAAGCAAATGTCCCCTGGGGACTTGGGTTGCTGATCTTTTGCCTTGAGGAGGAGGAGGAGGAGGAGGAGGAGGGAGTGATCGTGAAGCTCCTTGCCTTGCCTTGCCTTGCCTGCCGATGCCATGCGGTGTGTGTGTTGTGTGGAGGGATGTGTGTGTGGGAGCTGCATCTGAGAGGGAGGGAGGGAAGGAAGGAGGGGTTGGCAGCCGCCAGTGGCTGCATCGCAGCCAGATCCTGGCAAGACACGCACACACACACACACACACACACAGAGGGACAGAGCAGGTGGGGAAACTGGCTGATCTTTTGCCTTATGGAGGAGGAGGAGGAAGAGGAGGAGGAGGAGGGAGTGATCGTGGAGCTCCTTGCCTTGCCTTGCCTGCTGGTGCCGTGCGGTGTGTGTGTTGTGTGGAGGGATGTGTATGTGGGAGCTGCATCCGAGAGGGAGGGAAGGAGGGGTTGGCAGCCGCCAGTGGCTGCATTGCAGCTGGATCCTGGCAAGACACACACACTCACACACACACAGAGGGACAGAGCAGGTGGGGAAACTGGGTAAATATTGGGGATCTGGGGAGCAGGAAAGAGGCTTCCTGGGGCTAGGGGCAGAGGAAGCCAAATGATGATGGTTTTCTTCATCCTTTGATGAAGGAGAAAGTGGAGAATGTTTGATAGGTAAGCAAACCAGGAAGTGAAAGCAGCCCCAGAGGACCATGGGAAACGGGAAGAAGAAGATTTGTTTGTGCAAATTTGAATTTCACATTACAGTAAATGCGCAATTACTGTAATTTCACAAATACATTTCCTCTAAACTCCCGAAATTAAAAAGATCTTGGATAATGCCACTTTCTGTCCACTTTCTGACCAGTTTCTGTGCAACGTTGTGTGAAATCGTGAGGCGCAAATTCGATTTTTGTTTGGGATTTGTGTGGAATAACCTACAGATTTCCCCCGTGTGATAACGTCCCTAGAGTCGATCAGGTTCAAACTCTCCCTGGAAGCAAAGATGACTAAACTGAGGTTGTCATATTTTGACCATATCATGAGAAGAAAGGACTCAGTAGAAAATATTATAATACTTGGTAAAGTGGAGGGCAATAGGAAAAGAGGAAGGATGTATTCCAGATGGGTAGACTCATTTAATGAAGTGATGGCCCTGCATTTGTAGGAATTGAGCAGGGCAGTTGAGGAGAGAGTGACTTGAAGTTCTTTTATACATAGGGTCACCATGAGTCTAGGTTGACTTAAAGGCAATTAACAAGAAAACAACTAAGTTCAGTTAGGCATATGCCTAGATAGGTGGATATTAAAGGAATTCCAGCCTGGAAGACAAAATTACCTCTTAATCTCCTGAAATGTACAGTGATTATTTCACAGAAGGATATACTGAGCTTGAATAGTTGTGCATATTTGCAGAGCAGAGATCAATGGATCATTCTTTAATTATATAAGTAAAAGGTAAAAGTATTCCCCGTTGACAAGATTGTCAAGTTGTGTCTGACCATAGGGGGTGGTGCTCATCTCTGTTACTAAGCTGAAGAGCCAGCGTTGTCAGAGACTACTCTGTGATCATGTGGCCAGTGTGATTGCACAGAATGCTGTTTACTTTCCCACTGAGAAGTGGTACCTATTTATCTACTTGCATTTTCATGCTTTCGGACTGCTAGGTTGGCAGAAGCTGGGACTAGTGCCAGGAGTTCATTCCATCATGCAGCACCTGGGCCTTGAACTGCCAACCTGCTGATCTTGCAATCAACAGTCAGCGTCATTCTTCAATTATATAAGATCCTATAAATATCAACAAAAGTGACAAGGTCATCATGCATAAGCAAAACATGTTGAACAGTAATAGCAAGCAGCACATTTAACCTAATATCTCGACTTCTAGAGACTTCTCTCTCTGTTTTTATTTTATTAAAGTTTGGAATCTGGGCCAGCTCCTGACAGAAACAGGCATTAATGGCATGACTAGAAGGCAAACCCCTAATCAGTTTTGTTTGGTTAAGCGTGGTATGTTGTGTGGTAGTGTGGTAGACTATAGTTTAGTAGAATTCCACCAACTTGTCATGATCTCCAGTTTGTCATGATATTACTAGCTTGTCATGATTACCCTGTCACTGAAACATGTTGCTTCATGTCCTGTCTGCGTATTATTATTGTGATGATTTTGTGTAATTTGACTGGGAGTATAGTTAGTCCAAGGCAACCCAATATGCCTGCAGCTTATTCATAACTGGGTTAATATCTGACTCTCAGCAAGTCCTCTTCAAGAAGCTGTAGGTTTTTCATATTTATCTCAGTGTGACAGTGTCCAAAAATAGCTGTTCAGGCTCTCTATCTCCATCCCCCCTTTTAAATGGATTCAAATCAGAACACCCAAAGAAATGGCTGAAGAAAATGCTGTCCTACTTATTCTGACAACCTCAACATTGTGAAAGCCATATAATGAGGAAAGAACTGTCAAAAGTATGCCCACTTACACTGAGAGGTGAACATGTAAATGCCTTGTCTTTTCATTATAAGGCAGTTTATGGTTGCTTTGATCAGCACTGAAATGGGAAGTGTGTGTGTGTGTTTAAGAGAAAGAAAAATTTAGAACTCTACAAAAGGTGTTAAACCAAAAGGGCAGGGAGGTATTTGCTATTTGTGAACACCTTTGTGTACAATTTAAATGCCATATATACAGCTGGAAAGTTTCAAATTTGAATAATTACAAAATGAATTGGACAAGTAGGCATTATATCCATTTGAATCTATGTCTCCGCAGTATATATTCACCCTGAAATAATTATGTACATTGTTTTAACCCTTTTAAGCTGTTAGCTTGTTAACATATTCATGCTTTATTTTTATTGTTTTAAATTATTCTAATCTTTTTGTATTGATTTGATTTGTATGCTGCCCTGACATTTCATATTTTAATAAATAATCAATATAATAAAATTCCTCTGTCATTTGAACCCTAGTTCAAACTCTCTGACTTTACTCTCTCTCCACTGACACTTGTTGTCACAGAAGAATGAATAATGAGTATCTATATTTGTTTGGCTTTGGCACCCCATGTTTCCATTTGCCAGTAATCACTGTAAAACCTACAGATATGAGCCAATAGTGCAATGTGATTACTTGTTGGCTTTCTGCTATAACAGGCAAACACTACAGTTTTTCATATGTTCTTTCTCCTCCTAAGTACAACAAATCATATATTCTTTCTAGATTTTTCATCTAAATTTTGAAATTAGGATTGTTTTGAGTATTTGACTTTTGCCTTCTGCCCGGTTCAAGAATCTACATATTGCACATGATACTTTATATCTATATTTTCTTGATTTCCTTTAAATGGAAATGTGCAAAATGCAGCCCTTTAAATTTGCTAAACTGCAGCTCTCAGCATTCCTCACTATTGGCTATGTCGGCCAGAATCTTTATGTGTCACAGACCAACAACATCTGGAAAACCACACTATGCCCATACCTGCCTTAAATGCTAAATTGGAATTTCACCCACAACCAACTTCTGCCTTGTGCTCTGTTTCTTGAGATAAGGTGTCCTTTGTGACTAGCCAGGCACCTGTGGCAGACATTTTGTTGTAATACACACACAGTAGTTTCTAGGGTGGCAACATGAAAAAGATAACAGGGTTAATGCCTCTTTAATAGTTGTCTGCAAAACAGAAGATTTCAGCAGTAATAGCTTGCCATTCCCTCTTCTGATCCTCTTTTTCACATGGACAGTCTAACGAACGATTTCTGAAATTTCAGAAGGTGGCCACAGGTCATTTTTTTAAAAAAAAGAAGTCTTGTGTTATTGTGCAGAGGAGTCCCTATCTGGTGATTGGCTGATATTCACATGACAGAAGAAACAATATGCCATTACTTGGAGATAATTTGACTTTTCTAGATAGAAATTGAAATTCTGAAGTTGTAAAGAAAATGCTAAATGATTAATGACAGAGTGATACATCAAATGTGATCTCCTCCAGTGTCTTAATACCAATTAATAATCTGAAGATTATACATAAAAGCTCTCTGATTAGGGTTTCTTGATTATCTTTTTTGGGCGGAGGGAGGGCTTAGCAGGAAGACAATAACCCAGAGCATTATTTCTTTCCAGTTATGGTCAAGAATGCTGACGTGAGACACATATTTACAATTGTTGTAGCTATGGTCTATTTCCTGATCTGCCCCTTTAAAACTCTTAAAAGCTAGTCAGCTGTACAAATCAAAGGAGCTGTGCGATGCTAATGAATCAGACACTGAACAATGATGTGTCTAGCCTAAACCCTGACAATGAGTGACAGTGTGACAAGCAGAAGCAGGGACCCTATTCACCAGCACTGCAAAATCCCTTCACTTGTTACAGCTGTTTGGCTTTTAGAAGGGTTTTAGGGGCATTTGCAGCCATGGCAATGGTGCCACAATTGTAAATGTGAATGCAAAACAGTTACTAGGTCATAGGTCCAGCTTACAACATTGTAATTGCCTAACAGAATGCCAGCCAATGTATTTTTTAATATATATATCCCATGGACCAAAGACTGTGGTTTGTTTAGCTACTCCTGACTGGGTGCTGGGAGCCACTGAGTACACTGTCCTCTTTGGGTTACTTGCTGGAAGCTCCTCTCTCTCAAGTCATTTTCGGTATGTGTATGTGTGTACATGTGTACTTCTGCAAACCCTTTTGGTTTTCTCCATCTGCTGATACCCAGAGCTCAGAAATGCTGATTTTTTGAGCTACAATTTCCAGAATTTGCCAGCCAGCATAACAGCTATCTAGGGTTGCCATATCCTGGTTTTTGCTGGGACCTTCCCAGTTTTTTTTAGCATTTGGGAATGTCGTGACCCGGTTTTAAAGATGTTCTTCCGACATGACCATCAAGCTCTCCCCTGCCTTTGCTGCTCTCTCTCAGCTGTTGAATGACAGGGTTGGGTCTGGTTACTACTTGGTTTCTACTTGGGCCAGGGAAGACCAGAGGCCTGCAATTAGTGCTAGAAACAAATCCTGGAACCCTGGAAGACTCAGGGCCAATCAGAGTTACCAAGAATTACAAGCTCTGCTGATCCCTCCTCTGTGTGGGTGTGTGGGTGTGTATTTTGGCTACATAAGCAAGAGTAGGAGACTGAGTAATCAGAAATTGAGGACATGACTTATTCGTAAAGTTTTAATGAGAGTGATGGAGCGGTGATGACAAAAATCAACAGCAGCTTTGAAAGCAGTTTTGAAACCACAGCAGGGGCTTTTTGTGCGTGAGGTTACATAATTTTCTGTGCCTGAGGCTTTTCCCTTTCAGTTCATTCAAAATCAAGTTAGGCATTATCAACCTTGCCTTTATATACTTCATTTTTTTGCTTCCTTCTTTAATCATGCATAAAGCTAAACAGAGAGAGGTACTGTTCCTCTGTTTCTTTCTCTCCCTGCCAGTGCACTGGTGGATTCTTTTCAGGATAGTTTTTCTATCAAATCTCAGAAATGACTCTTTGTTTTTTTTACCAAAAGTAAGAATTATAAAAGAAAGAAAGGCATTTGGAAATGGAGGTGCAGAGGAGTGCAGTTTCTTCAAAGATTATTGAAGTAGCTGCACTGTAGCAGATACAATGCACAGAATGAGAAAGGAGATCCTTGGTTTATAGTTTTGTAATGATTTAAGTGTCATGTGTAGTTTGTATTAAACTCTTAACAGATTTTTTCCTTCTTAAAAATGTAAAGAATGAAGATTTATTTGTAGCTTCAAAAATGGGAGTTTCTTGCCTACCCTGAAGAGGATATATGATAGCAGTGTAATGATACTACCATCATCCAACTTTTCAGTGAATCTACTGAAGCCTAAAACAGGTTTCTCTCAAGGTTGGCTACCACAAAGCAGACATGATGGCCACAGAAAAATATATTTCTTTTGTCCTTCTGTCTTCCTCTCTGCAAGTATGAAAGCATCTGTGCTTTACCACATTTCTTACAGTCAGAATCCTGTTAGTGACTGGAATCCTGTTAGTAATGTGAATACACATTTATGTTGGCTTATGTGCATGTATGCTCTGTTTAGATGGTACGTGGGCCTTTGTGCAATGTCTGAAATTTCCCACTGCCTGCAACTGTCAAGTCTCAAGTAGGACCACTGATGCTTGCCAATGGGTATTGGAGAAAGGGGGGCAGGCAATTCAGATGGTGTTGCTCTGAGGGGGAGGGACAAGAGGATGCATTCCACCTGTGAGCACATTCCCATTTCCTTTCTCCTGTGGGTTAAGATGAGCAAATTCTTTCTCATTTGACTTACCTCCCAGAGTTTTCCTCCTAGAAAGCAGCAGCAGTGGTCCCCCCTCCAGAGATTGGCAGCTAGGGGAGCGAGGAGATTTTTTACAGGATGCAAGGCACTAAATCTTTTATGCTCCATCCCAAAGAAGACATACATGGTTGTTGGACATGGACATGTATGGGAAAAGTGTTAGGATCTCAACCATTGGCTAACATCCTATTAGTGCCTTGCACACATGTAAGTACAGCTTATAGCAATAGCACTTTACATTTTTATACTGCTACACAGTGAACTAAGCACTCTCTAAGTGGTTTTCAGTGTGTTTAGCCAACTGCTCCCAACAAGCTGGGTACTCATTTTACAGACCTATGAAAAAATGGAAGTCTGAGTCAACCTGGAGCACTGCAGGATCAAACTCACAATTGACGTTTTCACACTGGCCTCCCGCCGGCCTCACTCCTGCTCCATTTCCCGTGTGTTCACACACACGCGGCGGCAAACCCCGCCCCTTCCGGTGTCATCCCTGCGTCCGTCCGGCTTTTGGCTCCGTGTGTTCAAACACACGGAGCCCTAAGTCAGGCCTCACTCCGGCAGCGGCAAGCTAATTCCTGGCTAACTCCGGCTTCAGGTAATTCCAGGTGGCAAAAGGAATTAGCCTGCCGCTGCCGGAGTCATTCCGGTGTCAGCGGCACAGGGTCCAGCCGGCTTTAGGGGAAGGGCTCCAGCCGGCTTTAGGGAGCCCAGTGTGAAAACGTCCAATGTTGTGGCTGCAGTACCATCATTTAACCACTGCACCTCCAGGGCTCTCTCTTTCATTATTCCCTTTTAGGATAGAGTGCAAAGGGCTATTCTCTTGATCTTGTACTCCAAAAGTTTCCCACATCCAGCAGCATCAAACACTGGGAGGGCTTCTGCTAGGTGTTATTTTACCAGAGGAAAGGGAAGATGAGGAGGCAATTCAGATTATGATAATCCAGCGCTCTGAGCTCCTGGGAGAAGGAAAGGGCAGATGCACTTCATTTGAGAGCATACCCTTATTTCTCCCCACAGACTAAGCTGAGACCAGCTGCTTTTCTGTGGTCTAAACTGCCTCTCCTTCAGTGGCATTGCTAGGGAGGTGTGGTGGTGTCGACTGCACTGGGTGACACCCCAGAGTGGGATGTCACCCAGTGGGGTAGTATACCTGATGGGGAGGTGGGTGGCTGCCTTCTGGGTCTCGCACAGCAATGGCCATGCAGGACCCGGAAGGCTGGAGGGCTTCTGAGAGGGCCAAGTGTGCCCCACCCTGCTGCTGTGGCACCATTCTATGCACTGCAGCAGCAAGGTGGGAGGAGTGCCCCTTTGGCCCTGCCCACAGAAGCCCCACTCCCTCGCACTGGGTGACAGCCTGGGCAGGAACACCACTGCTCTCCTCCTTCCTCTCCCACTGGCAAGGAGCAGCAGCAGCAGAAGCCTCTCTCAGTGCTTGACAGCTACTGGGCAACAGGAAAACACAAAACTGTGCGTGAGGCAGTATGCAAACATGTAGGAACTCTGACATCGTCTGACAACAACCGATAATTCAGTTGTACTTTATGAAAATTAGAATAAATCGTATTTGTAAACTGAGTAAAAACAATCCAGATACATTAGGAGGGCAGTCTGGAATTGCAATCTATCATTCACAAATGTTTTATAGATAATTCAAATGACATCATTGCCAGCAAGCTGAAGTTCACCAAAAATCTCAGAACTAATTGTTTTTAATTTAAAACTTTATTGGATCACTAGCATAAATAGATAATTACTAGTGAGGATTTCCCAATTATTGTCCCCTTCTTTGTGTCTCTGTAATCATTTATGTGAAATCTTCATTGCTCTGTCTGCTCCCATTATTGCTTCCTATTTAGCATGGCACCAACATTACTGATGAATGTCTTCTGAGTTGCACCTTAAATGCTGAGCTCGTGCTTTCTATGAGGAGGGAGATATTACTTTTACATGATGTGAAAAAATGCATTAAAAATTAAAAGAAATGATAGAAAAATTAGTTAAAGTTCCTCCATACAGGGTACATATACTGATTAATTAAGAGTACCCAAGCTGTTGCTGACTGGATGGGAAACAAAAATGGGGGCAGAAGCTGAAAAGAAGAAGCTAATAACATTGCAGAGGACCTTTGCTGAACAGGATGTAATTCTGAGCAAACATAAACCTTGCTAAATAATAGTGCTATATTAAGAGTAGAGCGGGACTGCCATTTTAATTCTGCTTTCAGCTGATTGCAGAAAATCAATGTCTCATGGAGAGAGGCAGCAACCTTGCTTTTGTACAAAGAAAGGGCCATACACAACTTTCTTTGCAGGCTACTTATGCTGATGGAACTTCCACATCCATACTGAGAAGCATGGCTTCATTACAATTGTTGCTAACTGTGCCTAATTATTTTTCAAAGTAATAAGTGCTTATGAAAGACATGATTCCCAGTTTAGCAGTAGTTATGTAGCTTGAAATTAGTTCAAATACTTTTAGTTGAATACATATGCCACTGCAATTACTGACACATACCTATATCAAATATAAGGCCTTATGCGGTGCATTTCCAACAGCTCCTTGCTTCCAAGAACAGAGGCTGCATTCACACTGCAGAAATAATCCAGGTTGACACCACTTTAACTTCCATGGCTCAATGCCATGGAATTTTGGGAACTGTAGTTTGTGGCACACCAGAGCTCTCTGATAGAGAAGGCTAAATGTCTCACAAAACTACAGTTCCCAGAATTCCATAACATTGAGCCATGGCTGTTAAACTGGTGTCAGCCTGGATTATTTCTGCAGTGCAGATGCAGTCAGAGGTATATCCAAAGAAAAATGTTAATCCTCGAGTTTACCTCTACCTCAGGCAATTTACTTCTCACTCATAGAAAGAATATGTGTTCATGGAACATCAACAGTAAATTTGCTTCTTTTTTGTTGAAGAAACAAAATCTGTTTTTTTCCTACACCCCCTGTTTCCTAAATATGCAGCACCTTCAGAAAGATTTGGAAACTCATAGATTCTTCAGACATGGCATATGCGTTGAGAGGTTCCAGTATGTGTTACTGTAATTTATGTTTTTTTCAAAAGAAAAATCAAATAATATTTCTATTGTTCTGGACTGTTTTCTACAACTCCAGGCACCATTTACAACTCCTGCAACATATTATTCTTGCCCTCAAGTGTGAATTCCAAAACCCTCCATCTATTTGCCTCCTTTCTTTTAATTTTTTTGCCCTTAAAATTGTAGTGATTCAGCGAGACCACACTTTTGCACCTCAGCACTACAACCTGAAAAAGTTGCACTAAAAAGAAAGAAGGAGAAGCTTTGTCCTTCAAACCATAGGATCACCTCAGCAAACCATCCTCCCCCCCAAGAAACCCTTTGGAATAGCTCTAGTGCAGATCCAAAAAATTGCTACAAACAGCCCCCCAAAAGAATGGAACAAGTGGACATGGAGTTGACAACAACTGTCAAAACCCAGCAAAACTTAACCAACTATAGATTTTTGTGGGTTTTTTGGGCTATGAGGCTGTGTTCTAGAAGAATGTATTCCTGATATTTCACCTGCATCTATGGCTGGCATCTTCAGAGAATGGTGGCATGGAAGTTTGTGGGGTATATATAGTGTGTGACCCTTGGCTGAGAGGATTAGCATGTAAATCTATGTATTGTTCTGTAGAGGCAAGGCCTCAGGGTGGGAGGATATGCGAGGAGGATTAGTGTCTAATTAATTAATGGTCCATTATCTGCTGGGAAACCCTCTGACCCTGGATGATGTTCATTTGCATTTGCTGAGTCCTGATTTTGGTGTTTTTGAGGACTGGTAGCCAAACTTTGTTTACTTTCAGGGTTTCTTCTTTCCTGTTGAAATTGTTCAGGTGTTTGTGGATTTCATTGGCTTACATGTGCATTCTGACCCAATAGTTGTTGGCATGGCCCAGAATTTCAGTGTTTTCAAATTGCATTTTGTACTCAGGTTGGTTTATAATGTGTTCTGCTACTGCTGATTTTTCAGGCTGGCACAGTGTGCAACCAGCTTTAACCAACTATATTGCAAGAGCTCATGCTTCTTTAGACCAATTTGAAAAAAGCCTTGATACCAAGCTTTTAGTAATGGTTTGATTCATTAGCTGAATTTACATGCATCCCCTTACCACAGCTTACAGTGACAGCAGGAACTTTGTTTTATGTTGAATGACTGTTGATGAAGCACTCTGAGAAAACAGAACAAATCTACAGAGAACAGCATCCTAGATTTCATTTAGCACAAATATTAAGGCTGAGGCTCCTGCTATACAAAACCAAGGTGGAAGATAATGAGCAAGTGGAAAGATGCAGTTCAGTGGCATAAGAGCCTTTTCACAAGTGCAAATGCTGAAATTTGCCAGTCAGCTATAAAAATGTAAACACAGGGCAAAGGGAGGGTATCTTTAAGTGCATTAAATAGCCTGTTAAATATTGGAAATGCCATTTCAAATGACAAGCACACAGCAGGTTTAGAGCACAATCCAATGGACACTTGCCCGAGAGTAAGCTCGATTGAATACATGGGACTCCCCTCCTAAGTAAATGTGAATCAGGTGAAAAGGCACTTTTTTTTTTTTTTTTTTTGCTTTCAAGCCATTGAAGGTCAATGCAAGCTATGAGAAAAGTAATTTAGCTTTTAAAAATCTTATTTATATTTATATCCTGACCTCCTTCTGTCAAGGTGGCATGTTTGGGTCTCCAAGGTAGTTAGCAGACCTACTTAGCTCCAGGTCTGTCTGCTCTTTTGGGTCCCCTAAGACCATACCCTTGCACAGAAAAGGTGTGTATGAGATGAGGGAGATGGAAGGAATGGTAATATCAGGAAATCATATTCCTATGCCACTATTGATTGCTGGATATTCTAGCGCAGGGGTAGGCAACCTTTCCCCTTTAAGGGCCGAGGGACTTCAGCTTCCAGAATCCCAGGAGCTATTGGCCAACATGGGACTATTGGCCAACATGGCTGAGGCTTCTGGGAGCTGAAGTCCCTCAGCCCTTAAAGGGGAAAGGTTGCCTACCCCTGGTCTAGGAAGTTCAGCAAAGAAGATGGCCAGGCAGTCTTGGCTGTCACAAGATATCTACACCCATTTCAAAGAAGCTTCAGAGTAGGACATGGCCTTGAAAGTGCTATGGTCTCCCTAGTGGGTGATCTTCATCTGAGCATTGATTGACAGGAGAAGTATGTTGCTGCTGGTGGTTTTGGATTTCTTAGTGGCATCTGATATCATTGGCCATGGTATCCTTCTGGAATGCCTGGGGGATTTGGGAGTCTGAGGCACTATGCTTTAGTAGTTCCAGTTCTATCTCTCAGATAGGTTCCAGAGGGTGGTGCTGCTCCTCAAAAAAGGAGCTATTCTATGGCGCACCACAAGGTGTCATCATATGCCCAATGCTATTCAATATCTGCATGAAACCGCTGGGAGACATCATGAAGAGGCATGGCTCAGGGTGCTATCAATACACTGATGACACCCAAATATATTTCTCCATGCTTTCAAATACAGCCTCAGTGAAGGATAGTGTGTCTCCTCTGACTGAATGCCTGGAGGAGGTAATGGGCTAGATGAGGAAAACCAAATTGAAGCTGAATCCAGACAAGACAGAAATGCTTACTGTCAAGGGTCCTAACCTGGGTTTGAAGGTGTGTCAGCCAGTTCTGGATGGGGTTACACTCCCCCTGAAAGACTGCGTTTGCAGCTTGGGGGTGCTTCTGGATCCATCTCCCAAATGATAGCTCAGACAGATGCGACAGTCAGGAGTGCTTACTATCAGCTTTGGCTGTTATGCCAGCTGCACCCCTTTCTAGAGCTGGAGGACCTAAATATGATAGTGCACTTCAAGAATGGACTTTCCCCCATGTGCTGCACATTGGGCTACATCTGTACCAAGTTTGGAAATTTCATCTAGTTCAAAACAAAGCAGCCAGATTGGTTACTGGTACATTGAGGAGTTACTGGTACAGGAGTTACTGGTTATTGGTACATTGAGGAGTGATCATATCACACCAATATTAAAATCACTCAATTGGCTGCCAATTAGTTTCCAGGCAAGAAACAAAGCAATGGTTATTACCTTTAAAGTCCTACATGGTTTGGGTCCAAGTTACCTATGGGATTTCCTTCTCCCATATAATTAACCCTGTACACTCAAATCCTCTAGGAGCCAATTACTCCAGTCAGCCAGGACTAGGCTGGCAACTGTCATCCAGAGGACTTTTTCTTCAGCAGGCCCTAGACTGTGGAAAAACCTACCAGAAAAGATTCAACAGCTGAATATGCTGTCCAAATTTAAAACAGCATTAAAGTCCAGTCTTTTCTGGCAAGCCTGTCTAGATTTTTTTTAAACTGTGAATTTTAAAATATGAAATTTAAATGTGTATAATTTAATATGTATATATCTTTGTTTTTTTAATTGATGTGTGTTTTTAACTAATGTGCTAATCTGTTGTTGTTCCCTGCCTGTTGTTGTTATTATTATTATTATTATTATTATTATTATGTAGACAATGGAAATAAACCAAATCTTCCTTTGCTTGATTAATAATATTTTTTAAATGATATATCAATATTATGTTGAATATGATGACAATGAGCTGGTGACAAAAATCAATGTGATTGCATATTTGGATCAGGATAAATTTATATTACTCTGGAGCAATAGATGTCATAGAGTAGACAATTACACACAGACAATTACACATATTGTCTGTTTTATAATGGTGCTAGGGACAGTAATATTTTTCAACTACAATTTATCCATGACATTTATCTTCACCTTTTAAATTAGGGCTTCCATCACAGCAGCCTATCATGTTGTTGTCTCTGAAACAGAGCTGTAAAAATGGCTGAGCAAAACGTAGTTCCAGGTTAATTAGTGACAAAATCTACTGAGATATGATGAGACAGAAATGCCTACTGTGCTTTAGTCAGATATATTTACATCTGTACACCAAAGCCTTCAACAGAGATTAATGACTACTCCTTGAAACTGTAGATGATGGGCTAAAAAGCAAGCAAAGCTAGCTAGAGGAATGAATTGGACAAGATTCAGGGATAAAACTGGTCACATTTGGTGATATGTCCTCATAACAAATTGGACTGGAAGAGAAATTGTGTTTTTAAAATAATATTTCTTAGGCAAGTGTTCTAATGCTGACACTTTTAAGAACTGCTTGTTGAGCCTTTTACTGGGTAATAAATTGAAACTCCTATGGTGGTACAAACCTGATTATACATATATTTATATCTATATATCTGGTACTTTAGGCTTGCCTATACAGTAAATTTTTCCACACTATGCATACTCTATGTGCCTCTGTCATATCTCTCTGGACTTCCCTTTTGCCTAAACTAAATAGCCCTTCAGCTTTCTTGATCATTCTCTACCAGCTAAGGCCACAACAGAACTTTGGACTTTCTTTCCACAGTATGCCACAGGAATATCATACTACTCCTCACACTGAATGTTATCCTCACACTGAATGGTGGCACAGTGGTTAAATGCCTGTACTGCAGCCATTCACTCATAGACCACAAGGTTGCAAGTTCAATACTAGCCAGGGCTCAGGCTAGACTCAGGCCTGCATCCTTCTGAGGTCACTAAAATGAGTACCCAGCTGTTGGGGGGCAATGAGCTTACAGTTGTAAACTGCTTAGACAACCCATAGTGCTGTATGAAGCGGTATATAAATGAAGCTGCTTTGCTATTTGCCATTTTAATTGAACACACCAGCTGTTTTCCATGTCTTTTGTTAGTTTTTAAGCTCTTACCACCCTGGATAACTGAGTGTGGTTGGCAACCATGATCACCTCACTATGCATCCCTGACTCCAGATCGCTTGAAACATGTTAAAAAGGATTGATTTTTATCTTCATTTTTTCTCTCTCTCTCTCTCTCTCCCTCTGTGTTAACCCCTTTTCTGTACACTAGGGTCCAAATCTTGCCCATCCATACTGAGACTGTCTATTATATTTAAACAAAGTTCATCTTAGTTATTTCCATACAATTTAATGTAAAAAGTACTGTGATATGCTGCAGAGTAACAGTAGCCTATTGTTATTTTTCATCCCGAAGTACTTTGTAGGGATGATATAAAGATAAAACAATATAATTTGAGGTGAAGATAAGATCCTGCAGGTGCTTTAAAAGGACCTCAGAGCATTCTGTACCCAATTAATATGATATACTGCATAGCTTCCCCCCACCAGAAAACCTATACTTTGGCAGAGCTTGGAAAAGTTTTTTTGGAATGACAAATCTCAGAATCTCCCAGTGGCTTTGCTGTCTGGATAATTTGGGGAGTTGTAATTTAAAAACACACACCCCAAAACACTTTTCCCAGGCATTGCACTTAAGATTTATCATTTCATCCTAACCAATATTCACCTTTCCAAATACAGAGAGAATTACAATGGGGAAGAACTGAGCACAACCTTCATGATGATGGAAGAATACTCCATTTTAGCCTTCCTGCTTGGCTTGCATCTCTGCTGAGGCAGAACCAGCAACTTGGAAACTTATTTAGCTTTCTCTTGTGAGTACCATGATTAATGAGACCATCACAAGCCATTTTATTGAGGAAAGGCTAAAAATCCACCCAGGAACAATTCTATTATCAAGAGGTTTTCTAGGGGCAGATGCCGCCAAAGCCACTAAAATAATTTCACTCATTACAAAGGGGATAAAAATCTGGTTGTGATTGAGGTTCTTATTTTTATAAAGGGAAATTATATTAAGTGGAAAGTACATTTGGCTAATATCATGGTTCCCAGCTCATCATATTCTCATTTGAGCCACCTATAACGAAACCATTAAAATAAGTACCAGGCGATAAATCTTAACACTTTTAACTGGCTGTGAGTACATAGGTCTTAAATAAAGTATTCAGTTTAGAAATCTATAAATGTGCCAGTGGGGGAGATTGCTACCTTTTTTTTTTTAGTAAAAGCAATTTTATTGTTAAAATACGTTTGTGAAAGACAGAAATACTCTGTTGAATACATCTGTATCTAGTTTTAAAACTGGTTGATGCCTGCACAGGATTCCCAATTGCAGCCTGATGTTTCTGGAATGTTTGAATAGACGCAATCAATCTGAAGTGTATTTTCAACATTGTATTAATCTCCATAGAGTGGACATACTTGGTAACAGCTTTTGTTCTCTCGGTGTAGGGCTAGCCCAAGGCATTTTGCAACCTGAAGCAGAGCAAAAAAAGATGTCTGCCTCACAATCCTCTAAATCAAGGTGCATAATAGCCAAGGTCAACCATATTTTGATACAAGAAAATCCCAGAATCCCAGTCCAGGCAGTAAACATACATTAAATATAATATGTAACAATATGTAGCCCTTTCATGACTACCAAAATCTGGTGCCTGAGGTGGCTGCCTCATTCTGCCCACTGGTAGGGCTGGTCCTGCTCATGGGTGAAGGAATGGTCTAGGACAGGGGTCGGCAAACTTTCTGGGGGAGGGGCCGGTTCCGCTGTCCCCTTATCTTCGGCATTCTGAAGGGGGTGAAATGGCGGCGGATGCACGCGTGCGCATGCACACTAACACCCGCCACGGTGCACATGTGTACGTGAGTGCAGGGCGCCATTTTGCTTTCCAAAATGGCACCCGTGCTTGCGCACGCATGCGCACAACAGTGGGCGCCATTTTGGAAGGCAAAACGGCGCTGGCGGCGTGAGCTCATGCGCACAATGGCAGCACCATTTGCCTTCCAAAAGGGCACCTGCCATCGTGAGCATGCGTGTGCAAGCATGGGGCACTGTTTTACCTTCCAAACAGGCACCAGTTGCCATCGCCATTTTGCCTTCCAAAAGGGCACCCTGCGCTCGTGCATGCATGCGCATGACGGCGGGCGCCCTTTTGGAAGGCAAAATGGGGCCACCATTGTGCGCGTGCACTCATGACGCCGGAGCCGTTTTACCTTCCACAATGGCGGCTGCCGTCGTGCGCATGCGTGCGCCATTCTGGAAGGCAAAATGGCACCCCACGCTTGTGTGCATGCACGGCAGCACTGGCGGCGGCGGAAGGACTGGCCATGGGCTGGTTAGAAGGCCTCGGTGGGCTGGGTTCAGCCTGCAAGCTGTAGTTTGCTGACCGCTGGTCTAGGAGCATATGACATAGCTACCTTATCTGTGGATCTAATGAATTGTTGCTGTTGTTAACCACTAGCAACTTCAACTTATGACCATATGAATGAGAGACCTCTCTTTCAAAGTCAGGGCTGTGGCTTCCTTGATTGAATCTATCCACCTATAGTGTGGTCTCCCTCTTGTCCTAGTGCCTTCTACTTTGCCAAGCATCATTGTCTTTCTTAGTTAGTCCTGACTCATGAACATTGCATTTTTCACTCAAACAGTGCCTGGATGAAAAATATGAAAAAACTCAGTGACCTCAATGTAGGGCATTTTGAGTTCAATGGTGGAAGAAAGGAGGGCTTATAGAGTTGAAAGGAGCCCTATAGGTCACCACATCCAGCTTCCTGCACAATATAGAAACTCCAGCTAGAACATCCCAAGCAATTAGCTGTCCAGCCTCCTTTTGAAGATGTCAAGTGAAAGGGACACCACCATCTCTCCAGGCAATTGGTTTCATTGCTGAATTGTTCTTATCATCAAGTAGCTCATTTTAATGTTCACTGAAATCTTTCCTCCTGTAACTTAAAACCATTGGATCTAATCCTATCCTTGAGGTGTTCTCTGGGACAGCAGAGAACAAACTTGCATGTTCCTTTCTGTGACAGTCCTTTAGATATTTAAAGAGTGCAATCAAACCATCTCTTGGGCTTTTCTGCACAAGGCTGAATATGTCTAGCTCCATCAACTTTTCTTTATAAGTTTTGTTATCTATGGGCCTTTGCAGACTGCTAGAAATAGTGCAAATTGAGTCCACTTTAACTGCCCTGGCTCAGTGCTAGGGAATCATGGGAATTGTATTTTTTTCTGATACATTGAGCCTTCTCTGTCAGAGAGCTCTGGTGCCACAATAAACTACAGTTCCCTTGATTCCCTAGCACTGGATGCAGTACTCCAGATAAGGTCTGACAAATGTAGAATATAGTGGAACTATTACTTCCTTTGACTTGGAAACTGGTTCTGTTAATGTTGGCTAAAATATTTGCCTTCTTTGACACTACTGAGTCATGTTCCTTGATCTCAAGGTACTTTTCACATGTGCTACTGCAAACTAAGTATCCCCCATCCTATATCTGCACATTTGTTTTTTGTGGCCTAAGTGGATAATTTTACATTTGTCTCTGTTGAATTTCATTCGATTAGTTTGAAACCAATTTTCTAGTTTATTGAAGTCCCTTTGAATTTTATTCCTGTTTTCCAAACTGTTGGCTAGTCCTCCCAGTTTTGCATCATCTGCAAACTTGATAAGGCTTCCTCCACCGTGTTATCTAAGTCATTGAGAAAAATATTAGAGAATGACAGCCCCAGGACTAACCCTGAGGCACTCCACTTGTCTCTTCCTTTCAGTTTAAAGTACAGACATTGATCATAACTCTTTGAACACATTTTTCCAGCCAATTATGGCCCCATATGATGGTGGTTCCATCTATTCCACATTTAATCAGTTTGCTAATAAAAAATATCATGGGGGACTGTATCAAATGCATTGATAAAATCCAGATAAACAGCACCTACAGCATTCCCACCATCTATTAAATTCGCGATCTGATTTAAAAAAAAAGATATCAGATTAGTTTGGCAGTATTCTTTCTTGACAAACCCATGCTGGCTGCCACTTAACACTGCAATATTGTCTAGTCCCCCAGATCTTTTTGCCCCCTTTGAAGAGAGAGGCAATGTTTGCTGTTCTCCAATCCTCTGGCACCTCCAAGATTTCTAAAAAATGATTATAAGTGGTTCAGAGAGCACATCAGCAATTCCTTCAGTACTCTGAATACAATTCATCTCGCCATACATATTTGAATTCATTTAGGTTAACTAGATGATTCCTATCTCTTTATCAATTTGCAATTCAAATCCCTTACCAAGGTCTCTACTGACCCATGGATGCACACAATTTTCTTTTGAGGTAAAACCTGAAACAATAGGTGTTGAGGGCAATTCTGTCTTTTCATTGTGATCTGGGCCCCATTATTTTCTTGTTCATTCTCTTGCTTCAAACATATCTCACCCCCCTTTTTTTACTCTCTGCTTCCCTAGCCAGTCTCACCTGATTGTGAGCTATAGTTTTCTTTACCTATTCCTGCAAGCTTTAGTTACACAGCTGTACTCTTCTCTCTTGATTCCTCCTTCCTTCCCCCTTTTATACATGTTCTTTTTTGTTTTCACTTTCTCCCTGAGTTTGTGGTGCAGCAACATCAGCTTTTTTCACATTTCCCATTTTTTTCTTCTATGGGATTGTTTACGATTGCACTTTTTGCCACTCTTTCTTCATAAACTCCCATCCTTACTGGGTGTCTTTTCCCTTTTGCATCTCTCCATGGGATTCCACCCAGTATTTCCCTTGTTTTTGTTGTTTGCCTTTGTTGTTTGACTTATGGAGACCCTAAGGCAAACCTATCATGGGTTTTTCTTGGCAAGATTTGTTCAGAGGAGGTTTGTCATTGTCTTCCCCTGAGGCTGAGAACATGTGACTTGCCCAAGGTCACCCAGTGGGTTTCATGGCCATGCTGGGAATCTAACCCTGGTCTCCAGAGTTGCAATCCCACTCTCAAACTGCTACACCATGCTGGCTTCCCTAAGCATGATAAAATAAGCTTTTCTGAAATCCAAGGACTGTGTTTGACTATATTCCTCTTTAGCTGGTTTCACAACTGTGATATAAATGTATTAAGCAGATAAATGAAATAATGTACTCTAAGACATGTGCACATGATTTTGTTTTTGTATGTGGTTGCCAAGGCTTAACATTCAACCCAAAGTAGTAATGGTTGGTGGTTCCCATGTCAGTGCAGGGAATATTGATGTTTATAATAATCAGAGTGCAGTGTGCCCCAGTGTAACATGTGCTTCTGGTATAAAATAGGATAGAAATATGCCGGATGCTCTGACAAGATTGAAAACAAAACTGACTTCTATTGTTGCAAGAAATCCATTAGAAAGAGGAAAATAGATAGACAAAAGCAAGCTACCTATACTTCAGTAGAAGACTCCCTAATGCTTACTCTGATGTGTGTGTATATATGAGCCATCCTGAGGCTGAGAAGCCTCACGGACGTTTCCTTCTCAGTCAAGGGATTGTAAAACACTAACACTAACTTTTGGAGAGAAATGTTGGAAAGGAAGCAATTTCTGTAATTTCTGAATTACATAGATCAGGCAATATAGAGATGAAAAAGAAGAATGCATTTCTAAGTTTCCTCTCTACTCCTAATTACTAAAGAAAAAGCAAGCATTGATGCCTCATCACATCCAACAGTCATTTGGGTGATAAATATGCCCCAGGTATTAGTAGAGTTTTTGTGGAGTTTTAGTTTTAAAAGAGCTGTCCAGGGCACTGAACATATTTTGGGAACAGGGTTCAATAACCTCATTAAGGGGGGGAGGGTTGTGGATTGAGGGAATGTTTTTTAACTTTGTTGTTTTTTAAAATGCTGTAACCCGCCCCGATTGCCGCACAGAGAGGCGGGCTATAAATAAAATTTATTATTATTATTATTATTATTATTATTATTTAAAGTCAGAGTCTAAAGCTCTTCTTGAATGGGGTTCATCACAGCCACATCATAGAAGCTACTGACCACCACTGACCCACAGTCTGAGAATGTTTACCCTTTCTCAGAAGGTGTAAAAGCATAAGAGAAGATGCATGTTGTTTTACAAAGAGTCCATTCATGATCTTCTCTCCCCATCATATCCTGCAAATGATCCTTTTTCTTCTCCATGTTTCCAGTGTTAGTGTCAGAGATTTTCTTCAGGGCCCTTGTGCAGGAGGGAAGGATGGATTGCCTGCACAAGACTGTCTTATCCTAATCAGCCTGCTTTTCCTTTTGGTTTTATTTTTAATTCATATGGAGCCAAATTGGGAGTCTGAATGAGAATTGCATTTAGTGGAGTTCCACTTGATCTGGAGGAAAGTAGCTGGGAGATTATGTTAATAATGCCTCCTTCCTTCTAGTCCCCCTCCCCATAGTTCTGGATCCTTTGCAACAGATGAGAAATGATTGAGGAGGCAGAAGGGGGAATCATCTCCTTCTTTTCCTTTGACAGGGAAACTGGGCAGGGTCCCAGGGGTGTCATAGGGGTTTGTGTGTGGGGGGGGGGGGAGTGAAGGTGGCACTGAGTGACACTCTTAGGAGGGCTGATACCACTGCTTCTGCCTGTCTTTTGACAGAAATGAGTTGTGGTGTTCGCCTGCATTCCTTTAAAACTCTGGAGCTCAGCAGAAAAGAAGGCATGAATGGGACTCATTGGGCAGAGAAAGGAAAGACCTCAGGTTTATTAATTTTTTAAAGCTCTTTTTTCAATTTTCTTTTAAAATTATCACATCTTATCAAATTTTCACTTTAATCACATGAAACTATGTAACTATAACTACATTTAGATTGTGCTTATGATATTACAATTTAAAAGTATACTTTTAATTTTGCTAGTTTTTTATGTTACAATTATTGCCATTGCATTCAGTGATATACAGGAATTATGATTTACAAATAGCATTGATACAAAAAGCATCACTAAGGATTCTGTATAGTATGGTCTGGTAGGGGTGTGTGTGACATCATGAGTTACCACACTGGGTGATGCTAACCTTAGTGATGCCACTGTTTCTGTGAATATACCTGGCCCTTCCATTCCTGGAATAGCAAAACTGGAACTAATCCTCTTTATTTAATGTGATGGGTAATTTGGTCCTGATTTACATGTACTAGCAGATCATAATAAAACACCCAGTTGCTTAATGACAGGGCATTGCATTCTTTGAAGCATCCTTTGAAGTTGTTAGTTTCCTGGATCAATTTGCCCCTCTTTAGAATATTCCACAATCCCATTTCTTGTTAATAGTTTTAATCAAGAAAGGGTTTTAGATAGTATTTTTGCAGTATCCAGGATCTGAGTGTTGCCAAGTCCCACTGTAGAAACCTATCTCTGAGAATCAAAGGCTGCTCACAGCTGGTAGCTGACTGATGATTGTTAAAGGCTTCTATTCCAGCTTTAAATCCTGGATCTCATTTTGTTTCTTCAACTCTGAAATTGTACAGAAGAGTTCAGCACATATACAAGAATCTGTGCAGGCTTTTCAGTTTTGAGTACTGACTTCATTTGATTACATAATTAACAGGTCCTCCAAAGCTATTTCAAAGTCACCAAGTGAAGTTAAGTAAGTAAGCTGAGTTATGTAAGTGTCCACTTACATCTCGTGTTAATTATTTTCTGCTAGTACATGGATTTTAAAAGTGTAGTAATATGTTTAGATAATCAGCCTAACCCTTTACGCTGTGAATAATGTCACTACAAATTCATAAATGGAGGATTGGTTGTTGTTGTTGTTGTTGTTGTTAACTTCTCTTGAGTCGACCTTCATGCATCTTAAACTTGTGGATAAGACATCTCCAAGACCCCAGTCTTCCACTATTCCATTTCAGTCTTGTAGAATCAGACCCATGACTTTCCTGATTGAGTCTAGCCATCTAGAATGAGGTCTTTCTCTCTTTCTACTGCCTTCTACTTTTCCTAGTATTATTGTCTTGTCTAATGAGTTGTGCCTTCCCATGAGTCGTGCCTTCACATACTTCTAAAAGTATGACAGCCTCAATTTGACCATCTTGGCTTCTAGTGGTATTTCAGCCTTGATCTGTTCAAGGAACCATTTGTTTGTATTTTTGGCTGTCCACAGTATCCTCAGCACTCTTCTCCAGCACCACATCTCAAATGAGTTTATTTTCTTTTTGTCTGCTTTCTTCACTGTCCAGCTCTCAGAATACCATGGCTTGGATTATTATAACTTTAGAGCTCAACTATATATCTTTGCACTTTAAGATCTTGTCTGCTTCTTTCATCACTGCCATTCCCATTCCTAGTCTTCTTCTTATCTCTTGACTGGTGCAGAACATGCTGAATGCCATCCAGACTTTTGTATCAGAATCAGAGTTTGGGCTATGCATCGTCCTAATAGGACATAACGGATGGGGAAATGGGCCTTTTGACCCATGCAGACAAGGCCTAGGTATTTAATGAGAAGACTGGCATTGAATCAGTGTGATTGACACAAATAAAATGACTCTCCATGGCACAATTGATTCAGTGGATCTACTCTAGTTGGAACTGCCAATGAGATTTAGTCCTAAATATCTAGGGCTGAGCCTGCGGCTGTTAGAATAAAATGAGGAGATCGTTTGTAGGTTGAACTTGGCTTTTTAAAAGAAAATATTCACTCTAGACAGGATCACAGCTATTTTTTTGGCTATCAGTTCCAATGTATGCTCCTCAATGGCCATAGCAGTAGCACTTTTTATGTGATTTGCTCAGCTTTTGGAATCACCTCCACAAGAAGTTTTTAGAAGCCAATAGTAAGACCCATTCGGTTTGGCAGGCCTTTATATAATTGCATACCTTCCAACATTTCCTGAATAAAACAGGGACATGTGTGGCCAACCAACATCAGAGTGTGGTCAAGAAGCAGAGGATTGGGACTATCCCAGTGAAATTAGGATAGTTAAAGGGCATGTAGATGGCATAAATAATATACTTTGGCACTGCTGATGTTTTAGGCTTCAGATGTTATCATTTTATCATTTACTTTCTTTCTTTGTTATATGAAATTAATTTCAAATGGTTTTGCATACTGTAGTGAATGCAAAAAGGTGATGAATATATTGAAAAAAGGATGGATACTGCTTCAGATTTGCTCACTGGTCTGAACAATTAGGAGCCTATATTTGCTCCTCCTTGTACTGGCTTCAGTTTCTCAAACCATCATTCAACTCAACAGGAGCCATATCTGATATATAGTTAATTGGTTTGCTTCTTGGTAAGGCTGATTTTGTTCCCCTTTGTTGAGAGTGGAAAAGAAAACAAACACTGAAGGGTCTGTTGAAATTGTTTCTATCTGTAACCTGGTAGTCAGAAAAAAACACCAGGACAGACAAATATAATCAAGGCAGAGGCAATGAATAAACATTGAAGACACTGTGGGCAGTGCTACACAATTCCTCAGTGTTATATCACTGCTTTCTTCAGCAAACTTCTAAAGTGTAGAAATGTAATTGTGTGCATGCACATTTGGAAAACATGTTTGAAGATGCATGTCCACACAGATTTTATGCATGTACTGTAGAAAACCATTCCACGTCATTGTAACCATTCTATGTCATCCATCAACTGTAATATAACGTGCTGCTCTAATATCAAAGCAGAGCTGTCTATGTTCAGATATTATGGTGAGAGACATACTCTTGGCAGCTCTGAAAGCAGAAATAATGGTTTTGTCAGGTACTGTACCTGCTATAGGTTCAGGCCTGTCAATATATTCCTGAAATGGGCATCACTCATATGGAAAATCACATAGTGGGTTACAAATCTCTTCTTTTTTTAGCATTATATGTCTCCTTAATAGTGGTATGAGCATGCTACTGAGTGTTAATTCCACTAAATGAGCTCAAAAGAGTGTAAGAAGTTATTTCTGACAATTCTTCAATGTCTCCCATACCAATCCCTCCCATTCCCCCCAACTCCCTTAAAATTTTTAGCTGAGAATTACATAACTGTAAATTTGCCCATAATTTGATCTTGTCTTAGGAAGTGATGTGACTGCATTTACTGTTTTGCCTTTGTTTCACACTCATTTTGATTTTTATTGACTGCTGTTACTCTCAAATCTTTTTTGTCCAGAAAATCAAAAGGAGATGCCATCAGAGGAATTAGTAATAACAGGAAAGAGAGGTTAATATTAAACGTACAGCAGTATAAGGGTTGTCTACTTTTTAAAATGACTTAGGTCTGACAGGAACAACCTCTGTGATTCTTCAAGTTATGGACAGCTGATTTGCAGTTATATCATTTCATATACTTGGTGGTTCAGTGTTTGACAGAGGGATGTTTCTCTGGGATGTGCAGACAATTATGCTGGGAATTATCTGGGTCCTATGAGGTCACCTCTATTGTAAAGAAAGAGCTTGTGGCTTACTCAGTGCAATTTATAAAAATGCATTAGGGGAAAGCTTTTATTTTGTGAAAGAACAGAAAATAGACAGATTCTTTATTTTAAAAACCTATTCTTGGATCCTTTTGTTCTGTAGAAATAAGAAACTAGTTTAGAAAATAATTTTCTGCATGGTTGTCTCATTACACATTTCCTGAGTCTGAGGAAAATCCAAGATATGTGTGACTGCAGATTCTCTTCTATGGAAGGCAAGGGATTAGAATAATGAGAGTTCAGATTTTAAAATGGAACAGCATCAAACAATACACGCCTTGTATGCTCCTTCCACTCTTTCCCCCAGAAGTCTCCTTTTCTTCTCTGCTAACCCACATGGGGATAAATACTGAGAGACTGAAAGTTGTTTTAAAGTATATGTCCAATTATGGTTGAAGATATGTATTTCTTTAAAAAACAAACAAACAAAACAAAAACAAAAACATAGCAATCTACTTCAAACTTGAGAGTATGCTGGTAATTTTTAGTGGTAGCATGTCAAGAATTCCTTCCAGATATTTTGGACTATATTTTCCATAATTCATTGCTATGGGCAATGCTGGGTAGAGATACTGAGATTTGTAGCCCAAAACATCTGGTGAGTCCAAGATTCCCCACCCTTGGCATAACTGATTTTATGTTCAAGTTCAAAAGGACATTTTCTCTGTAGATTTCTGACTTGAAAGAGGGTCCTTTCACATTACACAATTATAGCACTATGATTCCACTTTAATGGACATGGCTGCATCCTGGTGAATCCTAGGGTTTGTAGTTTGGTGAGGCACTAGAGCTTTTGGGCTAAGAATCCTAGATATCCCCTGAAACATCTAATCCTAGGATTCCATAGAATGTTGCTATGTCAGTTAAAGTGGAATCATAGCACTATAGCTGTGTAATGTGAAGCTCCCTACTTAGTGTAAGGTGCCAGCAGGTTCAAGCCAAGAAGCTTGAGTGGGATGCTCTAGTGCTTTAACTTTCTTTTTACCATGGATGCTATTGGTGGGAGAAAGAAATGATGGCCCAGAGCTTTGCAGTTTCAGTCTAGCTGAATCAAGTGGCTTGAGCAACCAATAAAAGTGTTGCTGGCTTTATATAACAAGTCTCAGGTTTGGTTTAGTAGTTTGAGCATTATATCACTGAGTACTGTGTTGGCAATAAGATGAGAGAGAGAGAAAGAGAGAGAGAGCACGCACACTACTGGAACTATTTTGGAGTATATTTTGGAGTTACCTGCTCTAGTTAGTTGTGATAAGTCTTCAGTACTATTATCATGACATGCAAGGATATAAGTTAGCAGATACATGAACAATTGATAATCTTTTACCTGCACTAAAAAGTGATTAGGGATGAAGACATTAAGACTGAAGTACAATCAGACCTCTACATTTGCAGCTTTCAATTTTGCGGATTTGATTATTCATGGATTTAATTAATATGTTCTCTCTAAGGGGGGAAGCAGACTGGCGGCTCTGCGCCGCCCCGGGAAGGTGCGCCGCAGGACCGAGGCAGCCCCACGCCTCGATCCTGTGGCGCTCCTTCCCTGTCCCTGAAATGAGCACTAAAATAGCGCTCCTTTCACAAGTCAGTGAAAGTGTGCCCCAAAAGCGTGAGGTGCACTTTCACTGACTTATCTGTCGCAGCGTGTTCGGACACTGCGGTGGGAGGTTACCCCCGGAGCACCGGCCGTGCGGAGGGCCGGCGGCTCCGAGGATGACCTCGGGAGGAGGAAGGGGGGCCGAGCGTGCGGCTCCCCCTCCTCTTCCCTGCCTCCAGGATGCCTTCATAAGCCGTCTGCCGAGGCCCTAAGAATCTCTAGCTCATCTATGTCCGGTTTCTGCCAGATGTTGCACTGGCAGACCTGGAGATTCATAGAGAGAACACTTCTCTATGCATTTGTAAGTCCTCCAGCACAATGTTTTGTCTATGTTGACCATAAAGTTGTGCTGGAGGACCTAGAGATTCCTAGAGAGGCATTCTCTCAGGGAAAAAAAAAATCCCAGTGTTTTTTATTTGCAGTTTCCCCACTTTTATGGAAGTCCTGCATCCCTAATCTCAGCAAACGTAGAGGGATCACTATATAGTGCAGGGGTTGGCAAGGATTTTTTACCTGGGGCTGGTCACTGGTCCCCAGGTCTTCCGCCGGGCTGGGGGGGGGGGGAAATGGCAGTGCACGCGCGCACGGCCCCGCCGCCCCCGCCACCCCTACTGCCACCTCTGCAGTGCATGCCACTGCCACACGCATCGCGGTCGCCATTTTGTTTGCCAAAATGGCGACCGTGACTCGTTTGCACATGCACAGTATTCCTGCGCATGCGCAAACGAGTTGCGAATGCCATTTTGGCAAACAAAATGGCGGCGGCGACGTGCGTGGCGGTGGCGGTGCCGGGGGTTGTGTGCACGCACGTGAGTACGCGTGCAGCCATCCCCCCCCCCAGCCCAGCAGAAGACCTGGGGACCAGCGACCGGCCCCAGGTAAAAAAATCCTTGCTAACCCTTGCACTGTCCAGCTGTATGTTCCGCATACAAGTTGAACAGATAGGGTGAAAGGATACAGCCTTTTCTGACCCTTTTGCCAATTGGGAACCATTCTGTTTCTCTGTGTTCTGTTCTGAGAGTAGCCTCATGTCCTTGGTACAGATTCCTCATCAGGACTATCAGATGTGTTGGCACTCCCATGTCTTTAAGGGCATTCCATAGCCATTCATAATCTATGCAGTCATAGGCTTTGCTATAGTCTATAAAGCACATGCTGATTTTCTTTTGGAATTTCCTGGTGTGCTCCATTAGCTATCATATGTTTGAAATGTGGTCCCTCATGCCTCTTCCTTTCCTGAACCCTGCTTGGACCTCTGGGATTTCTCTCTCCATCTATGGAGTCTGTGTTGCAGAATTTTGAGCATGATTCTACAGTTGCTGCAGTCTCTTGTGTCTCCCATTTTGTGGTTGGAGATTGATCACTTCCAATCTGTTGGCCATTGTTTTGTTTTCCATATCTGTTGACATTCATTGGTTAGCACTAGAGTTGACTCTGTCAGTGTGGATTGCAGCTGTTCCTGGTGATTTGTTTTTCACTATTTCTCTTATTGCAGTTTCCACCTCACTTTTTAGAATTTGGGGTTCGTCTTCATATAGCTCTTCGTTCTATGTGTCCTTCATTTTGTCATCTCTTTTGTATAATTCTTCTGTGTATTGCATCCAATATTTTTTATTCCTTCCTGGTCTTGAATTATGTTATTTTTATTGTTATAGATTGTCCCAGTTTGAATTTTCCTTTGATTTCCCGGAACTTGTGAAATAGATCTACTGACTGATAAATCTGATCAATTGACAAAGTTGTTTTTATTCCCACAGCATTTTCTCCAAGATGCATCCCTCAGCAATCAGGCCTGCAAATTTGAGTCCACATTATCTTTCAGTTACAAGTAACAGTATAAAGCATGATAAATGCAAAATTTGTAGATGAGGAGTCAGCTGCTATGACAATCAGGCATCTTTCACCATCTGAGGAGTATGTCTTCTAAAAATGTACCAAATGTATCATCTGGTTTGACTGTTACACTCTCAGTTTCAGACACATATAGAAATCTCTGATTGTCCTAGGAAGATATTTTTTTCTTTTAAGAAGCATAACTTTTCTCCAGTGTTCAGACCTCATGCTTTTGTTCTAGTGTTGTTTCCCTCTCTGACTGTGATTTCCCTTGCTGCTTTTTCCTTGGTCTCTTAAATAATATCTTTTATTTCTCTGTGAGCCACATCTCTTTCAGTCCAAATCTTCACCAGCTCCACATACCAACTGCCAAATTGTTACTTCCTGAAGCCTTGCTATCTACCTCCATTTTACCTTCTTAGATCCTTCTGCAGTATACTTTCTGGTAGAGATAAAATGCAACAGCTTGATGATGATACCTGCCATTAGGAATCCGATTACATAATATAAAACATGTTGATTTGTGTTTTGTATGCAGAATAACTATAATGCTCTGGGTTATAATAAGTTTCTGAAGAAGCCCTTTGTAATGAATACCTGTCTTAGTAAATATATATTTGCAAGCAGGCTGTGTGCAGCACTATGTAGAATGACTATTTTTGATTTATAATCTGTAATTGGAAGATTACAAAGCTATCTACCTGAAGAGACAAATTCAATTGTTCAATAGAAAGTATTAAAACCTGATAAATTTGCACTCTCTGCTTACAGTTCATTGCTGCATGTGGTATACTGTCCCAATGTATTTACTGCATTTTTTCCCTAAAGAAATATAATAGAGTCAAAGGGTAGTCAATCTCATTCTCTTGAACAGCAACTGGCAAATTCAAACAAAAATCCATCAGTGATACCTTTATTGGCTGACCATAATGCACAATATACTTGTTGCAAGCTTTCAAAGCTCCATGGGCTTCTTCATCAGGCAAGATGTTACAAACCAAACAGGGGAAAAACAATTGGAGATGTTAGTCAGATGCCTACATGTTGTTTCAGTCTTTAGTTAAAATGGTATAGTGTGGGGAGGATATCTTTTGTAGGCAGGATCCTCCTCCTTCTGGCCCTGTGGCTATAGAGAGATTTTCAAAATCCAGGAAATTTAAAAGTCCATTTGCATTTCAACAGGGACCCCTCTTTGGCAATCCAATATGTCTCCATTCCAGTAAGGTCACAGGCTTCTTTGTGGCAGAGAACAATGGATTCCTCAAGAAGTCTCCATGTGTTTGCATCAGGAATATTTTGGTGGATGTAAAGGTAAAACATGCAAATTCAGTCCAAATTTAAAAAGAAAAAAAAATGGTTTTACCTTGGTTGAAGTTCCCAGTCCACAAGCTTCTTGGTTCCACTGTTGCAGCTACAATGCAGTATCTCACAATACAGAAAACATTCAAGGGTAGCTATGTTGGCCATTTAGCAAATTTAAACAAAAATCCATCAGTGATACCTTTATTGGCCAACCAAAATGCACAATAACTGGCAGTTATCCTCTGGGATGCGTCTAGTAAAAACCCATTCTTAGGGTGTAGCTGTTTTATGTGTTTTAGCCACATCTATTTACCCTTTATAAAATATGATTTCTTGTCATGATTCAGCGTTGATCTCATATAACAAAATACTTTTAACCTCAACAACCCACAAAGCACAGTCCATGGTTCCTGTCCATTGGCCTAATTGTATTTCTGAAGTAAGCCCCTTTTCCTCTAGGGTATATGCACATTTGTAGGTGCTGTGAGATCAACATATGATGATCTTATAGCTTAAGTCCTATTGTTTATCCCAACATGGGGGTTTCTAAGGGAGTTTCTATGTGCTAACTCACTAGTCACCAACTGACTCATTGGGTCTTCTCTGCTTAAAACTAGCTAATAGAATTCTGGACAATGTTAGGAAAGATCTAATTATAATTAGCTCAAAATATGCAAGAGTGGGGCCCAAACAACACCCTGCGAGACCAGAGTACCATTGTGTATACCGAAGGACTAAGAGACCCCACAATGGATGACGCTTAGACAAGCTTCTTCAATTAAGGTCTAAATATTTATTAAAAGGGGAAAACTGCACACATAAAAATATGACACACACACTCACACTGCACACTAGATGCAAAGGAGTGAAAGAGGGCATAGATTGAGATGGGCCAGACTACGGGAGATACTCACTTCCGAAGGCTTCTCCAGGATCCGCTGTGGATGATGATGATGATGCACGGCTGCTGAAATGGGGGAAGGGATGGCCAAAGGAGCTATGATCAGAGCACAAACTGACGTAGAGTCAAGATAGCATGTGGAGTCTAAAAATCTAAGGGTTTATATAGGAAATAGGAAGCTTTTGGCTATAGACTTGATGGCTTGGATGAAGCCTGGACAAAGGCACTGATTGCCTGGGCTTTGTTAAGCCAAGGTGTGAGGATGACCTAAACAATGTATTTGGACCTTGACACAATCAAGGAGGGAGGCTAGAGAAAAAGGGCACAGTTAAATCTAATCACTGCCCCAGGAGTAAGAATCAGGACAAAAAAGCACTATTATGTTGACTTTTGGGATAATGGTCTTTCCCCTTTAGCAACTCCCAAATCAGTCCGGTAGGGAATTTTCCCGTTGTTTGGGCAGGCCCTCCCTGTGCCTACCTGACTTGCCATCTAGAGGCTTATAGCTGACATCCCAAAGGTCATAGAGGGACTCCATGTGTCCCAAAAAATTATTAAAACCATATTTGCTAACAACAAGGCCATTTAATTTCTCACTTAAAAGTTGATGAGAACTAACTGATTTGTATGATAATTCAAATATATATGAAGATCCTTCACAATGACAGAGCAAAGGGACTGTGAGAAGGTCATAAGAAAGGCATGAGGAACATGGTGTATCCAGAGGCCAATACATCCCAAACCCACTTAGGCCTGTAAATCCCCCCTCCCACTGCTGAAATTCAGTGGTGAATGTTAAAGAAGCCTACTCTGAGTATGAACAAACAACAACAGCAAACATGCAAACACAAACTTTAAACAAGGTGTGCAGAGAGGATACACTTTGTTTCAAAAGAGAATTGTGCTTCCTAGATGTTTTCAGAAGCCAGATTCTCCCTTTAAACTAGTGAAACTATAGGTGAGAGTGTTTTGTGGCAGTGTTGGAATACAATGAAAATAGTACAGTACTACTGTGCTGCTCATGATGAGCAGGGAGGGGGGCACGCATGCCATGAATTAACCAGTAAACCAGTTCTGAAAATCCCTTGTATAGGTATAGTTCCATAATATCTAACATATGTTAGATGGTCCAGATGATGATAATGAGAGCCAGTGTGGTGTAGTGGTTTGAGTGTTAGAATAATATTCCAGGAGGAATCCCTACTCAGTTATGGGAACACACTGGGTGACCCTGCACAAATCAAACTCTCTCACCTCTAGAGGAAGGCAATAACAAGTCTCTTCTGAATAAATCTTGTGAAAGAACCCTATGATAGGGTTACCATAAGTCAGAGCTGATTTGAAGGCACATAACACTAGCAACAATGTGATGATACTAGCAATAATAACCATTTGTTTTTTTATTTTTACCCCACATGGTAAAATAAGCTCTGCTATACTGAATTATCTCTAATTCTAAAGGGAGGCACATTAGAGCCAGATTATTTATGGCACATTATGTCAGCAAATATTTGCTAAAGGTATCTATTTTCTTATGCCCAAGGTGATGTTTGACTCAAATCTAGTAAGATTCTGGTACATAATCTTTCATCTTTTTGCTAGTTACAACTTTAGAATGGATGAGAAATGATAACCTATGAAATGGATACAATTAAAAAAATCCTATATTGTGTTTGCATAATCACCCTCTTTGCTGGTGCATACTTTGTTTGAACCTCCAGGGTTTTAGAGAAAGATTGTATGAAAAGCAGACATCAGATTCTTCATAGGGTTGGCAATTTTACCATCTTGAACTCCCTCCCCTCCTAAAATACGATTTTAGAATGGTTTATTTAAAAAAGAAGTTCTCCAACAGACCTAAACTGATGTACAAGGTATATTTATTTATTTTCCAATATTTATATATTTCTTGTTCTACCTGTTTTTTTTTTTAAACTTGTTTGGGTAGTTTACCATAAAAATTAAAACCATAAAGTATAGAAGTGAAACATCTAAAATCTAAAAGTGTCAAAACAGCAGGAACATCAAACCAAAGCACGATGAGTGGCAGGAAATAGCAAGAGAGCAAAAGAGCTAAGAGAACTCATAAAGTGATATATATTTTTGTGAGGCTGAGAAGCCTGAGTTTTTATTTTATTTTGCGCCACAAAGAACACCATATAGGTTCCAAGCAAGCTTTCTTTCACAGGACATTTCTCAACCAAGGCACTCCCACCAAAAAGGTCCCTACATACACGGAGTACATGCAGATGGGATTTGCTGCAAATGAATACATGATTTTCTTATTTCCTATCCAGTTCTAATCATTCTGTCCTGAAACCCTATTAGAAATACGGTAGATCAATGTTGTGTTATGTTATACTTGTTATTGTAGTGTGCCTTCAAGCTGTTTCCAATCTACGGTGATCTTAAGGTGAATCTATCATGAGGTTTTCTTGGCAAGGTTTGTTCATTGAGGGCCTTCCCTTAAGAGAGTATGACATGCCCAGGGTTACCCAAGGCAGACCCTGGTCTTCCAGAGTCCTAGGCTGCATCTGCACTGCAGAAATAATGCAGTTTGATGCTGCTTTAATTGCCATGGCTCAATGCTATGAAATCCTGGGATCTGTAGTTTTGGGGACTCTGGAGCTCTATGACAGAGAAGGCTAAATATTTCACAAAATTACAAATCTCAGAATTCTGTAGCATTGAGCCATGGCAGTTAGAGCAGTGTCAAATGGTATTAATTCTGCAGTGCAGATTCAGCCACAATCCAACAATCAGACTACCACACCATGCTCCCTCCTATTACGTTATACTTCCTATAGGACAGAAATAACAACTGCTCATTTTACATTGATATAGGGTATCTATAGTATATTATATTTGTCCACTAATCTGTTTTTTTGAATTCAGTTGTGACACAGCACAGTAAGTGAAGCTGGAATTGAAAATGTGCATGCTGCCTTATAATAGTAAGGTAATACAAGTGATTAACCTTTTAAATGTAAACACTCTGTCTCACATAAGTATAGTACACTCAGTTCTCAGATGAAGTTTCAGAGCAAGAAGAAAAGGAAATGCATATGAGTTTATTTTTGCTGAAACTGGTGTTGACATGCAGGGGTAGCTGTGTTGGCCATTTAGCAGATTCAAACAAAAAATCCATCGGTGATACCTTTATTGGCCAACCAAAATGCACAATATACTTGTTGCAAGCTTTTGAAGCTCCATGGGGTGGGAGTGGGATAAAATTGCACTCTCTGCTTACAGTTCATTGCTGCATGTAGTATACTGTCCCAATGTATTTACTGCATTTCCCCCCAAAGAAATAGAATAGAGTCAAAGGGTAGCCAATCTCATTCTCTTGAACAGCAACTGGCAAATTCAAACAAAAATCCATCAGTGATACCTTTATTGGCTGACCAAAATGCACAATATACTTGTTGCAAGCTTTCAAAGCTCCATGGGCTTCTTCATCAGGAAGATGTTACAAACCAAACGGGAAAAACAATTGGAGATGTTAGTCAGATGCCTACATGTTGTTTCAGTCTTTAGTTAAAATGGTATAGTGTGGGGAGGATATCTTTTGCAGGCAGGCTCATCTTCCTTTTGGCCATGTGGCATAGAGAGATTTTCAAAGTCCAGGAAATTTAAAATCCATTTGCATCTCAATAGGGACCCCTCTTTTGCAATCCTATATGTCTCCATTCCAGTGAGGTCACAGGCCTCTTTGCAGGCAGAAAAGTCAAGAAGTCTCCCATGTTTTTGCATGTCGGTGGGTGTAGAAGTAAAATATGCAAATTCAGCCCAAATTTAAGAAGAAGAAAAAATAGTTTTACCTTGGTTGAAGGTCCCAGTCCACAGGCAACTCTTCATGGTTCCCCTGTCACTGCTACAATGCGGTATTGCACAATACAGAAAACATGCAGGGGTAGCTGTGTTGGCCATTTAGCAAATTCAAACAAAAAATCCATCAGTGATACTTTTATTGGCCAACGAAATGCACAATATACTTGTTCCAAGCTTTTGAAGCTCCATGGGCTTCTTCATCAGGCAAGATGTTACAAACCAAATAATTTTGCAATAATAGTTGAAACTGGCATCTCATATGGCAGCACACTGATGAGAAAGAAAAATCTTGTAAAGTGTTGCTTCTATTTGACAGTTGAATCAGGGCCTTGATATCTGTACTAATTATAAAAGTCACTGGCATAAGAGGTGGTAGTAAATTGCTGCACAAGGTCAGCAGGCTTTAATAGCAGAGTTTTCAAACTCCATCATTTCCTCCTTTACACATCAGCTGTCTCTGCTCCCTCTCTCTAGGTTGATCCCATTCTCCTCATTCCACAGCTTATTATCACTAAAATTGTGACTGGAGATTTTTTTAAAGCCTTTTAAAAAAGACTTCTAAAATCAGTTTCTAGGATGTAAGCACATCCTAAACACATTTATTAGGAGTAAATCTCACTGGACCTGTAAGCCTGAGGGCAGAGAAATGTCTAATTAACAATTTGTAAGCTACTCTGAGAGCCTTTTGGCTGAAGAAAGGGGTATAAATAATCCAAAGAAAGAAAGAAAGAAAGAGAAAGAAAGAAAGATCTGTGTAAGCATGCAGAGGATAGTGCTGTAAATCTTACTTCAGGATTTTCTATTCTAGGGGTCCTTTCACAATGATATAGCACTATAATTACATTTTTAACTGCCATGATTCCATCCTTTGGAATTCTGGAATTTGTGATTGAAGGAAGAGCATTTAGACTTCTCATCCATAGAGTTCTAGTGCTTCATCCAACTACAGACCCTACCATTCCACAGGGTGCAGTCATGGCACTTAAAGTGAAACGATAATGCTATAATTGTGTAGTGTAAGAAAGACCCTTGCCTGTCACATTGTGTTTTTTTCTTACCAAAGAATAGAATTTATGGGTTGCCATGTCAGAAATGATTGATGGCAACAAGAAGTCAATGGAGGACGGGTGACAACCCCAACATTTAAAATTCTTCCCTTTCTTCCCTTAGTGCACCTTGAGCCAGCGTAGTATAGTGGTTTCAGCATTGGACTAACATTCTGTAGACCAGGGTTTGAATCCCTGCTTGATCATGGAAATACATGGAAATACTGGGTGACAAGTTACACAGCCTCAAAAGAAGGCAAAGGAAAATCCATCCATTATAGTTCTTCCTTAGGGTTGCCATAAGTCAGAAATGACTGAAGGCACACAACAGCAACAACAAAAACAACAACTTAACCCCATCTTTCTTTCTTTCTTTCTTTCTTTCTTTCTTTCTTTCTTTCTTTCTAGCATACTTCCTTGTGGAGACAGGATTCTATTTATTTAGTTAATAAAATATAATACAATCAAATCATTTAAAATACATTGGGCTAGCTGACTTTGCAGACTGGCTGATTTATACTGACACATTTGCATGGTGCTCATCTGAGGCACAAGTTCGGGTGAGGAGAGAATACGTTCTTCTATCCATGGGTCCTGCAACCCTGACCATGCATGACTCCAGAATTTGGGGCAACCTGCTTGAGTAGAGGCATCAATGTGATTCCCTCCCCAAGTCATATATCCACACAAATGTAGGGTCTGTGGGCAGGGAGCAGCAGCATGTCATCAAGGCCTGGGTCCACATTCTATTATTTACACACATATTTCATCTCCACAAGTAACATATAAAGGGGGCGATAGTATTGGGAAAATTGTACCACGAGTCTGCCTTTGCTAAAGGTATGAACCAGCTCTGTGTAAAGGTTTCTGAATGTCACTTTTATATATGAAAGGATCATTGGCAGGTAGTGACTCCCATGCAGGATGACCAGATGTCATAACTGCAAAGAAGGAGAAGGCACCATAAGAAAAATGTAAGGCATTACAAAATAGAAGCAAAAACACTAATATAAACTCATTTCATATGGTTTATTTACAGCTATATTACATATACAGAACTTTATTATGTACTTAACCATATTTTTCTGATAAACTTACCTTCGTTAAAAAGCTTTGCTGCTTGCAATATACTTGTAGAGCTATGAGCAAAAGTAATGCTTAAAATTGTATTTTACTAGCAACAGACCCTTGACTGAATCTACATTTAAATGATTACTTTAATTTGTAGTTTTCCAATCCACTCTCTCATCCCTCCACACACACACACACACACACACACACTCACACTCATATCAGTAAAAGTCTTCTCACTCCATCCCCTCTCCCCATACACTGGGATTATGCTGCTCAAGTTCTTGTCTCTGCAGCCTGCAACCTTGCTGATTCTCCCATTCTATTGTCTCTCCAATGCAAGAAAGAGTTTTTCTGTAGTCATTTGAGTGTATTGTTGCAGGCTAAACATTTTGGTCGTGTTTATTGCTTGATGAAAATTAACAAGCCCTTTGCAGTAGCAGCGACAGTAATAAATCTGTTGAGCTACCTCTTGCTTGTCTGCTGAGGCACTGGATGACACAAGGACAGGTTTCATGGCTCAGAATAAAGGACATTTTGGAATTCCTCCCAGATCCCCAAACAGAAATTTCAAATGTCTTGGAAAAGGAGGACCTCTGGACACCCTGCTCCCATGTCAGTGGAGCAGTGAACCCACTGCAGGTTTTTAATCCAGGTCTAAAGGAATTATCTAAGGCAGGCACAGGCAACCTTTTTGAGACCTGGGCCGGTCTCAAAAGTGTTGCCTCTCGGCTGGGCCGAAGGGCGGGGGAAATGGTGGCGCACGCGCGCGCACACACACCCTCCACCACCACGTGCAACCCCCTGCTGCCGCTGCCGCCGCCGCTACCACGGCTGCCACCATAGCGCGCACAGCCGCGGCTGCCACGGCGCATGTCACGGCCGCCATTTTGGAAGTAAAAATGGTGGCCACGACGCGTTTGCACATGCGCAAGAGTACTGCGCATGCGCAAACGCGTCGCGACCACCATTTTAACTTCCAAAATGGCGGCCACGATGAGCGCGGCCGAAAACGCTCCCCAACGGCGGTGCGCGGTGGCGGTGGCAACCTTCGGCCTGGGCCAGTAAGTCCGGGGCCTGGGGCCTTAACCGGCCCCCGGGCCATAGGTTGCCGGTCCCTGATCTAAGGCGTTGGATTGTTTCACCAGACTGTGTTCAGTACCTTATATAGCTCCTTTAAAGCTATCAAAATCCAGATGAGATTCACTGCCCCACTGCCATGGGCACTATTAGGTACCACTTATTTATGTTAATAATGCCAGTTTGTTTGTTTGAAGATCTGGTTCAAGGTGCACACATTTGTCATTATATGCTGTTTTATAATTTAGATGAGAGAGACAGACACACCAAAGGTTACACACATGAAATAGACATTTTGCTCCCACCAGCTTTATCTAGTTTTAGTTTTCTTTTCTCTTTGCCTTCCCAGTGTTTCATTCCTCTCTCTTTTTTTCTGCTCTTCCTTGTTTCCACCCTTGGTAATTGCAGAGCTAGAGTACTGTCGCCTTCCACGTGTCATTGTTAAATCTATATACTATGGTTTTCAGGGGTTCTTTGCAAAGGCTGACCTCAGATTTAATTGGTTTTCCTGTTTTTTGTCCTCTCTGTCTTGTTTAATCCTCTACATCTTGCATTTATGGTACTACTGTTACTAAACTGTGATCATCTGTACTCATTTCAGCTTTGTATTCTGATGCTTTAAATTTTGTATCTCTTTACTGAGGAAGAACTACCACTGAAATCAACAGGGTTTCTTTTTGAGTAATGTTGTAGGATCTCACTATAACTTTGACTTGGCTTTTCAAACCACTTTCCAAGTGTGACTTTTTTTCTCTTGAGTCAGCCTCTGCCTATTCATATCATTCTTCTTTCCATTGATGTTAACAACAGCAGTCCTAAAAATAAGTCAGTTCAGAAAAGCATTATCTGGCACATTTCTGACTATATAACTCAAGGGTAAGATATATAACTCAAAGTATGATGCAACTATAATTTTGAGGACTACTTTAATGCTAAGCTTCTAAAACACGAAGAAGAATGCTTAATTAGTATTGTCTAAATCATAACTTGGAAACATTAAAAATGCACTAAAGCTCCCAGAATCCTCCAGCCAACATGGCAGGTAAGGGATATGAGTTCAGAAATAAATAAATAAATAAATAAATAATAATAATAATAACTTCAAATACTAAATATACCAGAAATTCTTTAAAACTGCTGTCTTACCCATCTTTTCCAACAGAAATGTGCAAAACCTGGAAAAGATTAGCTTCTCTGATAAAGCATTATAGATTTTTGTGGTCTACACTAATTCCACAAAATCTGGTTCAGAGTCCTCCTGTTTTACTAGATATCCTCAATGAAATACTAAATAGACTCAAATGGCTTTATGATGTTACAACTTAATTATTGTTCTTGGATCTATTACTTGTAGAATTTGGGTTGGAAATTTTTGCAGACTTAGGGCCTATGCAGACAGGCATTTTAGGCTGGCCTGGGGGTGGAGTTGGGGCTGGACGAGTGCATGCTGGCCACCCCGACTCTGCCCCAACTCCGCCCTGATGCCACACGTCCGTCCACACGTCGTGTGGCATCAGGGCACCCTTTTGGCGCAGCATGCAAACATGCTGCACCAAAAGGACACAAAAGAGCCAGGGTGGTGGCTCTAAGGGCAGCTTTTTTGCTGCCCTCAAAAGGAACTCTTTTGGGGGTGGCAAAAAGGAGGATTGGGGCCGCAGCATGTGGTTGCTGTGGCCCCAATCCACCGTTCTCAGGGGCAGCCCAGAGCCGCCCCAAACAGGCCATCTGCATAGGCCCTTAGTCTACTTCCTCAGATGCATGGAGTGAGGTTTTGTCTAAGAAGGACCTTTATAATCTGACTATATGAATGGCTATAGAAATACAAAATTTTTGGGTATGGTGAGCAGGTGACAAATTCAGTTTTAACTATGGTCACTGAGGGACAAAGGCAGATGGAAAGATGTTGCCTAAGGCCAGGGTGGGTGGAGGACCATATGAATGGTGGAGGGAGTTTTGAAATGGGTTGTGTGCAGGCTGGGAACAAGAAAGGAGATATGATAAACTAAGAGCAGCCTTGTGAGGCTGAGGTGTTAAATATGTGTAGTGTGCCAGATAGTCATTGTCTCTGTTTAACTCACTGTTGATGGATTGGAGCAGGGACCGGCAACCTATGGCCCGGGGGCTGGTTAAGGCCCCTGGCCCCGGACTTACCGGCCCAGGCGGAAGGTTGCCGTCGTCGCCGCGCGCCGCCATTGGGGCACGTTTTCGATCGCGCTCGCAGCGGCCGCCATTTTCGAAGTCAAAATGGCGGCCGTGGCGCGTTTGCGCATGCACAGTACTCTTGCGCATGTGCAAATGCGTCGCGGCCGCGATTTGGACTACCAAAATGGCGGCCGCGACATGTGCCATGGCGGCTGCGGCCGCGCAAGGTATGGCGGTGGCCGCAGTAGCGGCCGCGGCAGCAGCGGGCATGGGGGGTTTGCGCATGGCGGCGGGTGTGTGTGCGCGTGCTTGCGTGCGTGCGCCACCATTCCCCCCCACCCTTGGCCCAGCCAAGACCTGGGCTACGGGAGACCAGCCCAGGTCTCCAAAAGGTTGCCTGTCCCTGGATTGGAGTTTGATGGATTGGAGTAATTCAGCTATTTGTCTTTCCACTAATCCAGCTAGTGCATGTATTTGCAACTTTGTCCCACACTATGAACATTGCCTCTCTAGGTTGGCTGGTCCTGTTTAACCTTGACAGACCTTTAGCTCAGACCATTTTTAAACTCATGACTACTTAAGTTTTTACACATGACCTTGTTAAATCTAATTTGCAACAGCTCCGTCACAAGCAGTTTTCACATCTAGAGTGTCTGTGGCTCAAAGGAGATGTGGCATTATTTACACAGTTAGTGACTATATAATTTCTTTTCAGGTAAATAGCATGCATAGCATGCATATGAAGCTGTGGGGATTTTTATTTGGGCCCTAGTAGGGTGGATTTGAGTATATCTGCACCAGTTCTTAACCTGGTTTAACTATTATGTTTCCATTCTATAGGATTCTGAGATCTGTAGTTTGGAGAGAGATTTGGACTGTTCTGATATAGTTTTAGGAAATGGACTAGAGCTCTCTACCAAAGAATTCTAAATCCCAAACCAACTGCAAACCTCAAGATTGAGTAAAATAATGCTAGTGGCAGTGATATCAGATATCTACAAAAGGGCAGTGCAGATACACTGTTAAATTGGCAGCCTGTTAGTGTCATATGCAGGTATGTGAGAATACTTCCTGCTTGCTCTTAATTATATAAACAGTCCCAAGACATTTCTGAAAAGTGAAGGAAATACTTTCAAAATGATTACTGCTGTTAACAGGAAAACTTGATGATATCTTCTGTTTTCTGATTCTCCAAGAGAAACTATAATAATAATAATAATAATAATTTTTTTATATCCCGCCCCTCTGCAGAGCAATCAGGGCAGCTTACAGCATTAAAATTTCCATACAGATATATTAATATAATTTAAACAGAACATAAAAATCCCAAATCCCACCCGTCCTTTAAGAAGTAACAGTTCTTCTCATTCCAGGCTCGATGGTGCTGGGCCTGGTGCCTCTCTCCCAGATGACATTGGATGGAATGGAGGGAGGGCTCTTCTTCTTATTCTAGGTCTGAACTAAACGTATGCTCTTCCCTTTTATTTATAATATCTTCCAATTTGTTAACTCTATTGAGACCAAAGCAAGCAATTAACCAGATGTGTATGGCAACAGAGTCAAAGGGTCATCATCTCTCTGTACAGGACATTTTAGCCCTATTGCACCTGGGCCCATCTAATGTCAGTCATTTATCACAAAAACACTTAACATTTGGCCACAAATACTCCAGTACAACATGTCCTACTTTTCTTCCAAAATAAAATGGAAGTAATGGGAAAGAACTGTACTCCTTTTCCAAATATATTAAAAAGAAATACCACATTTACAAAAAAGAGGCTGTTCATAATAATTACTGATGGATTGGAACATATAAAAAAAATAATTTATCGCAGGGCCTGGGGATTCTCTGACTTGGTAGGCAGTGTGTAAGGGGAAGTGTGGGATTCCCTCTTCTCCAAAATTGGGCGAAGGAATCTTCCACAGATGGAGCTCTATGCTTTTCCATCTTGTTTTCTGGGGCATCCCCTTACCCTGACTTCCCACTCCACAGGTCTATCCCATGCAGCAGATTCTGTCTAGTATTTTCAAGAAGTTGCAAGTCCTGTCATGGGGAGGTGTGGGAGGAAGTAAAGAACTCTTCCTCAGGTTGATATATATAAGGCTACCTTCATTTTTGTTTGTTGTTGTGTGCTTTCAAGTCATTTCCAACTTATAACAACCCTAAAAGCAAACCTATCACAGAGTTTTCCTGGCAAGATTTGTTTAGAAGGGGTTTGCCATTCCCCTCCTCTCAGGGTGAGTGAGTGTGACTTAACAAAGGTCACTCAGTGGATTTCCATGTCTGAGTGGGGATTTGATTTGGTGTTCCAGAGACCTACTCCAACAGTCAAACCACAACACCAGCTCACAAAATTGGTCTCTTTCTTCATTTCCCCCATTTCTATCTTTCTGGGAGGTGGAGTATGTGGGGCCTCCTCATAGCCCTAGCTGATGGATGGTGTGAGAATCTATTGCATTATGTCCCTAAACTGCAAATCCCAAGATCCCATAGGCTGCTGCTATGGAAGTTAAAACAACCATAGTGTTATAACTGTATTGTGTAAAATGGGCCCACTTTCCTAACCTGTAACTGTGATTCTTTGAACTCTATAAACTCATGCTTTAGGAGCATTGCTATGCCAACCCAGAACCAGGGGCCCTTCAGACTGCACAGTCATAGTGCTATGATTCCACTTCAACTGTCATACTAACATCCTACAGAATCAACTTATCCATGGGTCAATGTAAGTATTGTACATTAACTCTTATATAAAAAAGGAGCCAAACCCTTTTCTGAGTGGCAACAGGTGAAGCACTGATCCCCTCTCCTTTTTCCATTGCATGCCACTTCTGAATTTTTTGAATGCCTGGGTGGGAAAATAGTAGTGGTGCCAGATGTCTGGAACTTCCCTTCAAAGGAGCACTGAGAGAAAATGGGCTTTGAAGGATATGAACGTATGTTTATGTATGTTTGCATATGTTTTTCAGCTTTTCTGGGTTAAAATCAGGCAAACTTATCACATTAAAATTAAATGCTATAATCATTGCTAATGTAGGGCCTTTACAGACCTGCCTAAAGGGACGGCACAGAGCTGCCCCTGGGAGCAGTGGATTGGGGCTGCAGCAACTGCATGCCGCAGACCTGATCCTCCCTTTTGCCGCCCCCAAAAGAGTGGCAAAATGCCACTCCTTTTAGGGGTGGCAAAAGGCCACCCTAAGAGTCAGCGCCATGGCTCTTCTGCAACCTTTTGGCGCAGCGTGTGTACATGCTGCGCCAGGAGGGCGTCTTGATGCCATGCACCATGCAGATGGGCACGCGGCATCAGGACAGCATTGGGGTTGAGTTGGGGTGGCCGGCATGCACCCCCAGGCTGGCCCTTTAGGTCGGTCTGCATAGCCCCATAGTCACCATTTTCTTTTGCCTTGCCTTTTCATCCTTTTTTTTTTTTGGGACATGTCTGCATTTTCTTAGCCCTGCCTATGCCTGGTTGCCTCCCACAAACATTGTACAGCCACAATTTATTGTAATTTCCTCCTTATCCATCCAGCCTTTATGGTGACCACAAACAATTAGGCCTGCTGGAATATTATAAGTTGTTTTGCATCATTTTCCTTTGCTTCATACTTTACCTCTTCAGTTACATGCCCCTAGGTTTTACCCTCAGCTCATCCACAGGTGATATCAAAATCCATATTTTTGGCCCCCAAATCTGCCCTTGACTTATGTGAGATCAACTTATAGTCAAGTATATATGGATGGCAGGGTTTAATGTTTTGATCATTGGACTAGGACACTGGGAGGCCAATGTTCAAATCCCTGCTTGGCCATTAAACTCACTGTCTGACCTTTGGTTAAGTATTACTCTCTCAGCTTCAGATAATGGCAGTACCAAAACCCCTCTGAAGAAACTTGCCAAGAAAACTTCATATAGGGTCACCTTAGGGTCGCCATATATTGGAAATGACTTAAAGGCACACAACAACAACATATATGGTATATCCAACTCATCAGTAAAATTCTCTATAAACAACTGAAAAAATTCAAGTCACAATGAAAGAAGTGGAAAACAGTGTGTGTGTGTGTAGAACCAACAACCTATCCCCACCAAAAAAACAAAAACAAAAACAAAAAAAACAAAAAAAAAACCTACAGAAGCATGAAAACATCACTTAGGGTCTTTGCAGACTGCCAGAAATAGTGCAAATTGAGTCCACTTTAAATTGAGGCACTGCCCTGGCTCAGTGCTAGGGAATCATGGGAATTGTAGTTTTTTTCTAAGACATTGAGCCTTCTCTGTCAGAGAGCTCTGGTGCCACAATAAATTACAGTTCCCATAATTCCCTAGCACTGAGCCAGGGCAGTGCCTCAATTTAAAGTGGACTCAATTTGCACTATTTCTGGCAGTCTGCAAAGGCCCTTAGCCAGTATAAAAACAGCCAAAAATTAAACTGAAAGGCTAGAGAAAAAAAATATTAAAGATCTTAGCCTGGTACCAAAATGATGTCAGACCAGAGTTCAGGTGTGGCTCCTCATTGCAGAGATCATCTTGTGATCACAATCATTCTGTAGACATGGTATTACCACTGAAGAGGTTTTTACATAGTCATTCACCTGGTCTCAAATAGCAGAATTATCAGGGTGAGCCTCTACAAGCACCTGTGGTAACAGGTGATCCTTCAGATAAGAATTCAATTTACAAACATTACAAGTGGTCACTGCCATTAAAAATAGCCTGGGCTTTACATTCTGCTGACAGTGAAAATAAAAATGAGATATCAGAACTGGATGATATAAATGAGTCATACTAATTTATCGCAAAGAGGATACATTGAGAATCAAGGCTTCAATTTAATACTGTTGAACATATCATTACAACTTACTGGATTTGAACTGCATTTCAGATTTAATGAAGAACACACTTATAGTGAACAGAAAATGGGTTGTCAGTTTATGGTTGATGATAGTTTCATTTTTAAAAAGTAGTCTCTTTCAAAGGTGTCAGATATTATTTCTTAAATAATACAATGCCTGCAACATTTTTACATTTGAATAGTAATTTTCTGTGGAAGTAATTGAAAGATAAAGCATGCCAATTAGCAAATGTGAACTGTATTACACACACTTGGTTTTTTTTTAAAGAAAAATTGAGTCCCAAGGGCTTCCCTACAGCTTCAAAGAAAAGAAGTAAATATAATGGCAGCACTGTCAGATTGCTCAACTCCCAAAGAACCTGTAGCACATAAGAGCCTTTGGATAACAAGAGCCTTTGTGTTCCTCAGGCTAGCAGAATATTTACAAAAGAACAGATTAAAAACATTAGATTTTTCTATTAAAATTGGCAGAAAGAAAAAAAATTGGCATAAAAAGTATATTACTGTGTATACTGTGAGCCAGTGTGGTGTAGTAGTTTGAGCACTGGACTATGACTCTGGAGATCAGAGTTCTATTCTGCACTTGGCCATGGAAACCTACTGGATGAATCTCACACTCTCATCCCCAGAAAACTCCACAATAGGTTTGCCTGTCAGTGGCATCACGGGCGGGGGGGGGGGGGGGGGGTAGCAGTTGTGTGGCCCACACCGGGTGACACCCCAGAAAAGGGAAGGGAGAAGGCGGAGCAATATCTGCAATATCTGCAAGAGTGGTGACACCTGGTTGTCACAAAATAAAAGAATGAGAAAGGCAACTCAAGTGAGATGGCAGCCTAAAAAGAAAGGGAGCCTGAGGAGAATGTGTGTGTGTGTATTTGCCTTCAAATCATTTCTGACTTATGGCGACCCTATCACAGGGTTTACTTGGCAAGTTTCTTGAGAGGGGGATTGCCATTGCCATCCTGTGGCAATATGTCTAATGTGTAATGCCAACCAAAAACTGAAGTTCTTTGGATAGTTTCAGATGCAAAGGTCTACACAGGCAACAGATATTGCAGATATTGCTCCGCCTTCTCCCTTCCCTTTTCCCATTCTGAGAATGTTGCAATTTATCTGTACACTGTAGCTCTCTAGTGTTCCTTCTAAAGGCAGGTTACTGAGGCAAAGTAAATACACCACCACTCTGTGATGGCGCAGTTCTACAGTTACAGCTAGCAATAGAGTGCTATGAAAAGGAAGACCTACAAGGCTTCCCATAAGTCTTAAACAGGTACAAGGAAGCTTTAGCCATGGCATAACACAGGGCTCCTGATGCTACTCATATAGCAGCAGTAGTTGAAAGGTTTTAAGTTCTACCCAAAAGGAACACTATTCTAGGAAGGTTGTGACTGTCTCCCAGCCCCAGGCTTTTACTGCTATAGAGCAGACAAAGGATGAAGTAAATGTAAATCAGGGATTTGAAACACAAACTGAGTACATGTCATTTCGTACTGGCTAGAGCCAGCATGATGTAGTAGTTTGAGTGACTGGAGACCAGGCTTTGATTCCCGGCTCAGCCATGAAACCTATTGGGTGACCTTGGACAAGTCATAGCTTCTTAGCCTCGTGGGGAGGCAATGGCAAACCTCTGAACAACTCTGGCCAAGAAAACCCCATGATAGATTTGCCTTAGGGTCTCCATAAATTGGAAATGACTTGAAAGTACACGACAGCAACAAATTACTGGTAATTGTGGTTGCCAGAGTGAAAACTGGAGAAGGCTCTAGTACCTTTAATGGCTGTGTGGAACAGGGAATTTCAGAAGGTGTTGCTTGTCACACAGCCAGGTCAAAAAAACATCTACCGACACTTCCTCTTCTGTAAAGCTGCTAAAGGTATAGGAGCTCTGTCTGGTTTTCACTCTGGCATCCTTATAACAACTGAAATGGAAGACAGAGAAAACCACACTTTCAAATTATGTAACAAGAAAGGATGGCTGGCAGGCATTGAACCATCTCCCCAGGCCTTGACTGTGTGAATACATCCTTCATAGCATGGGGCCATTGCAGTTTATGTGGCAATTGCTGACAAAAGTGCATGCTTTAGCTCATTGGCCTGGTGCACACAAGCCACTTATATCACCCTCAGTTGGAATGGAAAGAATTATTTTACACTCAGTTAGGCCTCATTGTTCATCTTGGCAGAGCATTCATGTGGATAATAACTTGAATTCATTTGCTTTCCTGTAAGAACATTTTGGTGGAAGAGTGAGAGGGATGGAAGGAGGTAGTGCCTTGGTTTTGCTGTTCTCAAAGCTTTTAGGGGGGGGGAGAGAATCGTGTTCCTGTGCAGTAAAATGCCTTTGTTTAGAGCTCTACAAGATTGGTCTTCTACTTTCTTTCTTTCTTTTTTTTAAAAAAAGTATTAATTAAAATAAAACACCATAGAACACATCATCCATATTTCAGTTCCATAATTTACAAATATCGATTATCAAAATAGGAGAAAAAATGACAAAAAAGGAAATATATATATTGTTTTGTACAAAATGTCTTAATTCCCTTCAATCTATTTATCATCTTTCATTTTGTTCCAATTCCTTATTTAACATTAAATTTCCTATGAAGACCTTTACCACTACCACTTAATGTCCTACCATCCTCTATTCTTCTCCTCCCTATTTCTTCCATTCCTTAAACCAGGGGTAGGCAACCTACCATGATGATATTGATTATTGTTATTACTTGTTCTTGGAGTTTTCTTGGCAAAATCTCCACAGGGGTTTTGCTATGGCTTTTCTGGGGCTGAGAGAGTGTGCATGCATATTTTTCAATTTTTATTTTTTTTAAAAAAATATTTATTTATTTATTTATTTATTTATTTAGGGTGCTTCGGCCCCCCAATTGTCTGAGGGACAGCAACCCGCCCCCCAGTTCAAAAAGATTGCCTACCCCTGCCTTAAACCCTCAATTCTTCCTCCTTTCCTCTTGCCGATCTACATCTGTTCCTTCTAAAACCTTCTGATACCTTCTCTCCATCTACCAGTTATAGCTCTTCCTTCTTATTCTCTCCTCTTTCTACCTCTTTACTCTCCTCTCTTTTCCTCTTCAAAATTACCTACTTGCTCATACCATCTCACATTCTCTTTCTTTCTATATCACCTACTCTTACCTTCCTCACATTCTTCTTCACATTTTTCTCCCACTCTCTCTCATTCCACCTTCCTTCCCATCGATTAACAGTTTGTTACTTAGTTTTGTTGACTTTCTGTAACATTTTTTCCTTTTTTGAAACTTGTCCTGTTTTTCTACTCTTTTGGTCTCCCTATTGCTTTCCATTCTAGTTAGTTGTATCTTCAATTTCATAATTTTCTTTCTCAGTCGTCTATACATTTTTCTGTCTATGCTTGCTTTCTTTATTATTTCATTTCCTTTTAATTTTTTATATATTTACTACTTTACTATTTTTCCCCTTCTCGAACCAATCATCATCATGTATCCACAATGTTTATATCCAATTTATCTACTCAGAAGGACAGATCTATCTTTGGTATTTCTCCCCATCTTTCTTCCAGATATTTCATCACAGGGTTCCATTCTTCCTTCATCTTTTCCAAGGTATTAAATTTTATTCTTTGTGTCAACTTATCAATTTCTATGGCATCATATAGTTTAACTAACCACTCTTTTTCACTAGGAATATTGTCAGATTTCCATTTCTGAGCATATAATATTCTTGCTGTTGTGGTCATGTAGAAGCAAATTTTCCCATATTTTTTCTCAACTTCAAGATTGAACATGCTTAGTAGATAAAATTCAGGTTTTATTTGTATTTGCATATTCAGAATTTTACACATTATTTCTTGTATGTGTTTCCAGTATGTTTTTGCTTTTCAACATGTCCACCAGTAATGGTAAAAGGTTCCCGGTTTTTCCTTACATTTCCAGCACAGATTGTTAACATTCTTATATATTTTGGAAATTTTTACTGGTGTAATATACCAATGGAGATACATTTTATAAAAATTCTCCCTCACATCTTGCGAACATGTGTATTTTAGCACTTTAGACCATATATTTTCCCAATTACAGAATTCGATTGTGTGAGCCACATTCTTCATCCAGCTAACCTCATTTTTTTACTGTTTCTTCTTCTAGCTCTAGTTTTAGTAAGTTTTTGTAAAGGTTTCCAATCATCTTGTCTTGTCCTTCGCAAAGAATTTTATCCAAATTTGTTTCTTTCTTTCTCTTTGAATCCATACATTTTATTATCAATTTTATAACATGTTATAAGTAAGACAATTGTTATCTGATATTATTTCTCTCCTATGAAATACTTCTTGGGCTGAAATCCACTGGGGATTTTCCTATATATTTTTCTTTGATATTTCTTCCAAATTCATAACTAAGTTCTCTTTATGCAGTAATTATTGAAATTTTGTTAGCTTTTTCTTTCTCGTATTGCAAATATGAAATTGAAATTGAAATTCTTTATTACGGTCAAAGACCAGCATCAGTATAAAGTTTAGTATAGAAAAATAAATTAATACATATAAAGATTATTTAGGATAAAAATCTGCTAACTAGGAATGTAAATAGTTCATTTCTGTTACCTTTAAGGTAGCTTCATTTAACATAAAATAAGGTAAATAAAAATAAACCTTTATGGGTTTCCGCCTTTGAGATAGAAATAATAAAGATAAATTAGGGATATCAGATTTGTACCAGACATGCAGTACCAGACATGACACAAGATTATGTATTTAACTTTGATCAGTTATTCTTTTCCTACAAGTGATTGCTAGTGTAGAAAATTGTGCCACTTTATAAGTTATATGCAAATTCCAGTCTGATAATAGGTAATTTAAATAAAAAGCTTCAGATCTCCCAGGTATGTTCAAAAGTATAGGAGTGATCAAATCTCTGCGAACATTGTCATAAAAAGGGCAGTGAAACAATACGTGTCCAGCATTTTCTATATCTCCTGAGTTACAGGGGCATGTTCGCTCATGAACAAGACTCTTACTAAATTTACCCTCCAGTAATGCTGATGGAAGAACGTTTAATCTAACCAGTGTGAAAGCTATTCTATATCTAGGGATCGATAAATTTGTGATGTAGTTTGGCATAGTAAGCCAGGGGTAGGCAACCTTTCCCCTTTAAGGGCCAAGGGACTTCAGCTCCCAGAAGCCTCAGCCATGTTGGCCTATAGTCCCATGTTGGCCAATAGCTCCTGGGATTCTGGGAGCTGAATTCCCTCGGCCCTTAAAGGGGAAAGGTTGCCTACCCCTGTAGTAAGCTATCCTAAACTGTCCCAATAAGAAAAATAGTTTGTGGACTGAGTTCTATGGTTTTGGAATTCTATGTCCCTTATGTGCTGCATAATGGCTGTTTTAGCTTTAAAATATCCCATAAACTGAAGAGCATTCGTCGTGAGTCCCAGAATTTGGAGTTTTGTAGTCATAGAATTTTTCCATTTAGATTGAAAAGTGTCTGCCAAAATTAATGGCATAAGTCCCACAGGAAGAAAAGTCAACTTTAGCCAGAAACTCACAGTTAGCATCAATATTCGGGCTTCCATAGAAATTTGTCCAGTCTCCAACCTGAGTATTACATTTGGGATGCATGTTGGAATTTTTGTAATTGCTCTTAAGAATTTGGTTTGTACTACTTCGAAAGAGTTTGATCATTAAGCGTGTACACCTGGCAGCCATACAGCATCTGGGAAATTATTTTGCTGACAAATACTTGGATGGCTGCGGGGACATATTGGCCACCCTTAGTATAGAAAAAGGAAAGAAGTGCTTTGGTACTTCTTTGGGCACTTGCGATGGCATGCTTCGTTTGCAGATTCCATGATCCTGTTGACTGGAAGGTTATCCCTAAGTATTTGTATGATGTAACCTGATCTATTTGATGGCCGTCGATCTGCCATTTATGTTTGGTCTTCTTCTTATTGAATATCATAACCTTTGTTTTGTTGTAGTTTATAGTCAACAGTTCATCTTTACAGTAGGTAGCAAGAACACTTAAGAGGCGTCTCAGACCTATTCTTGTCTGCGATAGAAGCACCAGATCATTGGCATATAATAGCACAGTTATTGGCCTATCAGCTAAACATGGAGGGTGAGATTTTATCAATTCCAAGTGATGAACTAAAGAGTTGATATAGAGATTGAATAAGGTGGGGGCTAGTATACAGCCCTGTCTTACTCCAACATAGGTGGGTATTTTTCTTGTTAAGTGTCTGGCAGGGGTGCATCGGACTTTCATATAGGTATTTTCGTAAAGCTTTTTCATAAGCACCACCAGTCTCTTATCGATATTTTGAGATTCTAGTTTTTCCCACAGATTTTCCCTTGGGATTGAGTCAAAAGCTTGCTTGAAGTCTATGAATGCTGTATGAAAACCTTCATTAGTTGGTGCATACTTTTCAGAGAGATGTTGCAGAATAAGTCCATGGCCAACTGTGCTTCAACCTGTTCTAAATCCAGCTTGCTCATCAGCAAGAATGTTTTCTTGCTCCATCCAGTCCTGGAGCTTTTCATGCAAATATGAAGCATATAATTTGTTGATAATACTTAGCAAGCTGATAGGTCGGTAGTTTGCCAGGTAAGTTCTCTCATCTTTTTTATAGATTGGGATAATAATAGCTAATCCCCAATCCTCTGGGATGTATATCGTTCGATCAATCCATGTAAACAAACTTGTGAGGACAGGAGCCCACCAATCTGTATTTGTTTTTAATAGTTCAGAAGGGATGGTATTGCAACCTGGAGCTTTACCTGTTTTTAAATTTGGAAATTAGAAGATGTACTCGTTTAGCAGTAACTGGGGGCCAGTTTGGTAAATTGCTTATGTCTGGTTCAGATGGTGTTTGATAGATCTCCCCTGGAGCAAAGATGGTACTGAAATACGTTTCCCAGCCATTGGGAGGAATAAAATAATCCATATATGATGTTGTTTTTGTCCATGCATTCGAGACCACTTGCCAGAAAGTAACTGAGTCTTTCCTCTTTGCTGCATTTATTAAAGTTTGCCATGTGGATCTTATTTCCTGATCTTTTTTAGTTTTGATTAACTTCTTGTAGTTCTTTCTTAGCACAAATATGAATGCCAACCAAATTTTAAATTATCACCTTCTAATTCCAATAGTCTGTTATCCTTTAGGGTAACCCACTCCTTTACCTATGCAAGAGCGGACGCTTCAAAATATAATTTCAAATTTAGAACTCCCATGCCTCCTTTTTCTCTTAAATCTTGTATACTTTTAGTCTGACCCTTGGCTTCTTCCCATTCCAAATGAACTTGGAAATATCCTTATTCCATTCCTGAAATGGTTTCTCAGATGATATAATTGGAATCATTTGGAATAAGAATAACATCTTAGGCAAGACTGACATTTTTATAGTGGAGATTCTACCTAATAATGATAGATTTAATTTACTCCAATTAGTCAAATCTTTCTTTATCTCCTTCCAAATTTTCTTATAATTTTTTTTCCATAGAGGTCTACTGTTTTCTTGGAAACATTAATTCCTAAATACTTCACACTATTTGTATCTTGATTCCCATTAATTTACTCAATTCCTGTTCCTTTGTCTTAGTCATGTTTTTTGTGAGGATTGATGACTTTTCTTTATTAATTTTACACCCTGTTACATTTCCAAATTCTTCTAATACATTTAATACTTCCTTTGTGCTTTCACATGGGTGATTTAGGATGATCACTAGATCATCTGTGAATGCCTTAATCTTATATTGGTAGTGTTTCTTTTTTTATTCCCTGGATTTTTTTCATTCTTTTTGATCTTTAATATTAATCTTTCAATCACTAATAGGAATAAAAGTGGTGACAAAGGGCATCCCTGTCAAATTCCTCTTTTTATTTGGAATCTCTCTGTCCCCATTTATTATTACTATAGCTCAAGGATAAGCAACCTTTCCTCTTTAAGGGCCGAGGGACTTCAGCTCCCAGAATCCCAGGAGCTATTGGCCAACATGGCTGAGGCTTCTGGGAGCTGAAGTCCCTCGGCCCTTAAAGGGGAAAGGTTGCCTACCCCTGCTCTAGCTGTTTGTACCTTATATATTTCTTTAATCCAATTTGTATAATTTTCCCCTAAATTCATTTTATCCAAAATTTCAAATAACATGTGCCAATTTACTGAATAAAGGCTTTTTTGAGATCAACAAAAATCAGTTCCAATTGTTTGTCATTGTGGAATTTGTAATATTCTAATACAGGGGTAGGCATCCTTTCCCCTTTAAGGGCCGAGGGACTTCAGCTCCCAGAAGCCTCAGCCATGTTGGCCAATAGTCCCATGTTGGCCAATAGCTCCTGGGATTCTGGGAGCTGAAGTCCCTTGGCCCTTAAAGGGGAAAGGTTGCCTACCCCTGTTCTAATATATCCAAGATATATCTCATATTTTCCCTCATTTGTCTTTTTGGTAAGAACCGCCTTTTGTCTTTATTAATCCATTCTTTCAAACAAATGTTTAATCTGTTAGCTATAATTGAGGTAAATATTTTATAATATAAATTTAGTAAAGAAATTTAGTTTTGGTTCTAAATGGTCTTTCCCTTCCTTAGGAATAATTGTTATGTCTGCTTCTCTCCATGATTCAGGAATTCAATTTTCCAAAATATCATTCATTGTGTGTTTCAATGGTATTACCAAATCTCCTTGGAAAGTTTTGTAATACAATGCAATGAATCCATCAGGACCTGGAGACTTCCCTATTTTACAATTTTTAATCCTTTCCATTATTTCTTCCATACTAATTTTATCATTTAATTTCTTATAATCCTCTTCTTTGAGTTTTGGAAATTTTCCTTCTCCAGTATAATTTCTTAACTTTTCACTATCAACTTTTTGTTCTTCATATAATTGTGAATAGAAATTATAAATGGTTTCTTTAATTTTATTGTGTTCTGTATGCACCATATCTCCATCCTTAATTTTGATTATGATTTTTCTCTCTACCTACTCTTAAAGTAGGTACCCAGTAATTTACCTTGATTTTGTTTTATTTCCCCCCCCTCTGATTTTATTTCCTCCCCCTCTGATTTTCTATCTATGTTCGGCTCAATCACCCCATTAAAGTCCCCCATTATCAAGATTTTATCACAATCAAATCCTGTTGTTTTCTCATGATTTTTTTTGTAAAATTCTTTCTTGTTATTCTGTGGGGAATAAATTCCTATAATTAACACATTGCTTCCTTTCCAGTTGATCTCTACTCCTATGTAGTGGCCTTCTCTATCTACGAATACTTCTCTTGAACTTATTTGGTTCTTTACATATAATACTATGCATTTCTTTCTGGATTTAGTGGATGAGATATATTATTTTCCTAATTTTTGATTTTTAACAAGTCTTGTATCATTTTGTTTGACATGAGTCTCTTGTAAACAGTTGAGGCCTTTCATGTTCCATGTTAGAATTTTCATGGATACTTTTTGCAGATTCGATCAAGAAGGGGAAATATTTATGTATTTGTCTACTTTTCTAATAGTTGTCCTCTGTTGTTTCTTTCTGCTCTTCTTCCTGTGTCTCTTCTTCTCCTGTTAGTTCCTCTTCTGATTCTTCTCCCTTAGATTCTTCTTCTTCTTCAGCTACCTCCTTTTCCTCATCTCCTTTTCCCCCTTTCTCTTCCTCCTAGTCTTCTACTTTCAACCACACCTCAGACTTCATCTCAAGTCTATTTGTGCAGCCATGCTTGGGGACTTACTGTCCTCTGCCATTGGAGTCCTGGTATGATAGTTTACGGAGATGGGTTTTCTCTGCTATGAACACCTGATGCATTCAGAAAACACCAATAGTCCTACCTCTATACTAATGCAGGGATGGGAACAATGAAGTCCTCTAAATGTTGTTGGACTGCTACTCCCATCAGCATCTAGTCAGTTTACACAGTGGTAAGAAATAATGGGAGTTGCTATACAAAAATATCTGAAACTTCACCACGATATTGAGTCTGCAAGAACTGAGCAGGGCTGATAATCACTGGATGTCTTGGAGGTATTTTAGAGTTGTCTTAAGTTGTTGTTGACTTGATGGCAGTTAACAACAACAAACACTGTAACTGTCCCTGAGATATGAGGGCACTTTGGACCAAACATGAATTTACAAAAGACTTGTAGTGGATGTGAAACCTGAATGGTGAAGAAACCTGATAGAAAGAAAATCAACTGATTCACAATATGCTGGAGAAGAGTTCTTTGCATACCATAGTGTGCTAAAAAAAATTAATGAATCAGTCTTTGAGCAAATGGAGCCTTAATGGCCTGCTGGATGAGATCCGTCACTTTACCACCTTACACATCTTTTAAAAAAGCTGTTAAGATGGATCTCTTCCGACAGGCCTTTCCTGAGGAGGTAACCGGCCACCGAAAATAGTTATGCCTGTCCCTGATTTTCATTGTAGCTATTTTAAATTATTTGTTTTTGTAATTTTAAAGTATGTTTTATATTGTGTCTGTTTAATTGTATTTTGGGGGGTGGGGTGGGCTAATGGGAAATGGGATGTTTGTTTTATTGTGTAAGCCACCTCGGTTGTATTTTATGGAGAGGTGGGATAATAATAATAATGATAATAATAATACTCTCACTAGATGCAAAGGTGCTTAAACTGAGGCTTTCATACTTTGGACATATCATGAAATGATATGACTCATTCAAAAAACAACAACCATGCCTTGTAAAGTAGAAGGCAGTAGGAAAAGAGGGAAACCATACTATTGATGGATTGGTTCAATCGAGGAAGCCACAGCTTTCAGTCTGCTGCTGATAACAGAGTTGGGAGGTCTCTCATTCCTAGGGTTGTTTGTAAGTTGAAAGCTTGATGGCAAAATCTTGTGATAAAAGCCAGTATTTCCTAAGTTCCAGCAAATCCTATAGCTATGCAGCAAAAGGGATGCTGGATTCAGCTGACAGTGACCACAGCAGCACAGCTGGATCCAAAGAAGCTACATGTCTTCTTGATCATATCCTTCATGACTGAAATGGTTACAGTTGCCTTTTAGGTTTTTGTCATCTATTTGTTTTAAGAAATCACCTTGTTCTTGATGAAAGCCTAGATTATCTAACCTTGTTTTTTACTGCACAAAATGTGTCTGGTTACAGTTGGAGTAATGTATGTCTAATATCATGAGAATGCTATCAAAGAGGAATGTTTGATGAAGCCAAAAGGCAGGCAAAAGGCAGTCCATCCAGCTTCAATCCATAGGAATAATGTAGGGTTTATGATATCATTTTTATTCTCCTTCCCTTTCCTGAGTGGGAGAGCTGAAGAAGGGCAGTCTGTGCTTTATTGGCACATGTTTACATAACCCTTTCCCTCACACCCTTTGCAGAATATTTAAGCTGTCAAGTCAGTTTCCTCTACTTTTCTCCACTTTCAAATGACAGCTAACTACTCAATATTCTGTAGCTTTTGGGAGGCAACAATCATATTCAGTTATTGTTGGGCCATGTGTGTGTGTGTGTGTGTGGCTGTGAATGCTGGAAGATGGGAAGAAGAAAGAAGATTTGAAATGGGGCACTTGAGGAAAGTTTTGTGGACATCACAGACCTCCAAAAAGACAAATAAATGGGTCTTGGAGCAAATCAAATCTGAGGTCTTCCTAGAAGCTAAAAATGACCAAACTGAGGTTATTTTACTTGGGCCATATCATGAGATGCCAACCCATTAGAAAATAAAATAATGCTCACCAAAGCAGACAACAATAGGAAAAGAGGAAGAGTGCATTACAATTAGATAAACTCAATCAGACACAGCCCTGAGTCTGCAAGATTTTAAGAGACTGTTGATAACAAGGTATCTTGGACATCTCCCATTCATAGGGTCACTCTAAACTGCAGCCAGATTGATGGCAATCAACAACAACAACAACATGTTTATCTGTTTTTCAATTTTATAAACTAGTATTTTTCCCCAATATTTTTTAGTCATAACTGTCCACTTTTTGTTGCTTGAGTGATAGGCAAAGGACTATCAGGTTTGTCATTAGAAACTGGTAGTGTTGATATATAATATAAAATATAATATAGGTTGTCAGTATAGTTGCTCTGTGATATCTCAGCATGTTAACATATTCTTTTGAGACATCATTCTGTCAGAACAAAAGATAATGCAATTTCTCTAAAAGCAGTCTTTTGCTTTCAGCAGTGTTTTTTTAAAAACCCTAGGTAAATTGTCATCTTTTATTATTATTTAATGTTTACTGTTCAGATAGGAGATACATTCTTCCTGACAGAAAACAATGGCAGTGAGTTGGGTTGACGCATGCAGTATCAAGCCTTTCAGAAGACCAGCAAGTTCACAAATTCAGTTTCTTTAGGTTTATCGTCCTAAATCCAAGTGGAGACAGTAATTGTTTGAAAGGATTGGTGCTGTGTGTTGAGGGATTTTCCTAATGGGACACTCTCAGGATATCTTCATTTGGAGTTGAACTACATGCTACACTGTTTCTGCCTGTCATGTGCCCTGACAAACCTTTCTCCATTTCCCTGAACTCTTAGGGTCTTTACAGACTGCCAGAAATAATGCAGCTTGAGGCCACTTTAACTGTCTGGACTCAGTGCTAGGGAATCATGGGAATTGTATTTTTTTCTGGGACATTTAGCCTTCTGTGTCAGAGAGCTCATGCCACAATAAACTCCAGTTCCCATGATTCCTTAGCACTGAGCCAGGACAGTTAAAGTGGCCTCAAGCTGCATTATTTCTGGCAGTCTGTAAAGGCCCATAGATATGCGTAATTTGCATCAGAGAAAGAACCAGCAGGTTAACCAGTCTACCAATAGGGCTGGTATAGTGGTTTGCAAGTTTGGCCTGGATTTAGGGAAAACCAGATTTGAACCCTCACTCAGCCACGAGTCTCATCATGTGATCACGCGCCAATGGACTTTATCACACAAGGCTTGAAAAGTGGAATTAGAGCAGGATAGTAACATCTGTGGCTATACCTTATCACATGATGCTGTGTCTGTCCAGTAACTGGTCTGTAGTCCATCCTTTGCTTGGTCTGCTCCTTTTCATTGATGGGCAAAACCTGTCAATGCTCCCAGTCCGTTGATGCATGTGTGATAGGTTCCTCCCAAAGCAATTCCAATATGCAAGCAGTCACATGGTGTCAATGGGCATGACTATGCTCTACTCCCCCTCTCCCCCTCCTGCTATTCCCAAGCAGGCTGTTTATCTTTTTTTCTTTTTTCAAATTCTTTCCTTTTTTTAATTAATGGATTGGCATGATTGCACAATTGCACTAAAAATAAAAAGAAATAAAAAGAAATACAGACCAAAGGCATGCTGGGAAGGAGATAGGGCAGTGAGGGGACTATAGAGATCAATCTAAGCAAAGTGAGGACAGAAGCAATGCCATGGTGATTTGGAAGAGCTGTGTGATAATGATTGTCCCCAACCTGGTATGTTTGCATTTCCTAGACTAACAGGATTGTGACGCCTTACGAACCTTGTGTGAATAATTCCAGTTAGTCTTGCAAAAATTCATCTACTATACAGAGTCATGAGGAAAAAGTGGGAGATGGAGAAGAGAACCATGCACACTGTTTTGAGTACCTTGGTAAAGGAGTGCAAAAGGATTAAATATAATAAGTGAATGCAAGGCATTTCTCCATATCAGGGGTAGGCAACCTTTTTGAGCCGGGGGCCGGGTTGCTGTCCTTCAGACAATTGGGGGGCCGAAGCACCAAAAATAAATAAATGAATAAATAAATAAAAATAAAAATATATATTTTTTTAATTAAAAAATATATATACATGCATACTCTTTCAGCCCCAGAAAAGCCATGGCAAAAGCCCTGTGGAGATTTTGCCAAGAAAACCCCAAGAACAAGTAATAACAACAATAATCAATGTCATCATGGCGGGCGGCGTCGGCGTGGGGGGTGGCGGCAGCAGGATCAGCCTGGGGCTGGTCCAAAGGCTTCAGGGGGCTGCATCTGGGCCCTGGGCCTTAGGTTGCCTACCCCTGCTCCATATCTATGGATTGGCTATTAAAAGAGACAACCTCTTTCTGGAATATTATCTAGAATAATATGTGAGCTGTTAAAGGAATGTGGGAATGACTGCCTGTGATATATATATATATATAATCGCAGGTAAATGGAAATTTGGCTGAGAAAACCAGTCAGGGCTTTATAGTGACTCTCAGTGAAAAGCTGCCGATGAGAAATTAGTAAAACTAGCAGCAGCAGTGAGAAGGTCTCACAGTCAGGGTTTTTTTTCTTGCTGATTTGAAAGTCACAGTGGAGTGGAGGGAAGTATTTCTGCCACCATATGGCCCTAGCTGTCAGTGCGGTTGATGTTAAAAATAGCGCGCCCCTGCTTTGCAATGTATGTTGGCAGCCTTTTTTGACTTTCAAATTGGGCATTTCATATATCTACAGAATACTCAATGCATTTCCTCCATCTGGTAGATCAGGAAGAAGAGCACTTTGAAGCTCCAGCAAAACTGTCATCAGCAATAACACATATACTGTATCAGTCACCACAAAGAATACAATTATCACAATAAGAAAATTTACTGTCGAAGTAATCTCTAATACAATGAAAAATAAGCCCATGCCATTCAGAGCTCCTTCACTAGTTGATCATGTATCTGGAATTAAGTAAAAAGCTGAATTAAATAACTGGATTGTATTTGAATTCAGAGGCATAGCTGTGTTAGTTTGGAATATCAGTATGCAAAGGTAGCTTGTAGCACCTTTGAGAATAACTGTGCAAAATTTTTGTAGACTTGCGTCTGAGGAAGTAGGACATGTTTACAAAAGCTTATGTTACAACTTCTTTTGCACAGTTAGGACCTGAACAGACTGCCAGAAATAATCCAGTTTGAGACCACTTTAACTGCTCTGGCTCAGTGCTAGGGAATCATGGGAACTGTAGTTTATTTTGGCACCAGAGCTCTCTGATAGAGAAGGCTCAATGTCTCAGAAAAAAACTACAGTTCCCATGATTCCCTAGCACTGAGCCAGGATGGTTAAAGTGGTCTCAAGCTGGATTATTTCTGTCAGTTTTTTCAGGCCCTTGGGGCTGATGCAGACCAGCACTTTAGGCTGCCCTGGGGGTGGAGTTGGGGCAAGGAGACCACACATAGCTGCCCCGACTCCGCCTCAATGGCATGTGCCCGACCACATGGCATGCGGCATCAGGTTGCTCTCTTGGTGCAGTGTGCAGACACGCTGTTTCAAAGGGGTGCAAAAGAGCCATGGTGGTGGCCCTAAGGGCGGCTTTTTGCAGCCCTCAAAAGGAGCGGCATTTGGGTGCTCTTTTGGTGGTGGCAAAAAGGAGGATCAGGGCTGAAGAAGTAGAACATGTTTGCCGTAGCTCCAATCCGCCACTCCCAAGGATGGCACAGAGCCTCCCCTTATGGGCCACCTGCATTGCCCCTTAGTCTCAAAGGTTCTACAAGAACCCTTTGCATACTGGGTATACAGACAACAAGAAAGAATATCTGCTGGCCATTTTTTGAAGAAGAGAATTGCACCACATAACAGATTTTTTCAAATTGAAGCCAGAGCTTGGAAAAGTTACTTCTTGGACTACAATTTCTGGTATCCCACAGCATACCACTGACACACTCAGAATTTTACAAGGAATTCACATTATAAATAAACTTATTGATCTACCACTTCAGACCCTCCCAAGTCTTTTCACATTTCTTCCATCCTTTTTCTCACCACTGGTGGAATGGATGTTTTGGAGGACATAGAATACTCATATGTGGCCTAAACCTAAAAAGAAAAAGAAAAAAAGAATCCCATTCCAATGGTAAACTATCTTATCAGTGACATCCCAGCTGACAAGTGGTATTTCTGGTTCATCAAGGGCAATCCTAAGACATTTTGCTGCCCATCACAAATTGTTTTCCCATGCACATGAGTCAAAGGTGTATAGCATCCAAAGTCAGCCAAGGTTCTTTTGGCACATGAAGCAAACACTTCTTCCCATCACTGGCAGTAAAAATTCAACAGCAAAAAATTGGACAACTAAAAGTTGACTGTTCTTTCATGGCACCCCAAATCTGGTGCTTGAGGCCACCATAGGATAGACTGCCCCTGATTTCACCAATGTCTGTTTGTCATAAGGTAACCAGATGAAAGCAAGGACAAATCTCCTCCATGTTTAGCTATAGTACAGAAGAGGGAAATTCAGTGAATACAACTTGTAGTATTCTTGCAGTCACTGACTGTTTAATTGTTTCAGATTTGCAGGGAGGAGTAGAGCACACACATAACAAATTTTAATGTTGTTATGAATTTAATATATTTTTAGGGTGTGTGTGAATGTTTTTGTATTGTATGGGATTGTGCTTTTAGATTGTAAGCTGCCTTGATAGCCTCGGCTAAAGGCGGGATATAAATAAATTATTATTATTATTATTATTATTATTATTATTATTATTATTACCCTGTCTGAAACTCCCCATTCTACATGATCATTAAGAGTGCAGGAGTGTTGTCCTCTTTTGCTTTTGTCTACCTACCTGACAAAAACTCTTCCAGACAGAGGACTCCTAGTTAGTGGTAGGTTGTGAGTTCCATGTCAGCGATCAAGGAATCTGCTTCAGGTTTTAGTCCACACTTCAAAGGAGCCATCCAATGTGTTATATCTGCATCATTTAATTTAAAGTTTGGACTTAAACAACGGAGCAGATTCACCACTCCACTGATGTGGAACCCATTGCCACCACTGCTCCAACTGTTGTCCACAGAAGGGCATTGGCCAGCTCTCTTTTCTTTCCTTTCTAAAGAGAACTTTCTGTGTTGAGAAAAAGGATGGAAGAAATGTGGAAAGACATGGGAGGTTCAGAAGTGGTAGATCAAACAATGTAAAATTCTGTGTTTGAATTTTAATCTGGAAGCATTACAAGATGAGAAGCTGATGTCATTCAGGGAGGCCATGGGACAATATTGAGCCAATCTTGCAGTCACTGACTGTTTAATTGTTTCAGATTTGCAGGGAGGAGTAGAGCACACACACAAAAGAGAGATTTCAAGAGCATAAGACATGGTATGCACTTAAAATATCCCAAGATTCTTTGTCTTTCTGAGTAACTGCTGCTGCTGCTGCCTTGCCTTTGAAGCAAGAACCACAGGCATCTGTGGTTGTGTAAACAAGACCTAATATTTGTAGTGGAAATTGAAAGAGATAACTGGTATGTTGGCCTTGCAGTTGGCATATGTTTGCACTCCCCTCCCCCTCACTTTCCCTTGTTTTGCTGCTTTCACAGTGGCAGGTGCTTACAGCATTCAAAATAGTCTTTGGGAAATGTGCAAATTGGCTGGAGAAGTATAGGGACTATTGCACTCACATCTGAATATAATTGATTTAATCAGATCACAGCCTCCTTCTGCAAGCTGTGTGTGGAACTCTGCACCCATGGTGGGTGAAGGCTCCAGTGTTGTTCTAACAAACTGAAAACAAAAAGAAGATTTTAATGCTATGGATCCATCTGTCACCAATTTCATTTATATATGCAAAAATTAATCTGTGAAAAGTTTAAAGGTTCAGCTTAATTATTCACTAAGAAAAATTGGAGCTGCTTAGAGTTTGGGACATAATAAGAGCAAGTGCACTTTTAAATGACACAGGCTCTGCCAGTGATTTGCCGTGTTGACTTTGGGCCTTTGCAGACTGCCAGAAATAGTGCAAATTGAGTCCACTTTAAGGGTTAGGGTTAGTGCTAGGGAGTCATGGGAATTGTGTTTTTCCCCCCTGAGACATTGAGCCTTCTCTCTCAGAGAGCTCTGGTGCCACAATAAAATACAGTTCCCATGATTCCCTAACCCTAACCCTAACCCTTAAAGTGGACTCAATTTGCACTATTTCTGGCAGTCTGCAAAGGCCGTACGTCATATCACTATGGCCCTGGTGTGTGCCTTCAAGTAATTTCTGACTTATGACAACCCTAAAGTGAATGTCATGGGGTTTTCTTGGCAAGATATGTTAAGAGGAGGTTTGCCATTGCTTTCTCCTGAGGCTGAGAAGATGTGATTTACTCACCCAGTGGATCTCATGGCCAAGCTGGGAATCGAACCCTGGCCTCCAGAGTTGTAGTCCCCACACTAAAACCATTGCTTCAAACTTATTTTCTACATAATATTTGGGGCAGAGCAATAATGTATAGTGGAAGAAATCCAGTTGTTCATGTCATTGAATCAACATAATATCTAAATATCGATTTATGTAATTCAGTGATTCTGCTTTAGTTGGGGTAACATTTGGGTCTAGATGATTAATTCTTAGGATACTGATGGCCAGTCAGTGATTATCAATTAAGTGATTACCAGGAATGAAATAAGGTTTGTGTGCATCAGAATTTGCTAATTAAGATAAATACTGAATCAGAGTTTGGATATCACTTTGCAAACCATTTTGAACCTGAACTGTTTTCCAAAATAACACAAGGAGTTTGAGTAAAATGCTTTCTGGTCATTTTTAATTCTTTTTTTTAAAAGAGATTCAAGTATAGAAAACTACATTTGAAGCTTTGTAAATATCCCTTCATAGTTAAAATAATAAAAAAGAGGTCTTTGTCCCTACTCAATGGAAATAACAATGGCAAAACATCCTGAATTTTTTTATTTTACCCTCAGGTGTGGGGGTGGTTTTGTATCCAATAGCTGCCTAATTGTTTTGGGATTTATGGGGATGAGATGCACCATATCAATTTAGCAATATTAAAGGGTTGCAGATGGAAGCATTTTGTCTCTTTTGGGTCAAAACAAAACTCTTCACTGCCATGGCTCAAGCCTTGTGGGGAATCTCATCTGCTGACACAAGCACTAGATAAATTGGAAAGGATATCTGAAGAAACAAAAGCAAAATAAAATGCAGGTTGCTTCTGAATGCTCCTGTCCCAAGGGCAGTCCATCTCCAATATCAGGGATGAGAAGAATTAAGTAGAAGTGTTCAGGCCTGGAGACAGAAAATAGAGAGCTGCTAATAGGATCCCATGTGTTAGAAGAAATCCATTTGGACCTGTTGTGTGAAGCAGGGATAGCTCTGATAGTTTGCTGACCTTATGCACAGAGCAAACAGCATAAAGACCTCCCTTGGTCACAGCTTGCCAGCTTGCCAAAGAGCATTTATCTTTCATTTTCAAAATGTATACACTGCCAAACAGGCCCTCTGGGTGGACTTCCATAAAAATAGATGGAGATACAATAACTGTTCAGACATTAAAAATTAAAAACCCAAACACCTACAAGCCAATAGCAGAAGTAAAGATCATAAATGCATACAGCTGGGCAGTTTCATTTATATTTTATATGCTAAAAATTCTTGCTTTGTCCACAGAACCTTTAGGATCTGGTGAGATTATAAGCACAATAATAAATAGTCAACTCATAGTTTGTCACTTGACAGACTGCTTTTTAATAAGATAATTAATGATATGCTTTTGAGCCCATTGATTTTGATGGGGAAGATTAACCATATGTTTAGCTGGTACTGATGTTGTTGGACTGCAGCATTCAGTATCCCCAAACAGAATACACTGGCAAGGAATGCTGGGAGTTGCAGTTCAGCAACATTTGAAAGGTCACATAATTTCCACCCCTAATGCAGATGATGGTGTCTGCTCAAAACATCTCTGATATGCTAAAAAGAGTATTCTTGTTTATCACTGTAGAATAAAACCAGGTTCCTTGTTTATGTCTCGGAAGTAAACCAATCTGAATACCAATTGAGTCCTTGAAATCAAACAAGGGACGTTATCACACGGGGTCTAAAGCAGTCCCATCCCTGCACCATCCCTGCGCCATCGCAGGTTTTTTTTCCCGTGTTTCCACATGACGTCGCAGAGAAACCCCGCTCATCCCTGAGCCATCCCTGCACCATCGCGGATCCTTGTCCCGTGTTTCCACACGACATTGCAGAGAAACCCCGCCCATCCCTGCGACATCCCTGCACCATTGCGGATCCTTGTCCCGTGTTTCCACACGACATTGCAGAGAAACCTCGCCCATCCCTGCACCATCCCTGCACCATTCCGGCATCACCCGGCATCATCCCCATTCTTTTGAATGCCGGGTTCTTTTGGGAATTACTTTGCTGATGCCGGAATGATGCAGCTTTCTATACCGCAAGGGAAAAGGAACCGCGGTGGTGCAGGGATGGCGCAGGGATGGGACTGCTTTAGACCCCCATGTGATAACGCCCAAGGTCTCACATATATAGGAGGTCTGCATTACTGCAACATTACAGCAATCACATTTCAAATTAGTTGATTTTCTTTCTATCAGATTTCTTTATTGTCCAGTTTTCACAACCATACATAGAAATGAGAAATATGATAGCATAGACAATCCTCAGCATTAATATTTGATAGTCACTCATTGAGTGTTAAGGTTTCTGTGTTTAGCCACAGTTGCACATGTCAATTGGAAATGGAGTGTTACATAGGGTAGAACTGTTATGTCTAGTGTGTCAGTCCTTACAGGGCATCATGCTTATGTGATTTCTTACAGTTCTAGGATATTCTTAATAGCAACAAAAGAAAGTCTCTATCCAGAACTATGTGGTCAGTATGAAAAAATCATTTAAATAAGTTTAAAAACCTTTTTAAAAAGTTGATACCTGGGAAGGGCAATGTTTCCCCATAAAATTTAGCTTACAGTCCTTTCAGCATCTCCATCAAGTCAAAGCATTTTTTAAAAATTTGTCCAGGCATATGAAGTTTTGTTATGCTGAAGTCAACTCCAGCTTTCTCTAGCTAGATGCCCTCTGGATAACATGTACTGCAATCCTTATCACTTCACCACTACATAATTATTGGTTATGCTGGCTGGAGATAATGGAAGATGTAATCCAACAAATCTGGAAACTTCCAGGTTGGGGAAGTCTGGTCTACTGTATTGTTTTACCAGCCTCTAAACTCCTTCTTTTAAAAAACAGGATTGTTTTTTTTTTTTTTTTGTATTTTGATTTTAGTGTATCCAGTTTTAGTAATTTACACAGTATACCATAGTAAGAACTGTAGTGATCTGAGTGCTGGACTAGGACTCTGGGAGACCAGGGTTCAAACTCCTGCTTGGTCCACTGGGTGACCTTGGACAAGTCACAATCTCTCAGCCTCAGAGGAAGGCAAAGACAAGCCCCCTCTGAATAACTCTTACCAAGAAACCCCTTGATATGTTTGCTGTTGGCTCACCAAGTCAAGTTGTATTACTTGAAGGCATATAACAACAACCATAGTATAGCCATTAGATAGATAGATAGATAGATAGAGAGATGATAGAGATATCTGAATATATTGATACCCAGATATATTTGTCACATTGTCTGCACATTGTCTTTCACCCACTCTCCGCTCTTGAAGTCAATGGTGTGGACAAGGACCATGGACTGCATGGAGCCCTGGTGGCGCAGTGGTTAAATGCCAGTACTGTGAGTTCAATTCCAGGAAGGGCTCCACGGTACACTCAGCCTTCCATCCTTCCACAGGTTGGTAAAATGAGAACCCAGCTTGTTGGGGGCAATTGGTTTATGGAGCTTATGGAGTGCTAGTTCACTGACAAGCGGTATAGAAATGTACTTGCTATTGTTATTGCTATTTCTCTTGTGGCACTCACTGTGAAATGGCCTCTTCTTGAAGGCCCAGCTGGTGCCAACACTGACTTCATTTTGGTGCAGATTAAAAACATGGCTGTTTATTAAAATCTTTGGGGCTTAACTGATTTACATAAAATGTTTAACCTATTTTTGACATGTTACAGAAATTAATATACTTTTTGTCTATTTAAATTATTTTTAATTTTTAAATGTCTTTTCATTTCTTTAAACCAATTTTACTTTTAAGCCATCCTGAGCCCTAGGATATATTGAGCAGGATAAACATATTGAAATGAATGAATAAATGAATGAATAACAAGCATTGTCATACGCTGAGTTTAGGAAGATGATAGGAAGCTGCCTAATACAGAGTAAGAACAGAGTTGGAACCATACATCTAGGCAAGTACTGTACACAGATTGGCAGATGCTCTTGGGTTTTCAGAGAGAAAACCTTCTGAGTCCTATTTGGAGATGCTGAGGGCTGACCTCAGAAACTGTATTCAAAGTGTGTTATGGATGGAAAGAATATTTGAATATTTTAAACAGATACTGTATTTCTGAAGTGTTGAGAAACTTGACAAGAAGGATTATGACTGATGAGATTCTTTGCAGTTTGAGACTTTGGACTCTATGAAAAATTTGCATGTGGTTGTTTTGTGCAAGATTTTTTATGATGGAAACAGTATTTTCTGCATAGAAAATATTTCTCCACATAAATATTATTTTCCGCATATAAAATAATATTTCTGCACATAAATATTATTTTCTGCACAGAAGATGTTGTTACCTGTGTAGGAAAAAAATGAATGAGTCCCCAATTAAAATATTTTATACACACAAAACAGCATTTCCTGTGCAGAAATTGATAATAGTTTTTGCAAAGAAAATTCTATTTTCTGTGCAAAATTACCACATATGAATTTTTACAAAGAATAACTCCCAAACTGTGAAGATTCCTAAAAAAATTGCCTAGTTTTGGAAAACTATCTTGGAGTGGGAGGTGGGGAAATGATAATTGCTAAAATTACTCCCTGACTCTTTTTTTTCTGGGGGGGTGGGTAGAATAGTAAAGAAACAAACCAAGATGTGTGCTTAGCCAGTCAGCTAAAACTCTCCTCAGAAATGTAAATCTTTCCTTGCCTAGGATCCAATAAACTGCTGTACCAGCTTTTTCCTTCCCAATTTTTCCTAGAGATGTGTGTGATGTATTTGTGTGGGCATATGCACAAGAGTGCACATTCTGTCCTTGAAGAGAGGCTAAGCACAGTACCACCTGGCCTTCAGAAGTGTAGCATATTCATAGAATCATAGAATCATAGAGTTGGAAGAGACCACAAGGGCCATCCAGTCCAACCCCCTGCCATGCAGGAACTCCCAATCAAAGCATCTCTCCCCTAAATTCTCTTCTCAGACTCAGACGTTCCCATTGTACATTCATATGACAGGTATTCCAGTTGTTTCCTTGTTGTTAGACTGTGGCCAAGACCATTTTGCACTGGGCTTTCTTAATTCCTAGAACTACCAGAACAATATTGATATGTTTGTTTAATCAAAGTTCATTTGCATCTTACCTCAGTGGTTGTTCTGAAATTAGCAAGCATAAATATCCTTATATCTTCCCAAACTTATTAAAGATCTTGGGTACTTTCTCTCCTGACTTAAATTATCATTATGGCTTTGGTAAACAGCACATTGTGAAAAAGGCTTTGGAACAGGCAAGCAGCTGTGTTCCAGCACCTGGCACAACAGAGCCGTCAGAATGAATGCCCTCAGCCTACTCTTTGTACATCTACCAGGTATTTTGATGAATAATGGATGGTGTGAGAGTGTACATTTCCTTCTGGGATATATGAGTAGGTGAGGACATTATAAACTTACATTAATTACTCTGTAAACACAGACTGATAATAGCAGGTTGAAAAGCCTTTGAAAAAGTAATGACATCAAATCTACTTTCATTTCATTGTGAAGAGGCAAAGATCACTGAACTTTGCTTTGAGATGCCTGCCTTCTCCTAGGGTTGATGCATAATATTTCTTTGCACATGTTGACATTCATGTTGCTGACAAAGAAAAACCTGAGATATATTCCTAACATAATATAATGTCTACTTCAATAAGAGCTATACAGGTAGCAGAATGAAGTTATCGCATGGACTTTATCAGTTCAAACTAATACGAAATTCCTTTTTCAATAGATCCACTACATATAAAATTATCACATCAAAATAGTTTTTCTCTTCTGGCAAGTTTCTATTTCATTGTATTTTATGTACACAGGCAGCATTTAAAAATGTGACCGCCAACACCATTATTCAACAGCTTTATTTTCTACCATTCCACCCCAATGCGGGTGTGCAAAAACCGGCACCAGTGTGAACTACTGACTTTTAACCCGGTTTGCAAACTGGTTTATAATGTAGTGTGAACAACCCCATAGTGAGATAATATCTCATAAGCAAAGTAATTAGTACATGCAAGCAAAAGGTGAGCAACAACCAGTCCCAGACTACCACTCTATACACACTGGGTCTAGTGGAAATATTAAAAATACTTAGGCTTTGTAAAAACATATGAGGTTGGTTTACTTGCAAATACAGGTTTCATAACATCTCATGGCTAGAGACTCTAAAAATATGCTCTTCAAACATGGAGTAGGGAGAGAAACAGGCTACAACACTGAAGATGAAGAAACTTGGGCCAACTGCCAAGTAACTGATGCAGGAAGAGTGATGGTTAGCTAAGACCAACAAACAGGAAATAACATGAATACATGGTGTGCAACTAATGAACATTAGGCTGGCTATGGTTGCTATCTCTAATACCATGACCATTCAATATATCTTACCTTATTCCCTGTGCTCTTTTGTACAGCCATGAGTGCTGTCTCCAGACTGTATAGTAAGTAGGCCTCTTTTGTCTGCCTGGGAAACACGTGGATGTTGGTGTTAAAGATGGACAAACATTTTTAGCCTTATTTATTCAAATAAGAAGTTATGAACATTCAAAGAACTTGAATGTGGGAGAGAGAAACTCTGACAAATTCATCCATCTATGGTTGCCATCTCTCTTTCTTTTTCTGACAGGCTTCAAATTTAAAAGTACTACATGTCAAGAAGACACGACATGACCACCTGGAAATATCTGCAGCTATTGCATTTGGCCAGTGCAGATGGGTGAGAATTTCGTTTCTCTCTCTGTTTAAAATGAGTTAGAAAGTACTTGAGATTTTTTTTAAAAATATCCCAAAAGTAGGGGGAGAGTGTTAGTTATCCTTAGTTGATGACATCACTTGATATGGCATAAGAATAAGACTTAGAACAAAAGAGAAAGAGTTAGTATTGGATATTCTCTCACAGCCTAAGCCTGAGTGTTTCCTGTAGGCTATGTTAAAATCCTACATGATACCTCTAGTACTAGCATGTACCATTAGTTGTGCAGGCATTGGTCTTGCATGCCTTTCATTTAATGAAGTGGAGGATGACAAGCTCTTTCCAACTGTGGTCTTGCTGAGCAGAAGCCCATTCACATTACACAATTGTAGTGCTATTGTCCCTAGAGTTTGTAGTTGATGAAACCAACTGAGAATTCTAAATGGCCCTCTCTATAGTACCAGTCTCAGGATTCCATAGGACAGAACAATGACAGTTAAAGTGGAATAATATTGCTGTAACTGAGTAGTGTGATTGGGCTCCAGGTTTGAACTTGGGATTATAGCAAATAATGTGTGTTATAAAAGTTTCTAATAAATATTGCTATACCCTATCTTCAGTTTTAGAATGTGGCATAAATCCAGATGAGTGTTTAAAAAAGGGTGTCTATTTCTGCAATAATACAATTATATGCTTTCAATTAAATGTTGATATATTACACTATGAAGAGTGTTGCAGTTAACTTGGCACTTCTTGAAATGCCCCTTTGTATTGCTCAGGAGCATCCACTTTAAACTAACGGTCCATCAGGATGTCAAGAAATCCAGCATTCAAGCACTGAGTGAAATGATTGACAGCACATGCATTATGAAAGTATAATGATTTTTCAGCATGAATCTGCATAAAGATGCATGGGAGGAAGTTTGTTTCCTGGAAAGAAGCTGTTTGTTCACTTAAGCTGCAAAAAAACAGCATGTGGTATTTGACTGTTTGCCAACAGATAGTCTTTTTAGAAAAGGAACCTTGCATCTATGAGGAATAAACCTGACAATGTGGGTTATTTCAGCTCCTCATCTCCACGGAGGCAATGGGCAACATGCTTGGAATAGGGGAAGCAGGAGTACTTTTATTGCATTTTATGTGAAACCCCCCACGAGTCCAATATGAGATGCATGCTCAGGATTTAGATGAAGAAAATGCCACAAACACAGCTTTACAATAGCCTTTTTTGGCTTTCCTGCTTTCAACCTCTTGAGAAGAAAAGATACTGAAGGATGGAATCCTTCTCCTTCCCTCCCTCTTTTTCACTATGTTATTTTATGACTTCCTTCTTGCAATACTGGTAACCTCTTTTTCCATTAAGACTTACCTGAGTATTCACTTACTATTCAGCATTTTTTTTTAATCCAGTGGGTCTAATCAACATGGGATTAACACTGGATTTAGTTCAGTGTTGATAGGGGGAGACACTGGCATATACAGTTGGTCCTCTGTATCAACAGATTATTTATCCATGGACAGTTTGAAAGTATTAATATATATATATATAGATTTTAAAAAATAAAGCTTGATTTTGCCATTTTATATAAGGAATACCATTTCACTATGCTATTGCAATGGGACTTGAGCATCCACAGATTTTTGGTATCCACGGGGGTCCTGGAACCAAACCCCAGCAGATACCAAAGGCCCACTGTACACAAGTCTTGCAGCATAATAAATATGCTGTGGCACGTGATTACATTATTATTATGGCACAAATGTTTGTAAGTTAGGAGTCCATATCATCAGATGCATGAAATGTTATTCTCCTGTGGACAGGTGGTGGTGACACAATGAAATGAGAAGGAATAAAAAGTAGAAAAGTACAGATACTACTTGAAGTGCTGAAATAAAATGCATCAAGAGGTTAAGTTGTCTCTTCAAAAGCTTAACTTGGGATAAAGTGGTGCTGCTTTTTTAAAGTTGGACTATGTGTGTTGATTGATCTTTCATCTCACTTCACAGTTTATAGGACTCTTCCCCCTTCCCCAATCATGTCTGCACAGTTTTTTTTTTTTTTTGGCAAGATTTTGTTTTTGCCAAGAAGAGGTTTGCCTTTGCCTCCCTGTAGATGAGAGTGTGTGACTTGCCGAAGATCATTCAGTGGGTTATCATGGCAAAACAGGGACTGAAGCCTGGCTTCTGGAGTGATAGTTCAACACTCAAACCACTACACCACACTGGTCATGATTTAGTCCCATGGAAATGTATGGTATAAATTACAAGTTAATCAACTAAGGGTACTTCGAGACAGATTGTTTTAAGCACTAACAATCATGATACAATCCTGCTGTTCCACCTATTTTTCCTTAACAGATCGTCTGTAGTAAGAAGGCAAAGTGGTTGGAAACCATGGAAAGATTACAAGTGAAAGATGATGTTGTCTGCCCACTCCATCAGGTGTGTGGATGAGGTAGGCCCATATGGATGCCACTGAATCCAAATTAGATTTCAGTGTGACTAAAACATTGAGCCAACCCACAATGGACAGAGGGAGAAGATGAGTGTGTAATAGCTAAAGAGGAATTGACTGACAAAGAAGGAGGAAAGGAAGGGAACAGCGGGGAAAAAATAATTACGTGAAGAGAAGTGAAATGAAACACAAAAATCAAGCTCACCTCAATAAAACACAAAATCAAAATAGTATAGAAAGAATAAAGGGGAAAAGAGAATGAGAACTATTACTGTTCCATTTGTTTTATTTTTGTAATGCTTAGTGTAAAATAATGACGTTGCAATAAATTATCCTGGCTGAAAAGCAGTAGGGAGGACAGCTAGGTAGGAGCTGTTTCATGGTTGCTGGTTAGGACAACATTCAGAAAGACAATCTGATATGCCCTAATGCCTTTGCTTCTCTTCATAAAGCTGTCTAGTTCAGGTTTCTGCTGCCAGGAAGCGCTGCTCCATTTACCAAGGAGTCAGATCAGCAATTTTGATCTACTTCATTGAACAATATCCCAGTCCCCAAAGTCTCAAATAGGTGTTGCTGAAAGGTTGTTTTTTTTCTTTTCTCATTCCTAAAGAATAGTTTGTATGTCTACTTTTAGCTGAAGATAACTTTAAAATAGATTCATTTCCTTAGGTTTCCTTAGGTTTGTGGCATTTTTTGTGTCTTTCTATTAAAAGTACCCCCCCAAGAGAGAGAGAGAGAGAAATCGCTGTTATTCTTCACACTCATACTAAGCTATATGAAAGTTATTTCTCCATACTGCAATTCCATATAATTGTACTAGGTGTATGAATACTGCATCCATCACTGGGGAGACAACTGTGCAAGACTTGATCACAGCTTGGAATAATTACTATTTGGATCTCAACTTCTAGAACCTGCTCAGCCAGCATGGGCAGTGTTGCTAGGAGATTCTGGGAACTACGGTATAATTCAAAAAGTAACTTTTCCACCATCTGACTTTTTCATCTGCTTGGATTCTTCCAAGCAGGAACCCATAAGAAGGAATTCACAAGAAATCACAGTTAGTGGTGTCACACACTTATTGACGAGAGAGTTAGTGTTATTGTGTCTATAGATATGCATATAAAATTAAAGAGAGGATAACAATTGTTCAGTTGAGCTTTATTTGCTCCATTATAGTACTTGCATTGCCTTTTTTTTCTTTTTGAACCAAACATACAGTACTGGGTCATTGTGCAACAATTCTATTCATTTTATTCTATATATGTCTTGTTTCTAAAATGAAGTAAAATGTAATCAATATATATACTTTTGTTATTATCAAAAATAAAATGACCAGCTATCAGAATATGCTTGCTTCCAACTGCCATGTGCTTATAAGCTGGAAAAGGTAAACATTTTGACCCATCTAGAAAAGAATCCTGTATTTTCAATACTTAGTAAATTTGGGTAGATAATATTGTTAATTTCCTATTCTGTTCAATTGAAGGGGGGGGGAGGGGGAAGGATAGATGCAGGAGTAGGAGCTAGGATTATATGTATTTCTATAGCAGCTGCTACTGGTTTATGCCTGGAAGATATCTTTAACACTTGTTAATTGACTGTGCTCCCAAGTGGGCACAGAGACTGGAGAAACCAGCTTTCATAGCTCTGCAGAAGACATTGTCTCACTCTGCAAACTGCAAAGTGAAAAAAAAATGTCAATAAAGAAAATGGAAGTACTTCCAAAATTAAAATGTCTGTTTCAACGTAATGGCCATCATGCTGAAGAAAAGACAAGGAGCATACCATAGCATTCCAGGAGAATCTGTAAAATACTGGCTTTCAGGGAGTCCTTTCCATGAAAGCTTCTCCTTGCCTATATACAAATATCTTTGTTGTAAACCTTAGATAATAAACATGGGGATGGAAATAATATTTTGAAAATATTCAAAAATGATTGAAAAACAGATTTATAAAGTGTCATCAATCCCTGATGAAGGGAACTGTAGATGGGCAAGAATCGTTGCAGGTCAGGACTTATTCTGTCTAAAAAACTTTTCACTGTTTTATATAAAAAAACAGCCATTTCTGTACAGAAAATAAGTTTCTTGCATAAAAAACAGCATTTTCCTCCCTATAGAAAATAACATTCATTGTAGAAAATATGTTTCCTACATAGAACACAGCATTCTTTGTGCAGAAAACATTTTTTTTCCTGTTTAGGAAACATGTTTTCTGTACAGAAAAGGGTGTTTTCACAGGGAAAAAGTATTATTTTGTACAGAAGAGTTTTTGAATGAGAAATACACTGTTTTCAACTATTTCTTAACAGCAAAGAGAAAAATATAAAAATTATTTATTATTGCTAGTGAGAATGAAATTCATCATTCCCATCTGTAGCTTGTTAACTAATTTCATTTTGAAATTACCTAGATGGATAAAAATGCCTGCAAAAGAGTAAATACCAGACACTTATGGCAGAGCAAATGTACTTAAACTCAGTAGGCCTTACATATGATAAAACCTAGGTAGAATCACATTATATTCCATACAATTTGAAATTAAAATAACTGTTTCACTCATTTTAAGAAAGCTGATTCAATCTGAAGTTGGAAGTTATGGGGCTAAGCAAACGGTGCAAAGCACCGTCTTCAGAGCAAGGAAGGGGAGGGGCAGCTGCACGCTGGGCGCCCCAACCCCTTCCCCAAAACTTCCTCGGAGCAGCTGGCCCTCTGCACGGCCAGCGCTCCGAGGATGCTTTTCCGCTGCAGCGTCCACACACACCGCAGCGGAAAAGCTGCCAAAGGTGCGCCGGCAGCTTTTTGCGGCACACCTTCGGTGATTTGTGGAAGGAGCGCTATTTTAGTGCTCCTTCCAGGGGCGGCGAAGCTGTGCCGTGGGATCGAGGTGTCAGGATACCTCAGCCCCGATTCGCAGCTTCCCAGGGCGGCCCACGGCCACCCGTCTGCTTCCCCCCTAAGTCTGTCAAACATAAGACAGGATTTTCCAATAGTTAGTACATGTCAGGTTTTAACTATGGCCTTGATGCAAAATTGCTTGTTTTTCTGCTGTCATTAAGGGCTCATATCAATGATTCTCAAAACTTGACAAAAATTGAAGGATGTGCTCCCTTGCTGTTTCCAAATAATTTTCTATGTTGGGATTTCTCTGAACAAAAAAGTGGGGAGTATATTATTTACCAAGCAAACGATAAAGCCTATCTAGTATTATGATAGCAGATATTGTATATTCAAAATGCAAACTGAAATGTCTATGATACAGCTATTGACCTGTGTATCACAGATGTTCTGCACATCCCAGAAGTTAACTGTTCAGTTTTATAGCATTATAAATTACAATAACATACTTATTTGGGTAAATTTACTTATCTATTTTATCACTCCTAATGTTATCCTTATGTACAAAAGTGCATGTCAATTGATGAATATCTTCTAATTATTTAATGACTACTCATTCTTTTGCTGGTAAAAACAACTTTAAATATTTGCTTTGAAACTTATTTCAGAAATATTTGTTCTCTAGTTTATTTCCAGTTTTCAATTCCCCAGGTTATTTTTTTCTTGGTAGAAGAAGTTACCCCTGAGATTTAAGATTTAAGCTCCAAAAAGTTATCAGACCTTATAAAGGAGAAAGAAAGAAAGGAAGGAAGGAAGGAAGGAAGGAAGGAAGGAAGGAAAAAGTGCTGATGCTGTGCAAAGCATAAATAAGAGCATTGGAGATCACTGTTAAGGCAGTACAACTCACAGGATATTTATACAACTATCTGGCTTAACATTGTATATGCCATGTGGGTTTTTATTCTTTTGTAAATAAAATAGTACTTTAGCCTTTATTTGCATTTTACTGGTGAGGATAAATTCATTGCAAATGACATGCAAAAAATAGGGAAGAATTTTGAATTATGAATAGTTTGACCTAATACATAATAGTTTATACATGGTAGTGCATTAATTTTGAAAACAAGCATTGCTCCTAAAAGAACGTGAAAGAGGAGGAGGAGGAGAAGGAGAAGGAGGGGAAAACAAAAAGAAAGAAAACAAGATCCTTAGCAGCCTTCTTATAAATATTGCGAATACATACTTCTTAGCAAGTATAGAAAAATAGTGTTTTTGATAAAGTACTCTGATTTACATAACAAAGAACGTGCAACAATTAACCACTCTCTACCAGCTCTATTTGGTTGATTGTCAAGGAGATGACATGCAGTGGTAACTGTCCCTTTGCTTTTACAGCATTGCCATAAATACCAGCAGGAGCCTAGATCATCTGAAGCACACAGTACCATAGATATTATCTGGAAGCAACAATCAAGCACTCAGGGAGAAAATCCCCTCTGCTTTACACAAAGAAGCTCCTCAATCCTCGTTGCCCAGCTACTTTGGCTCTCTGGAGCTGCAGAGTATCATAAAAGCCTGTTGAGTGGTCCAGTTAAGTTACATTCGTGTATAAAAGGCTTTTCAATGTGCTTCTTAAACCTGGAGACCTGTTGCTCTTAATATAACATAGTTAAACCTTTGCTTTCTGCTGTTCTCCCAACAACATGAATTTTCAGGTTTGCAAATTTCCATGGGTATCCAAGAAAAGGCAAAAATGTCATGCAGTACTGGATAAGTGTACAGCTGGCAGTTGTGGAGCATGCTTACAGTAATGCATCATTATTTTCATTATACATTTATGGCTTTACTATCTTGAAGATCCACTGTGCTTGTCTTAAAATCTAGATGCAAATCTTCTGAGGTCTGTGCAGATGCTGCTCCTGTGTTTCCTTCCAGGTCCCAAGATCCTGGCAGGTTCTCGAGGCTTAGTGAACTGACTGCTCCCTGACTAAAGCTGCCTTCCTCAGATCTGCTGGGCAGCACAAGATGTAACGATGTCTCTGATGATGAGCACATGGAAGATGACAAAGTGGCTGAAATAGACTGGAGAGGAGTCAAAGTGGTGTCTGAAGGTGGAGAGGTGCAACTCACTAACTGCAAATGGTTTTTCTGGAGTACATGGTGGTGAGAAGGGGAATATTCAAGGCCTGAAGTATAAAAAAATTCACCGTCTGTAGAGTTCTGAATGTGTGGTTCAGTTCTTTGTGGACTACTACCTACAGAGGTTGGATCCACGCTCCAGAAGCCAGCTATTGTATTGGAATGACAGAGTTGTGCTTTGGTGCAAGTAACATTTGGAACCTGCCTATGCATGCATGGTTGATGTTTAGCCCAAGTCATTCTAGTCTGCAAGCTGTCCATACTGGGACTCATGGCTGGGCCATGCACTGCACAGAAATCTGGGGACCTCTGTGCCACCAACAGACTTTCCAGGAGATGCATCACATTCCTCATGTCCTTACTTAACTGGGAGACTTCTTGAGTCAAAGTAGTGACCTGAAATATTAGAAACAGACATATATATTTACATTTCATAATTCAAAGTTAATTGTGAATGAATATACAGAACAGAATTTGATTTTGATGACCTTTTCCAATTCACGTTTCCCATTTTTCTTATTCCAGCTATAAAGTTACTGCAACTAGTTGTAATTTTCTCATTAAAAGTGTTTTAAATAAAGTAAATTGATTTATTTTTCTGTATTGTATTCATGGTTTGATAGTAATGCCAAAGTAGTAGCATAGAACCTATTTTGTTTTTTGTTCAGTTTGAGTGAAAATTATTGAAGTAAAAGTTTTTCCAGAGAGATAAAACAGAGCAGAAGAATGAATGGGAAAAAAGCTCTTGTGAAATGTGGTTCGACTGAATTATTTCAGAGCTAAATTCAAAGATAATAGAGGATAGATAATTTGGAAGGAACCCAAAAACCATTTCTGCATGTTTATCACAGGTTGACTCTCCCTTATCCAAAATGCTTGGGACTAGAAGTATTTTGGATTTCAGAATTTTTCATATGTGGAATATTTGCATATGCATTATGAGTGATCTTGGAGGAGGGCCCCAAGTCCAAACATGAAATTCATGTATATTTCATATATACCTTACACACTTAGCCTGAAGGTAGTTTTATACATAATATTTTTTAATACTTTTGTGCATGAAATAAAGTTTATGTACATTGAACCATCAGAAATAAAGGTGTAACTATCTCAGCCACCCATGTGGGCAATTTTGGATTTGGGAACATTTTGGAATTCTGGATAAGGGAGACTCAACCTGTATTTATTCAAGGCACCAATAAACAAAGTCCTTATAATGCATGAAACATACTATTATTTAACTAACATGTTTAGAAATGGCTACATCTCTTTTAAAAGAAGAAACAACCATGACCACTGCCTCAATTTATAACATGATCATGGGGAACAAAAGGAGATTTCATATTTCTTTTCTGTACCATTTACTCACAAAATTCAAGCTGTCATTTGCTCCAAAACATGCTATTTGCCCCAGATCACCATTGTGGAGACAAACAGCAGCTTCAAGGAGGAGTCTACAACCATTTATGGTAGCATTCTTTCACCAAAACCAATGAGGATATACTACAGCAAGTCCTCAACATTGAACATGGGTTAAAGCTAAAGAGAACCATCTTTTTCTAGTCATGTAGCTGCAGAAAAAGCAAATGTAGGCAGTAACTTAAAAATTAGCTTCACTTTGCTTCCCGTAGGAGCTAATTGATTTTAGGTTAGATTACTGTCACTGCACCCACAGAATTAAACCTGTGCAGTTCATCAAACTGATAATAGTGGAAGTAATCTGTAGAAAGCACGACAAGACCATACATTACATTTCCAAAGAATACAGTGGAAAAAAGGAGGATAATAATGAAGTATTTGATTTTCTTTAAATGAAAGAACTCTGATTTAGCTGTGTGACCTGTACAACTCAACCCACTCATTATTGCAAATTCAGCACATGCTGATGTCACTGGCAAAGGAAATCAACTAGCTATTGAGAGCATCTGTTCATCTTTTTCAGGGTTGAATAACACCCTGAAGATGGGGAGTACACTGCACACCCCTATGCCATTTTACTAGAGGCCACATCCTGATACTACTGTGCCATTGGGATCGCTTCTAAATTGCTTGTGACAGCATTTTTGAAACCAAGGTACAAAAAGATTATGTATTTTATTTGGAAGAACCATATTTCCTGGAGGTTTTGCATATTGCTTGTTTCTGAAGAAAATTTGTGACCTATTTGTTTTGCTGTAAAATTTAATACCATGGAAATAAATTGACAACAGAGGAACATAGGATATCAGCCACTGTATGTGTTCCAGATATAGCCCACTATGATTTGGGGCATAAAAATCAGAGCTTAGAAAAATTACTTGGAAAAAGTTACAGCTCCTATGCCCCATCCAGAATGCTTACTGGTGGCAGAGAGTAGTCCCCAAAAGTAAGCATTCCATGTTTTGATAAAAATATGATAGATATGCTGAAAATACAGGCTGAGATGCAAAGGATTAGCATGTGTCTAACTCAGGGGTAGGCAACCTTTCCCCTTTAAGGGCCAAGGGACTTCAACTCCCAGAATACCAGGAGCTATTGGCCAACATGGGACTATTGTCCAACATGGCTAAGGCTTCTGGGAGCTGAAGTCCCTCAGCCCTTAAAGGGGAAAGGTTGCCTACCCCTGGTCTAACTAGGCATTTCCAGGAAGGCTTTCCTTGAAATGCTGTGTCTAAAGGTTTCCCTGAATGACACTAGATGTAGATGTGGTGAGGAGGAAAATGGGTGTTACTTTGACTTTGACCTCAGATTCAGTTTATTTAGTTGCTAAAATACTATTTTATCATGTGTTCTTCTTGGAGTGTCTTTTCAGTTGAGAAACCCATTCCTTCGACCCAAGGGTGGCACAATCAGACAGTGGCACCTGTCTACTGCATCCACTCCTTGGAAGGAAGTGGAGGTCAGTGAATCCTTGCATGATATGTGGGTTTATGACAGATCCTGTGCAGGTGCACAGGGATGCCGAACTTCAGTCACCTTTGTGCACAGAGAGTGACAGACTGTAGGCCTCGGCAGACGACTAATAGAGTCGTCTTCCGGGCAGGGAAGAGGAGGGGCAGCCGCACGAGCGGCGCCCCTTCCTCTTCCTGAGGTCGCCCTCGGAGTCGCTGGCCCTCCGCACGGCCGGTGCTCCGAGGATGACCTCACGCCACGGCGACCGCACGCGCCGTGGCGTTTGAGTCAGGGAAAGTTCGCCCGCCGCTTTTAGGGCGCACTTTCCCTGAAATCTAAAAGGAGCGCCAATTTGGTGCTCCTTTTAGAGTCGCCGACGGTGCACCGCGGTGCGGCTGCCGCGGTCCAGCGGCGCTCCATCCCGCGGCGCACGGGAAGCTCCTGTCTGCTTCCCCCCTGTATATCACACTATAACATGTCCTGTGCAGGTGCACAGGGATGTTTTCCTGCACAGATGTGCAGGTGTGGAGAGATGGTGCTGTGCACATGTGCATGCATTTGAGAACCAAAAAAATTAAAGCAGCCACTGCCAGTCCATGAGGTTGCTCCGTCTCTCTTTGTGGTGTCCTTGGGGCTGGCAGTGCAGTTGCTGGGACTTCAATACAGCCTCGGAAAAGCTGCATTGACTCCCTCCAGTGCGGTTGCTCCATCCCCATTTAGGGCAAACTCAGGGCAGGCAGTGCAGTTGCTGTAGCTTAGGGAAAAGGCAACTTCAAGTCACCTTTTCCTGCCTGTCTGCATAGCTCCTAAGATTATATTGCAGGCTGCTTAGCTGCACAAATATTCCTTCACTTTGATATATGTGACAAACCCACACACATATACACAGTTCATTGCCTATGCCCATGTTGGCGAACCTATGGCACGCAAAGCCATTTTGGAAGGTACACAGAAAGATGGGAGGGTGGGGGAAGAGGAGGAACAGCCATGTGCCTGCTCCTCCTCTTCTCCTGCACTCCTGTAGCTTCAATTGCCTCTTCAGAGACAGTCAAAGGTATGGGAAGGTGGGGAAGAGGAGGTCCCCTTGCCCTCCCAGGCCTTCAACTGACTCTCTGGAGACAGCTGAAGGCCCGGCCTGTTCCTCCTCTTCTTCCCCCTCCACTTCTGGACCTTGGCTGCCTCTCCAGAGACAGGTGAAGGCCTGGGACAGTGGGGAAGAGGAGGTCCCACCCCATGGAAGGCAAAAGTCCTGTCTTCAGAAGTCCTGCCCCCTCCCCCCAGCACCGGGTAACACCTGATACCGGAACACCTTTACATTTGGGCACTTGGTCTCTAAAACGTTCACCATCACTGGCCTATGCTATAGCATATTCAGCAGATTGATAGGTCACACTTTGACAAGATACTAAGCCTTAATGTCCTCATCACCATCAGCAGAAGATGGTAATTTGTGATGGAGCTCATACAGAAGGAAAGAGGCCAGTTCTCTGGTTCTCTTGTGCAGGGCTTCTCAGGCATAAGTCACATTGAATGCAAGGTAAAGGTATAAGAATTTAACCTGAATTTCCATAACACAATACTGATATGATCTATGGACACTTATACAAACTTGTTTTATGCCTAGTGATTTGCAGTGCAATCTATGCATGACAAGAACTGTGAATTCAATGAGACACTCCGGGTGCAAGTGAAATCCTAGTCCTTTGAAAATGTTTCCTTTTTGCTATTAGAAGCATGGTCACTTGCACAAATGCTGTGGGAGATGAACACAAATTTTGTAATTAAAATTATCAGGTGCTACCAGTAACAAAAATGTAGATAATCTATTTCAGAGTGTGGCTGATCATAACCATATTTATGCATCCACAGAGCATTTAGATTAATTTAAAGAAAAGAAAAGAAAGCACTCCATACCTCATTATTAAGTCTGTTGATCTGTTGTTTTGTTTCTTCTGCTTTGATAACCAGCACAGCAGAACCAATTTCATTCTCTGTAAAAATAACAGTATATAATAAATATTCAAGAAAATGTCTATAATGATAAGCATCTCTTTCGCTTGGCTGTTCATTAAGATTATTTCTTGGGGCCTCTGCAGATGGGCCCTTTGCGGCATCCTCGAGGCAGGGAAGGGGAGGGGTAGCCGCACGCCGGCCGCCGCAACCCCTCTCTGAGGGCGTCCTGACGCCATGCGCCATTACGTATGGCGCGCAGAGTCAGAAGTGCTCCTGGTGCAGCATCTTGCTGCGCTGTGCCGGAAGGGGTGCAGAAGAGCCACGCAGTGGCTCTTGGGGCGTCCTTTTTGCTGGCTCTGAAAGGAGAGGCATTTTGCACATCCAGTCACAAGAATACAGCTGGACACATTTTCACCAATTCTCCTTCTCTCCAATAATACAAAAATTGGTATGCTGGGTGGGAAGGATACACTGCTTGGATGGTTGGCTTTGGGGGGAAGGTAGTATCTGGAGATGTAGCTACAGAGACATAACTACATGATACAGATACGTCTACCAGTGCAGGAGTCTGGCCTGCATTGAAAGAGACTTCTGAACTTGGCATGATTGTGTATGTGTATTTATGTATCTATAGGTACATTTATGTGATTAACATAAGAAAAAGGATGATTTTTTTTTAAAAAAAATTCAAAGTGATTACCAAAATCCAGATTTTATAAAATCTAGAGTATGGTATGCAATAGATGCTCTGTCTCAGAACTGATTAAAATGGTTTCTATCCAATGATTTGTATCAAACTATTTGGCAAGTTGTGATATAACTATAATCTATAATTTATGAAAAATGATAATTGAAAAAGTATTTATTATTTCAGTTTTTTCTGCTTCCATTCTGATTGGTGCCACCCAGTTCTCTTGAGTTTCTTCACTATGGAGGGAAGCAGACGGGCAGCCGTGGGCTGCCCCGGGAAGCTGCGCCGCGGGGCCGAGGTATCCCCACACCTTGGCCCCATGGCGCAGCTTCGCTGCCCCTGGAAGGAGCGCTAAATTGGCACTCCTTCCACAAGTCGCTGAAGGTGCGCCGCAAAAGGCTGCCGGCACACCTTTGGTGACTCTTCCGCTGCAGCGTGTGCGGACGCTGCAGCGGAAAAGCATCCTCGGACCCCCGGCCATGCGGAGGGCCAGCTGCTCCGAGGATGACCTGGGGAAGGGGTTGGGGCGCCCAGCGTGCGGCTGCCCCTCCCCTTCCCTGCCCCCAAAACGGCTCTTTAAGCCGTTTGCTTCCCTCCTTAGTTTTTGGTTTTGGGTTTATGGCTTATTGGGCCTCATATGAATATCTTATCACCAAATCCTCACTTCACTATCCCTCCTTGCTTGTAGGACACACAGGACTGGGCCTTGGTTAGGGAAACAGCAAAGTCTGTAAGTACAGAATCAGTTACCTGACCCAGTAAATCAGGGGTAGGCAACCTTTCCCCTTTAAGGGCCAAGGGACTTCAGCTCCCAGAATCCCAGGAGCTATTGGCCAACATGGGACTATTGGCCAACATGGCTGAGGCTTCTGGGAGTTGAAGTCCCTCGGCCCTTAAAGGGGAAAGGTTGCCTACCCCTGCAGTAAATGATTGAAAAACAAGTTCAACAATTCAGAAACAAATTGCTTTTCTTTTCTGCCACTCTTTTGGCAGGATGCTGCTGCACATGGTGATCCAGTTGCATCAAAGGATTTTTCTCACAGTCTGTGGTCCACAAAGGACAGCAGCCCTCTTCATAAACGTGCATTATGAATCATTTGAAAGATGGCTAAATATAGCACTTACCCCTTATGGGAGGAGGTGTTCTGGAATCCTGCCTGAGTTGTTCGGAGCCAAAGTCAAACGTCTGGCTCTCCTCGTTGTTACCATCCTCCGTCCCATCAACAATCCTGTTTTTAAAAGAAAACCTCTTCTTTTAACATTCACACAGAAATCATGCTTCTTTGTTTTTATGCAACAGTGTGAACATTTTAAGAGACAGACAGTGTCTATGATATGAATGTTACCCGTATTTGAACAGAAAATGGGGAAAAGAAAAGAAAAACAAGGCTTTTGTCCCATGGATGACTATTCCCTCACAACTGTCAAAAAATTAAAATTAAATTTGCACCCACTCCTTGTGGGGAAAGCATAGGTCAGCAAATCCTTGCATGATATGTGGGTGTATGACAGATCCTGTGCAGGTGCACAGGGATGCTGAAATTCAGTCACTTATATACACAGAGAGTGACAGACTGTATACCACCCTATAACAGGTCCTATGCAGGTGTGCAGGGATGTTTTCCTGCACAGATGCACAGGGTGGAGAGATGGTCCTGCGCATGTGCACATGCGTTTGAGAAAAAAAACTTAAAGCAGCTGCGTCCAGCCCATGCGGTTGCTCCGTCTCCCTTTGCAGCGTCCTTGGGGCTGGCAGTGCGGTTGCTGGGGCTTCAATACAGCCTTGGAAAAGCTGCATTGACTCCCTCCAGTGTGGTTGTTCCGTCCTCATTTAGGGCAACTTCAGGGCAGACAGTGCGGTTGCTGCAGCTTAGGGAAAAGGTAACTTCAGATCACTTCAGTTTTCTGGTTTCCTTTTTCCAGCAATCCCTCTGCTCCCCACCCTTGTTTTTGCATTTGTTGTGGCAATTTAGGGGGGAAGCAGACGGAGGCGCCGGAGACGCCGCCGGACGGAGCGCCGCGGGACTGCAGCCTCCGCACCCGGTGCTCCTGCGGCGTCCCTGGAAGGAGTGCAAAAATAGCGCTCCTTCCACAAGACAGGGAAAGTGTGCCCTAAAAGCGTAGGGTGCACTTTCCCTGCCTTTTCTGCCGCAGCGCGTCCGGTCACTGAGGCAGGAGGTCATCCCTGGAGCGCCGGCCATGTGGACAGCCGGAAGCTCCGAGGACGACCTCAGGAAGAGGAAGGAGCGCCGCGCGTGCGGTTGCTCCTCCTCTTCCGGGTCTCGCAGACGACTCAATTAGTCGTCTGCCGAGGCCCTTAGTGCTTAACAAGAGAAGGTAAAAGGAAGAACAAGATTCTTCTGTATTCTTACAGTGAGAAGGAGAATTGAGGGGACAGGATTTGGGAACCTTTATTTAAATGGGAATTGGGTGAAATCCAGAGCTTAAACTAAATCATACTGTGTCTCTGTGACATGAGAAGAAATAATGAAGCAGAGCACCTCTGAACATCTGCTGACCTGACTTGGACATCATTAACTAAACAGAATTTGGTAACAGGGACCATGGATTCTGAGTCAGGAATTATTTATTTAGTTCCTACTCTGGGGGGAAGCAGATGGGCAGCACGGGGCTGCCCCGGGAACCTGCGGATCAGGGCCGAGGTATCCGCACTCCTTGGCCCCAATGCGCCGTGTCCCAGGCCCAGGAAGGAGTGCTAAAATAGCGCTCCTTCCGCAAGACGCTGAAGGTGCGCCGCAAAAGGCCTCCAGCGCACCTTCCGTGCCTCTTCCACTGCAGCGTGTGCGGACGCTGCAGCGGAAGTGTATCGTTGGAGTGCCGGCTGTGCGGAGGGCCAGCCGCTCTGATGACGTTTTCAGGAAGGGGTTGGGGTGCCCAGCATAAGGCTGTCCCTCCCCTTCCTGGCCTTGAAAACGGCGCTTTGCGCCGTCTGCTTAGGCCCTCTGTCTTTCTTTTCTACTACTCTGTTTTGCCAGCCTTGGGATTGATGGTGGCTTACAAAAAATTAAAACACATGCAGATAAAAACACACATCATAAAAAATGAATAAGGAGACATATCTAGTCTTGACTTTAGAACAGGCCCAAGAAATGTTAGTCCCTCCAGAGGTTGTTGGACTACAGCTTGCATAATCAGAGACCTGCATACAGCCATTTCCTCCTGACCAGAGCTGAATCCATCATAATTGGAGAATTTACACTCTCATCTCCTTCCTGGAGATCACCTATCAAAACTGGACCAGGCCCTGAGATCTGGCAACCCTTTGCATAAGAGCTAGTGTTGAGATCACATGAAATCCACATTCATAAGGCTGAGTTTACAAGCAGTCTGTCTATCTGTACTGTCTTCAACTCCATGATTGCTCACAGGATTAAATGTGAAATTACCAATCTAGTTTTCTTTGTATTTTAATCAATAAACACACTAAAAACCAGGAGGGCTAAGGAAATACCAGCTGTGTTAGGTATGTTTTGAATATGCAAAACAGTATTACATGTAGCATTAATTAGAACATATTGGAACACTGAAGGCCATTTTGCTTTAAACAAACAGAAAATTTTAACAGACTAGGGCTAGGATTTTCCTGGCCTCTGAGCAAGCAATACAAGCCCCCATTTATGACTTCCTAACACTGAAATTCTTCACTTTTATATCTCCCATAATGCCTGTTATTACTGAGGACTTCTAGGCTTGCCTCTTAAAGAGGCAGTACACAACAATACTTTCAGCCCAAACCAATTAAAATTAAATACTAGTGTAATACAGGCAATGTGAAACCAACAGTAGTACCCCCACACCTGATGTCACTTGGTGCTGGAGTGGGGCATCTGGGGGGCAGACACGGCCTCCCTCGGTGCTGCCCTATTCTTATCCTCAGAGGAAAAGTACAGAGGACAGCACAGAGGAGAGGAGGGAGCAAGCACAGCCTCCCTCAGTGACACCCCATCCTCTTCCTCATGAGGAAAAGGATGGGATGGCATGGGGGGAGGGAGTGCTCATGGACAGCACACAGGGGAGGGAGAGCATCAGCCTCCCTCAGTGCCACCCCATACTTCTCATGTGGAAACGGGTGGGACAGGATGGGGGGAGGGCCCGACCAGGTGTCACCCCTCTTTTGAGGTGTCACATGATGTGTACCGCACCCCTGCAACCCCCTTAGTGATGCCACTGGAATCCAAAATCTATGTTTCCAGAAATCAAAGTAGGCCAGAATTTTCCTTATGAAGAAATGTGAGAAAATGCCTTAATTTGTCTTGTCAGATCTCTTTTTTGTGTGTGGGGCTATTTGTAGTTTTGGAGAGGGACAAGGATAAGAGGTGGATATAACTTTGCTTCCCTAAATTATAGAGAATCCCAGCTTGCTCACAGCATGGAAGGTTGGTGTACTACAGCTGCAATGAGAGATGCAGCCTGGTAAAGATCTCATATCATGATCTCATTTTGAATCTGATATAGGGGGGAAGCAGACGGGTGGCACGGGGCCACCCCAGGAAGCTGTGGATCGGGGCCGAGGCTGCTGGCACACCTTCGGCGCCTTTTCCTCCACAGCGTGTGTGGACGCTGTGGTGGATAGGCATCCTCGGAGCACAGGACGTGCAGAGGGTCCGGTGCTCCGACGACGTCTTTGGGAAGGGGTTGGGGCGCCCAGCGTGTGGCTGCCCCTCCTCTTCCTTGCCCTGAAGATGGCACTTTGCACCGTCTGCTTAGGCTCATACTCTACAGAAACAAAGCCTAAGGCTAAATTGATATGTTTGTTTCACACATGAAGGAGGGAATAACTGTTTATATGAAGAACATGGGATAGCAATCAAGCAAAAACTAGCTGCTGTACAACAGAAATCAGGATATTAGTGTTATACCTCACTGGTTGGATATCCAGGCATTTTTTTCAAAGGGCCATGTAAAACATACCTCTGTTTTATCTTACATTAAAAAAATACAAAAGCAAGCTGTACTGGCATTGTTGTAAATGATTGTGGATCCTACATACTCTCTCTTGAAAATTCACTTTGTGTTAGGAAGGGCCTTTGCAGACTGCCAGAAATAGTGCAAATTGAGTCCACTTTAAGGGTAAGGGTTAGGGTTAGGGAATCATGGAAACTGCATTTTATTGTGGCACCAGAGTTCTCTGACAGAGAAGGCTCAATGTCTCAGAAAAAAAAAATTCCCATGATTCCCTAGCATTAACCCTAACCCTTAAAGTGGACTCAATTTGCACTATTTCTGGCAGTCTGCAAAGGCCCTTCTCCCTGGCACAAAGGAGTTGTCTATATTGGTGAAAAACCATGTATTCACTTTTAGCCACAGCACAATTTCTTGGTCTGTAGCGACTCCAGTAATGCCACATTCACTGTGGCAAGATCAGAGTAACCTGGAAGAAAAGGGTGGTCCTACAACAATCACATGTCTTATAGTGCAGAGTATTTCTGGCCACATGGCTGTGTCATCGGCACTCATATGAATTTTCCAGGTGAATGCATTGTAAAAGGAAGTTATTTTTCCCCTGGATTTTCAGAAAAAAGCCCCACATCATCTGCAAAACCTGAGGAACATTGTGTGCTCAGGTAGCAACTACCATAGGTTGAGTGTAGGGTTTCCTACCAGTGTAGACAAATCCAAAAACACACCATTTATAATTATTGCAGAAATACACAAATCCATTTAAATATCTGAAGAGAGTATCTTCACGTGCAGCTGAAACTGGGGGCTTTCAATCACATGGGCTCTGTCATATGTACATTCAACTGCTGTATATGCTCATGTATAAGTCTAGAAATTTTAGTCAAAAATTGATCCCAAAAACCTGAGTCAACTTATCCATGGGTCAATGTAAGTACTGTACTTTAAGTCTTGTAAAAAAGAAAAGAAAAAGGAACCATTCCTTGGGGAAAGGCAAGAGTGCAAATCTGTCTTGGACACACTGACTCCCCTCTACTCTCTCATCCATCCAAACTTTGGTGTGAACACAAACAGTTACACCTGCTGGTATTCTGTAAGTTCTTTGGCATTATTTTCCTTTGCTTCATCCTTCAGATCCTTTGTTACATGCCCCTAAGTTTTACCCTCGGCTTATCCATGAGTCATATCAAAATCCATAATTTTGGCCCCCAAACCTGCCCTTAACTTATACCTGAGGTTAATTTATAGTCGAATATATACAGTATATCTAGAGCTGTCAAATCAGGCTCAGGGCAAAACCTGAGGCCTAGGGATGAACCTTTGAAATGTCACAGGCTGGATGCACTGGTGATATTAGAAGGTGAGTCTTGGTGATGTCATTGAGAATGATACATAAAACCTCAACCACCATGGGATAGAGCAGGGTATTCAAATTAAATACATTGAGTCAATACACATGCGCATGTGCATACACACACACAACACACACACATACACAACATACATTTTTCAAGAAAGTGCTCTTGCCCTTTGGACTGGAGAGAAGCGTCCATGCCCTGAGACTCAGGACCAGGCCTGGGAACACTAGCTGCATCCTCATTGTGCAGATATTCCCCTGGAAAATGCTATAACAATCCAGCCCCCTATTTATATTCATGAAAACATCTGGACTGCCCTTGGTTCTTTACCTATTTGGCTGCACTTTAGCACCTATCCCTTGCTTTTTATATTGAATATTGTGTCTCCACCTATTTTTCTCTTCTTTACTGGTTCTACTCAGAACTTTACTGGTTCTACTCAGCCACATCACAGAATTAAAGCAGTTTGACACCACTTTAACTGCCATAACTCTATCCTGCAGAATAGGATGGGAGACTACCAACAAATACCAAGTGTTGTAGTGTATATATTTCAGAGGAAAAAAAATGGTAGAAGCACATCTCAGCATTCTTTGACTAAGAAAACCCTATTACATTCATCAGGTCACCATCAATTAACAGGCAACATGAAGGCACATACACAGCGACAAAGGGAAATGGTGAAATACATGCATAAAGTGATGTATAAAGTGACTGTTGTACACTTTAATTGCATTTGTTCTTGTTTTGTGCCTTAAAGTCATTTCCACCTAAGGCAAATCTTTTGTGGGGTTTGCTGGGACTCAGAGTGCGTGACTTGCCCAAGGTCACTTGGTGGGCTTCCATGGAGGAGCAGGGAACTACTTCACCATGCTGACTCTTTTTGTACCGCTTACAGAGGTACAAACCAAGGTGACTCATAATTTGTTGAAGCTGCCACTACTGATGAGTATCTGTGCAAGCTTTGCTGTTGTATACATCAGTATATTTACTTTAATGAGTAGAACACAATGGGAGCCATGACGGAATGAAAAGTGGATTTTCTGAACTATAACCTATTTCCTATGTCACTGAACACCCATTAAAAGCTATTACTTTCAGTTATAACCATCCTAAACTCAAGTCAGCAATGTGACAATAGAGATGAAGGTTTCTTATAAATATTGCTCAGACACCTCATGCAGGTAGCCTCTCTGGAAATAACTGTGTGGGGTTTTCTTGCCAAGCTATTAAGAAGTGAATACAGTACTAACTACTCTCCCATATTTCAATGGACATTATGCAAGAGACCTTCCCACTGAATTGTGCTTAATAGCTTGATGAAAGCAAATGCAGGTGAGCATATTCTGTAAGCATTGCGAAGGGAGTTAAATTTTTGTAAATTGTGGTATCTGTCTTAATCTCTCCGTGGAATAGAAAGGATAAAATCCACACAAATAATTAAGAACACAAATTTCTCTACTTTTTTTTTCAAGGTTGAGATAACATTAATCATGACTATTACATACCATCCAATTGTCTCAATTTGCCTGGGACAGTCCTAATTTAACCCACTGTTATGCCACTTTTTCAGCTTCTTTTAAAATGTTCCAGTTCTGCTCTCCTCCTCCCACTTTCTCCCTTTGTCCTCTGCTTACTTCAGTTGTTGCAGACTGAGCTCAAAGTGCAGTAGTTTGCCCTCAGTTAACTCAGCAGGGGGAGGGGAGGGGCAGAATCTTGTCCTTCTCAGGAAAAGCAAACTTTGTGGGGTGGCAGCAGCAGTGGTAGGAGCAGCAGCAGTGGATGGTCCCACCCCCTTTCCCTCCCTCTGCCTCACCTGCTTGACCAGCCAGACCCGGAAGGACCCATGCAGCTGGTCAGGCAAGGGGTGAGCCAGTGGACTGCCTCACCCTCCCTTCCCAAGAGGCTGGGTGGGGCAATGCTTTTCAATTATTTCCCCCCTACTTAGGCAGAGATGCCATGGCCGGTGGCAGCAAGGATTTTAGATGGATGATGCCAACTGTTCCACCAGGTGTTCACCTCTTTCTGAGCTTTTTCATCTAGTGTAGCCCACACTCCCTGCAGCCCCCTAGTGACACCACTGCTGCAACTTCTCTTAGGACGTTTTCACACGGGCTTTTGGAGGACGCTAGCCGGCCTCTGTCCGGCCTCCGTCCGGCCCCACTCCGGCAAAATGTCAAATGTTTCATACAACGTCGCAGCAAGCCCCGCCCCTTCCGGTGCCATCCCCGGCGCTAGCCGGCGTCAGTCCGGGGCTTGCTGCGCGTGTTCACATGACGTCGCAGCAAGCCCCGCCCCCTTTAGCTCTAACTCCGACATCAGCGCCGGAGTTGTAATTCCTTTTTTTAAAAGGAATTAGGTCGCTGCCGCCGGAGCCATTCCGGAGTGAGCGGAAGGCTCCGTTCCGGAATGGCTCCAGGCGGATTTGGGCGTTTGTGTATGAAAACGTCCTTAGCTTATACATTCTTCCTCATTAATAATGTTTGCCTTCTTGCCTACATATTGATGTTGTTTGGTAACATGTGTTGAAGTTTTCGTCTATGAAATGTTGGAAGGTATGATATTAAGCAGTGCTCATACAGAGCTATGTAAACTACTCCCCTCTTTTAACTTGGCTGTCCTTGAGCTTGTCCATTAAAACCTGGAGAAATTTTCTGACTTGAGATAAAATATAAAAGAATCATTTTCTGAATGCTTTACAAAGAGGGATGACATTTCACCCAAATGAATAGGTTTCTAGGCATGACACTTGATGTCCATTTGGTACATCATCTGACCTATTGCTAGGCTGGCCTTTTACCACTCATAGCAATATTGTGATGATCAAAGCTTGACTTAATAAGGCAAATTCCTATTCTGTTTTTATTATTTAAAGGATTATATGTATCGAATATCTACTTTGTAAATTTAAGTAAGCTCACTTTGTAAATTGTATATTTAATGTTTTTAAGGTTTTATATGTTTTATATGTGTTTTTTTGCCTAATGGCCTGTTGGCTGGAATAAAGGCTGATTGATTGATTGATTGATAATAAGGCAAAATATGAATACATTTCAGTCACCCAACAAGATTGTTTCCCTTTTGTGTGAAGGAAAAGCAAGCAATTACTAACCATAACTTATTTTTTTGATCCAAACTAGGAACTGTGGTTAATTATTTCTATCCAGGATAAAAAATCAACTAAAAAGTTTGGCTCAATATTCTTTCTTATTTGGAAACCATTAACCACAGTGTACTCATTCAAATGTGATGGAAATTTTATGATTAAATGCAGCTTCCTTTGTGGCAGAAGAATTTTACTGGCATCTTAGCTTTGTTTTCTGAATATGGTACTAATAATATCAATTTTGTTTACAAGTTTTAAATCTTTCTATAAAATTATTATGGGGCAGATGTATCCTAAAACTAAAGTGGTTTAACTTTACTGTACATGCATAGCACTTTAAGGCAACAATATTGTTAGAAGCAGTATCAAATAAGAGATGGCACAACAACAACAAACATGAGTATGGTAGATCAGAGGTGTTCCTAATATTTACCTTGGGCTGAGATCTGGAGGGCCAACACTGTTTAGTGATGAAAGGTGCAGCTTCAGGTTCTTCTCTCTCCTTTTGGAATAGTAATGCAGTTCAGTTTCATGTTTGGTTCTAGAAGAGTTTGCACTGCAAACTCGGATAGGTGAGTGAAAGGGCACAGTTCCTGAGGCCAACTGTTTCAAGTTTATCCCAAGATAGCTTTTATTGCTTCCTGACTTCTTCTGTTGGATGGAGGTTGTACTTCTTGTGTGGACTGGAGAAAGATTTGCTGCCTCCTCTTCTGTTCCCTCCTCCTCTTCTTCCTCATCTTCCACAATAGATGGAAGCCTCTTGTTTATGCTCCCATTTCCTTTGGAGTCTGCCTAAAATAGTGGATAATTCATATTAAAATAAAAATGAAAAGCAATAGGCATTATTACATTTTGTAGTGATGTAATAGTTACATTATTATTACATTATAGAACCATTTGAATGTAATCAAGGGTTTATAATTTCTCCAGTTGCAAGGATTTTGCAGCTTCTCACATTTTTAAAAATCACATCGGCCCTCAGTATCCATGGGAGATCTGTTCTGGACCCCTCCCCCCCCAATGGATATAAAAATCCATGGATGCTCAAATTTTGTTGTCTCTATGCATGCAGCCACACTGCCATTAGGACAATGAGACTTCAATAGTGGCACATGCACGTGGCCATGCCGGCATTAGGGACAGACTTGTTGTCCCCAGTGGCAGCATGTGTATGTGGTTGTGCTGCCATTGGGGCAATGAGAGCTGTCCCTAATGGTGGCATGGCCACATGCATGCACTGCCATTGGGGACAACACGGGCTTGCCCTCTGTGGATTCTTGAATCCATGGATGGCAAGTTCGCAGATACCTAGGGCCTACTGTAATTTTCATTCCCCTATACATCCCTAACACATCTGGCTCTGAAAACAGTTTAGGAAATGGAATGCAAATACTTTTCCAATCACCCAGAAATGCTCCATAGATTTAGTACATGCTCTTTCATGGATTTATGTACTTTCTATTTTGACATATTTCCTAGTCTATATTTCAGACTTTGGGGTCCTTTGACAGAATGCACTCACTGAAAGGGCTCAGTTGTGCTCTTGTCAATGTTGTCGCTGCTAGCCATTTACTTTCATTTTCCTTTGGGGCCCAATTCACAAAGCCTCTCAGAGGGCAAGGTGAAGAAAACTCTTCTGCTTGTTCCCCTCACTAGTCACTTGCTTTGATGTGGGGTATTTGATTATAAACAGAAAGTAAGAACAATGGGAAGAAAAGGAACCACAGAGCAAAGGGAGTGTTGGTAGTGGGACTGCTAAGTGGGCCTTAGAAGCTTCCCAGCACTGCTGACCCTACTTTCCAACTTTGCTGACAAAAATATATTTCAGTTTTGAAAACTCAGTAAAATAAATCAATACTGGTAAGTGATGGCATAAAACCAATATCTGGAAACAAGGCTAGGGTGTTCTCTCCAATAACCCAAGCTTATACAGTTGCCCCTCTGTTTTTGCAGATTTGAAGTCTGCACCCCTCACCCATTCATGGGTGGCAAATGGAGCGAGACAAAATGGGGTGTGCACCGCCATTCAAGCCTATGGGGTTTGAATATTTGTGATTTTCTATTTTCGTGGGGTGGGTGGGCCTGGAATGGATCCTCTGCAAAAATGGAGGGGCAACTGTAGTAAAAAGATAAGTCTTATATATTTTCCTGAATTAAAGGAGGGAACAATATAGAAAATCTATGAGAAAGGCTATACCACAGTGAGGTATAAAGAACTGGGGGGAAAGAACCCTCTTGTTTAATATTCCTGACATCTTCACATCCTGACAGAGGAAGGGAGCTTGGAACAGAAGCCCCAATAGGATTGTTAGAAGGTAAGAAAACTCATTGGAGAAAATTACAATTTGCCATCTTATGAATTGTCTAGAAAGCCCTGAAAGGAATAATAGGCAAAGTATCACTTTGCAAAAATGTACCAATAAAAATAGGACATGAGTGCTAAATTGCTGAAAGCTCCATGTATGTCTGTGAAATTTGATGTAAAGCTTTTCAATGCAATGTGATTTAGAAAAACCAAAAGTAGAAAATATTTCTGAGTAAATAATTAAAAATCAAACTGAGTTGAGTTAAACATCAGAACACAAAATCTAATTTGGAACCCCTCTGATTTGGAGTGGTGTAGATAACTTTAGAGGAGATGAGAGGAGATAAGACCTGCTTGTGTTTAGGCAGGTCTAGCAACACAATGCTGGATTTCAGCTCATGGTACAGAAGAATTAAAAACTATCTGAAACTGACTGGAAAAAATAAAGGCCCAACATCCTGTTCCTAGACTGAACAACCTAAGTATTGTTATGTAAGAACCTATATTCATTACCAAAGTTAAATTTTGAAATGAGTGAAGTAGTGATAGCAAAGTGTAACTGTGAACATCTGCAGAAAGATTTCTTTATAGCTGAGTAAAATTTAAGATTAAAGACTAAGGGGATGTCTATACCAGCCACTTAATCCAGGGCCAGACCAGAGCATCGTGCCTTGCACTGGCCCAGATTGACCACACCAGGCTGAATCCAGTGCACCACCACATCATTATGTACATGGAACAACTGGGCTGACACCTCATTGGTCTTGCTGTCCAGTTCCCTGTTTTTGGATCCACCGTCATTGCTTCCTTGTTGGCAGGTATTTTGGGTAAAGCCTGCCCGGCATGCCACCACTTTTGCTGAGGACAAAAAACAAGTGTCTGGACATGGAATCAACAAGGAGTCCAGAGAGCCAAGAGCTGTGCCACCCCCCTTTCCTAAGCATGCATAGAAACAGGGTAGCCTGTTTTCAGAGCCACCACTTCTTGGCAGGCAGGAAAGTGTAAAGCGTGCCTACTACTCCATGTAAAACCTGCCCATTGCACTGCTGCTTCTGTTGAGGGGAGGTACGAGTGCCTAGAATCCTTCTTTCTTTTTTTTAAAAAAAATATTTCCCATATTACCAAATATAATAACATCTATTCATCTTTCACATTCTCATATATACAAACACAGTAACATATTTTCTCTCTCCCTTCCCTCCTGTACCCTCATAATCAACATTGTTGGGTTCTTCTTAATTATCAGCTATATTTTTTGTTTATTCTTCCTTTCACCACAAAAATTGATCTACCCCTTCCACCTCTCCATTAATAAGTTTCTTAATTGATTATAAGTATATAATCAATTACTGCATGCTAATCCATAGTCACATTCATTATATTTATTTCTAATTACCAGTTTTGTATTGATTTCTGAATTCTTATTAGTTCTCTGTTACCTTTATTGATAACAGCCTTTGATTATATTTTTTCATATAATTCTATAATTTTGAAGTTTTATGATGTAAATTAGTAAAGTAAAGAGTGTCAGATTATTATATTACTTATTGTTTTTCTTAATTACTAGTTGTTACTCCATCTTCTTTCACAGAATCTTAGCACCCCAGACTTCTTCTTGATCACATGTTCAGGTGTCTGTTTCTGTACTCAGCAGAAGCAATGGCACACTAGGTAGGCATTAGATGGAGCTCTTGCCCATGATGAAGAGGTGGTGGTGGCTCCAAAAACAGGCCATCCCCTTTTTCTGCACTGTTTAGCACAAAGGATGGTGTGGCTCTTGGCATGTGGACAACTGGATTGGGCTGAATCAGACCTGATCCAGCTGTTCACACACCAAAAGAACCTGATATTACTCCAGGAAACACCAGGATTTCCCCTAAATCTGCTCAGTTCAGAGCAAAGTTGGGTTAAGAGAAAAAAAACAACAACAACCAGAAATCTTGCCCATAAATGGCCATAAATCATCAGAACTGCCAGCAACAGCTTCAAAGTGAGGATGGTGTTTTCACCAGTGTAGACAAGCCCTAAAACTTACAGGTCAGAAGGCAGGCTGAAATGGTGAAGGGTCTGGAAACCATGCCCTATGAGGAATGACTTAGGGTACTGGGTATATTTTGCCGGAGAAACAATGGTTGTGATATGATAGTATTTGAAGGGGATGTCATATTGAGAAGGGAGCAAGCTTGTTTTCTGCTGCTCCAGAGAACAGGACCTGGAATAATGGATGCAAGCTACAGGAGGAGATTCCACCTCAACATTAGGAGGAACTTCCTGGCAGTAAGCGCTGTTTGACAGTGGAACACACTCCCTCGGAGAGTGGTAGAGTCTCCTTCTTTAAACAGAGGCTGGATGGCCATCTGTCCGGTATGCTTTAATTGGAAGTTCCTGTATGTTGGGGGGGGGGGTTGGACTGGATGGCCTTTGTGGTCTCTTCCAACTCTATGATTCTATGAATCTACCAGATAGACATAAGCACCATACTCTTAGAGGAGGCTATGTCACATGTGGAGGGAAAGTCAAAGCTGCCAATGCCTTTCCTTGTTGCATCCTACATGTACAGAGTGAATTAAAGACACACCTGTCCCACCTCTTATTCCACTAGGCAGCCATAAGGGGAAGGTAATATTCACATTAAGTCTCAACACTGTCTAGATGTGTTGTTGTTGTTGTCGTCGTGATCCATCAAGTCCTAAGGGAGTTCTATGGTGAACCTATCATGGTGTTTTCTTGGCATGATTTGTTCAGTGTTTGGAATTGCCTTCCCCTGAGGCTAAGAGCATGTGACTTGCCCAAGGTCACCCAGTGGGTTTCATGGCTGAGCTGGGAATCAAACCCTGGTCTTCACAGTCCAACACTCAAACCACTATGGCATGGGGCTCTTGTGCTATATGTCTTAGGCATATTGTATCTGGGAAATGAACTGCTCAAACTGCTTATGTAACTTAGGGCCTAAGCAGACTGCCAGAAATAGTGCACATTAAATTGAGGCACTGCCCTGGCTCAGTGCTAGGGAATCATGGGAACTGTAATTTATTGTGGCACCAGAGCCCTCTGATAGAGAAGGCTCAATGTCTCAGAAAAAAATACAGTTCCCATGACTCCCTAGCACTGAGCCAGGGCAGTGCCTCAATTTAATGTGCACTATTTCTGGCAGTCTGCAAAGGCCCTTTGTCATATTAGAATGCTTTGCCCTTGCTGGGTACAAAGGGCTAGGATGCCTTCTTCTCTATGAGCATGGTCCAGATCATACAAAGATATAGCCTAGCCCCACTATGTTCAACTTTGCTATTTGAGAAAGAAAGAAAGAAAGAAAGAAAGAAAGAAAGAAAGAAAGAAAGAAAGAAAAGACCCGTAGCACATTTCAGTATGGTCTGATACATTTGTATAGATTGTTATCCCAATATTAAGAGGAGTTTACTTTTCTATAATATTTCATTCTCTGTAGGATAGAATTATTAAGATTCTGAAATGGCTGCATTCTTAATATAACCAAGTAAAACTCTGTTGTTTATAAATCCTAGAAAGAGCTGAGATTTCAAATATGTCATCAAAATATAATTGAAAATGATTGCTTGGAGAGTTCAACAGCATATAGAAGTTAGAATCAACATGCAAATGACAATATTTTGACATTAGACAGACTGAGACTTGATCAAATCTTAAGATTTCAGTAGCTTAAGATGTGTCCACACATACTGATAACAAAACATGCAGAGGTGGGAATAAAACATGCAAACACACAACTTCATACATGCTAACCATATCCTCTTATAAATAAAGGTCCTTTTGAAAAGTACAGTTCATTGACTGCTGGAACTCATAAGAGGTATTTCTATTTCAAAAGGGAAGTGGATTTGGCCATTGGAGTGTTTCTAGTGTAGAACTAAGCTCAGCATATTAAAATCAGACAACCATACCTGACAAATTGCAGACTTGTTTGATAATCTTGTGATTACCTGAAAAAACAACAAATAGAGGAAGTAGCAAATACCAGAATCTGCACAACAGTGGCTTCCAGTAGCAAGTTTAGATCATGGGATCATATAAAAAGGGAAATCTCACATCAAATATTTTTCATGTCTTTTCACAAAATTAGCTGACAAAATATTTCAGTAGAAAATGAATTATTACAAATTATTTCTTAAATTGGACTTGTGCATTCACCCGTGAGAACAGAGTCCAAATTTTTCATAGAAGTTAATTTTCGCAAGAAGATGCACTGGGATACCATACCATTAAAGTACAATAAAATTTTAATAATGTGATGTCACTTTTTATACTATGTGTATAAATAATCTGTTTCATGAGAGGTAGCATGCCTAGTGGGGAGGGGGGGAGACTTTGGCATAAAATGCAAAGTTGTGTACACTCACCCCTCTTTTATTATTTTGGTTTATGTGTCACAGCTGCACATTATTTGCAAACAGTAGCATGAGAAATATATTCACTGACTTTTATATGTTTTTTGTTTTGTTTGTAATTTGTTAAGAACAAATTTGTTGAATAGTGAATGCATCTGAAGAAGTAGACCAAATCTACGAAGGCTCATGTTACATCTTTCTCTCAGTTAGTCTCAAATGTGATAGATGCATCTGCATACTGATATTCCAGATTAACACAGCTATGTCTCTGAATTCTAGTGAAGGGGGGAAATTAATTTTTAAAAATAGTTTCATTCTTTTCACTTATTGAAAGCAATTAATCTAAGTTCCATTTTAGGAGATTATTGCATTTACAAATAATACGACTGCTCCCCAACAGGATACAGTTGCATTTCGGGTTGCTACTGGGTATTATCGTATGTAATTTGTTGCTGCTGCAGCCAGGCAACTGCAACCTGGCTGCATCCCAGGTCCAAGCTGCACTTTGGAGGCCACTTTTCCAAAACAGGAGCTTGCCATTTTGGAAAAGCAGCCTCCAAAGTGCAGCTGGGACCCAGGCTGCAGCCGGGTTGCAGTCACCTGGCGACAGCGGTGACAAATTATATGCAGTAATACCTGGTAGCAACACAAAACACGACTATCCCATTGGGGAGCAGTCACATTATTTGTAAGTGTGATAATCTCCTTAGTCATTGTTTGATCCTCTACAAAGTTTTTTGTGAGATTTCCAAGAAAAACTATCTGAAGTTGTGGATGCTTTTCAGAGCAGAAGTACTGAAGTTTGATGGTCTCACCATGAATTGCTACTTCCTCTTACAGTTTCAAATGCATCAGTTCATACTCAGGAGGCTCTTTCTTAGGAGAGGGCTTGAGTTTGTCTGGTATCTCTGTTTTCCTGAGGAGTTCTTCATCGTGCATCTTTCATCCAGCTTGTCCCTCAAGCCACTGTTCCATATGTATTTAATACGTTCTTTTGTGTAGATTTGTATAGGATTGCAGTTTACTAGTCATGATGCCACATCAGCAGCAATGTCTCTGTTTGCTTTGTGCCCTCAAGTTGTTTTTGACTTTTGGAGACCCTAAGGTGAACCTATCATGTGGTTTTCTTGGCAGAATTTGCTTAGAAGGGGTTTACTCTTACTGGGTTTCCATGGCTGAGTGGAGATTTGAACTCTGATCTCTAGTCCAACATTCAAACCACCACACCATGCTGGCTTATGTCTATCTTGGCCACATTAGCCTAAAATGATGATCTTAATGTTTTCAGCTTTGAATGATTGTTTGAAAAGCAGAATTTTATTTCCAGTTCTCTTCCAATCCTAGCTGTTTGTTTACTGGGAAGTAAGTCACACAGAATTCATTGGAACCAACCCTCAAACAAGCATGCAAACACAGGATGCAAGCTTTCCTTTGTATCTACATAAGCAATGTCAGTTTCTATTGAAATGACACCTACCTGTTTCAGAATGTAAATTAACTTTAGGCTCTGATATTTTATATTAATAATTTATTAATAATTTTCTGACAGTGAAGAAATGAAGTTTATTTAATGTAGGTAAAGCATTGGGATAAAGTATAAAAATGAACATCTTCAAAACGGTATCCTAAATGAATGTGGCTTTCTGTGAAGGTGACATTTGCCTGTGTTTTCTCTAAAGTTTGTTCTTCCCCCTCCCCCACAGACTTTCTTTTGTCTCCAAACAAATAGGAGTCACACAGACACAAAACAAAGACATAAGTAAACAGTAGGAAATTTAAAGAGTGTGGAATTAACATAACCATGATTACACCTTTTTGCTTCTGCCTTTGAGTACATTTAATATCAGAAGAATTAATTATGAGAGAATCCAAGGAGATGCCCTTATTTCTAATCTCATAATGCCTTTTTAAAGAATTATGGCTACAGCCAGTTGCCATGCTTTCCTCTAAGAAAGTGACTTTAAGGAAGAGGCTGGACAGAAAGAAAATATTTGGTTGAAAAAGAAATCCAAAGTAAAGCAAGTACAATTTTAAAACAAAGCTTTCTTCTCCCCTAGTCATAACAGACTGATCACTTTTCTAGACAAAAGTTATGAAACACAGATTATAATGTAAAAACAACAACTTAATTATATCACCTCTCTCACTTAATGTGCAACAACTTACCAGTATAGAAAATTAATTCTTGAATGTGAAATTCATACAGGTTGAGTCTCCCTTATCTGAAACTCCAAAATCCAAAATATTCCAAAAATCAAAACAATTTTCATGGGTGGATGAGATCGTGACTCCTTTGCTCTCTCATGGTTCAATGTACACAAACTGTTTCATGCACAAAATTATTTAAAATGCTGTAGAAAATTACTTTCAGACTATGTGTATAAGTTATATATAAAACATAAATAAATTTTGTGTTTAGACCTGGGTCCCATCTCCAAGATATCTCATTATATATACATACATACAAATATAAGTATTCCAAACTTTTTTTTTTAAAAAAAATCCAAACTCCAAAACACTTCTGCTCCCAAGCATTTACATGCTAAGTGTCTCACTCTAGTGGTGAGTTTCTGTGCTGAACTCATGGCTTTCCCCCAAAGATACTCTGCTCATCATGTTTTGTTTTTTCTTGGTGAAATGATGGTATCAGAGAGAAGGGGCAGAGGAGGTGATCTAGTTTAGTTCTTCTATTTGTTTTTTTTTTAATCTTGTCTGTACCCTACCTCCTCTTTCAGTGTTTCAAGACTAATATGGAGAATTCCTCTTAGAAGTAAAAGTATGGTGAATGGGATTTCTCCCCCCCCCCCATAAAACAGGAGACTTTGGAGGAGAATGATTCACAGTGAAAGTACATCTGCAAACAGATGGAAATGTTGTGAAGACCAACGGGATTATAAACACCCACAACTAACATCCTTGCCCATGACACCAGCAGATGCACACAAATGAAACAAAATGAGCCCTAACCCTAACCCCTGAACCACACTACTGAGGTTTTTAAAAACTGAGCAGGAAAATGTAGCAGCATTTGGAAAGGGAAACCACAGAAAATGATAAGCACAGAATTAATTCAGCAATGGATGAATAGCAACCAAAATCTTATTCTTCCCAATAGATTCAGGCAAAATCAAACTACTCCAGCTTCTCCTAGTTAGTTCTTCTTCATTAATAAGTTTTGTCATCTTGACCACATTCTGATGTTGCTTGGCCACATGTATCCCAGTTTTTATCTGTGAAATGTTGGAGGGTATGAACTTGCAGGTTATGGCACAGTTGTCCCTCCACATTTGTGGGTTAAGCATGACTATTAACTGATTATGGTATTTGCCCCTGCTACTGAAAACATGTTTTCTCTAGACATTTGTAGCCCAGTGCAATTCTATGGTCAATGTCCACCAAAAGTTGACCATAGAGTCACTCCAGAGGACTTATAGATGCCTAGAAAAGTGTTCTCTCAGATAATAGATAGATGATAGATAGATAGATAGATAGCACTTTTGCAATGGGTGGGGCTTCAGTCCTAATCCCCACAAAAGTTGAGGGAACAACTATAAATAAAAATTTATTCACAATTCCAGTATCAGGACACTAATAGAACTTTACCTACTTACAGTGGTACAATAGGATCTTGCCCTTTAATTTCAAACCGTTTTTGTTATTGTTTCAGTAGTTTGGGATGGGTGGAATACAAGATTATAGTTGAAGGGATGGAGACAAATAAGATCTGTGCCCCCAAATAGGAATTTTACTCCCCATCTCAGAAACTTTATTTTAGTCCTTAAATTTCTAGCATTTCAGACAGTGTGACACTGAAAAATGGTCATGCTTAGAACATTTGTAATTGCTGTGTTTTCACCCCTTTGGTAACTTTGGCTGCTTCTTTTCTTCTGATGCCTAAAATGTATTTCTAAATACTTAACTGAAGCTTTAAGTTACTTCAATGTTAGAAACTTGGATAATGAAGGAAAATTTCACTGGGGGAGTGAGTAGAAGTCTTACTGAGGGGGCAGTGTAGCTACAACCTTGGCAGAATGTCTGTTCCTTTATTTTATCTGGCTTTTATTAATGCTGATTTTTGTTGTTGTATTCTTCTTATCTTGTGACCTGTCCTGAGACAATTTTTTTACTATACAAATATAAGAAAGAAAGAACAGTGTTATTATATATTATATGAATTCTTTGTTCTTTTCCAAGCATGTCTAGATGTTATTTGCTAAAAGGGGGAGGGGTAAAAGCACAAACTCAGCCTTAAAACAGGATTTGCACTCAAATTGGAATGCTAATGTGCTTAGTATTGAGAAGTACAAAATTCTGTTTGTGAATGTTGGTAATATGAATGTAGATCAAATGCCATATGCTTTGTTCCTAGGGATTTTTCTGTGTGGTAATGGAAAATACATGAGCATATACAAGGGATTATTGTATCACCTAAAAGCTTAGCGACTCATACATGTTCATCTCTTTCTACTTTTCTCTAAGTAGGAGCTTTTTTTCTGAATGAAATATGTAAATCCCTAAATTGCATCCCATTGAGACAAATGCAATCTGAAGGGCCTCTTTGATAATTTATAATTATTAATGTATTTACATTCAATAATTGAATATAATATTCCCAAGACAATTGCTTAGTCCAACATTGTCTGAATTTTAACTTCCCACTTTATCCCCTTGCTCTCTTTACACTGTTACAGTTTGTGTTCTCTTTTGGTGTCTTTTTATGCATCTCTGGTGGGTTACGGAGCAGAAATAGCTATGTAAAATAACAAACAAAGGACAGGTCTTTTTATCTTGAGTTGATAGTTTTAATATTATTGTTAAAATGATAGAAAAGTCAACTGCCATAGAACTACTGTTGTGAACATGTGGATGAATCACTAAAGGGTTCAATGCAACCTCACTTCCACCCTTAACATTTAATGCATGCATACTGGTGCATCACCTCACAGATCATAGTGAAATGATGATATGGTTCTTTCATCCCCTTCCATCACACTAGGCTTCAGTGAAAAATTAATTTCATATTTGTGCTCATGGGAATTCCTTTCAAAGGTTTTGAACTCAATAGAGAGGGGGAAAGGAGGATTTAATTGTTGTTATATGCCTTGACTGTGACTTATGGTGACCCTATCCTATGGTTTTCTTCACACATAGAGAAGGTTTGCCATTGCCTTCCCTTGAGGATGAGAGTGTGTGACAAGGCCAAGGTTGCCCAGTGGGTTTCCATGGGTAAGCAGGGATTTTAACTCTGATATCCCAGAGATTGAGTCCAATGTTTAAACAACTACACCATGGTGGCTCTCCCAGATTGTAATGCACATTTTTATATATGGCTACAGGGCAGGGGTGAGGAACCTGTGAATCTTCCGATATTGTTGGGCAACAACCCTCTAAGCTCTGACCATTAACTATGCTGGTTGCATCTAATGGGAATCTAACAACTCTTAGAAGGCCAAAGTCTTCTTACCTATGAGCAAAAGAGTATATTCTAAATTGTTCTCAACTCCCTCACTCCTTCCTGTAGAGTTAACAGGTTGTAAATCTGATTTTGATTAAGGATGGATTAAACGTTTTCCTTCTAGTGCCACATCTCCTGCCAAATTAGGAGTCCTAAGCAAATGCTTTGAATAATAATAATAGAAAATCTATAGACTTATGTCCTGTCTGCTTTAAGACAGATATTTTTACAGTTTAATTAAGATTAAAGGCAAAGCAATATACATAGATTTAAATAAACATGCTATAAAAAAGTATTGCAATACTCAGTAATTTGACATGTCAGCCAGTCAATAACAATGCAATATAAAGCTTCTCCAGAAGCCCACTGCCAATAGTGTAGTTGAAAAATGATCCAGCCATAGATCTTGCATATATTTCACAGAAGCTGCTTCGTTAAACACAAAGAGGAAGGAAGGAAAGTAACAATGGTATATGTGGCATTTTTATGCAGAGAAAGTGAAAGATGGTTAAATCTTCCCTTGCAAGATATTTTTTCCACTCCAAATTTCCCTGCTGGGCTCCAGGTGCATATCTGGAAAGGTGAACAATGAGTAAATCCCTGGGGAAGAAAACGTTTTGGAGTTAACAAGTAGGAGTTAAACGTACACCTCCCCAACTCATTTCTCTTCTCTTCTTTTTAAGGTTATCCTCTTTAAATCATGGCTGAGAACCTACCTGAAGTCTGGGGGCCATAGGTGCCCACACATAACCTCAAAAGGCCGCACCTTCCCACGCCTGACCTTCTTTTAAAAATCTTTTTAAAAATTAGCTCTAAGGGGTATGGACAGAAATATCACTAGGCTCTGAGCCCCATGAGCTGCTTAAGACACACAAGAGGCCTTACTTGAATCAGGAAGTAAAGTTCTAGCTACTAAAACTGCTCAGCCCTACCCTGACTCAGCAAAAATGGCCCCATGGTATAGGGATTTGGTGGGGATTTAACTTTTTTTGAAGCAGGGGTCTTTAGAGGTTTCAAAAATGTCCCTAGATGTTGTAGGCATCCCATGGGTCACAGTTTGCCTTACCTCTGCTCAATATAAAAGCATTGTTGGTCCTTCCTTACCATGTAATTTACTCCTCTGTTTATCATATAGAATTCAACATTCAAAATACTGGAAATCTGGCAATAGCTAAACAAGAAAAATGTCAATTGAAATATAAACAGTTCCTAGTTTCACCTAGAAGGTCACAGCGGACCCCTTATGACACAGAAACTGTGGTGACTCACTAAATAAACTAACAAATCTGTAGGAATTTCGTTAATTGTTAATTTGTGAATTAAAGTAAAGCAAACACACACAGTCCTACAGTGGTGGAGAAACCAAGAAAATATTAAGTCTGAATTTTAAGTAAAAAAGGGGTCTGAATTTCAAGAGTCTGTGTGGTACATTGGCTTGAATGCAGTGATGTGACTAGGGGGGTGCAAGGGGTGCTGTCCGCACAGGGTGACATTCCAGAAAAGGTGTGACACCTGGTTGTGCCCTCTTCCCACAGCAAAGGAGAGGCCCATGTGTGTCCCTCTCAATTTTATCATGGCAGTGGAGACCTACTCATGAGAGGGACGAATGAGAGGTCCAAGTGCAATCTTTTGGATTCCACCCCCCCCCCCCATACACAGCAGTTCCCCCCCCCCCCAATCAGGTGGCACCAGGGGTGGGGACACCGTTGCTTGAATGTTGAAATTTGAACTTTTGTTAAAGTTATACAAAGGAAATATTTATCAATATATGTGAAACTAAGTAGGAATGTTAAGACAGCAAACAGGAAGGGAAACCAACTGACACATAGGGAAGACACAGGGCAAGGAAACAGTTACCAGGAATTGACTCTGTATATACCAGTAGAGAATCTGAGCTGAAGGGCAAGAGATTGTTAGGAGATGACTGCCGGTTTGTTCAAGTAAAATTCCTTGGTTTGTTATATAACCCCTGCTTGAGTCTTACTACAGCTACATGAAACATGATAATAATTAACATTCAGCAAGTCACATTCTCTTGGCCTCAGAAGAAGGGAATGGCAAACCTCTGAACAAATCCTGTCACAAAACCCCAGTGATATATTTGCCTTTGAGTTGTCATAAATTAGAAATGACTTGAAAACACATAACAACATGAATCCCGCAATTTTTTTTTAAATAAATTGTTTTCTAAATTCATTATGAGAGTCAGCATGGTGTGGCAGTTTGAAGGTTAGACTACAACTCTGAAGACCAGGGTTTGAATCCTCACTCAGCCATGGAAACCTACTGGGTGACTTCAGGTAACATTTTCTCAGTCTCAGAGAAAGGCAGAAACTCACTCTGTCTGAACAAATCTCACCAAGAAAATCCATAAGTTGCCATGACTCAGAAACCACATGAAAGCACACAACAACAACAACAACAACAACAACAATTCATTTTAGGTATTCAAGGGAGAGGATCATGATATCGAATATGAAAAAGTAGTAAAAGTAAGCAGTTTGTTTATTTCAGCTACCCACAAAGGTTTGGCTTGAATATTATATACATATCGTCTACTTGTACTGTATAATAATAATAATAATAATAATAATAATAATAATAATAATAATAATAATAATAATAATTTATACCCTGCACCTCTGGTTCATTACAAATGTGCAGTTGTATAATGTATAATGACTGTATAGGAAAGCAACAATACCAAATTATCAGGGCTACTGAATTAGATTCACCAAACACTGAGTAGAAAGCATTCACAAAGTCTATATTGGGAAGTCCAGTGTGTGTGTCTATGTGTGCCATGAGCACACATGTGTTGGGGAAAAAGCTGTTTATTGTAGGGGTTTCCCCCCGCAAAGGTCTTACAAAGTAGAATATTATATATTCAAATTGTGATGTTATCTGGGAAGTTTTGTAGTCATGAAAGTAACTTTTCCCAAGTTCTGGAATTAAGGGAGGAATTACCAATAACAACAGTGCTAATTGTAGATTTATCATATTCTTACAATTGGGCACATATTCTAAGAAGAAAAATTCAAAGAAAAAAGCATTTGAATGCAGACCTATTTTATCCAGACCTTAAAGAAAGGTATACTATCAGCTGTTTTCTCTTTTTAAAACTGAAAAGCAGTGGAAATAGGGATTCTTTTTGACCTCTGGAACATTAATTACTTACCATAGGCAACTAGGTAAATGAATGGTTACTAGTACTTGCCTTTCATCCCTCTAGCTCAATAATCTTACAATTCTATTTGCAAATAATTATGTACAGAATTGTAACTCTTCATTTAGAGCAGGCGTTGGCAACATTCACATGCCTGAGGTTGGTCGCTGACCCCCAGGTCTTCTGCCGGGCCAGGTGTGTATGGGGAAAATGGCAGTGCGCGTGCTCATGCGCATGTGCACAGTTCCCGCCGCTGCTGTGCCACCGCGCGTATCGCGGCTGCCATTGTTTGCTAAAATGGCAGCCGTGACTTGTTTGTGCATGCGCAGGAGTACTGCATATGCGCAAATGAGTCATGGCTGCCATTTTGGCAAACAAAATGGCGGCCGTGACACACACGACGATGTGGCGGCAGGACCGCGTGATGGCAGCAGGGGTTGGCGGGGGCCGGTTGGTGGGGGTCGGCGGGCCGGGGGTGGCCCGCAGGCCATAGGTTGCCGACCCCTGATTTAGAGTGCTCTTTTAAGGCTGCAGTGAATCCCTGTCTATAAGAATAGATCTGTACTTAGATTGCAAAACAAATGACTTTTGAAACTAAGACAGTTTTCTGGTTATAAATCTGTTTGACTCGGGCTTTATAGCCTCCTTGTATGACATTTTTAAAACACAGATAAGCTGCTTTACTAGACTATGGATTTTCCTCTCCAACATGTAACCTTCTAGTTAACCTTTATAAGCTGATGCCTGATGTCATAATCCTAGGAGGTGAGTTGAACAAGGAGGGAGCAAGTTCAAAGTTGTTAAAAGGCTAAACCTAATAGTTGCATGTTGTCACTGTTTCAGCCCTCAAAGTTGCCAGCTTTTGAACCCCTCTCTGTGGCCGCCTTTACAGTAACAGTTTGACATGCACCTGTTATGAGGTGATAAAATTTAGCTTCATGTTTCAAAAAGTTTTAGCTGGTACTTGCTGCAGATCAAACATGTATTTAAAGTGGGACAGCAAATATCTGGTTAGCTCTTGCTCATGTTCCCCAGTCAACCGGTCAACCCAGTTACGATAAACTTAACTACAAGTAAACATTTGAGGCAGTGTCTTGCATTCAAAAGAATTATGGAGACAAAGATCACAACCCATTTCAAGTATACAACATTTCACAGATGAAAACCAGATCACATGTGGCCAAGCAACATCAGTGTGGGAAAGCTGGCTAAAGGAAGAATACACAAGTCAGGTCTTGTCTACACCAGCAGGGAAATCCATACTCACTCTGCAGCCACAGTGCAGTTTCCTGGTCTGTGATGACTCAGATAACACCACAATCACTGTGGTGAGATTGAAGTAACCCAGAAGATGGTGATAATCACGTGAAGTATCATGTAGAGTATTTCCAATGACACAACCATGTCTGCGACACCTTGTTAGAGTTTCCAGTCAAATGTGGAGTAACAGGAGGTTCTGTTTTCTCAAGAGTTTTGGAAATGAGCCCCACATTGCCAGCAAATCCTCAAGAACTTTGTGTGTCTAGAGCAGGGGTAGGCAACCTTTCCCCTTTAAGGGCTGAGGGACTTCAGCTCCCAGAATCCCAGGAGCTATTGGCCAACATGGGACTATTGGCCAACATGGCTGAGGCTTCTGGGAGCTGAAGTCCCTCAGCCCTTAAAGGGGAAAGGTTGCCTACCTCTGTTCTAGAGAAAAGCAGCTGAGGGGTGAGTTTTTCTGCCCATGTAGACAAGCCCGTGGGAGAGGCTGCCACAGTTTGCATTTGCCTGAATCTAGCAGGGAAGGCTAGATTTTGCCCCCCCCCTCTCCTTGCTGAATTAAATTAGTTGAAACTATTTCTGCTTTTTGAATCCAGTTTACAGCAATATAGGTAAGCTGGGGGCAAAAGGGAAAGTTGGAGGAGAGAGAAACTAGAACATTTTAAAATCAGCTGGAAAAGCTGGGTAACAGAGGATTAATCAGAGGATAAACTGTCAAACTGGGGCAAGATTTCTAAAGCTACCATACAGAAGGATGTGGGAAAGATTGTGAAAACTTTTGGGAAACCTCAGTCTGTTTCCTGGTCAAGTGGGACTAGAAGAGGAAGGGAAACCTTTATGGTGAGAGGAAAAGAAGGTTTCCCTTCCTCTTCTAGTCTATTATGACAGCAAGGATGGGTCAGCTTCTCTCTATTGAGTACTCCTGCCAGGGTATGCTGATTCTAGAATTACAGAGAAGCTGAAACTAGCCAGGCTCTCTGTTCTTTCCCACCTTAGCAGCAGCCCTATCGCAAAAGCTTCCATGTAATAGTGGCCCAAAGGCACATAAAGGCTGAAGGAAGGAAGTAGAAGCACTGCACAATAGATTCACAGTGCGTAGATTAGATCCAGAAGCTAAAAGCGTAGAACCAGCACATTTAAAGGTATGCAATTGTCACAGTAATATTAATAAAATCTTATTCAAGTAGAGTAGCTGTAAAAATAACTCCCTGGTGCTGGTTAGTTTCCCCAGTGCATTTACACTCATTGGGCAGAAGTCCTAGACCAGGTCAGCTGAAAATTTGGGGGTGGGGGGGCTGGAATCCCTCCAGAGACCATCCTCCAACAAGCCCTATATTATTATTTCTTTTGTCTTCTTGGAAGAAGTTACTGAAAATACATTAAACTAGTACTGACATGGAGGAAAGAACTCCATGCAGTCATAGAAAATCTACTAGCCATAGGCTGAGGTTAGGCATTCATGCAAAAATGAGACTTTGGATTTCAGCTACAGATGCTATTTGGTAAACAGCTGCCTGTGAGTAAAAACTACTTGGAACCAATGGGATTACACATTGTATCAATTTGCATTGTTGATATCATTCTGATGATAACAAATTTCTCTCACACATATCTATAATGCTCCATGTACGTAAATACCGATTATATGCATTTCAAGTGTTTTGTCAGTACTGGGAGTGGTGTGATAAATGAAACTGTAATGTTTAATTCTTTGTAAAGAAAGTATTCAAGCTAGCTGAGCATGCTGTCTGCAAAGATTGATCTCTACTTGTTCAAGCGAGCCATCTTTTTCTGAACAATCTGACACATATTGATAGTATCTAAATGAATGAAAGTCAGAGGAGTCATCCTTTCCTCTGAGATTTTCATCTTCCTTTGGGACTTCAATAAAGTTTGTGATATGATACAACAGACTTGTGAGTCATTCAGGTTGCAAGGATGGTTGGTGATAGGAGATGAATTAAATCTCACTGTAGCAACAGGGAAAAGGTGTTATCATTCTCTTTCTGGGGGCACAGTAGTAATCTCATTCTGTGACATCTAACAAATTAGTTCCTCGACATTGGGCAAACAGGCCAGTCCCTGCGCCAGAGGATAAATAGACATAAATCAGACATTAGGAATGGGAATACACAAAAAACAGTGGCAGAACATTTCAATCTCCCTGGGCATTCCATCTCAGACCTCAAAACAGTGGTCCTTGAACAAAAGAACTACAAAGGTAGATTGGAAAGAGAAACAGCAGAATTGAAATTTTTCCACAAAAGGCAGGCCTTTCCAGAATAGATTATCCCGGCCTCGGGAACTCCATCTCCTTCAGACGAGTCCCGTGATTGCCATATATGTATGTGTTCTATTAGTATTTTAACAGCTGTTTTAATTCTGTAACCTGATTTAATAACTTTTAAAGGGGGAGGAGAGTATACTGTTTTACTTTGTATGATGTTTTAATGCAGGGGTAGGCAACCTTTCCCCTTTAAGGGCCGAGGGACTTCAGCTCCCAGAAGCCTTAGCATGTTGGCCAATAGTCCCATGTTGGCCAATAGCTCCTGGGATTCTGGGAGCTGAAGTCCCTCGGCTCTTAAAGGGGAAAGGTTGCCTATCCCTGTTTTAATGTGTTAACTGCCCTGATTGGTTTACCAAAGGGCGGTATATAAATAATAATAATAATAATAATAATAATAATAATTATTTATTATTATGCACAAAGACCAGTTTCCTATATCTTTGTGCACTAATGACTATTGTTAAGACTGGATCTGCCACTTCATTTCCATACACAAAGGATTTGTAATTTGAATTGACATCCTCACATATATATCCTGTGCCTAGCCTCCACTCCACATTTGAGTGGAGGAAGTAGACTGAAGTCTACGAAAGCTTATGCTGCCAATTTCTTTCTTTCAGTTAGTCTCAAAGGTACTACAAGATCTCTCTACATACAAATTAGTTCCTGGTTATGATGTTATGTCACATGGCGAAACAGGAGATGACCTATCAGGGCACCTAAGACTGCTAGTAGAATTTTCAAATTTCACAACAGAAAAATTCCAATGAGCTCCTGGGAAACTTGCTTGAAATCTTGCCATAGGCTTAAATATATATCCAGTTTTCTTTTTTCTTTTTAGTAATAATTCATTACAGATATGTTCTGTCATTTCCCCAACTCTTTCCAATTAGTTCTCAGAATTCCAGCTAGTACTCCGCCACTGGCCCAATCATAATAAAATCCCAGGTGCAGATGTTGAATGCAACTAGGATGTAGACCATTCCAACAGTTATAAACCAGCAATGTTATTGTTAATTCAATTTGCCACTCTGCCAGCAAACCATGTAAAGAATGAAGACTGAATGAAAATAAGATTTATTAAGCAATCATGTAGCTACACTCTGAACAATCTGTAGCTGATGAACACTGATGAAACCCCCTTCACAGAGGAAAGTGCAAAACAAAACAAAACAAAACAAAGTGTTATATAAGCTTACAGGACTGGTATAGTTTAATGTTGAGAAAAGATGGTAGATGTGCATGCTCCTGAATCCATTTTCTAAAAGGAGAACTTGAGCTATACAAATTTGCAGCCTTGAGATATACAAATAACCCACAGGGAAAGCAGCAAAATAACAATACTACACTGTGAGTATACACATCACTGGTTTCTGATAATACTGCCAACCACTTGGGCATTGTTGTTTCCATCTGCATCATCAGGCTTCCTTAAAGCAGTCAGCTCATCTTGCCATTTTTGTAACTCTGCTCCAAAAGGCTGATACAGGTTTACTGTCTGTATTTTCCACCCACCAGAAATCTCAGATGTTTTTCATTCTAGAAGGTTAGAACTAGACTTTCTCCCCTGTAAATTAGGACATTTATGAAATATATTCTAAAATTCTAGAAAGTGAGGTGGAAACCGCAATTAAGAGAAACAGCAAAAAACAAATCACCAGGAACAGTTGATATTCCAATTGAACTGCTGCAGTCCACATTGACAGAGTCAATTCTAGTGCTAACCAACATATGTCAACAGATATTGAAAACAAAACAATGGCCAACAGATTGGAAGTGATGAATATACATCCCCATCCACAAAAAGGGAGACACAAGAGACTGCAGCAACTAAAGGACCATAGCACTGATCTCCCACGCAAGCAAAATCATGCTCAAAATTCTGCAACATACTCAACCATACATAGAGAGAAAAATTCCAGAGTCCAAGCGGGGTTCAGGAAAGGAAGAGGCACTAGGGAACACATTGCAAACATACGATGGCTAATGGAGTGCACCAGGGAATTCCAAAAAGAAAATCAGCATGACTATAGACTATAGAAAAGCCTTTGACTGCATAGATCATGAAAGCTATGGAATGCCTTTAAAGACATGGCAGTGTCAACACATCTGATAGTCCTGATGAGGAATCTGTACTCAGGACAAGAGGCTACTGTCAGAACAGAATACGGAGAAAAAAAATGGTTCCCAATTGGCAAAGAGGTCAGACAAGGCTGTATCCTTTCACCCTATCTGTTCAACTTGTATACAGAACACATTATAAGAAAAGCAGGCTTGGACACAGAAGGAGGAGTACTGAAAATGGGAGGAAGGAATATCAACAATCTAAGATATGCAGATGATACCATAGTACTAGCAGAAAACCTAACAGACCTGGAACACCTGCTAAGGAAGATCAAAGAGAAAAGTTCAAAGGGAGGCTTAATGTTGAACATAAAGAAAACAAAAATAACGACCACCGAGGACCTTCACAAATTCAACCTAAACAATGAAGAAATAGAAATAGTAAAATAATTCCCATGCCTAGGATCAAAGATTGATAGAAATGGGGACTAGAGTCAAGAAATCAGAAGAAGATTAAGAATGGAGAGGGTGTCTATGAAATAACTAGAAAAGATTCTAACATGCAAAGATATACAACTCAGCACAAAAGTTAGAATCATACAAGCCATCTTATTCCCTATTATCATATATAGATGTGAGAGCTGGACAGTCAAGAAAGATGATAGGAAGAAAATCAATTCATTTGAGATGTGGTGCTGGAGAAGAGTGCTGAGGATCCTATGGACAGCCAAAATGGATCAAGCCAGAAACCGCCCTGGAACCCCAGATGACCAAACTGAGGCTGTTGTACTTTGGATACATCATGAGAAGGGAGGACTCTTTGGAAAAAACAATAATGCTGGGAAAGGTGGAGGGAGTTGGAAGAGATGAAAGCCGCATGCCAGATGGATGGACTCTATTAAGGAGGTCACGGGTATGAGTTTGCAGAAATTAAGCAAAGTAGTGGAGGACAGGGGGTCTTGGAGATGTCTCATCCATAGAGTCACCATGAGTTGAGATCGACTCTTGAGCAGTAACAACAACAAAATGAAATATATTACATAGCCCTTTTCACACCATGTCCACATGTTCAATGAATAGATGAGTGTGACCATACTGACTAGCCTCTTTAATCCACTGATATAATGTAAATTTTTGCAGAGATATAACCTTCATGTATACAACAGTATGTGCAAAGTTCCATGTAGTTGCACTGCCTGTGCAATTTGGGTTTCCTACAAAATAGAAGTCTTCATTGTTACAGTTGTACAAGCAAACAGCCCCTGTACTCAAAAGTTAATGGTTTGTTTGAATATATATCACTGTCAGGTTCGAAGAGGGCTACTAGATAACTTAAATCCAGTGAATATTAACATTTGCAAGTGAAATTTCAGTTGAGTTGCTAAAAAAAAGTATGTTTCTGCCTGTTTATTGGATATATAAAATATAAAGATATTCCCCGTTGACAAGGTTGTCAAGTCATGTCTGACCATAGGGGGCGGTGCTCATCTCCGTTACTAAGCTGAAGAACCAGCGTTGTCAGAGACTACTCTGTGATCATGTGGCCAGCATGATTGTACAGAATGCTATTTACCTATTTATCTACTTGCATTAGCATGCTTTCAAACTGCTAGGTTGGCAGAAGCTGGGACTAGTGACAGGAGCTCACCCCATCAAGCAGCACCCGGGCGTCGAACCACCAACCTGCTGATCTTGCAATCAACAGAGTCAGCATCTTAACCACTTGAACCATTGCATCCCTTTTATTGGATATATACCAGTGAGTATTAACAAAACCAGATGACTGTCAACATTCATCACTATATCTATATTTTTATTTACAAAATGTTCAGTGTTCATTGTTAACACATATATAGGGTTTCCATAAGTCAAAAATGACTTGGAGACACAGAACAACAACAAAGTTCTTTGTAAACTTCTTGGTTGACAATCCTATACTCACTGATGTGATGTGGGAGCAAGTCTCATTAAATTGTGGGTCTTACATCTCAGTAGATATATATAGGGTTGTATTATCTGAAGGAGAATAATTGCAGGGTCATAGAAATTAGATATCTACCTGGAATGGAAACCGAAAGGAAAGGAAAAACAAGAAAAGAGGAGGGGGAATAGAAACAAAGGAAGAAAAACAAACAAAAGAACTTCCAAAGTGACTGTATGAATTGGCCCACATTCCGTTCTTTTTAAATATATAAGTTAGGCTTTATCTGCACTGCAGAAATAATGCAGTTTGACACTGCTTTAACTGCCTGTGCTCAATTGCTGTGGAACTCTGGGATTCATAGTTCTGTGAGATATTTAACCAGGCGTGTCAAAGAGATCTGGTACCACAAGAAACTATAAATCCCAGGATTCCATAGCATTGAGTCATAGAAGTTAAAGTGGTGTCAAACTGCATTAATTCTGCAGTATGACAGCAGATTTGGAGTGCTTTTAATATGCCATCACACTGTTAAAGTGGTGTCAAATTGCATCATTTTTGCAGTGCACATGCAGCCTTAATGAAATATTATTTCTGACTCTTGTTCAGCCTCATATATAACAAGACACAATGCATCAGAAGTGCAAGAGCAATTCTTAAGGAGGAAAAGCCACCAGTGAAAGTTCTGTATAACTTTGGATATTGTATGGACGTTTTCACACTTGGGGTCTCAAAGCCGCCTGGAGCCATTCCAGAATGGATCCTGCAGCTTCAGACCTGTGAAAGCAGCATTATTCCGGAATGGCTCCGGCAGCGGCAACTTAATTCCTTTTTGAAAAAGGAATTCCTTTTTGAAAAAGGAATTACAAAGACCAGGGATGATGCCGCCCAGCGCCGGGGATGGCGCTGGATGGGGCAGGGCGGGGTGGGGCTTGCTGCGACGCAAGTGTGAACACTCGGAGCAAGGACCCGGACTGACGGCGGCTAGCGCCGGGGATGGTACTGGATGGGGCGGGGCTTGCTGCGACGTCATGTGAAAACTTTGCAAAGGAGCCAGACTGGGGCCGGACGGAGGTAGGATAGCGTCTGCCTTAAGCCCCGTGTGAAAACGCCCTATGTATCAGTGAACAGTCATTAGATTGACTGTTCTTTTGTGAGCACTATTATGAAACATAAACAACTTGGTAAACAATAGGAAAAGGTGATTAAATATTAACTATGAGTGGTAGTGGCTTTCAAGATAATAGTAGATTCTGCAAGTCATCTTCATTCACTGCAGTCAATTGTGCACAAAGTCAAAGGAATTAAGGAAAGGGGAAAAAAAAAAAGCAAGTACCATCTGGAATCTTCCCATGATATAAATTCCATGGAAGATGAATCCCAGGAAGCATAAAACATTCTTGTGCCCCAATAGTGCAAAAAAAATAGTTAATAGGGAAAAATAGTGCAAATAATACGTTGCCTGACCTTTCTTAAGCATGAAATAAAACTAATCTTTTGACTTCTGGCACAATCAAAAACGTAATTGATTTATTACTGGAAAGAGGACCAGATTTCTTTGTCTATCAGCCCACATCCTCTCAGTTTTCCTCTGTCACTGTGTTGATATACATGATGTAAACACTGGTCTCATGGTGTTAATTTGAACTTTACTTCCAAGTGTGCAGTTTTCTTAGGTAACTTCTAAGTTATTTTCCCCCCATTAAATTAGTTTCTAATATGTGTATGTGTGCACAGTATGGTGTAGTGTGGGGTAACTTGAGTGCTTGAGAAATAATATGAGTTGTGGTGGTATTGTCTTAGAACCAGACTAAAGTCTTGGATTTTATACTGGCTCATTTCTTCTGTCTTGTGTATACTGTCCTTGTTGTTGTTGTTGTGTGCTTTCAAGGCATTTCCGACTTATAGTGACCCTAAGGTGAACCTATCATGGAGTTTTCTTGGCAAGATTTGTTCAGAGGAGGTTTGCCATTGCCTTCTCCAGAGGTTGAGAGCTACCTGGAGTATATCAAGAATATGTAATGTAAGATTACATAGCTGTTTGGGAAATGAGAAAGAATGATCAAAGCATCTGTTTGGGATCAATTGCTCTCCTATCTAAACTTCCATCATGATTTCTAAGAAGTTAGTTCATATGGATGGAGCAATCTTTGCAGATCTCATTCTGTGCAGTTGTTTGTCTCCATGAGTACACATATGGTGTAACTCTTTAAATCAAGCTATCTAAAGCACATGCATATGTTTGCAGAACATATGTGCCATGAAAACGTAATTCATATTTAACTCGTAACTTCAGTGTGTTCCTGTTAACTTTGAATCAGCCTACAGATGCTGATTTACTTTAGCCAATTAGTTTATGCAAATATGTCCTCTCTATAAATGCCTGAGAGAAACCTAGATAATAGGAAGTCTGACAGAGAAAATCTAATCAAACCTCAGTGCAGATAGCCAGACCTGAGACAAATTTGGTTTCTGACATCAGGACATCTGTTCCACACATCTGAACACACACGCACACACACACACACACACAGAGTAAGGTAAGTAATCAATATACTTGCAAGGTAAAGCATTTGTTCAATGTTACTTAGATTCCCAGGTCCTTAACAACTAGTATATAAACTGGAACACTTACTTAAAAGTACTAAAAGCAATATCTTAAATTACAAGGTAGGCACTACTTCAGCTCCCTGTTCATTTTTCAAGTGAGATTTTATGATGTAGTTACTTGCTTTGTATCACTGTTCCATTGGGATGGCATAACACTGGCATTGGAAGAAATTGTATAATCACCCCCTTCCCATGTACTCTAAAATTACCAGAGTGGCTAGGAATGCAGCCATAGAAAAGTAGTGAATATGTTCTTCATGTAATTCCAAAGATATGGCCACAGTAAGTTCACAACCCTCTGGGATTTTCATCACATAGGAGATTATTTCATGAGGGTAGTGGAAGTGAAGAAGGACAGTAGCATCTATGGCGGAAATATATTAGATGACATTGTGACTGATCTGTAGCTGGTCTGTAGTCCACTTGTGCCTGTGTAACACTTTTTGTAAGGCAAAGCCCATCAGTAGTTGCCAATCATGCTGCTGTTGAAGTGAATTTCCCCTCAGCACTATGTTTTGTTCAACACATTTAGGTAGGATGTATATCATATATTTTAATATTACTTTGGATCAATATTTAATGAGACTGGAAAGGAAAGTAAAAAAATGTAAACACATGAGGACAAAACCCACACCAAAAAGAATTATTTATAAAAAAATCTTAGGGTCATAATTGATTTATACTTTACTATCAATAATTCATAATTTAATTGAATTATCAAGTAAAGCACAAGCAGAATTCATTCTGAAATGAACAGAGGACAAATATCTTTAATCTTATATATGTAGGAAAATTGGTAAAACACAAGCTCTATTTTTAAAGCTTAGTGTAGCCTCAGTAATTTTAAAGCTACTCACATCACTTTCATGGCCTTCTCGAAGATTGTATGTGAGATCATGCTGAATTTCTTCAACAAACTTGTGAGCATATTCTGGGTAAAGGTCTAACACTTCAAAGAGTCCTTTGAGAATAATACATTGGAGGTCACAGTAGGTTAGAGCTTTCACATCAGCATTTGTTTTAATCACTTGGTCCTTAATTGAAAGGTTTGCTCCAATTAAATCTCCTTTGCCTAATGGAAAATAGGGGGAAAATGAAAGTGTCATTCTTCATTTTAAAAGATTCTACTTTTTATTGAAACAGCGAACATACTCAAAACTAGGGAAAACTTCGATCTATGGTAATTTATCCTGATACAAATACAGTCTTTGGGTATCAACATCCTAAACAGTCCAGGGCTGCTACCCTAATGTGTTTTGTGTCAGTTTGAGACCATTGCATGATTTGTATGATGTTGAGTTTCAATTTAGTTAAGGTTCAAAGAAGTAGCCATGCTAGATTGTTGTAGCAAAAACGAGTAAGAGTCATGTGGCATCTTAAAGACTTACAAATTTATGATCACATGAGCTTTATAATCAACTTGTTTATCTTTAGCTTTGTTATCCATATGACTTTTTTCTTGTTTTTAGTTCAGTCATGGAAAACTCATTGCAATTGCTTCATTCCAGTATGTTCCAGTACAGTTTAATTAGACACTGTGTAAATGAATTAAAACATCATTGTTTTGCCTTGAGATTGAATCTCTCATTCTTATTATTTTGTTTTCATGATTATGGTTCAATGAACCACTCACTTCATAGTCAAATCACACATTGTTAGGCTACTGTGAATTCCAGGATCCACAGTATTTCAGTATTTTGTATCTCCATTTAAGTTCACACTGACACTTTACAGCAGTATGGCATATCATGGTATTTACTGTCATAAGCACTTCCTTTTTGATAGTAGATTTTTTTAAAAAAATATTAAAAACTATATTAATGCTCAAAGTAATTCTGGTCATGTATATTCACCTGAAAGGCTACTAGCACTTTATCAGACAAAACTGTCCTAAATGATTTTAAGATAGTTTTTCTTTGTAGCATCAGCACTGTGACTGACATCTGTATGTGTTTAGATATGGACAAATACAGTGTTACATGTTCACTGCAATGATGAGAATTGAATTGTACATATAAAAAGGAATGCTTGCTCAGATTTTCTCTTGGAAATTAATGGGCAGGAAGTATGGGTGCACTGATTTGGGCACATATGAATTTGAATAAGGGTGTCCATAAAGCCAAGTACTCTTGTCCAAATGGTCATGAGCCACACTGAGGTAAATTTAATCCTGCTCACAGGGCATACATATTTATTTATGTTAGGCATTTATACCCTTTAGCCATAAGGTTTCCCAGACTGGCTTACAAATAGTTAATTTGACAGTCCTTCATATGACACACAAGGAGGTAAAGAATCAGAAGGGAATTGGCAGGGAAGATTAGGTTCAGCAACAGTTGACTCCTGCCATGATGGAGGTGTGACTGGCTGTGTGGTATTGGAAACTCCCTTTAATACCAAATGATGTCTCCATTCCTGTTTACAGACAGGATAAGAACAGGAGATAATCTTCCCCCTGATTGTGCTATTGACAGGATTTAATGGTGATTTAATGATGGGAGGAGGATACTTGCCTCCTCTGTGTGATAATCTCCACAGTTTCTCAGCCCTCAGAGGCTGGAGTAAATGGAAAACTGGGAGGATGGGCTTTCAGCATCGTTTGGGCACAGGGATGGTAGAAGGGTCCATCAGCCACTGTTTCTACCACTTGTTCTCTCTCCTAACCTACAGCCCAGAAACATAACTTGGTGTGTGGGGGAAAGGCGGCAGGCAGTCCCTAAGGGATTGGGCCTACCAGTACCATGCAAGTCATTTTTCACAAGGGAAAGGCTAAATGTCTAGCAAGAAAAGATGCTCTGTTACAGTGAGGGAAGCACCTCTTGGCTTTGCTTCTTCCTTCCCATGTCTTAGTGGAAGTTTTATTGTCCTTTAACCTAGAAGAGTGAGGTGAGACATAGGGACTAGAACTAGAACATTATTTATTTAACTCAAACAATGATGCACCTATGCAGCATACTTATAAGGCAAACAGGGTTGGGCAAGCAGAATAAATATAGGTCTAGATGAAAGATGGATGGGGTTTTAAGGCCCACTGTGGGCACTTGTATGTGTCCCAGCTGCCCTGCACAATTTGGAGAATGAGTACAAAGGTGTTTTCCAAGTGATTGGTCAAAGGGAAGGATTATAAATCTACTATTTCATCTTTGTATTCAAGTACAAATAGTTTCTGTAGTTTTCTCCCTACTGTGTTCAGGAGGATTATTCTACATAGAATTACATGTAGTTTTTCTGTGCAAAAAATAAATAGCTTGCACAGAAACATCATGGGAAGTTCTGTGTAGAATAATACCGACAGCACTTCAGGATGTTTCAGTACCAGGCAAAAACCGCACAGAAGTTTTATGGCTATCCTATTCTTTCCAACATTTTTTCCTGAGTTGGGAAACTTCCTTTTTAGTTAGGAAATGAATGTCAGCAATCCTATCTAGAGGACTTGGGCATACCAATCTTTTTTTGCCTCCCTTGTTTCCTAGTCTCTCTCTCTCTCTCCTTCTCACCCCTCTCTTTTCAGCAATGCATAAAAAAAACTTACCTAGAATTGCCAGCACCATGCTATCTTTTAGAACTTCCATGGAACCTGAGCACACAAAATAGATAGCCTGCAAGGCATCTCCCTGCCGGAGAAGGTACTCCCCAGGAGCACAAAAGGAGGTTTTGATATGCAGAGAAAGAGACCTGAGGCAACCACGGCTGGCACACGCAAAAAGAGACAGCTGCAGAATCTCCTTGTTCAAGTGCATGGTGATGTCTGAGCGCAGCTCATCTGGAAAGTCCTTTAAAAGCTGTCCAGAAATGGGGAAAAGTATATAATATGAACAATCTATTCTTCTCTCAAACTGATATGAATATTCAGAATTTTCATAGTATTTGTTTATTGTATGACTTGATGAAGTGTACCTTCCACTTCCTACCTATGATATATTCCAGCCCAGTTTTCCCGCTCCCCGCTTTTCTTATTATGCTCTGGAATCTTAGGAGATTCCTTGTTGTCTCCTTTTTCTTCCTGACCTTTTTTTCATCTCAGGAGTGTTAGGGTAGGTCTACACCAGCCAGAATATTCTGGGCTGCTCCAGGGGATATTCTGGTACCAGAGCTGCCTGAATTCCCCCAGTTGCCTCTGTATTCTGGAGTTGCCTGGTGTCACCACCACTATTGTGAGTCACTCCCTCTGAGATAAAAAATAAGCACCCGGTGTCAATCACATGCATCAATCTCATGGTCTCATTGTGACCTCAGAGGGAGCGACTCATGCCAGTGGTGCTGGTGCTGGGTGGCACAGCGGAACACTGTGTAAACAGTCACCTGTCATTACTTTTGAAAAGTCTTTTTAAGGCAGTTTAAGGCAGGGATGGCCTGGATTCAAAGTGGAACTGGCCTGATGTCATGAAGACAGTCCATAGATGAATTGGGGCTTTGGCCTTGTGGTGTGAAGACAGGTTACAAGAATGGTGGGGGAAACTGGTTCATTTGGCCCATGTAGACCCACCCTTACTAGCAGTGCTTCAGAGACCCATTTCTTCTTTCCTAGCCCCTTTAGTTTATTTCCATCTCTTTCTATTGATTTATGACAGACCCCTTGTAATTTCAACATGGAAATGGAACTGAAGCTAAGATAACTATAAAAAACACTGTCCAATTTAGAGGTATCTGCAACAACATTCTGATGAGTTATGGCAGTCCCCCTTTTTGTCTCTAAGAAGCGCCCATTTGAACTTTTGACTTTTTAACTTGCAGCTGGGTACTGTAACTTGGCATGATACATATGTCATGAACACATTTGGAATAATGTGAAAATTTCTGATCACTGCACCTAGTAAGGAAAACTGAAAAGGTACCAAAGCAAACAGAATGTTGGATCATGGTTCCACGTTTGGTGGAGGTGCTCCAAGATTAAAAGCTACTGGAAAAAAATACATGATTCAATACATGAAATTTTGCAGATAGGATATGAATTAAGATCTGAAATCTACTTATTGAATATGTTAAATAAATTAGATCCAGTTATAGAAAGAAAGTATTGGAGGATTTTTTAATATATGACTACAACAGCAAGGTTGCTTATAGCTCAGAAGTGGAAAAACCAAGAATTACCAACTGTGGATGATTGGTTGATGAAACTAATAGAGATGAAGGACATGGATAAATTAACTGCTTTATTACATCAAAAAGAAATAGAAAAAGTGGACACGGACTGGTCCCCAACTGAAGAGTATGTGAGAATAAGATGGTGCTAGGATAGCAAACTAAATACAGTATAATTAAGTATAAGATTAAGATTAAAAGTGTGTTTTTTTCTTAATTTTTTAAAAACTGCATTGAGTTACCTTACAGAGATTATATAAAAAAAAGAATGTAAAACTGATTATTGTTTTAAGAGCAAGAGATACAAATATATTTTGAGAGATTTAGGAAGATTATGAATCGCGAGCACAAATAATAAATATTTATTGTCAACGAACTTTCAGAAGTATTAGTTTATAATTTGTGAAATGAGAGGACAATTAAGAATCTACATTTTGTATATTTTATTATAAGATGTTTATTTGTATATATAAATAAAATTTTAAAAAAAGGTACCAAAGGGGACAAGCACAATAATCATGAGACTGGGTCAACTCACCTGAAAGGAAAAGTTACAAATATTAACTTAGAAAAAAATTGAAATAATGTGAGAAATGAGAGAGGTGCATAAAATGATGTGTGGTGTGGAGAGAGGAAAGTCTTTCTTACAATATGAAAATCAATGGTTATCTGCTGAAGCTAAAAGGTGGGAGATTCAGGACAGATAAATGGAAGTATTTCTTGACACAGCACACAGTGAAACTCAGATTGAATGCCATAAGATATAGTTATGGCTTTGCAAGCTTGATGTTTTTAACATGGGACTGGATAAAATTATGTAAGATGGGGCTGTCAATGGCTACTAGTCAGAATATCCACATATCACTTCCAGTATGATACTATATATCAGTTGCTGGGAAGCATGACATGGAAGCTGCATGTCCTGCTAGTGAGTGTCTTTCAGGCAGTTGGCTGGTGATTGTATGAAAATAATGTTGGATCAGGCAGGCTTTTGATCTGATCCAACATGATCCAATGTGCATAAAACATTGGTGCCAGAATTTAGAACTTGAACCCAATTTTCCAGTTATGTTACAACAATACTGTAACAGATACACTGGTTTTCAGTTTGCTTCTGGGCTCATTTCAATGAGCGTTAAAGGCCTGTGACCAGAATAATACATCAAGAGTTGCCTATCTCTATACAGGCCTGCATCAAAATATCATACCACCTGTCCTAAGCTGTACTGTACTGTAAATGTCATGGTAAATGTCATAGTGGGTATTGAGTATATTATTATATTTTAAATCTTCTCTGTTGTATTATTGCTTTTGTTGTTGTTAACTGCTCTTGAGTTGATCTCGATTCATGTATTGAAAATCACCTTCAAATTTTTTGGAAAGGCAGGAAATAGAATTTGAAAATGAATAAATAAGTACATGTATTTATTCCTAGATAAAAATCCAGCTGTCCTAAACTCTCACCTAGATTTTGGAAAGGAGTTTGTTTAACAGCTCTCACTTACACTACTATGCATTTTCTTATTGTTAGGACACATGTCTATGTGCCTGTATCTTATTGATAAATCAGGCTGAGTATCCCTTATCCAGAATCTGAAATACGAAAAACTTGAAAATCCAAAATTGTTCATATATGTGGCTGAGATAATAACATTTCTATTTCATACACAAAATTATTTAAAATGTTATGTATAAAATTAACTTCAGGTTATGTCTGTCCCATCTCCAAGATATCTCCTTATGTATATACAAATATGCCAAAATCCAAAATAAAAATAAATAAATCCCAAAGCCCAAACACTTCTGGACCCAAGCATTTTGAAGAATGGAGACTCAGCCTGTAGTTGCATAGATATATACAGTAAAATATACCGTAGCTATATACAGCAATATAATTAAGATAGACTATAATTTTATGCTTTTAAACATTATTTTATTGTACTTGTTTTTATTGTGAAAAATTTCATTGAAAATTCACTGACGGAGAGGGAAAGGTCTTAAAGTAGTGGAATCAGGCTTAATCCCATACAGAAAAGAACCATTGAAAAGAATGGGACTTGTTAGTCATTGTTCACTTCTCTAATTGATTTCAACATGTCTGTTTTATGTATATCTATTCAACCCTTTAAAAAAAAGAACAATGTGCCTGTGCCATATGTGGACAAGGTCATGTGGACGGTGAGCCCCAACCCTCTTAATGGTGCATGTGCTTGTGGCATGTGGGAGCATGCCACCATTAAAATCAATGGGACTTGAGGTCCCACGGTATTTCCCTTACGTAGGGGTGGTGGTGATATGGAACAGGTCCCTTGCATAAAACGTATCCCCCACGTACTATTAAAATTATTCTAGAAATACAATTCCAACATGAAGGCTAGATAAAACATTAGTAGAAAAAAAGTCAAGCAAAGAAAGACAGAAAGTACTGTATATGATTACCTCGTTGGAATCTATTCCATTATTGACTGACCATGTGGTTTGGAAATATTCAAGCATTCTTTGCTTCAACTGCTGTGGGAGATGATGAACCCTTATAAAGTCCTTCAGATCCTTGGTTCTTGTGTGATAAAGGGACCATCTGGAGTACATCCGTTGAATAATAGCAGTCACATTACCAAACACCAAGGCATGCATCAAGGCTGTAAAAACCAGAAAGTATGCTGATACAGTCAAAGATATTACTGTCCCCAAAAGGAATGCTGGCGATTCAGTGAAAAACAAAGTGCTTCTTAATTATGCCATGTAATATAAGGTGGACAACTAATGATATAGAATGGATAAACTCAGGGCCTTTACAGACTGCCAGAAATAATCCAGCTTGAGACCACTTTAACTGTCCTGGCTCAGTGCTAGGGAATCATGGGAATTGTAGTTTTTTCTGGCACATTGAGCCTTCTTTGTCAGAGAGCTTTGGTGCCACAATAAACTACAGTTCCCATGATTCCCTAGCACTGAGCCAGGACAGTTACAGTGGCCTCAATTTGCACTATTTCTGGCAGTCTGTAAAGGCCCTATATCCAATAGTTAATCTCATCTACAGTGAACTCAAGCTACAGCTGTATTACAGAATTAATGAAGTTTGACATTGCTTTAATTATGAAGACTCCATCCTATGGAATCCTGGGATTTGTAGTTTGTTGTAGCATCAGAGCCCTCTAACAAAGACGACTAAATATATCATAACTACAAAACCCAGAATTCCATAGGACTGAACCATGGCAGTTAAAGTGGTGTCAAACTGCATTATTTCTGAAGTGCAAATGCAGTTTATGAGCATCAACAGAATTTAAATAAGTGTTGGATTAAAAAATCCCATCCATTTAATGCATGGGTTGAAATCATGTGGCCTTCCAAATGTGTTGGACTGTAACTCCTGTTTTTGCCCACCAGTATCTTATGCTGCCTAGGGCTGCTGGGACTTACAGTCTAATTTATATTTTCTACCATAATTTAGTAGGTCTATAAATAGCTGAGATTAAATGGATGGGATTTGGATTTACCCCAGTGAGCACAGTCTAATGTAAAGCAGTTTGGAAAATCTCTCATAAATGCATATGAAGTTTCATTTTAAAAGACATGAAAGAAGATGTGAGAAAATACAGAAATACCATTTAAAACAGTAGGAAGCCATGGTATGTGGAATACATTCTGCAAAAAGGTTTCAAAAGAGAGTGAAATTCACATAATGGCTACAGAACTCAAAATATGCTTGTTCTACTTCTCTGTAACTTGCATCCATACCCAGAGTTTCATTTTGTCTTGCTGCTGATACTTTTGCATGCTGTGTAGTTCCTGCCTAGAAAGGCCCTAGGCTGCAGTTCAGAGTCCAAAGACGCATTGTGTGACACATATACCTTCCTCCACGTGCAACTACATCCACAATGGTACTGTATGACAAGCCAACAGATAATGTTTAAATCCTTATGTTCAATAAATAAACACAAAGTCTGAAAGGGAGGAAGAGTATTTCCATTGCACCAGTTCCACTGTGCGTTTTCCCCTCTACTCTTTGGTGCAGCCGTGATATGGAACACAGAAACAGCTGTGTCTGGTTTACTGAATCAAGCCAAGATCAAAATGTTTTTTTCCCCCTTGGCTTGTTTCAATAAACCAATGGCTAGGAACCTTTGGCCTGCTAGAAATTTAGAACTCTCATAGTCCCTTACCATTCATCTTGTTGTCTGGGGCTTCTGAGAGATGAAGGCAAAGGCCTAAATCCAGTTGTTCATCTCAACTAGAGAAAACCCATTGAATCCATGGGAACTTGTTGATTAGTATTTCTGTAAAATACTTCTTTCAGGTGGGTCAAGTCTAACTGGAACTAATTACTTGGGAGGGTCAGAAGATCCCTACACTTGCAGGAAATCATCTGTTTGGACAGAATGCCAAAATATGGTTAGTTAAACCCAAGATCCCATGGTCAGTTTGAAGCAAGAAGTAGATGCTTCCAATTTTCTCCTTACAGGACATGATGCAGGATGAGGGGCAGAAGGCAGTGTGCAGGCTTGAGACTATCAGTCTTTGCAGACTGCCAGAAATAGTGCAAATTCAGTCCACTTTAACTGCCCTGACTCAGTGCTAGGGAATCAGAGGAACTGCAGTTTATTGTGGCACCAGAGCTCTCTGACAGAGAAGGCTCAGTGTCTCAGAAAAAATACAATTCCCATGATTCTCTAGCACTGACCCAGGGCAGTTAAAGTGGACTCAATTTGCACTATTTCTAGCAGTCTGCAAAGGCCCTAACCTAGGTTCATTCAGGTTGTGCTGAACTGTACTTTAGTGTAGCAATGGGCAAAAAAATGCCAACAGGTTGCTTATAGCACTGAAAACATTTTTACATTCCCAGTCCTCAGGATGAGGTCTGAATTGCCTAAAAAAAGAACAACACTGAAACCACTACAAAAATGCCATAAAAGACAGTTGTTTAGATGTATAGGGCCTCAACATTTCCCACACACTTAAAAAAAAAAAGCTGGCAGAACATAAAGTAAATCAAAAGCAGAATTAACTTCTGTTCACTTCTGGGTTATTGAAAATATGACCGTGTGATTTTGTTGAAGGAATTCAAGGGTGAAAAATGGCCCTGACCTGCTGACACCATAGTTTCCCATTCCTGCTTTATTGTTATATCTTATCTGCTTTAATTTTATCTGCTTTAATTCATCTTTTGAATTTATCAGTAACTTTTTCACCATGTTTTGCTGCTAATTGCTGTATGTTCAGAGGAAAACCACCCTATTGTTTCCTAGTGTCACATGCATCCAAGCAGCTTTGATGCTACATTTTTTCTAGTAAATGCAACCAATTGTCATTGGCCCACTGCATATATTTTAGACTATGTTCATAAACAAAAAAATATTAAAAATCAATATCCACAAGATTATCTGATTTAAATTGTATACTGGACATCTGTGATTTAGATTAAAATGGCCATTAAGTACTACATCAGTCAAGCTGCCCTTCATAAGAAATAAAACTGTACACCTCCAGCCTCTACTGTTTTGATTTGTTTTGATAAATCAGAAGTCTGCCCTAAGGAAACAGAATTCCCAAGCTGAAATTCTCACAGTTAAGTGTATGGGATTTGTATGGAAGTAGCCAAATCAACTTCGACTTATGGTGACCCTATGAATGACATACCTCCAAGTCACCCTATCATCAACCATCCTGCTCAGGTCTCGCAGACTCAGGGCCATGGCTTCCTTGACTGAGTCTATCTATCTGCAATGTGGTCTTCCTCTTTTCCTAATGCCTTCTACCTTACCAAGCATTATTATCTTTTCTAGTGAATCATGTCTTATCATGATATGTCCAAAGTACGACAGTCTCAGTTTAGTCATTTTGGCTTCTAGGGAGAGTTCAGGCTTGGTATGTTCTAGGGCTCATTTATTTGTCTTTTTTCACAATTCACAGTACCACAAGTCAAATGAGTTGATTTTCTTCCTATCAGCTTTCTTCACTGTCAAGCTTTCACAACAATATATAGAAATGAGAAATACAATAGTATAAGCAATTCTGTATTCAATTTAGTATTCAATGATATATCTTGACACTTCAAGTTTTTGTCTCGTTCCTTCACAGCTGCCCTTCCAAGCCCTAGTCTTCTTGTCATTTCTTGACTGCTGCCCATTCTTATTGACTGGGATTTACCAAATGTTAACTCTATCTCCCATAAGTCATCCATTTTGTATGATTTGTTGGGACAATGGTAGGTTAACAAACATATATTTTCAGCATCATTTCTGAAACTGCCCTCAATTTTTTAAGACCTCATGAATGGACTTCAGAGTCTGTTTTCCATTAATAAAAATATTAAAAGTATACACCAGCAGTACAATCCTATACATATTTAATCCAAAAGAAATCCAAATGGGAATGAATTCTATGTATGTGTCAATAAAATTTTAGTCCAGGGTTCATTCAACAGCAATACCCAAATAAAATGTGGCATCCTAATATGAATGAGGTTAAAGCATACTTTTCTTTAAATTTCTGTGGAATGGATAAGACACTTGTATGTTTATGCTTTTAAACATTTTCTAACTTGAAGTATACTGTTCTCCTTATCTGTTGACTCTTCTGAATACTCTCAAATGTTTTAATATTTCTACAGACCTCCAACAGAACATTTTTCTAACCATCTTTCTCTTCTCTCTCTCTTTTTGACATATGCTGATGCTTTGTTATTCAATTGCCTATTGACTCTGGTTTCATATTACATTACTGACCCAGAGGTTCTTGACAACTGCAATTTGCAGAGGCAATTAACACTGGAAAAAATAGCATATGTCTTATATTTCTAGAACAGTAGGTATTTAAAATACTTTAATGGTTCTAGATGGTATTCTTTTGGTATATATATAAAAGTGCTAGATCTATTTATAATTTATATGTACATTTTAAATATCCACAGTTGCAGTTCAGGATGCTCTGCTGTGATTTTAGTTGGAGTTTTGCCATTGATATTCAATGGGAGGATGCATTTGAGAGTATCAGGCTTTTTATTGACTGGTTCCAAAATTCCTTCTTAGTTCCCAGTGCCAGCCTGCTCAAGAGCTTTACAATAATATTGTTATACATTTTGTTTAACTAACTATAATGAATGTAAAGCACACAGAGTGTATTTATCTCATTATTAAGAATTTGCTCTTCCTACAACTCATTATAATTATAGCTGCAACAGAACAGGGCTACTGATTTAGAGTGCACTCCTAATTGGCCAAGATGTTCCCAGGCCATCTATAAACTGACAGTAAACCAGTTGGAGCTGTACTGAATCCATATCCCATTCAGTCTAGAGATGCTGGAAATTATTTAGGATTATTTTCATCTCAGAGATAGGACAATTAATAGAAAAGGTTCTGTTTCTCATTAATACACTTTTAAAAATCAAATTCAATTATATTTGCATTGGAAGGGGAACATTTTAACTATTAAATTTATTTTAAATTGTCTAATTTAAGTTAAATGTCTGCATCTTCCATGAATGAAGGTGGAAAATGTCATCCATGGTTGTACTGTCCCTGATCGCAATTCTGTTTTGATCCTGGGAGCAAAGCAAAGAGAGGCATGAATTTTTGAACATTATATTTCTCATCCAGGCCATCAATGAACTTTCTTTTTCTTCTCTATTCTTGTACCATACTTCATGACCCTACCATTTTCTTTAGTTTACTGATTTCCATATGGATTTCAGCAAGAGTCCCAGGGTTGACCAATCTCCACTTTGGAAAATAGGAGGGCCATCTTTATGCAAAGAATCCCCCCAAACACACACACACACACACACACACACACACACACACCTCATTACATTAGTACTATTTGGCTTAGCCCCTTATCAGTTTAGTTGGCAGTATGTGGGCTACATTTGTGGGCTATATTTTAACCTTGGCATTGACTAAATTATCATAGGACATTATCACACGGGGGCAAATCTGCTGGTTAATCCACACAAAACCCAAACAGAAACTGGATTAGTGCCCCGTATTTTCATACGACGTCGCACAGAAACTGGACAGAAAGTGGACAGAAACTGGTGTTAACGGAGATCTTTTGAAATTTGGTTGTTTGGAGGAAATGCAAATGCGCAATTAAGGTAAATTCGCAATTAAGGTAAATTTGCTGTAATGTGAAAAGCAAATGTGCATTTGGAAGCATTTCCCTGCATTTTCCCATGGTTCCGCAGGGTCTTCGAGGCAGCGTCTCCTTCACTTCCCCCTCAGCAGACGGCTAATTGAGCCGTCTTGGGGGCAGGGAAGGGGAGGGGCAGCCGCACGATCGGCGCCCCAACCCCTTCCCCAGGTTGTCCTCAGAGCAGCCGGCCCTCCGCACAGCTGGCGCTCCAAGGAGGACCTCCCGCCGAAGAGTCGGCGAAGGTGTGCCGCAGCCTTTTGCGGCGCACCTTCGGTGGCTTGAAGGACGAGCGGCTGTGGGCCGCCCCGGGAAGCTGTGCTGCGGGGCTGAGGCATCCCCACACCTCGGCCCCACGGCGCAGCTTCGCCACCCCTGAAAGGAGTGCTAAATTGGCGCTCCTTTCACAAGTCGCTGAAGGTGCGCCGCAAAAGGCTGTGGCGCACTTTCGCCGACTCCTCCGCCGCAGCGTGTGCAAATGCTGTGGCGGGATGTCCTCCTTGGAGCGCCGGCCGTGCAAAGGGCCGGCTGCTCCAAGGACGACCTGGGGAAGGCATGACTGCCGCGGCAAGTGACAGCCATGGCGAGCATAGTGCGCATGTGCTAGAAGATCATTTCTAGTACATGTACGGGATTTTCTCACTTGTGTGTGAACGTTAAATGCGGTTTCAGCGGGAGCTTACTTTAATTGCGCATTTATGTTAATCACGTGTGAAAACCATTTGCGGAATCAAGGTTTATTTTTGGTTTATTTTCGGGATTTGTCATTTCCACTTTATTGTCGGTTTGTGGGCCACGTGTGATAACGTCCATAGTCTATTCATGCATTAAAATAAAGAGTCCTGTAGCCATTTGCATTTATTAAATCACCTGATGGTAAAGTTAATAATTAGTCACACATGACTGTATGATTTCCTAACTCTGTAGGATGAAATCCTGCACTTTCAAGATATGATGACAGAGTTCCATTGTTGTAACTATGCCTGACAATGCCACTCTGCAAAACCCTTATTTTTCAGCAAAGCAGTGCTGCAACTGAAGGGTTTCCAATGCACTGTGAATTTGGGTACTGGGAAATTATGTTTGCAGTGCATCCTGGCCATGGAGTGCTTCAAAAACAGGCAGCAGGTGAGAGCCCTCAGAGCCCTGCTGCAAATGCTTCTTTCAATATGTCCTGTAATTGGGAGAGTACTGCAGACATCATTGCCCAGTGCCCTGATCCACAGTGCCTTAGAAACCCTTCAACTAAGACACTGCCTGGCTGAAAAAGTAGATTTTCAGGGACATGTTTGATTATCATAAACCAGAATCCCAAAAGTTATGAGGTTGTTAAGCCTTGCTTACAATCTCATAACTGCTGAACAAGATGCCAACCATATTGTTTTAAATCCCTTTTAAACATAACAGGCTTTGTTTGCAACTATTACTGCACTGAAATTCTCCTTGTGTAGCTTTGTTCTCCATTTTTGGAGAAAAATCATTGTCTATTTACCATTTATATTTATCCCCCACTTTTCATGGGCTGAAACTATACTGCAGAACTGGTACAGTTTGGAGACACATTAACTGCCATGACTCTATGCTATGGCATTCTGGGATTTGTAGTTTTGTGAGCTATTTAGCCTTCTCTGGGAGAGAGCTCTGGTGTCACAACAACAAACTACAAATCTCAGGATTCCATAGGATAGATCCTTGACAGTTAAAGCAGTGTAAAACTGCATTAGTTCTGTAATGTAGCAGCAGCCTTCCAATAATCTCAAAGCAATATGCATGGGCCTCCCCCACCCTACTGTCCTCACAGAAATTTGGGGACTGAAGAAAATTTCATGTTGGAAGGAGAATTCTTATGGGGGAGGGTAACACCTTTATTTTCTTTCCACATAGTTACACCCTTTTTCTCTGGATTCTCACTGGACCAAATCCAGACTATTCACAGCCTAGGACCTCCATGGGTAAGAACTCCAGTCCTGGAGTAGCAATGACCTGATACAGTATTATCATTATTGCATTACTGAGGTCTGGTGGCTCTGTGGGACATCCTTTCACCATATGTACTTGAAGAATTATGAATGACAGTGAGAATACGACAACGCTACCCACCTATATGTTCACTACTGGGGAGTGGCAGAAGAACATCACTACATAGTTCCTTTCCCCTCTGATAGATGATTGTATAAATACTTTTACTAGTATCTCTTTTTTGGAAAGATTCAGAACATGGAATAGAGCCACTGAAATCAATGGGACTGAAGTTATTCATTCATTCCGTCATACTGTGGTGCTGCATAGGAAAAACAAAACCACTCTTCTTACTTATTGGTCGCACACAGATGGATCCATGGTTAGGGTAAAGTGAAAATCATGTACAATTTGCGCAGAAAGCACATTTTTGAACCTTTGGTATAATTTTGTTGGATACCGACTCAGAAACTCCAGTATGGAGTTACAGTTAATCTTGATTGGGGTGTCTGAAATCAATCTGGAATCATGTTGGTGACTTAGTCTGGTCTAATATGTTATGCCAGTGTAAAGGAGAGTTTTTTGGGAATGATTTGCTGCAGCAGCAGCAACAGAAAAATGGTAGAAAAAACTTGGGAGACAGTGGGACTTTTCCTGCTTGACATGGATATGTGGTTCTCTGCATATCCTGTAGCTATTTAACCCCTCCTTTCCTATCAATCCCCACTGTGCCACCTAGTCTTGGAATAGTTAGGCCAGCCAAGAAGATCAAAGCTAGAATCTCCTCCTGTTTTAGCATCTAATAAATACAGTTGGGGTGGTGGAAACTTTTGTTATGATTGGCTTTAATGATGTTCAGATAATTAGTGTGAATCAGCAGGAACTGAATCACCTCTGCATATCATGTTTCCTGCAGTCAACAAGGTTCCTGTGACACAGATCCCAGCTAAAAAAATCCTTTCAGTACTCCGTCTGTATATCTTTGTTCACCTGTCAAAGAGTATCTAGCCTGTATCTCAGCTACTCATCAGGCAATTATTTAGTATGGGTCATATTATGGGCCTCATTTTTGTAACACCATTCTCTCTAGAACATGCCCAAAGCCACTAGAAATACTCCCAGTTTTTAAAATAATTTATTGGGTGAAAATCATTCCCAAACCATCCAAAGAATGGGTTTGTGGGGTTCCTCTAAATCCTGGAGGAAGTGGGGAAAACCAACTGATTTTCAGGTGAAAAGTGAATTTGGAGATGACATCACCTGTATCCTAGCCATTCAGAATATACCACTGGTGCAGTTGCCCAATTCTTGTCTAGTACTGTTCACAAGCCTAGCTGTTGCATGACCACTATTGGCTGGGGGATTCTGGGAGGTGGAGTTCAAAATGTTTCCAAGAATCTCTGAAAGGATGGAGTTAGGTTGTTCTTATCATTACGGAGTTTTTCTTTAAATTGTGTTAATGAAAGCAGAGTAAGATCTATTTTTTAAAGTCTCTATTGAAAATCCAGCATTCATACTGCATTCAACAATAACTACAACAATCCAAGCTTTGTGAAAAGTGGTATGAAATTTGGATGGAAATAAATTTGGCATATTAGTCAAGCTGTTTCCAAAACCAGAAAATGCCTTTTTGACTGTGGTTGCCTTCAGACTGCCGTTTTGCTTTTTTTTTTTTTTTTTTTTTTAAAAAAACCTCTTTGATTACTCGACCACTTCACTTGGATTCCATTTTCATTGGCTTTCAGTTATTTATTCAAAATGTGTTGATCCTCATACCACTCCCAGAAAGCTTGGAACAATGTTGTGAAGTATGTTTTTATATTGTACTTACTGTCTAAAGTGTTCACTTACCCCCAATCAGCATTGTGCAAATAGAGAAAATCTTTTCAGTATCGGTATTGGCTGATACATTGCCAAAACCAACACTGGTGAGGCTGCTGAGTGTGAAGTATAGGGCAGCAATATAGGCACTTCTGAGTGATGGGCCTCCTAATGTATTATTGCCATGGTATGGAGACTCCAAGCGTTTTCCCAGTTCATGAAGCCAACCTAGAGACAAAGAAACATGGCCTATAGTGAATAGAAATTTACAATATCAGAAATAGTTCATTTCAGTTACAGCTGAAGTCCAAAACTTTAAGTCCAAAAGACAGAATTTTTGTTATCTGATTCTGAGCAGGCTTAAACAGTCTGCCCTCCATATCTACAGATTCTGCATCCACATATCCCACTACCCACAGCTTGAAAATATTTTCCCCAGAAAATATTCAAAAAGCAAACCTTGATTTTGCCGTTTTAGTTAATGGACACTATTTTATTATGCCATTGTACATGCTAGGACTTGAGCATCCATTGATTTTGGTATCCATGGGTGGTCCTAGAACCAAACCAAACCAAACCCCAGTGGATATCAAAGGTCCACTATATGCATCACCATAAGAAATATCTTGTTACCCTACTACAATATAACATAATTCAGAGGAAGGCAAATGAAGTACATAGCTCTAAATCCTGAAGTGAGGACACTTGTGTTGACATTCCCCATGCCCCCAAGGAGGATCCAAAAATGGGACTTACAACTTTAAAATTCTGAGAACCTAAGATATCCCAGTCAGATTTTTTTCGGGGGGAGGAAGAGAAAAAAAGAGAGAGAGGGGATGGGAGGGATGGAGAAAGAATATTAGTGTAGCTAATGGTAAAAGAAAGGAATAGGGAAGGAGGAAAAAGATGAATGTAGCCAGGCTGATTGGAGAGGGGGAGAGAAAGGGGACCAGCAAAGGAGGGAAGAGATGAGTGCAAATAGGTGTGGGATAGGAAGTGAAGGACAGAAAGAGATAAGGAAATGAAAAGACATTTAGCTAGGAGTTATGGGCGGGAAGAAAGAAAAATTTAACCAGTAGTTGGAGAGTGAGAAGAAAGAGGACAAAAGAAAGAGAGAGAGAAGCACAAAGGAATGAGGGAGAGCTGAGATATAGGGCTGGTGCACACAGCCCATAAGGGGTGGCTCTGGGCTGCCCCTGGGAGCAGTGGATCAGGGCTGTGGCAACCACTTGCCACAGCCCCGATCCTCCTTTTTGCCACCCCCAAAAGAGCGGCCAAATGCCGCTTCTTTTGGGGGCAGCCAAAAACGGCCCTTTGAGCTGCCACCAGGGCTCTTTTGCACCCCTTTTGCACAGTGTGTGTGTATGCTGCATCAAGAGGGCACCCTGATGCCACATGCTGTGCAGACGGGCATGTGGAGTTGGGGTGGAGTCAGGGTGTAGTCGAGGCAGCCGGTGTGCAGTTGCCCTGCCCAAACTCCACCCCCAGGCTGGCCTAAAGAGCCAGTCTACAGCCCCCCCAAGACAGAGCTGAAGCTGAAGTGGTGTTCATACTCTTTTTTTTTTCCCTGTGATGCAACTCCATAAAAGGAAATAATATAGCAGCTTCAGCCATAAAGGGTAGTGTAACAAAGGTGGAAACATGCTGGAGAAGCTACAATCCTGTATACCAGGGGTAGGCAACCTTTTTGAGCCGGGGGCCAGGTTGCTGTCCCTCAGACAATTGGGGGGCTGAAGCACCAAAAATAAATAAATAAATAAATAAATTAAAAAATTAAAAATAAAACAAAAATTAATAAAAAAATATTTAAAAAATACATGTACACTCTCTCAGCCCAAGAAAACCATGGCAACCCCCTTGTGTAGATTTTGCCAAGAAAACCCCAATAACAACAATAATCAATATCATCATGGCGGGGGGGGGGGCGGCGGCAGTAGGATCAGCCTGGGGCCTGTCCAAAGGCCGTCGGGGGGCGCATCTGGCCCCCGGGCCTTAGGTTGCCCACCCCTGCTGTATACTATATTCAGTGACACTGAAGTAGTGAATCTCAAAGCAGTATTTCCCTCTGCTGAGTATTCCCACTGAGCCCAAACCCAACCACAATACAGCAGTTATTCCAAAGCAGTCTGCAGCAGAAGTGACCAACAACACAAAAAATATGAACATACACAAATACTTTTCAAAGAAGGGCCCTTACTAAAAGATTCCTTCTGCTTTGAGGACTAGAAAAGAGACTCCAGGCTCTGAAACTTAGGGAGCCCTATTCCCATAACATATGTATATATATAGACCTGGCCTAAAACATTTAGGCTTTAATATGCACCTCAGCAGCATTTAGCTTGATGGTACAAAATGAACTGAGAAATGTATAGTATCTTACCCAAAAGATCATGTCTTTTAGAGCAGGCCACACATCCTGCTTCTTTGGTAATATAGTATGAAAGAAAAGCATTAGAAAGAAATAGAAATAAAATATGGGCTATATCTCAAACTCATATTCTTGGAAACAGGAGTCTCTATGAATTTAACTGGCAATCTACACCACCACATATAAGTGGCTGTGTCCTGCTATACAGACAAATAGAAGCCAAATATTCAGTTCAGGGCATATGGCTTACCAGGACTGAGTAAACCATATGACTGATTTTTACTGTACACTGAATAGCCTGATGTGCATTTGCTTAATGGATCAAAAGGGCAATTAGACCTTATAGTGGAAGCATACGTTGGAACAGTATCACTGTGATAGAAATCACAATTAGTCAGACAGTTCTTGTGATGACATTAAGGAATCCATTTCAATTGGAAGAACAGCAATGGGTGAGTTAGGTATGAGTTCAGCTTCACCATCACCAAATTAAAGTTATGCCGTGAACCAGTCCTAGAATATGTTGTTGTCAGCTGCCTTTGAGTTGACTTCAACTCACAGAATTGTGGTATTGGAAAAGACCACAGGGCCCATCAAGTCCAACCCATTGCCAAGCAAGAAGACCAATCAAAGCACCTGCAACCATCCAGCCTCCATTTAAAAACTTCCAAAGAAGGAGACTCCACCACACACTGAGGCAGCATATTCTACTGTCCAAGAGCTCTGACCATCAAGGAGTTCTTCCTGAGATTTAGGTAGAATCTCTTTTCCTGTAGTTTGAATCCATTGCTCCTTGTCCTAATCTCTGGAGCCATGGAAAACAAACCTGTTCCCTCTTTGATATGACATCCTTTCAAATATTTAAACATAGTTATTATGTCCCCTCTTAACCTTCTTTTTATTAGGCTAAACATTCCTAGCTCCCTAAGCCACTCCTCATAGGACATAGTTTCCAGATCTTTCACCATTTTGGTCACCTTCCATGGTAACACATGGTGACCCTGTGACTGAGCCTTCTCCAAGCCCCTCTATCCTCTACTTCTCTGCTCAGGTCCTGTAGGCCCGTAGTCTCCCTGATTGGGTCTGTTCATCTGACATGTGGTCTTCCTCTCTTTCTACTTTCCTCTACCTTCCCCAGCATCATTGTCTTTTCTAATGAGTCATGCCTTCTCATGATATGGCCAAAGTATGATAGCCTCAATTTAGAGCTTCAGCAGACTGCCAGAAATAGTGCACATTAAATTGAGGCACTGCCCTGGCTCAGTGCTAGGGAATCATGGGAACTGTAATTTATTGTGGCACCAGAGCTCTCTGACAGAGAAGGCTCAATGTCCCAGAAAAAAATACAGTTCCCATGATTCCCTAGCACTGAGCCAGGGCAGTGCCTCAATTTAATGTGCACTATTTCTGGCAGTCTGCTTAGGCCTTTAGTCATCTTGGCTTTCAGGGAGAGTTCAGGCTTGATTTGTTCTAGGCTCCAATTGTTTGTCTTTTTGGACATCCATGGTATCCTCAGCACTCTTATACAGCACCACATCTCCAATGAATTAATTTTTCCCCCTATGTGCTTTCCCCCCCACTGTCTAGCTCTCACATCCATAATGGGGAACACAATGGCTTTAGTGCTCAGCTGTATATCTTTACACTTTGGGATTTTGTCTAGTCCTTTCATAGCTCCCCTTCCCATTCCTAATTTTTTATTGATTTCTTGACTCAGTCTTCATTCTGATCAGTGTTTGATCCAAGGTATGGGAAATCTTGCCTTTTTCAATTTCTTCATTATCCTAGAACATGCTGGTTGCCAAAGGGGCAAAAAATAGCTGCCTGTTGGTGCAATGCATACTCTTAGGGTCTAAAATGTTATTCATTGTTTAGATTAATTTTGCTAAAAATATGACTTGCTATAAAAAAGGCTAATGCTGTTCTGTAATTGTATACAAGTATATACAGTGTCATCATGAATTCTTCTTACTTAATGTAGGTATTTTATTAATATGCAGCATCACTTAAACTGCGTAGAGGCATCATTTATGTTTCTTTAGAACAGCTTTGTCATGATTCTTCTCTACATCCCATATTTTCTTTTTTGAATTTTTTTTATTCCAATTACTATTAATACAGTAAAAATAAGATATAAATTTAGTACATGTATAATTTATTGTTATTGTAACAGTAATGAAATTTTCTTCAACTACTTCCACATGTTACTTTCTACTATACAGATTTCCTTCCCTATCATGTGTTCCCCTTCTCATACCATAGTCACACTCTCTTTGTTTGTTATATGAATTATTTCTAATATTCTACATAGTTTTCCTTATCTCTTTGATTATTACCAAATAGTATAGTGTGATATACATATTACGCTCCTCCTCCACATCTCTATAGCTCTTAGAGTTATCATTTTTGTTAAATCATCATTCCTTTTTGATAACTCCTCACTAGCTATCTTCATTGCTGATGAAATCCTGTTTTCTTAAATGTCTGACGGTGTCAGGACGGCATCAGGATGGAGTTGGAATGGTCGGTGTGCAGCTGCCCTGCCCCAACTCCACCTCCAGGCCGGCCCTTTAGGCCAGTCTGCAACACCCCTAAGTCTTGCATATTTTTCTCTGTTACTCTGTAATTGAGTTTAGCCATATGGCATGCAGGTTTCTTCTTTTCCTACTATGTTCAACCTCTCCTAGCATTATTGTCTTTTCTAATGAGCCAGGCATTCTCATGATGTGGCCAAAGTTTGACAGCCTCAATTTGATCATCTTGGTTTCTAGGGGAATTTCAGGCTTGAAGGACCCATTTGTAAAAGACAAATGTCCACATATTTGTTTGTCTTTTTAGCTATCCACAGTATCTTCAGCACTTGTCATGTTTAGTTGATCTGAACTTCAAGAACCAGGACAGCATGGAGTGATAAAATACTACAGCTTTATACTATGTGCCACAGACTTGTTAGTGTCAAATCTGAACTTTTCACCCAAAGCTTTACCCTTTTAGACTTTTCTCTCCAGCCCCCGCCCTTTCCCAGCTCCTGGTCAGCACCCTTTGAACTACACCAAAAGGTACTTTAAAGTCTCTGCATTTCTCCAGCTTCCCACCTCCAGCATCTATCCAAGAGAAAGGGAGGTGTTATCTTTCTTGCCATGAAAGCCTTGTCTTAGGAAGTAAACAGGATCATAAAACTACCATTTGCCCCAACTATCACCCCCCCTTGTCTTTATTTCTCTATATCACTATTCTACCCTTTCCTTTTCCCTTACTCCCTTTATCCCTTTATCATGATAGATCCATAACGTTTGGATATGGCAGCACTCCTCTCTAGAACATCTAAAATAAGGTATCATTTTATTCACTTTTTTCAGTGTCCAGCTCTCAGATCCATACATAGTGATGGGGAATACCATGGCTTGGATTATTCTAACTTTAGTGTTCAGTTGCTTGGATTACAGCCCCTTTCCAATTTTTCTTTATTTCTCTATATTGCTATTCCACCCTTTCCTTTTCCCTTAATCCCTTTATCCCTTTATCATGACAGATCCATAACTTTTGGATATGACATTCTGCCACCTTGAAGCTAGATTTTAACAATTCTAACCATTCTTTAATAGCAATTACAATTTATTAATCTCCCCTGGTTTATCTGGGTAGTGTTTCATGAAACAAACAAATCAAATCTGGTGTGTCTACATGGCTTGCATACATCCACTCATCATGAGAATTAGGGAAATGTTTCCAATTGACTAAGTACTGCAACTTGCCCTGGTGCCACCTCAATTCCTAAATCTTGGCCACTTCAAAGTATTGTTCTCCCTCCTCCACCAGGGGTGGAGGTGCTGAATCTGCCCTCCAGGGATCTGTGGCTAAAGATGGTTTCAGGAGGCTGAAATAGAACATGGGATGCAAATGTCTATAAGTTCAGCAATGACTTTATTGATCAGCCACTTAACCACAAATGGTCCTACAAATTTTGGCTTCAGTTTCTTGGAAGGTTAATGAGTTTTTAAATGTTTAGTGACCATATAAACCTTGCTCCCCGGTCCCACCTCCCACTCTTTGCCCCTATTCCAATCTGCAAACCTTTTATATTCCTTCTTGGCACATTCCAGAGCTGTTACAATTGGAGGCCAAGCATTTTTATTTTTTGTAATCTACTGGGAGAGTGAGATGGGGTCCGTGGGCTTTGTGGACACTGCAGGCAACGTCTTTGGCTTGTATCCATAAACGATCTCAAATGGCAGATGTCCCATGCTCTGGTTGATGGCCTTACTGAATGCAACTTCGGCATGGGGCATCAAATCGAACTAGTCATCCTGAAGATAATTGCCTTAGCAGCGGATGTACTGCTCCAGAGAGCAGTTCGTTCTCTCTGACTGCCTATCTATTTTGGGGTGATAATAAGTGCTCATTGCCTATTCAACCCCCAATTTCTTTTGTAAAGACCTCCAAAATTGTGAAATGAACTGGCTGCCTCTATCACTCACAATCCTCTTGGGCAGCCTGTGGAGCCTGTACACATGTCCAATGAACAAATTGGCCAATTTGGTCATGGTTGGTAGCACCTTGCACCCCATGAAGTAGGCTTGCTTTAAGAATAGGTTCGTAACCACCCATATGGTGTTTCATCACCTACTGTCAGGTAAATCCATTACAAAGTCCATAGCAATGTGCCTCCAGGAGATGCCTGGTGTAGGCAGTGGCTGCAGCAGCCCCCCAAGGCTTGCCTACTACTGGATTAGAATGGGCACAGGTTGGGCAGCCTTTAACATAAGTTTCTATGTCCCATCAGATTCCATCCCACCAATACTGTTTTCTTACCAAATTCCCAAGTTCTCAGAAACTCCCAATGTCCTGCTGCCTTAGTGTGATGGCATAACTTCAAGAACTTGAGTTTCAGGTCCTCCAGGATGTAGACACAAGCCCCTTTGCACCACAGTCCATCTTTCAGTTCCAAATTCTCTGAATGCTCTTTAATCCACTGGTCCTTTTCAGCTGCCTCCAGGATGCTTTGATACAAAGGATGTATTATGGTGGCTTGGGTTTCCCCCCTTCTTCCTTGCATGCTTGGCTTTGGGTGGTTATTGCCAGTCCCAACTGTTCTGGGGTGAAGATGGTTTCCTCTGGGGTGTCCCTTTGACTTTCATGCTGGGGCAATCTGGATAATGCATCAGCGAGGATGTTTTGCTCTCCAGCAAAAGCCTTTAATTGGAACTGGAAGCAATAGAATTCCTTGGCCCATTGACTCTGTTTTGGGTTCAACTTTCTTGGAGTCTGCAAGGCTTCCAGATTATGATGGTCCATCTACACCTAAAAGGGGTGGTGGGGTGCCCTCTAGCAACTGGCACCAAGTCTGCAGCACCCACTTAATGGCAAAGGCTTCCTTCTTCCAAGTGGGCTCTGCTCCCTGGAACTTTTTGGACAAATAGACACATGGTCTTAACTTCCCTCTGATGATACTACACCTATGGCAACATCATTAGCATCAGTCTGTATGACAAAGGGTTGTTCCAGGTCAGGATGCTTTAGAATGGGCTCTGTGCTAAATAGTCCTTTCAACTTTTCTCTGGAGTCTACTTGATTTTGGTGGATGGCTTGGGCTTTTCATTGTGCCCCCCCAGATGGGTTTTGCTCTTTAGCAAGTCCATGATAGGTAGCACTATCTTGGCAAAAGTTCAAAATAAACTGTGTATAAAAGTTAGCAAACCTCAGGAAACTCTGTAGCTGCTTCCGAGTCTTTTGGGCCCCCCACTCCAATACTGTCTGCACCTTGGCCAGGTCCACCTCTATTCCCTGGGTGGACACTCAATATCCCAGGAAATCTAATTTGTCAGTATGCAGGGGTCCCCAAACTATGGCCCGTGGGCCAGATGCGGCCTGTCGAGGCCTTCTTACCGGCCCGTGGCCGGTCCTGCCGCTGCTGCTGTGCCAATGCCAATGCTGCTCGCACGTGCTGCTGGGTACCATTTTGTCTTGCAAAATGGTGTTCGGAGTCGCACACATGGAATACAAAATGGTGCCGGAGTAGTGCGCATGAGTGCGCAATGCGGGGTGCCATTTTGTATTCCAAAATAGCATCCAGAGTTGTGAGCATGTGCCCAGAGTCGTGTGCATGCATGTGCAACGCCAGGCTCATGCACACAACTATGGGCGCCATTTTGGAATACAAAATGGCGCCAAAGTTGTGCGTATGCATGCACGCGCATGCGTGCACATGCCTCTGCCCCCCCGAGATCTGGGGGCCAGCAAACTGGCCCCCAGATCAAAAAGTTTGGGGACCCCTGCAGTATGGAATTCGCATTTGGGGAGGTTAACATACAACTGATTGTCTAAGAGGTGCTACAACGCCTCCCTCACCAATTTCACATGGGATTCCAGGTCTTGGGAAAAGATCAACACATCATCCAGGTAGACCAGAACCCCCTCAAACAACAAGTTATGCAGGACTTTATTCACAAATGACCAAAAAATGCCACCTCCCAAAGTGGAGGACCATGTATTTAAAAGCCCCGAAAGGGCAGCTGAATGCCATTTTGTGTTCATCCCCTTCCCAGACCCACATTCGGAAGTAAGCATCCCTCAAGTCCAGCTTAGTAAATTCCTGCCTGTAATCAGCCTCCCAAGCATGTCCTTGATGAGAGGGATGGGATATTTGTTGGTATCGCATATCCCATTGAGGTTCTTATAGTCTGTAACTAGTCAGACTATAGGTTCTTAAAGTCTGTAACTAGTCAGACTTCTTTTGGAAGACGACAGGTCCCCTGAAGGTAGGGGTCGATGGGGGATGAAGCTTAGTACAAAGTACAAAGTTCTTTATTACGACCAATCAGTCAGCACAGGGGATGAAGCTTATAGTCAGGTTCTTTTCTATAAAGTCCTTTAGGGTCCTCATCTCCAGTGGGGTCATGGAGTAGAGCAGGGGTAGGCAACCTTTCCCCTTTAAGGGCCGAGGGACTTCAGCTCCCAGAAGCCTCAGCCATGTTGGCCAATAGTCCCATGTTGGCCAATAGCTCCTGGGATTCTGGGAGCTGAAGTCCCTCGGCCCTTAAAGGGGAAAGGTTGCCTACCCCTGGAGTAGAGTTTGGGCTTGGGGGGCTACACTCTGGGCATTAGTTCATTTGCACAGTCCATCTCCTGGTGGGACACAAGCTGGTCACACTCCTTTTCATCAAATACCTCTGCCAAATCCTGGTAGACCAGAGGGTAGCCCAACTGGTCCTCTGGAATGGCGCTTCCCACCTGCTCCTACAGTGAGTCAGGTCAGCTTAAAGCTGCCACTGTGCTCATTTCCCCCTTCAATTTAGTGTCATTGGTGTTGGCTCTGTATCCCAGATCGTCATTGATCAGTTCTCCTGACCCCCACTGTGTCCTGGGATTATGGAACTGGAGCCAGATCCTGATACCAGGATCATTTGGTAGCATGAAGTGGGGCCTAAAACAAAATGGATTTTCTCCCAGTGTTCCACAATCCCCACTGTCTCAGTCCTTTCACTAGCGGGCCTTCCCTCCATGGTGGAGGCATCAATCTGATAAAAAGTGATGGAGTACCTCAGCTTCTTGGTGTCAAGCCCCATCTTCCCCACTATTTCAGGGCATCAAGTGTACCCCGAGTCTATTGCCGCCACCCGGTTCATATTCCATCCCCTTTTTGGTCTTCCGCCATGACATCCACTCACCCTTGAATTATGGCACTGTAGATTTATGGTCAATGCTTCGCCACTGCCGGAAGCCAGCCATTGATATTTTCCACTGGCTCAGCATTATCCTCCAACTCTGTAATGTCTGACGTTACTTCTGGCACTGTGTCATCTCAGCTTGCTGCCTTGAGGGCTCAGCCACCCAGTCCTTTGTTGGTGCACCGCTGGTCTCCCATCCCTTCACAGAGGTGCCCTGCAGGTGGTCCTTTTGGTTGGGGCATTTAGCAATCAAGTGCCCCTTCTGCCTGTAGGCCAGGCAGAGTCCAAGCCTTTGCTGCTCTCACTCCAATTCTCAAGCCTTAGTTTCCTTTTATTTTCGCCAGGAGTGGCTTGGGTTTGAGGTGGCTCCCTTGCTCACTCCCAGTTTCCAGTATTAAGCGGATCGCCTCTTTCACCATTTTGGCTTCCCCTGCCACTTAGATACACTCCCTCATAGTTTGAGGGTTGTCAGTCTTCCAAACCCACTTCAGCAACTCCTGTTGCAGGCCCGCCTTCAAATGCTGTACTTTGGTCACCTCAGGCCAGTCCAAGATTTGCACTGCCAATCCCTGGAACTCTGTTGAAGATTCTGTCACAGAATGCCCTCCCTGCATGAGCACCATCAACTTGGTTTAAGTATTCTCTGCCCGGAAGGGGTCCTCAAACTGAGTCCGTAGGGCAGGGGTAGGCAACCTTTCCCCTTTAAGGGCCGAGGGACTTCAGCTCCCAGAAGCCTCAGCCATGTTGGTCAATAGTCCCATGTTAGCCAATAGCTCGTGGGATTCTGGGAGCTGAAGTTCCTCGGCCCTTAAAGGGGAAAGGTTGCCTACCCCTGCTGTAGGGCAACCATGAAATCAGGCAAACTCTTCAATTCTGCAGCTCTGGCATTGAAAAGTTGTACAAGCCAGTCCACCGCTTCACCCTCCAGGTGAGAGGTCACTTTTCCAACCTCACTCAGGAAGGTAGGACTCCACTCATGCATGTGTGCTGCCACCTGGGTCAGAAAGTAGGACAGCTGGCTTGCCCTCCCATTGAACCGCACTCCAGTTGTCTGGCCACCGGGTTCTGGGTGCGACTGGTCAGGGCTCTGGTCAGTGCCTGGGGGGATTCATTCCTTGCACTTGGCAGAAAGCCGGTCTCCACAGTCATGTGGGTTGGGTTGGTGCAGAGGTTGTCTCTGCTACGGTTCCCCTTCCAATAGCTTCTCATCCTCCTTGAGCTCACCTTTCTCCTTGAGCTCAGGACCACTTGGCAAGAACAGGCTTTCCCCACAAAACAAATGCTTTTGTACCATTTTGCATTTTGTAGACCATGGCATTTCATGTGAAACAAATTTTGAAGATTGTAGGTTCTACCAAACTTTTTTCACCTTCACATTCTCAGTAAAATTATTTGCATAATAATAAAGATATTTTACCTATATATTTTTGTTTCATCTTCTCCCTTATGGGTTAGAGGAGGTATTGGGAATGATATAAATCAAATGTTGGCTGCAAGTTTTTTTTAGCAGCAACAAATTTGAATAAAGGTCAAATCACATATCCACTTTATGTGTGCTGTATTCTGGAAATGAATTTGAAGCCCTTCTAATATATATTTCTATAGAGAGTTAGAAATATGTTGAGGACTGGAAAAGTTAGAGGAACATACTGGCTTTGGTGTTGTCCCTGCACCCTATTATAAAAATGAGATAGGAATAGACATCTGCAAGAAGGAAGCCTATGTACATGCATCAATTTCTCTGGGAATGTAAAATAGTCATCACACAGGATTTCATATTCCCCGGGAAGCTGCCTACATAGATATCTTTCCTCTCAATGGATGCTCTTGTCTGGCATCAGTGGTGGTGGAAATATTCTCAGTGACCATGCTATTGGCTTTTTATTGTTTTAAATCACACAGATTCTCTTCCTGTATATAATGTGAATAAGAATAGAGTGAGGTTAGACATGCATTCTAAACATGATGGAAATGTTCTGAGCATGAATTCACTCCACTGCCAGGCAGGGCACAGGGCTTAGGGCACAAAAAAATCCATTGTTTTTTATTCTCTTTTGTCCCTTTTCAGCAACTCAGCTAACAAACTGCAACTGGCTAACACTCATTATTTATTCACAGACTTAAAGTGTGGAGAAAAATGTAGAGTCCTAGTTTATGTCCAACTAGAGCAGACATTAGAATCAATGGGGTTTACTTAAAATGTTAACTTGTCATATAACAACAGATTCTAATCTGTTTGGGATTACCAAAAGGATTCAGACCCCACTACAGTGACTACATGACAGAGAAGTTACCTAAATTTTAATGTTGCAATTCATGGCAGATTTTGTATCCCGGTTTTATGAAGTTGTTGTAGTGCAGGTTTGCATTTCTGCAAGGTCTTATTTTTTTTATGCTAGTATAATAGAGGTACTGATATTTTACAGTAACAAAAGACAGGTGGATGACTGAACTGTAGGTATAGGGATGATTCTGTATCCTGTTTTGTTTATCTGTGTCTGGGAATTGTTCCAGCATTAGATAAAATGTGAATGGGTTTCTGGAATTTGAGAGGTGATGAAGACAACATTTACAGTCGGCAATAAAACATTTCACTATTTTACAAGTTTTCCCCCGCTTTTAAACACATTCTGCCTACATTTTGATTCATGCATCTCATTATCATTAGCTGAAATGGGCCAGGGCCAGCAGGATACAAAGAACCATCTACAGCAAATGTAAATAAATTATTCTTCTAGTCGCTCACTGCATTCGGTAGGAGAATAAGAAGGGCCCAAATAATCTGTGGCATGTGCAGCCCAAAGTATGATAGAATGAAGAAAGCACATATTGTTGTTATTTTTCTCCCTATGCAGAGCTTAGAACGAGGACTAATCATGCTTACTAGCCATATTTTGTTCCTTTGTTCTTTCCAAAGCTTGGAATAGTTATTTTTCTTAGACTATATTTCTGGAACCCCTTATCCAGCACAGCCAGTGGCACTGCTGGTCAAGGGATTCTGGGAGTTGTAACCCAGAAGTAACTTATTGAAGCTGTTTTTTAGGCAAACCCAAAGAGCACCATAATAATAATAATAATAATAATAATAATAATAATAGATTTATTTCTAGTCCGCCAATTTCCAAAGGGAATCAAAGCGGGTTACAAGCATAAAAATAAAAGAATACAATAAGAAAACAATAATATAGAAGTTGCAAAAAACAAACAAACAAAACAACACACACAAAAAGCAAATACACGGGAGAGAGGGCTGTTCTGGGAAGGCTTGTCGGAAGAGATCCATCTTAAGTGCCTTTTGAAAGGCTGTTCAGGTGATGATGTGATGGATCTCCTCTGGCAGGTCATTCCATAACCTAGAGGCGGCAGTCGAGAAGGCCCTCTGTGTTACTGCAGCCAATCTAGATTTTTTTAGGCTGCAGATTTTTCCCAGAGGATCTTAGTGTGCAGGGTGGATTGTGTGGAAGAAGGCACTCCTGCAGGTAGTCAGGACCCAAGACATGTAGGGCTTTAAAGGTTATGACCAACACATTATACCATGCCTGGAAACTAATTGGCAGCCAATGTAGAGATTTTAAAACAGGTGTTATGTGGTCAGTTCTAGATGTTCCTGTGACCAGTCTGGCTGTCATATTCTGTACCAATTGAAGTTTCCAAACTTGGCACAAGGATAGCTCCATGTAGAATGCATTGCAGAAGTCAAGTCGAGAGGTTACCAGTGCATGTACCACTGTTTCTAGGTTACCTAGTTCCAGGAAGGGTCACAGCTGGCATATCAGCCGAAGCTGATGACAGGTGCTCCTGACCGTTGCATCCACCTGAGCGGTCAGGTGCAGCAGCGAATCTAGGAGCACCCCCAGACTATGAACAGAATCCTTCAAGGGAAGTGTGACCCCATCCAGAACTGGCTGACATATCTCCATTCCCGGGTTGGGGGTCCCTATAGCAAGTACCTCCGTATTGTCTGGTTGCAGTTTGAGTTTGTTTTCCCTCATCCAGTCCATTACTGCCTCAAGAGATTCAGAGGAGAGATGCCATCCTTAGTCATTGCATCAGTCCGAGACATAGAGAAAGATATTTGGGTGTCATCAGCATATTGATAACACCCCGTCGTATGTTTCCGGATGATCTCACCCAGCAGCTTCATGTAAATGTTAAACAGCATGTGAGACAGGATGGCTCCTTGGGGGACGCCAGATTTTAGCTCTCTTTTAGAAGAGCAACTGTCTCCCAGCATTCCATCTGGAATCTGCCTGAGAGGTAGGAATGGAACCACTGCAAAGCAGAGCCTCTGATTCCCATATCTCTCAAGCGTTCTAGAAGGATACCATGGTCGATGGTATTGAAGCCGCTGAGAGGTCCAAGAGCACCAACAGGGTCACACTTCCCCTGTCAATGCCCAGATGGAGATCATCGACTAAGGCTACCATGGCAGTCTCAACTCCGTATCCCATCCTAAACCTGGTTTGAAATGGATCTAGAAAATCAGTTTCATCCAATACTGCTTGGCGACTGCTCTCTCGATAACCTTGCTTAAGAATGGTAAAAGTGATACCAGCCTGTAGTTGTTTTTGTCCAGGGGGTCCAGGGAAGGCTTTTAAAAAAGTCGTTTGACCACTGCCTCTTTTAGGCATGGTGGAAGTCAGCCTTCCCTGAAGGATGTGTTGATTATAACTCTCAACAACACTTTGATGGAATCTCCCCCATGGACAGTCAGCCAAGATGGGCAAGGATCAAGAGAGCAGGTCATCCTTTTCACACTACCAAGAAGTTTGTCCACATCCTGCTGGGTTTTAAAGCAGAGCAGAAGGGGTGGGGCTGACAGTTGATAAGTGCTGATCTCTAGGAACCTCCAGGTCTCAGCTTCTCTTGCCTCCTTCACTCTCTTCTGCCTGCTGGGTTTTAAAGCAGAGCAGAAGGGGTGGGGCTGACAGTTAGTAAGTGCTGGTCTCTAGGAACCTTCAGGTCTCAGTTTCTCTTGCCTCCTTCAGTCTATTCTGCCTGCTGAATTTTAAAGCAGAGCAGAAGGGGTGACAGTTGCTAAGGTCTGATCTCTAGGAACCTTCAGGTCTCAGCTTCTCTTGCCTCCTTATATAGTAGCAGTGTTCAGGCTTACATCCTGGCAGTTACTCTCATTTTACCACTCATTTTTTTCTGTTGTTGTTTATCAACAGGTATGTAACTGCCCATGGCTATCAAAGATGCCCAGTCCTTACTGAGATGGTTTTGGGCAGTGGCAGACAGAGGTGTCACTTAGAGGTGTGTGGTCCATACTGGGTGAAAGCCCAGAAGGAAGGTGAAGACCCAGTGGATGGTTGCTTGTCATCTGTCTTAACCCCCCACAGCCACCAGCCATTTGGATAGCATAACAATCTAAGACCTCTTTGAGTATTCAAAAATCTTACTCATGGAAGTGGGACAGGGAGTTGTACTTTTTCTATCTATCTCAGCCACTCCATCTTGATGGACAAGTTTTCAAAAACAATTGTAACTCAATTTTTGCTGAAATTTGGTCATTATATAATCCACATGATAAGAATCCTGAGAAACCAGGGTTCCAAAATGGTCAAACAAATGTGGTTATGCATCCTCTTCAGACTGTACGCAGCACAGGGTAGGTGGCATTGAAGGGATGGAAGTGTAAATCCTGATCTCCTGCCCATAGTTGGGATTTTTGAACCATGAAGCCAAATTTAGTGTTTATGGGATATAGGTGAAAAAAAGAATGTGTTGATACTGCTGTTCTATTTATACTTGTTATTGCTGAAATAACCAAGTTTCAGAAATATTTCTAGTCTATGCCTACTGAACAATGCAGAGAAGCAGAAGACAATAACAAAAAAGGGAAGAACAAGAGATCTATTCACAAGATCCAGGAAATCAAAGGAAAATTCAAACTAAGGACTGGGATGCTCTATGACAATAAAAATAACATAATTCAAGACCAGGGAAGGGATAAAAAGATGTTGGGTGCAATACAAAGAAGAATTATACAAAAGAGACAACAAAATGAAGGACATGGAATGAAAAGCCATATGAAGATGAACCCCAAATTCTAAAAAGTGAGGTGGAAACTGCAATAAGAGAAATAACAAAAAACAAATTACCAGGAACAGATGATATTCTAATTGAACTGCTGCAATCCACATTGACAGAATTAACTCTAGTGCTAACCAACATATATCAACAGATATGGAAAACAAAATTATGGCCAACAGATTGGAAGTGATCAATATACATCCCCATCCACAAAAAAAGGAGACTGCAGCAACTATAGAACCATAGCACTGATTTCCCACGCAAGCAAAACCTCCCTGGAAGCCAAGATGACAAAACTGAGGCTGTCATACTTTGAACACATCATGAGAAGGAAGGACTCATTGGAAAAGACATTAATGCTGGGAAAGGTGGAGGGAAGTAGGAAGAGAGGAAGGCCACATGCTAGATGGATGGACTCTATTAAGGAGGTCACTGGTATGGAGTTGCAGGAATTAAACAGAGCAGTGGAGGAAAGGGGGTCTTGGAGATGTCTCATCCATAGGGTCTCCATGAGTCGAGATCAACTCGAGGGCTGTTAACAACAACACATGCCTACTGATCAGCCATATTAAAATACTTCACACCCATTCATTTTGTTTATTTTGCAGCATTTTTACTATATTCTTCAATAGAAAAGGCTCTCAAAATGGCTTGGTATGGTCCATTAAAAACCACACAGTGCCAGATGACAGACACAAGCCCTAGTTTTCTAGCAAAGTTTTCTCTATGGTAAATTAGGTTATGTTCAGAATACCATTTGAGGTAAAAATAACAATACCAGCTACCAAGAAGGAGCTTTCTTCTGCAGTCACTTGTTTTTTTATGGATGTTACTTCAACCAACATTACTATTAACACCTGCTGTCACAAACTGCTGTTTATTAGTCTTTTGCTTTGCTAAATCAGGTTTGCCAAGCCTAGAGTCTGATTTATCCAAAATAATGTGATTGGCTTAAAAAACAAGATAGTTTGATTTGGATTCTTGGTTTTTAATAGTTTTAAAATTTTGTATACAATGAAATATCTGGAGATGAGACCAAAGTCTAAATTGTCTGAAGTTATTTATAGAAAAACCTAAGTAAGCAAAACTGTTCTCACTGAATTGATAAATCTACATCAAGGTCAGGCCCCAAACTTTTGGGCCTTGTAGATATATCTGCAATTTCGAAATGATGCAGTCACTGTCGCAAACTGGCTGCCATGTGATTTATGTACATTCCTCAGATCATTTTAACTGACAACGAAAGTAACATCTGAGGGGGGAAAAATAAGCCTGTGACTCTGACATCATCATTTTCTTATCCAGTATGGTTCTTTACATCTTTGCCAGATGAAGAAGCCAGTGAAATGTCAAATGATGCATTTTCTGCATTTTAGTTGGCCCACTAAAGGTATCACTGTTTTGTGAATTTTGGATTTTGTTGTACATGTTGAGTCTCCCTTATCCAAAATGCTTGGGATTAGAAGTTTTTTGATTTTTTTTTTTTTTTGGATTTTGGAATACCTGTATTTGCATATACATATATAATGAGATATTTTGGAGATAGGACCCAAGTTTAAACATAAAATTTATTTGTGCACCTTATTCACATAGCCTGAAGGCAGTTTTATACAGCATTTTAAATACTTTTGTGCATAAAACTCAAAGTTAGTATACACTCAACCATCAGAAAGTGAAGGTGTCACTATCTCAGCCACTCATTAAAAAGTTTTACTTTTTGAAATATTTTGAATTTTGGGATTCTGAAGGGAGACTCAACCTGTATTTCCCTACACAAGTGTTTCTGGAGTTGGGGCATAGTCATAACATCAGGACATGATGAATCATGTAAAGATTTATCAAAGGGTATCAGAAAGACCAGAAATACAGCTGCCACTTTTAAGATTTACCTTTAATTTGCAATCCTACACCAGGCTTCTCAGAAATAAATGCCATGGAATTAAATGGTACTTAATCCTATGAGCTTCTGAAAATTGTTGACAATAAAAGTACTGAGTGAAAGTGGGGAAAGCACCTGCCAAGGATTTGTATTGTAAAAAATGGGCTGCATTCTATAATGTCCGTTTAGTAAAATGTGATCATGGTTTCCAGGTCTGTGAACGTATGGCAGATCTCCTCTGAAGCAGTGAGAATGAAAGCAAATAAGAGAACAGTACAAGTAGGTCAGGCACAGGTATCCACACAAGATTCTCCATTTGCTATCCAAGCACTCTGCTGCTAGGTTGCCAAAGAAGAGTTGCTATTTCCTCATGACAATGTAAAATGGATTTTTTAAAAAAAAAATGCAGCAAGACACTACTTGCAGTCTCTTTAGAAAAAGCAAACTGATCAAGCTGGTTGATACATACTTAAAATACTAATACCTTTGGCAAAATTGCCAGTTTCTCAAAATTATAAACAAACAAAATTTAAGGTAGATTGCCCAAGAAATGAAAATTTTCAAATATGATTTTTTTTAACTGCTTTGAATTGCTTTTTGCACCTGGAGTTTTGATTTCTTTATTAGTCCATGCTGAATAACATTTCTCAAGCAAAACATACATAGTTAAATAAAGGATAGTCCCATCATGTATTTTTGTTCTCCATTTGGCCCTAAAGTAGAATATATCTGGTTTGTAGAAAAGCTTCATTTTAAACATATTCTTCTTGAATTTGTAACATTGGGGTTCATCCACAGATCAGTACATCTAGTGAGAGTGATTATATACTATGCTGTGTTGTTAACAGTATAATATAACAAAAATAAAGGGGTGCTCATACTATATTTCATTGTCTCTTTTTTACTAATTCCAACTTTGGCTGCGTAATTGAATTTAAGAACTTAAACATGTCATTTCTGGTCACAGAAATTTAACAGTGAATCCCAAGTTTTGTCCTAATCTTGGTTTAATTTATCAGATAGGAATATTATTAGTTTATCTAACTTTATCATGTCAAGACATTTTGTAAGCCAGTCATCCAGAGTTGGTGCTTCTTTTTCTTTCCATTTTTGAGCGTAGACCATTCTAGCAGCCAATACAGAGTATAACATATATTTTAAATGCTTCCTTTCCTCCTTCCCCTCCACTATGTTTAATAAGAAGCACTCAGGAGTCATTTTTATTGTGGTTTGTGTTATTTCTTGCAGAATCTTGTGTATTCCATTCCAATATTCTTTTGCAACTGGGCATGTCAACCAGATATGATATAAAGTCTCTTCAGTCGTGCCACACTTCCAGCATTTGCCTGTTCGTGTTGTTGGATTTTTGCAGGTTTATAAGGTGTCAGGTACCATCTGTGTACCATTTTGTAAAAGTTTTCTTTGATATCCATACAATGTGTAAATTTTAAATCCTGGCCCCAGGCTCTTTCCCAACTTTCTAATTTGATTGGGTGACCAATATTTTTTGCCCATTTAATAATGCATTCTTTAACTTTTCAGAAGGAGTTTGTAGAGTTTAGAAATCGCTGATTTGTGTGGTCCCATTATAATCTCATCTAATTCTGTTTTCTTATTACTTATACCTTCTATTTTAAGATCCATTTTAAATCTCTCATATATTTCTTCAAATAAAACCATAATTAGAAACATAATTGTTGGGATCAGGAGGGTGGGGAGGGTGAGAAACATTGAATTGGGAATGTATTAACTTACACACAAATCAATAGTAGACGTTTTTCATTTTTATTTTCTTTATTCTGTATTCATATTTATGTGTGTATTGTACCAATAAATAATAAACATCTTTTTTTTTAAAAAAATAGAATATATCTATAAAAAAATATAGCTGCTCTAGCTGTAAGCATTATGGCTGTTTATGATGTCTTATTCTTTCATGTTGCCTCCATTATACTTTTTCAGATACTGTACATATATCTTTGTATTTTCTAATGGAAAAGCAAACTTTATTGCCTTTATTTTACTCCCTTTGTACCTGGTTAGCTCATGGCCATTTGGGGTGAGGCTTACTTTATACTTAAATAGATCCTTCCTCTGTACCACCTCACACTAATATATTACCCTCAAAATGTTACTTTCCTTTTCCTGCCTGATGAAGAAGCTTGTGAACACTGAAGGCTAGTATGATTAATTTTATAGCTTTGGGTGGTTTTGAAAATGTATTACCACATATGAACTTTGGAAATGATGTATTGATGATATATGATATTTTTTCTAATTTGTTCTATCTTTTCTAATGTTACATGAATATTTCTTTTCTAAAGAAGTGCCAAACAGAAAGAGCAATAGCAGTATTACTCTAGCTATAACTCTGTTCCCCCCCCTTTCTTTTTTCTAGGTTCTTAACCCTATAAAATTCTGACAGTTCTGAATATTGCTACTCATACTATTTTCCAGTCTGGTTGGATTATGTAGCAGCTTTCTGTTGTTCTCCTTGCATTTTCTTTTTCTCCTTTCTTATATGTAATTATTTTCATCTGATTGCTTCTTCCATCATCATCATTACCATCACCATTAGCATTAATATCCCAGTTACTGGATAAAGTGGCTTACAAATTATTAAAACATGTACAGATTAAAAACTATGGAAAATGTCATTTTATATGTGTATATGCATAATGTATATTATAATTCCAAATTTAAACATAGATTGTTTTGGATAGTATCACTAACTTTGCTTGTTATGCTTCTTAATTATCAGTTGTTTCTCAAGGTAGGAGTGAAACCTGAATTTTAACCTAGAAAACAAGTGTCTGCCCTAAAGGATATATTCAAAATTCATCCCCAGAACTGCTGACAAGAATTGCTAGTGACTGCAGAAGCATTAATGAAGGGACTGGTGAATGTTTCTGATTTCATTACCATCAGTCTTGGAAAAAATTAACCATTAAAATTTCTCTGTCAATATGTTGAAAATATGTAATGGTTTGAGCATTGTATTACAACTCTGGACACCAGGGCTCAATTTCCTGCTCGGCCATGGAAACCCACTGGGTGAACTTGGGTGAATCACACATTCTCAGCCCTGGAAAACCCTGTGAACAGTTTGGCTTAGGGTTGCCATGAGTTGTAAACAACTTGAAGGCACATAACAACAAAAACAACAACATCAAGAATATGATGATAATGATCCTAGTGAATATTTTTGCCTAGTGGTTGTTTTGAGGATTTTGCCTGAACAGATGTATGCAACAATATACAGTGCAATCCTTTTTATGTCTACTCAGGAAAAAATCACACTAATCTTAATGGAGCTTACTTCCAGATAAAGGTACATAGCATGGGGAAAATGATCCCCAACTATCTGGGGAGACTGTTGTTCCCCAGGCTAGGAATGGAGAGAATATTTCTAATAATAATAATAATAATAATAATAATAATAATAAATTTTATTTATTTGAAGACTTAAAGGAGAAAACAGTGAAAGAGGGGCTTCTCAAGTATGCAGAAACCCCAATAAGTAGAATCTTTCTCAAGCCCCTTTTCTTTGTTTTTCCCCACTCTTTGAATAGGCCTGACAATTGCATTCCCACCACACCACACCAGCCCAGACTCATCCTTCTTCCCACTCCCTGCATGGCCATATAATGGCTGGCAGGACAGATGAGGCAGAAGGAGGAGAGTCCCCACCAGTATAGCCCACACACTTTGATAATAATCTAAGGAGCTAGGAGCAAAGGAAATTTGGGGCCTACAGGAAGAGGAGGTAGCAGTCACTGAGGACACACTGTGAACCTTTGGGATAAGGTAAGACTATGCTGATCCCAGTGACTGCTAAATAGGAGATAACATCTGTTGAGAGTGCTTTGATGGTGCATTCCGGCATGGCAGGGGGGTTGAACTGGATGGCCCTTATGGCCTCTTCCAACTCTATGATTCTATGACTCATTAAGCACTTGGTATCTTATTAATCTTCCAGCAGCTCCCTGGAGTCTTTGTTGCTTGCAACTATTATATTGTGGTGACTGGCAGTACTCTTCTTTCTTAGTAATTTCTTGACCTTGAACTGGCTATGATTGATAACTCTGCTTTACTCCTTGTTGGCTTCATTTATCTGGACTACTGACTTCCTGTAATGACTTTTGGACTGGTTGATGACCACCCCCATGTTTCTCCCTTTATCTTGCTGGATAACCTGTGAATGACCTGGCTCTTTCACACCAGCCATCTGATTCCTGGATTACTTGCTGATTGGAACATAGGACACCTAATCTGCATAAAGTTTGGGTTGTTGCTCCCTCAGTGAGTCCTTCAAAGTTCTGGCTGAGAGCAGGAAAGATAGGTCCCTGTATCTCAAACCAATTATTCCCTGAAATTGTTTTCTTCTCCCATGGCATTCCTTGCATGGCTCCTGGAAGTAAAAGCTATGACCATCAAACTTCCCAGGGAATGGACTTAGTGAATGAAGCCTGTTTTCTGGCCAAATGGAGAAACTTCACCTGGTGCTTTGCCCAAGGACCTGATGATGATGTGAAAAGACATGGCAATGCCTCTAGACTACAGGTGGCAGATTCTGCCCTCCACTGATTTTAGCCCCCCCCCCCCCCATTCTATGGAGTAAATTCTACTGGAGTAAATTCTACTGGAGACAATGGCGCTTGCTGCAGAGAATAAACAAACATAGAGTACAACTAAGGAGTTGGGTAAGGAAGGATTGTGGCCTGATTTTAGAAGTCCAGAATTTTTCAAGGCTTCCCAATTATTTGAGATCAGATTTTCTCTATATATTAACTCATAGTTTGCATTCAAGGAGAGATAACATCACAACATGTTTATAGTATGTGGGTTGTGATTATGTCTGTGGCATAATTGAACCTCTACTGAGGCCTTCAGTTTGAAAATGTTTTTTTAAAATGTTTTATTAAACCTAGAAAATCCGTAAAGAATAAATTTAAACAGATGACAGAAGAGAACAATTTCTTATTAACAAAAACATTTTGCAGTTGCAATTGGAAAGTTAGTTTAATTACACTGGATCTTGATTTAAAAAATTCAATATATATATCACACATGCTTGATTCTCTTTTAAAACAAGGAGTGTGCCCCCACACTTTGTTTTTGGGAATTTTTTTAAAACTACTGGAAGATTCCACAGGAGAGACTTCTGCAGCCTCAAGAGGGCTTGGGGAATGGAAAACAGCTCCTAGGTCCTTACTCCTGATGTGGACAGTGCAAAGATAAATGAACTGCCAAGAGTATGGTTTAACTCAACATAAGGTAGCTTCCTATGTTCATATCCAGCCAAATTCTAGCAATGTATTTACATAAAACATTCTGAGGCCCTAAGCAGATGAGCAAAAAGTGCCAGCTTCAGGCCACTTTGGGGGCAGGGTATGCAGACACCACATGCCCCCAAAGTAGCCAGAAGCCATGCCAGGGCATGCCGAGCAGGGAAAAGCTGCTCCTGCCAGTGTCCCATTCAGAACCACGTCAGTGGCCCACTTCTAGAGTGGGCTATCCGGTTGTTATGGTCCTGTGTCAATTAGGGTCTGACTGGAGCTGGAGCACCTGGTCTGCTTCACCCCTGAGTTATTTTTTCCTAGTTTTATCACATTCATTTCATTAGTCATTCTTGTAATGTAAATTTGTACTTACTTATACACTGCACTCTTTTTCAACCTCAATAAATTCCTTGTTGCTGTTGTGTGTCTTCAAGTCATTTCTAACGTATGACTGCCTTAAGGCAAAGCTATCACAGGATTTTCTGGGTCTGAGATTGTGTGACTCAACCAAGGTCACCCAGTAGATTTCCATGGCTGACCAGGGAATTGAATCCTGATCTCTAGTGTCATAGTCCAATGCTCAAATCACTACAACATGCTGCTGTATACCATGAACTCCTTAGATGCAGCTATAGAAGCCATAGCCTTGAGTTTGCAAGACCTGAGTAGGGTTGTAGATGACCAGGATTTATGAAGATCTTTAATTTGTAGAGTTGCCCACAAGTTGAAGCTAACTTGATAGCAAATAAAAACAACTACAAATTAAAAAGGAAATAATTAATTTAATAAACTCCTGCCAAGTATCAGCTATTTATATATGTATTTTGGGTGATATATATATATATATATATATATGGCAAACAGTGAATGCAAAAAGGAAGCATTCCAGATCCAGATCAGCAAATCTCTAGAACTCAAGGATTCATGTTAAATAGATTATGACAATTGTTGGTTTTAATTTTTCCAAATTTAGTAACTATTTGACAGTTTCTTAGGTTGGCAAATTAATCATTTTACAGTGTTACAAAACTGTCTCCCTAAAGAGACTGAAATTCTATTATATACAGTCCACCTACTGGGTTTGCTCTGTAACTTTGGTTGACTGAAGTTTGACATCTTTCCAATTAGAGAGGATTTTTAAAGGAACTATTGCTGTACTTTTACTGAAGTTCATTTACTTCAGGACTCAATATTTTCCACAATTTTGCAAGGATATTATAGGTATCTTTGATTGCAATTAAGATGCTAATTATTTCAGTATTAAATATACAAGGAAAGATTCATGCATGGTTTCATTTTCAGCAAAACAATTAAGTGCTTGAAAAAGACAGACATGTTATTGCTCCCAGCTCACCTCTGGTCAAAGGATTTGCACAGTGGTTCACTAATTGCAAATTAATGCAAATTGAAATCAGTCCCAAAGTTTCTAAATCCTAGTAAAATCTGTGGGAATTCAAAATGTCCTGGCAATTTCAACTCTAAAGTTAAAATATTCTGGACATAGGAGACATCTTAAGAACTTTACGTATGTTGCTCAGAGCCCAGTTTTCAGATATAAATGTTACCATGATTATAATCAGAACACCAGAAATGTTTTTATGGTGCTGGCTTTGGAGGGAGGAAGGAGCTCAAGACTAGTGGACAGGCTATAATAAATGTTGCTTACTTGCAGATGTATATTTTGAATGCCTGCTTATTTAAAGGGTAAAATAAGTCTGTCAAATATTTATTATCAAGCCAGAAATCTCCCTGGAAGCCAAGATGGCAAAACTGAGGATTTCATACTTCGGACACATCATGAGAAGGGAAGACTCATTGGAATAACAATGTTAGGAAAGCTGGAGGGAAGTAGAAAGAGAGGAAGACCACATGCTAGATGGATGGTTTATTAAAAAGGACATGAGTATGGGGTTGCAGGAATTAAGAAGAGCAGTGGAGGACAGGGTCACCATGGGTTGAGATCGGCTCAAAGGCAGTTAATAACAACAAACACCAAATATTTACTCAATATTATTAAACTTAGGGGGGTTGCAGACTGCCAGAAATAGTGCAAACTGAGTCCACTTTTAGGGTTAGGGTTAGAGTTAGGGAATCATGGCAATTGTATTTTATTGTGGCACTAGAGCTCTCTGACAGAGAAGGCTCAATGTCTCAGAAAAAACAACAACAATTCCCATGATTCCCTAGCACTAACCCTAACCCTAAAAGTGGACTCAATTTGCACTATTTCTGGCAGTCTGCAACCCCCCCCCCCCCTTAGTATCATAATAGTTATAGTACATAGAGCACAGTCCATGCTAGCCAACTCTTAAGAGGGACTAGATTCATGGGACTTATGCAGCTTGCTTAAACACAGTAACTGCCACATAAATGAGACACATATCTATGCAAACCATTACCACTTCATTAATCCTCATAAAAATTTACAACATTCTGATGTCTTAAGTAGAATTTTTTCAGTGAGTAACAAACAAACAAACAAACAAACACAACAAGAAGAAGCTATGTTTACCTATGTCCCAAGTGAATGGTTTTTTTTCCATTTCCTTCTTTCCAATGACATACCAAATGCAAGCCATCCAATGAGCTAGCAATGCAAACATAGACATAAGAAGTGTCAGAACAATGGTGCTGTGCTGGGAATAACGATCCAACTTCTGAAGAAGGCGTAAAAGACGCAGCAATCGTACGGTTTTGAGAAGATGGACAATGGACACCTAAAACAATAAGAAGGCAAAAGAAGACTCAGCTGTCTTTCCAAACACAGTTGAACTTGCTTCACTCCTGTCAAGCTATAGAAACTTGTAGTGCCTGCGGTCATTTAAGTCAGGAATATGTTAGAACAGATGGCAGATGTACATACCCTCTAACTGTTCCAATTCCTATTAATCCTCTGTTGTCCTACTTTTTCAGCTGCTATAAAAATGTCCCAGATTCTCTCTTTTTCCATTAAGCCCCTTTGTTTTCAGCTTACTTCAACTGCTACAAATTGATAGCTTGAGTGTTCTTCCTCCTTAATAACTTTTGTAATTAAGGAGAAAATCCTATTCTTTAAAAGGTCTGGGAGAAGCCCAGTTCATGTACGGGATGACTACTGCCCGGAGACAGAGCTGTGTGATAGTATCCATCCCTGTGCATTTACATCCCATGCCTAGCACGGGATCAAAGCACCATGCAATAAACTCCATCTTGATCATACTCTGATGTTGCCTAAATACATGTATCAGTTTTCATCTATGAAATGTTGAAACGTATGGAACTGTTAGATTTTTTAAAAAAAGATGGGCCCTGCTAGGGTATGCAAAATCTTGAGTTAGGTAATGGATTTTTGTTTGTTTGTGTTTGGAAGGATGAGATCTGTAACTGAATGTAGTATATGAAGCCAATGTAGTCTATACCTCATCTTATAATCTTTCACTAATCTTGTGAACAGATAACCACTCCATGTATTGGCAGCTGCTACCCCATTAAAGAGGCACTAATTTCCCATGATTTGTTTGGTGGGGGGAACACATATCATTGTACCACTTATTCAGGCTATTGCCACACTTAAACTTACTACATTTTTATTTTTTATTTTAATTTTGTTTAAATCTGGTTGCTTGCCTTGATGGCATACCTTAATATTTTTTAAAAAGAGAAGATAATATTGATTTGGTCTTGTACAACCCCAGCTATTTCTCATTAGTGTTGAAATATCTCAAGGATTTCACTCCTTCTCTAACTTTGTATTAAGACATAGGTAAAGCTGTAGTTGTGCACATTCAATATTATTTTGAAGGCACCCATAATCTCGAGATTAGGATGCATTTGTACAGTTGGCTTTCATTAGCTGTGGACTTGCCATCTATGGATTCAAGAATCCATGGACAGGAAGCCTGCATTGTCCCCAATGGGGGCATGAGCACGTGGTCATGCTGCCATTAGGGACAGTCCCAGGGACACCAGAAGTTCCTGTTCCCATTCTCTTGCTCGGTCTTGAGCCAAGTGGGAGGAGGCTGAGGGGAGCCGTTCCACTGCAGGATAAGAGCTGCCAAAAGGGACAGTGGTAGCAGCAGCAGCAGCCACTTTGTCTACTCCAGAGTTTTCCTGTCCTGGTAGGAAAGGATTCTTAATCTCTCAAAGTTCTGTTGTCCCCAATGGCAGCGTTGTCCAATGGTGTTGCTGCTATTGGGGACAACAGAACTTGAGCATCCACAGATTTTAGTATCCGTGAGAGGGAGTCCAGAATGGATCCCCTGCAGATACTGAGGTCTGACTGTATTCAGTATATGTATGATGTTTTCTTAGGCAAAAAGGGACAAACTGAATTGAAAAGTAGGAAAAATGACAAGACTGTACACTGTTAATATAAGGCAGCTGTGAATTTCTCATAGATAGTGATAAAAAGCATTGTATGATCATCCCACATACTAGCCACTCCCAGTCAAAACACTGACAAAATAGAGTAAAATAGAAATTGTTATTATGTTATAAAAAAATCTATCACCACTTCAACAAACCTTTACAAAAATTGCAAGATAATCAGAGGATAAGACATTCTTTGTGATGGAAAACTCTGGGAGGGTCCTATGTGAGGTTTATGTTGTATTCTTCTTAGTGTCAATTCAAAACTTTTTTTTTAAAATTACACTTGAACATTGAATTTTTCAATGTTGGTGTAGACCCTAGAATCCTAAAACTTGTTTTTGCCTTTTTTATTCATTAGTCACGTTTGCCATTTGAACCACACTTGATGTTACTTGGCCATACGTGTCCCAGTTTTCATGTGAAATGTTGGAGGGCATGTGATCTAAATATTGGGGACATTGTGTCCCTCCTTTCCATGGAAATTTAATTATTTATAATGGCACCCTGACAGGAATGAGCTGATTTTTTAAATAAAAATTAAAACATTATCTCATATTAGACAATTAATAAATGTTAAACATACATCCACACCCTTGCTTGAAATAAATTACAACCATTTACTGGGATGAGCTGAAAGTTATGAATGATCTTTCTCTTTCATACACACAGTCAGACCTACAGGACTGCTTTAAAGGCCACTGAAAACTCCTACTTTAGAATTTTCCAATTGTTTTACAGATGACACATTCTAGAACATGGATAAAATGATTGAACATTTGTTTGTGATTCAGATTAAAATGCTTTAAGCTCTGTGTCAGATTTGGTTCAGTTTATTTTTACTCTGTTAGGAAAACTGTTAGAATTTACTCAGATTTGTGAGTCATGTTGAGTTGTGGTCACTGCTTTTATTTTATTTTAAGCATTTACACTCATGCTTAAATACTCATGTATTTATACTTCATATATATAAGGCTCCAAGAGCAGCATACAAATTGTTAAATAAGTCCCTGCTCTCAGACTTACAAGCTAAACAAGAAAAGTTAGTCAAGGAAAAGGGAATAGCAGGGGAAGAGAGGATTAAGGTTATCGGATGCTGACTGCTTCTCTGAGACCAGAGCAATGGCAGCTGGAATATGGCAAGAGGGGTTCTCATTAGTCACTAGGGCCCAGGCACAATGGAGCTGTGTTTGGTTGTTTTCTTCAGTGACCAGAGCTTTCACATGGTTGGAAAGATACAACACTAGTAAGTACTGTATATAGGAACCACATGGATGATGATATATTGTCCTGCATTGTGCACTACCATACATGTGAAATGACTTCCATAGGGCCTTGTATTAAACACACACCAGACACATACTTCTATATTCTACATGCTGCTATTCTTCTAAGTACAATACATGTAATTCAGTTGCAGTAAATATTCTTCTTAATCTTACCATCACTATACTTTTGCTGACTTTGCCCTGAGCTATTTCACTTTTTCTTCTGCTTAGTTTTGGACTAGCCAATGTAGGAGGATGAGGTGCTTGAGACTATCAGTAACCTGGTGGAAAGGGTATGCTATTCATGGTAAACATAAATACAGTTGGCCCTCCATATCCATGGATTCCCTATCCACAGATTCAAGCATCCATAGCTTGAAAGTATTTTTTTTTAAATATAAATTTCAAAAAGCAGACATTGATTTTGCCATTTTACACAAAATACACCATTTTACTATGCCATTGTATTTAATGGGACTCAAGCATCCACGGATTTTGGTACTCATGGGGTGGGGGTTTCCTGGAACCAATCCCCAGCAGATACTAAGGCCTCACTGTAATGATCTGCCATGTTTCCATTGAATCAGTAAGTCTATTCTAGTTGGATTTCGGCCATAAAAATCAGCTTCTGCATTTTAAAATTTTATTATAACATTACTCTGATCTTAATGTGTAATGTAACCTAAACCTCTTGTCAAGTCTCTTGTGGCCACCAGCAAACTCATATGCATATGTATAAACTATCAAATTCAAATTTATAATAACTGTAGGTTTTGTTATGCTAATAGTATTTTTATTAAATGCTTAGTATTTCATCTAGCCACCACCAACTTTAAAAAAATAAGAAAGCCTCATGGTGCCCTTTGCACTACATGTAGGACTGTCAATAAAAAAACTCAGCACTTCAAATGGCTTTCATCTCATCACTGAAACTTTTAAAGAAACTAAAACCCAGGCTTCATGAAACTTTCATTTGTGTGCAAAACATTAATGGTGGCCTAAGGCAGAATAATTTTCTGAGTGAATGGGCTTGGTTATATTGTACATGAAGATCTTTTGATACAGGAGAGTATTTAAAGCATTGAAAAGGATAAGCTTGAATGATCTCCCCTAACATAGGGCCTTTGCAGACTGCTAGAAATAGTGCAAATTGAGCCCACTTTAAGGGTTAGGGTTAGGGAATCATGGGAACTGTATTTTATTGTGGCCCCAGAGCTCTCTGACAGAGAAGGCTCAAGGTCTCAGGAAAACAACAACAACAACAATTCCCATGATTCCCTAGCACTAACCCTAACCCTTAAAGTGGACTCAATTTGCACTATTTCTGGCAGTCTGCAAAGGTCCATAGTGGTTTACAGATCTGAGACAACATCATGTGGGCCTGGGAAGCATCTTGCACTTCAGCAAAGTAGGGCATATTATTTCAAAGCCCATGAAATGCTATCATTTCAATACATCTGAGGGAAATTTCAGAAGCAAAATCTGACAATGTTTGAAAATCAATGTGTTAAGGTCATTTTTAAATGGGATTTTTATATGATTTTGTGAATGTTTAGCTGTATTGAGATTAGTGGCTTATTTATTGGCTCAACTTGATATCCCAAACTGTGTCCCAAGAAATGTTGATTATTTTTGGAGCTTTCACAAGATTTCTGAAACTTGCCAAACCCTCTTGAAAAGTGAAAATACCATACCATACCAGTTTATTGTGAATTAATAAACAGCCATTATACATAATTATAAAAGGGGGGGTCGATAAAATTCAAATTCCTGCTAATTAACCTTTAAAAGAAGTAGTTTTTCATACCCCTTTCAACTTTACAGCACATATTTGTAAAGCCTTCTTAAGAAATTTTGATGCTCTAAAAGATATATATCATACTTCTCTGCACCAGACAACAAAAAACAAGCCTTTGCAAGAGATGCTCTTCCCTTCAGTGATCTTAGCAAAAGATAAATGTAGTTTCTAAGATCATTGTAAACAGAGCATTCAAGCAGCATATGAATTGTATCTTCCATTGACACCGAATTACAACTACATCCTCTCTCCTTCTTAGGAACCCATCAAATCTGCCAATGGAAGAACATTTAATCTTACCAGTGTGAAGACACCGATCCAAAAAACTCATGTTTATATACCACCAAAATTAATTAGTCTTCAGTTAATTGTCACTATCCCACTGTACTGATTAAGGGTGATTAACCCCCTAAGCAGACGGCTTAAAGGGCCGTCTTGGGGGCAGGGAAGGGGAGGGGCAGCCGCACGATCGGCGCCCCAACCTCTTACCCAGGTTGTCCTTGGAGCAGCCGGCCCTCTGCACGGCCGGCGCTCTGAGGAGGACCTCCCGCCGCAGCATTTGCATGCGCTGCGGTGGAAGAGTCAGCGAAGGTGCGCCACAGCCTTTTGCGGCGCACCTTCATCGACTTGTGAAAGGAGCACCAATTTAGCGCTCCTTTCAGGGGCGGCGAAGCTGCGCCGCGGGACCGAGGCGTGGGGATGCCTCGGTCCCGCGGCGCAGCTTCCTGGGGTGGCCCGTGGCCGCCCGTCTGCTTCCCCCCTGACTTTCTCTGCATTTACCATAATCTACATAAAATGGGTTATACATGGGACATTACAGCATTTTAAACTTTATCAATGTTTTGTTAAATATTTCCACTTGCCCTAATGAACATTTTGTAAACAATAAAAATTATTACAGATTTTTGTTTAGCATTTGCAGTACATGTGTGGAGTATGGTTCACTTAAAGCTATAGAGCGCGTGCTCCCCTCAGATTGCCAGACTTTGCATTCAGTACTACTGTATATACTCATGTATGAGTCTAGAAATTTTAGTCAAAAAATTGACCCAAGAAATCTGAGTTGACTTATCCACTGATCAATGTAAGTACTGTACCTCAATTCTCATGAAAATAGAAACCATTGCCTAGTGAAACGCAAGAGTGTAATCTGTCCTGGAAGCACTGACCTCCCTCTACTCTTTCATACATCCTTCAGTGTGAACACAAACAGTTATGCCTCCTGCAACTTTGTAAGTTCTTTGGAATTGTTTTCCTTTGCTTCATCCTTTAGATCCTTTGTTACATGACCCTAAGTCTTAGTCTCAACATCCACAGGCCATATCAAAATTAATAATTTTGGCCCCAAAATCTGCCCTTGACTTATACATGAGATCGACTTATAGTCAAATATATACAGTAGATGTTTTCCAATAATTCCTTGAGCACTAGTAGTAAAATAATTTCACACACTTGAAACTGCCTAAAAGGTGCCTTCAAGAGTACAGTGAACACATATATCATAATTTGTGCTTTTCTTTAGCCTGCTTAGAGCAAAGTGTTTATTCACAAAAAAGGAGAGCTTGATATAAGTACCACTGGTAGAACAGAAAGGCCATACTTACCACATTGACATTAAAAGCATAAAGAAGATCAAAAGGAAGCGCAGCAATTAAATCAATGATGAACCACGTAGTCACATAGTGGATACAAATAGATCTTGCTTCAAATATTACTTGACCAGACTTGCTGACATATGTTGTTCGGAAATTTAAAATAATATCTGTTTGACAAAGAGAAAATAAATTGTCAGAGACTGCCCTTACTTTTGCAAAATGATAAGCTGTGAATGAACAAACTTGGTGGATATTTTCCATATTATCTTCAGGAAAAGTGTCAAAAGCAATATACATGAGAAAGCCATTATATTTTTACTACAGGATATTTTAACTGGAAATTAAAAGTAGTAGGAAGAGAAGTAAATCTGATTCATAACTGCAACAACACAAACCTAAAAGGGTAGAATATACTGTTTCTTGAAAGGAGGCTAAATGTGGCGAGCCAGTTTCATTTTATTTTCCAAAATCCCCATTTGACTGATCATATGCATTTATATTCACCTACATACATATCTAGTGCATAGATGTATTACAATTCATACCATTAAATATATTGCTCTTTGAATATATTTCAAAGAATCATTTGAAGGGTCTAGTGTTCTTTGGCTCTGTGCCTCCTCAATAATTACCAGCTTCATTTTTCTAAATGGTTCTCTTGCCACTGCTATGGCCACCACACTTTTGTACTTCTTCCTTTACTTCATTTTAGCTTTAAACTGTGCATAAGAACTTCCCAGTCATTGTATGTACTGTAATTTCAAACCAGAGGTTTTGCTGGGAAAGAAATATTATAGCTTCCTAGATAAATAAAAATTCCAGTTTCTATGTATGGCTGTGAAAGCTGGACAGTGAAGAAAGCTGATAGAAAGAGAATAATTTGAAATGTGATGCTGGAGAGGACTGCTAAGAAGACAAATGAATCGGCCCCAGAGCAAGTAAAGCCTGAATTCTACCTAGAATCCAAGATGACTAAACTGAGACTGTCATACTTTGGCCATATCATGAGAAGACATGATTCCCTAGAAAAGACAATAATGCTTAATAATGTAGAAGGCAGTAGGAAAAGAGGAAGATCATATTATAGATGGATACACTCACTCAATCAAGGAAGTTATGGCCCTGAGTCTGTAAGACCTGAGCAGGGCTGTCGATGACAGGACAAGATCTCTCGTTCATGAGGTCACCATAAATCCAAGTCAATTTGATGTCAGGTAACAACAGCAAGATAAGTGTGAGTTGCATAACACACACACACACACACACACAGCACATACACCACTGTAACCTATGAAAATATTTCCCAGTTTTCTTCAGTGTAAGTAGTTCTGTACATCATATATATTAGATCTCCATCCACTCAAATATAATTATGACTATTTGGGTAGAAAGGATGCAAAAATTCATGGGCACAGTAGTGACCATAAAAATTGGGTATGGCTAAAAGATTACTGAAGAGATCAGAAGCATATATCTGCTGTTCCCATATTACTTTTGAAAGGAAGGAAAGACCAAAAACACACCAGTGAGAACAGGATCTTAGCAGCATAGTCAGGCTTCCATCTGTCCTTCTTTCTAACCTGGCTTCTCATTTGATGAATACAGAACTGAATGTTATTCAAATCAATACATATTTTACTCCAACCTATAAGTTTAGGGAATTTCTTTCTATTTATCTTTGCAATACTTTTAACTGATCTGATGATGCTTACCAGAGAGGGACACAAACAATTGGGTCTAACTCTTTTGGCTGAGGATATTGTTTCTGTTGGGAAACATTTTGTGAATGTGTTTGTAGTCCTTAACTTAGATTAGTTTTACTCATAAGTCATGACAAATTCAACCCACTGATTCCAGTGAGGCCAATGTTTATTTAGAAGTCCCTCTGCATGCAATGTGACCTATTCAAGAGCAAGAATATACAGAGTTGTGCTCTTTGTCACAACTAACATTAGAAAGATTAGAGCCGTTAGGCATAGTTCATTATGCATTATACTCACAAGCTGAATTTACCTCAAAATAACATCTATATTTCATGTTTTTAATAGCCTTTTCTGAAGAATAAATAATATAGGATATTCACCTGTGTAATTTATCAGTATCAAAACATTGCATTTATTTCATATGAAAAAAGCTGGTGAAAGCTATTAAATAAATAGTCACAAGCATTTTCAAAGTGATATTCCCTACAGCTCAGTTAAGACTTGCTCAAAATATTAAAAGCTGAATTGGCCAAAAGTATGGGAATGGTGGGAACAAATAAGACAAGGACTTGTACAGTGTGTTTCTGTACTTGACATTCCCCATGATAAATCCTTTTGACATGGCATGCTAGAACATGTTAAAATACAAATAAAAGTTCAGACCCTGACAGTTGTCTCAATTATTTTCGTGTTTTACAAGAAGAGGGCCACATATTGCCCTTAAGCTACACATACAGATTTTATTGATGTTAGGGAGAACATTGCTCTAACTTAATCTACAGGATGTCAAAGGTATTTTTCTTTAAGCTGAAGGTGGTGATGTTATTTTATTTTTACTAAATGAATATATTGCATTGTGTTTTCAACCATTATGCGTTGCTTGCATTTTACAGTTTCAAGCCAGTTGTCTCAGTCAGAAACATGGACGTCTATCTGTTTTTCAGTCTGCATATATTCCATTCTGCAGCATGCATTCCATAGAGGATGAACCTGCTAGATATGTGTTAGTTTTCCCATCAGTTAACTCAAAATTACAGAGATAAAAAATAAATAAATAAATTTTGCAAAGCTCCCTGCCACCCCCCCCCCCCCATGTTTATGAGCATCTGAGAGAGGAATTGTAGCTTCTCTCAAATTGTATAAGCACAGATATGGTTACAGTTTAGCAACAATATGACAACTCACATCTTGTTTGTTCACTACTTCTTTTTTGTGTATCAGCCATGAGGCTGGAGCGAGACTGAGCACTGGAGAGATGAATAAGTAGGAACACCACAGTTGCTGCCTCAAAGATGGAAGCCAGTGACTGGAAATAAAAAGTTTTGGGTTTTGAAGGTAATTGGATTTTGGATTTCCAAGTTAGGGGTGCTCAACTATACAGAGTGGTTTGGGATATAAAAAGTCCTCTGCTCTAAACTTCTTACATTGCATCATTTATTTAATAGGACACACTTTTTGATAAACTGTTTACCTCTACCTTTTAAATTCAGTTTATAAAATGTGGGTGATATTCTGCATATATGCCAGAAAAATGGCACATAAGATCTGAAACATTTCAAGATCCCATATGCTTTTTAACCACTATATTGGGGGTCATCAACTGCAAAAGGCTAGAGCGGTTACAATAGCCCCCCATACACCATAAGGGGAGGGGCTACTAGCAAGCCCTCATGACCCTGGTTAAAACTTCCTTCAGCTTGGCTGGTAGTGAAGCATGATGGGAATAGTAGCTTGTCAGAACCTGGAGGGATGCAGGTTCCCCAACCTGCTCTTATGCATTAAAAAGAGCAGCCCTTTAAAATGGTTTGAGAGCTTCATCTCATGCAAAATACAATAGCTGGAATTATGAGCTCTGCAACCTAAACATCATTTGTTGTTAACTGCCATCCCATCAACATCGACATATGGTAACCCTATCAATGAGAGATCTCCGAGTGGCCCTATTGCCAACAGCCCTGCTCAGGTCTCCTTCACTGAGTCTATCCATTCTTGCAGACTTGGGGTCATGACTTCCTTGACTGAGTCTATCCATCTGGAATGTAATCTTCCTCTTTTCCTATTGCCTTCTACCTTACTAAGCATTATTGTTTTCTCTAGGGAGTCATATGTGGCCAAGGTATGACACTGTCAATATAGTCATCTTTCAGGGAGAGTTCAGATTTGATTTGCTCTAGGATCCATTTATTGGGTCTTTTTAGCAGTCCATGGTATTTGTAGAACTCTTCTCTAGCACCACATTTCAAATGAATTTATTTTATTCCTGTTGCTTTCTTCACTGTCCGGCTTTCACAACCATACATAGAAATGGGAAATATAATGGCATGGATAATCCTAATTTTAGTGTTCAATAATATATCTTCACACTTCAAGATCTTATCTGAATCCATCATAGCTATCCTTCCAAGTCCTAGCCTTCTTCTGATTTTCTGACTGCAGTTTCCATTCTGATTAATGACTGAGCCAAGATATGGAAAATCTTGAACTATTTCAAAGTCTTCATCATCTGCTTTAAAATTATGGAATCAACTGTGTTCATTATTTTTGTTTTCTTAATGTTCAGCTGTAAACATGCCTTTGCACTTTGTTCCTTGACTTTCTTCAGTAATTGTGCCAAGTCTTTACTATTCTCTGCTAGTAGTAGGGTGTCATCTGCATATCTTAGACTGATGCTCCTTCCTCTATTTTCATACGTTCTTTCTCCAAGTCTAATCTTGCTTTACATATTTTGGCATACAAATTAAACAGATAGGATGATAAGATGCCTGACCTACGTTCTGTCTTGACAGTAGCCTGTTCTGAGTACAGGTTAAACATCAGGGCAATCAGATGTTGTGATCACTTATTTAATAGCATTCCATAGTTTTTCATGATCTACACAATCATAGGCTTTGCAATAATTTACAAAGCACAGGCCATACCAATTCTAAGTTATTTATTTATTTATTTAATATTCTGCCTTTCTTCCAACACAGGATTCAAGGTGGTGTACAATGCTTTATAAGTATAATACCATTTAGAACTTTTAGTACCAATGTTAAAACACTATTGGAGCTGAGCAGATGGGGCCAGGATAGCATGGGCTGAGCCCGTGCTATTCTGGCCTAGGTGCTCATCCGGATTGATTCATGTGCCATCCTAGGACCTGCTACCAGCATGCACTCATTACCTTGCTGCATCATTGCTCCAACTGAGAAGCCCGTTGCCACATCTGATGTGGAAATGGGTGCCTAGCACCCACGTGGTCAGGTGCCCAGTTTCCACATCAGACATGGTGATGGTGTGCCAAGGTAAGGCATGTAGCCAGGGTTTGCAGAAGAGTTTCTAGGAAACTTCCTGGCAAACCAGCATTCAAATTGACCCATGGTAAAGGCTGTTTACTCCGGGTCCGGACCAGATTCACTGGACTCATGTCTGGTCTGCCAGGATCTGGCCTGATCTCCACGGTTTGGACTGCATAATCTAAACAGGATGATGTGAGGTCAGAGGGAACATGGGCCTTTTGGCCCATGTGGACAACCCCTTAAACCAGGGGTAGGCAACCTTTCCCCTTTAAGGGCCGAGGGACTTCAGCTCCGAGAAGCCTCAGCCATGTTGGCCAATAGTCCCATGTTGGCCAATAGCTCCTGAGATTCTGGGAGCTGAAGTCCCTCGGCCCTTAAATATGCATAGGAAAACCCCCTAAAATGTGCAGTATACTTTTTAATGTTTCATTTTTTAAATTCTTAATACATTATTTAATCCCATGAGTTATTTGACCTTCCAGAAAGTTTAAAACAATGTTAAAATCGATACAAGGGGGGGCTTAATTTTAAAATGGGCCAAACCCTCAAGTCTTCTTAGAAATTACTATGTACTAGTTATGAGATATACACAATAAGAGAAGAGAGGTGATCAAAGAGGAGGAAACCATTTAGACATTTTGAAATATTTCTAAGTGTTCCCTTCTCTTATTATACATGTCATCTCATTTGCCTATGTGATACAAATCATAGCCACAGCTACAACACATGATGCTTTCGTAGTATCTTGTGGAGAGTTGTTAGACTGTAATTCTTATCAGCCCTAACTAGCATAATCTGTCAATGGTGAAAGAACTGGATACTTACAAAAACTGGAAGACCATATGGCCTCTGTCCCTGCTGTAAATAAAATCATTTAAATCCTGGGGGAGACACAATGCCTTTCTTATTTCACAGTTGTTCCCTGTAACTTTCCTTTATAGACAGGCACAGGCAATTAAACATGCCATAGACTCTCTGATTTTGCCTTATTTTACTCTTCAGTTCCCATGTGGTTGAAATCAATTCATTTTTCATTGGAGAAGAGAAAGGCAAATACTGTATAACTTGTGAAGTCTCCCCCCCCCCTTCCCCCGGCCGCAAGCCTATATATACTTACCTATGAGTAATCCCTTTTTTATTCAGTAGTTTATAATTCTGAGTAGACAAGCTTGTGCAGGATGCCAGTTTCCAATATGCAAACAATGGTTTTTCAAGGAACTAGTGTTATACCAACACTTAATGTTACTGAAAGGGCCACATAGGAAGTTTAGCAGGCAAAAACCACTGGCAGCTTCAATTTTTGTGCATAGAGGTGTGGAAATATCATTCTGGAATGTATACATTCAGTATCTAATGATAATATGGTTTGTGACAAGTATGTCAGGTTTTATAATTGCTTTTTCTCAGTCCTATTCCTTGATTTTCTTATAAATATATATAAGAGCTGAGTTCCTTTTGTGACCATCTATTATGCCAGTAGAGTGTTGCCACTGAAGAGCTTCTGATGAAAAACAATCAAAGCACTGGAACATTTTGACTGTGCATATTGTTCTTCACCCTTAGTAGACAATTCTTTCCAGTTTTAAACTTTTCTCTGCCAATGGCTTCATCCTCCACATTTTCTCTCTTCTTTGTCATCATCATTGAATAACTATTATTCTATAAAATCTACATTCATAAAAGATTAATTAGGCTTTACTTCCTGACCCTCTAGAAACCCACAAACATATTTAATTGGTTTCATTGCCACTTGTATTGTTTTGTTTTTCAGATACCATGATGAAGTGTGACTTTGATAGATTTCCTACAGACCTCCTGCAGTAAATTAACCCTAATCATTTTCACTTTCACTTTGTAGTTAATCTACATTTTTTCCATTATATTTTGAAATACAACTGGAACAACACTTGAAATTGGTTTTATTGGTCACATTCAACCCACAAATTGGGAACACTCATTATTATCTCCAAGAAAATGGTGATCAGCCATCATCCTTGTTGAGAAGAATCTAGTAAACAGTCTCTTTGGTTGGTTCTGGTAATGGAAAACATGACAGCAGGCCTGTACAACTCATTAGAAGGTTTCTGTACTACATACTTCTCCATACTTAAATTCTCTAATTATGAAATGATATATAAGCTAGTATATATAAACGTATAATCAACCTATTAAAAACAAGATTAAATATAATATTGTAACCAGAATGGCTATGTGGTTTCACATATATATTTTTAAACCCTTCTTCTTCAAATGTGTATTAAGCCAATAAGTGACTGTTTAGTTTTTATCTCTTTTTATTGTTTGCAGATTTAATTGCATTTCATGACACTATGGGGCAAAGCAGAAGGGCAGATTGCTCAAGGGTTGCATTGAACACATGCCATGGTTGCGAGGGTGCCTTCTCCAGTGGCCCCAAATAGGAACAGAAAAGATCTGCTTCTTTTGGGGTCATTTTTGGGCTGCCTGAAGTGGCCCTGGTGCAGTCCTAGTGCAGCCTCTGGGGGCATGCATCATGTAAATGCCATGCCCTCAGAGCGACTGGAAGTTGCCCCATCTGCCTATCTGTTTCAGGCCTATAAATTACAAAAGCCTAGAGAGACTGCTGATCTCCTGGGAGTCCTGGTGGAACAGTGGTTAAATGCATATACTTCAGCCATTCACAGCCACAAGGTTGTTAGTTTGATTCCAGACTCCATGGTCGACTCAGCTTGGCATCCTTACGAGGTTGCTAAAATGAGTACTCAGCTTGCTGGGGGCAATTAGTTTACACGTTGTAAACTGCTTAGAGAGTACTTAACTGCACTGATAAGTAATATAGAAATGTATTTGCTATTGCTATATTAATTGTTGTTGTTCCCCACCTCAATCCATGGGTATGCACAATTGCTCACTGATGATGATGATGATGATGATGAATTATTGTTATATATCAGGAGTAGACAATTATGGGAGGCTAGGGGACTGCCCTTGGAGATTTATACATACTATCATCTGGGGATGAGACTTTGAAGTCTTACTTATGTGCCATCATGCGGCAGATGTTATGAGTCCAAAAGTGTCCAAGACTAACATCACTGCCCAAACCGTTGATGAGCATTCCAGTTACTCACAAACTATGAGCTACTAACATGTTGAATTAATAGCCCTCAGTTTGTCACTTTGTTGGTGATAACTGCCATCAAGTTGACTTTGACTTACAGTGACTCCAGGGATGTGAGACCACCAGGCCACCTTGTCATTACCCACTCTGTTCAAGTCTTTCAGACTCAGCACTGTGGCTTCCTTTATTGAGTCTATCAATTTGCAATGGAGTATTCCTCTTTTCCTGCTGCCTTCTACCTTATCAAGCATTATTGTTTTTTCTATGGAGCCATGTCTTGCAATATGGATAAAATATGACAACTTCAGTTTAGTTTTGTTTCTAGGGAGAGTTCAGGCTTGATTTCTTCCAGGGCCCATTCATTTGTCTTTTTAGCACTCTGCAGTATCCACAGAATTCTTTTCCAGCACTACAAATGAGTTGATTTTCTTCCAATCTTCACTGTCCCTCTTTCACAACCAGACATAGAAATTGTAAATATGATGGTATTGCTAATCCTAACTTTAGTATTCATTGTTATATCTACACTTTTTTTTACCTTTACATTTTTTCAGTAATCTTCCAAGTCTGTGCTATTTTCTGCTAATAGTATGGTGTCATCTGTATATCTTAAACTGCTGATGTTCCTTCCTCCAGTTTTTGCCTGCTTCCTTTAAGTCTAATCCTGCTTTACGTAGAGTGATCTTATAGCGCCTTTGAGTCTAACTGAAAGAAAGAATATGGAAGCATGAGCTTTCGTAGACTTCAGTCTACTTCCTCAGATGCATTTATGTATTAGATTTTCAGCATAGAAGTTGGACAGATAGGGTGATAAGATGCAGCTTTGCCTGATCCCTTTGCCAATTGGAAACCATTCAATTTCTCCATATTCTGTCTTGATGGTAGCCTCTTGTCCTGAGTAGAGGTTACAATCAGATGTTGTGGCCCATCCATTTCTGTAAGAGTATTCCATAGTTTTTCACAATATATAAAGTCAAAGTCTTTGTTATAATCTCTAAATAACATGTTGGTTTACTTTTGAAATTCTTTGGTGTGCTTCATTATCAAATGCATGTTTGCAGTATGAGCCCTAGGCCCGAAGCAGATGAGCCCAAAGGGTAACACTGGGACTGTGCCAGCCCTGATCACACCAGGACTGTGGAGACCACACAGGCCTGCTTCTGAAGTGGGTCACCACTGCAATCCTGAACCCAGCCGCTGGCAGGAGCAGCTTTTTACTGCTCCTTTTTGTGCTGACTTTTCTGGCTTGTAGTGCTCTCCGCATGGCTTCTGGCCACTTTCAGGGCATGCATTGTATAAATGCCCCACCCCCAAAGTGGCTGAAAGCAGCTCTTTCCTGTCTGTCTGTTTCAGGCCCTAGTTCCTCTTCATTTCTTGAATCCAGCTTGGACTTCTGGTATTTCTTGCTCATTTTCATATAAAAATATCTTCTATTGATTTTTTTAAAAAAAGACTAGAACAGGGGTAGGCAACCTAAGGCCCGGGGACTGGATGCGCCCTCCCGAGGCCTTCGGACTGGCCCCAGGCCGGTCCTGCCGCCGCCGCCCCCCGCTGCCCGCCGCCGCCCGCCCGCCATGATGATATTGATTATTGTTGTTATTACTTGTTCTTGGGGTTTTCTTGGCAAAATCTCCACAGGGGTTTTGCCATGGCTTTTCTGGGGCTGAGAGAGTGTGCATGCATATTTTAAAATTGTTTTAATGTTGTTGTTTTTAAATATTTATTTATTTATTTATTTATGGTGCTTCTGCTCTCCAATTGTCTGAGGGACAGCAACCCGGCCCCTGGCTCAAAAAGATTGCCTACCCCTGGACTAGAAGGTCAGAGAGAAGCATTCAAGCCCAGCCTTCTTCCTGCTTGCTTGATTACTTTCAATGAGCTTTTCACATAGAGGAAAACTAAAATCACACTCTTGCACTCTAAAATATATCTCCACGGTCCCAGCTAGGAATCTGTCACTCATTTTACTTTGCAAATGTACACCAGTTTACATTTTACATGCTGCCTAACTCAGACAGTGTTCTCCGATCCAGACAGAGAATTGTGGACTGCTTTGAAGGTGCTACGTGCCCTGTAGCTCACTGAGAGCATCTTTGGAGATGAATGAGATAGAAGGTGATCAGGCTTTCTGGACAGCCAAATTAGCTAAAGAAAGGCATGGTGTAGTGGGAGGCACTGGCAACCCACTATACTTGTTTACCATGGCCTGCGGAAAAGGCAGGTATCTGGCTTTCAGCAGAGGCAGGCTTAATCAAGAGCTGCCTAGCCAAGACACTATGGAAGGGTGGTTTGGGAAATCCAATGCTGAAATGGTATAATACTGCCAAGCAGAGTATCCCACTCCACCAAAACTGAACAGGATCTCAGCTAGAGTGCACACAGACAAGCTTTCTGTTGCCACACATTTACATTAAAGTTTCAAAGAAACTCATATATTCTCTATCTCCTCTGTGTGTGTGTCTCCTCTGAATGAATGCTTGGAAGAAGGCTGGATGAAGAAAAACAAATTGAAACTGAATCCAGACAAGACAGAAGTGCTTACTATCTAGGATCCTAATCTGGAGCTGAAGGTGTTTCCATTAGTTCTGGATAGACTGTGTTCACCATTTGTGTATCTGTCTTTCCAAATATCAGCTTAGATACATGCAACATTCAGGAGTGCCTGTTTTCTACACCAACTGTGCCCCTTCCTAGAATTGGAGGATCTAAAGATGGTAGGGCATGTGCTGGTAACCTCAAGGCTGGACTTCTGTAATGCGCTCTACATTGGGCTACCTTTGTACCAAGTCCAGCTGGTTCAGAATATGGCAGCTAGATTGATTACGGTACATCCAGGAATGATCACATTACACAGATCTTAAAATCACTCTATTGGCTGCCAATTAGTTTCTGGGCAAAATACAAAGTGTTGGTTATTACCTTTAAAGCCCTACATGCAGGGGTTGGCAACCTACGGCCCAGAGGCCGGATCTGCCCCCCAAGGCCTTTGGACCGGCCCCAGCCCAGTCCTGCTGCCAATGCCGCTGTGCGCCGCCCGCTGCCGGCGCCATGTGAGTCGCGGTCGCCATTTTGTTTCCAAAATGGCGGCCATGACTCGTTTGCGTATGCGCAGTACTCTGGCACATGCGCAAATGAGTCACGGCGCCATTTTGGAAAACAAAACGGCAGCCGTGACCGCTTGTGCATGCGCAGTATGCCAGAAGTACTGCACATGCATGAGCAAGTGTGCACGTGCATGCATAGTACTTCTGGTGTAGTGTGCATGCGCATGAGCGCGTCTGCACACGTAGCGCCATTTCCCCCCCTCGGCCCACAGAAGACCTCGGGACCAGCAAACCAGCCCCAGGTAGGAAAAAGTTACCTACCCCTACCCTACATGGTTTGGGTCCAGGTTACCTACAGGATCGCCTTCTCCTGTACAATCTGCCCTGTACACTCAGGTCCTGTCAGAAATATTCTCTCCAACAAGCCAGGACTAGACTGGCAACTGTTTCCCAGAGGATCTTTTTTTCTGCTGTCCCTAGACTATGGAATGACCTGCCAGCATTCAAAACAACATTAAAAATGCATCTCTTCTGGCAGCCCTATCTAGTCAATTTTAAATCATGACTTTTTAATTTGTATATTTTAAAGAATATACTCATATGAGTGTATTTTAATGGTTTTTATAGTATTGTATTTTAACTGTTAATTTTAGGTGTTTTTTCTTTTTCTTTTTTTAAATTGTCTTTTTGTATTTTAACATGTTGAACCCCACCTTGTTCTTTGAGGAGAGGTGAGAAATAAATAAAAATATGTTGTTGTTGTTGTTGTTATGGGACATAAAGAGGAAACAATGACATAAGACAAAATAACATATGAAGTGATAATGTAACTTTTTTCATATGACAAAGAACATTTATGTGTTACTATTTCTCATTACTTTACCTGGAAAAAAGGCTTGGGGGATATTTTGAGGGTTCCCCCCAATATTTAGGATATTTTCTTCCTCGTTTGGGTGGAATTTAGCTCCTAAGGGGCTAAAATATAGAAAGCAGCATACAGAACCTCTATAAAAATATGTAACAGTAATAGGAACAAACTACCTTTTGGGGATTTCCACAATGAATTGCATAATGAATAAACATTTGGAAAAGGGAGGATTAAGTATCAAAAAGGTGTTAACAGCGGAATTTTAGCTCATCTAGATCCATGAGATAACTCATTTTTCTTTGTATAGGCCAGGGGTCCCCAAACTATGGCCCACGGGCCGAACCCGGCCCGCGAGGCCTTTGAACTGGCCCATGGCCGGTCCTGCCACTGCCGCGCGACGTGGGGTGCCATTTTGGAACACAAAACAGCGCCGGAATAGTGTGCATGCACGCACGATGCCGAGCTCCATTTTGTGTTCCAAAATGGCGCCCAGAGTCGTGTGCATGCATTTGGTGTCGCGCGCACATGCGCACTACTCCAGGCACCATTTTGTGTTCCAAAATGGTGCCTGGTGATGTGCACGCATGCACACTACTCCAGCACTGTTTTGTGTTCCAAAATGGCGCCCGGAGTTGTGCGCATGCGCACGTGATGCCAGGTGCATGTGCACGACTCCGGGCACCATTTTAGAACACAAAATGGCACCTGGCATCGCATGCGCATGTGCACTACTTGGGCACCATTTTGTGTTTCAAATGGCGCCCAGAGTCGTGCGCATGCGCTCACAACGCGGGCGCAGGCACATGACTCCGGGTGCCATTTTGGAACACAAAATGGAGCCTAAGTAGTTCGCATGCATGTGCGAGCGCGCCTCTGGCCCCCTGACAATCTGGGGGCCAGTGAACCGGCCCCTGGCCCCTGGCCCCAAAAGTGTGGGGACCCCTGGTATAGGCCATATGTAATGATCCTTTAGACTGCACTTAGCTTGCATATGTAAATATGAATGTTTATTTGGGAGAAAACTCCGTTGAACATGATTCAATGTTAACATGAACAAAGTAAACATGAACAAAATGAAGCTATCATCTTGGCATTTCTGAGAAATTTCTTTGTGTACCATAAAATAACTATAGTGATTTTTAAAAATATCATTCAGTTTAGCATAGTAAATGTCCACACTTTATTGTTAGTATACAGGTTAGTGGTGTAAAAATGTTGAGCCAATCCATTGGTATACAAGATTGGCAGAAAGTAAGTTATAGACATATTTCAAATGTTTTATATTTGAATCAAAAGAAATGCTTATAAGAATATTGATGGAAAATTCAAACTAAGGTTATGTTAGAGATTCATATGGCCAGATTCAAGAATGTGTTAAGGGAAATGAGTTCTCATATTAGACTTCAGGAATATTTTTGCTGTCATTGAGATTCTGTTCTTAAATTCTGCATACCATAGGCTAGTGAGAACATAATCATGGACACTTTTATCAAGTTATATTAAAGATTTCAAGCATGCTAAAATAAACAGTTTACATATTTGTAAGGACTTGGAGCAACTACTCCCATCAACAATTATCTAGTTCTAGATCTCAGCTAATACTGAAATGTAGAATGTGGCAACACTGTTCTAAGGAAATTATGTATGGTAGATAGCTGTGCTTGAACTGCCTTTTTCAGGAGTGGAGTATGAGGAATTGGGAATAATAGCAGCAGGAGATGACATTTTAGAGATTTATTGACAAGAAAATCACGAGGCTCACATATAACAAAAATATGTAACATGTAGCTAAGATCAACCTGTGTACCATAGGACTGAAAGGTGGCCAATGTAACTCCCATTTTTAAACAGGTACATTTTTCAAAGGGGAATTACCAGGGGAATGCAGCAAATTTCAGGCCAGATTCTTTCTGTTCTAGATAAACTTATAGAAACATATATTAAATAGAAAATTATCATTCATGTAAAATGACAGATTTTATTGAAAGGAGAATCAGCATGGCTTCTGCAAAAGTCCTGACTCTAGAATTCTATAGGAATGTCAACAAAGATGAATGATCAGACTGTGTTCCTTCAAGTTGTTTTCGATTTATGGTGACTCTAAGGCAGCCCTATAATGAGGTATTCTTGGAATGTTTCTTCAGAGGGGGTTTGCCATTGCCATCCTCTGAGGCTGAGAGAGTATGACTTCCACAGGGTTACCCCATGGGTTTACCACTTGAAAGAGTAACTGTTACTTGAAGTAACTACTTTCTTTATACTCATGGGATTAAGCCATTTCAAACGTAAGGTTACTCTTTTGAACAATATCACAATCTAAAATATTCTTACCTTTTATTCCCTCTATTCTTCATAAGCTGTGTTGTGGATAAACCTTTATCCTCAAGCTATACTTTTCCTCCACTGAATAATAGATTGAACAGTAGCAGAACTTACCAAATGTAACACATTGACACTGATATATTTTGCCACTAAATCTAATGTCCAGACATAAAACTAATGTAATATTTTCTACCAATCTTAGGAGATTATCACATTCATTTAAAAGTGACTTATCCCCAACAGGATACAATCATGTTTAGTTTTAATAGTGGTGTTATTACACACAGCCAAGGCCGGGTAACTGCAACCTGTATGCAACCCGTACCCCAGCTGCGATTATCCAGCATATTTTCAAATATGGCAAGCTCCCATTTTTGAAAATCGACCAGATAAGCATGGCTGGAGTCTGGGCTCCATATGGGATGCAGTTGCCCAGCCTCAGCTGTGTGCAATAACACCTACTATTAAAGCTAAATGTGACTGTTTCCCTTTGGGGATAAGTCACTTTTAAATGAATGTGATAATCTCCTTAGCCATGATTATGCATTGGCCTTCCCATTACAAAGCTGTCTCAAGTTGTAGAATGCCAGGAATTGTGAATCATACCCACCCATCTGTGAAAAAGACTTGTGGGCCACTCTAACTTTGGTATTTGCCACAGCTGGGAAACAGACAGATATATTCTTTGTAGGAAGCTCTGTCCTTTTCTTTTTCTATGTTCTGTAAACATTACTGTTTCTCCCTGGCACCTGGGAAATGACAGGCACTTAGGAATCCAACAATTTCTAATCCATTTCAGATCAAGAAGATGTGGGTGGGGGAGATTTCAAAAAATGTGAGGGCTGGCTGAGTCTAGTCAGCTTTGGAAAAGAATTCTGTGTCTAAGAATAGTTTCCTTAACAGGATAATGAAGAAAACCCTAATGGAAAAGGGGGAAAGAAATGAAGGGGATGGCTTAAAGTAGAAATAAAGGTAAAGGTATTCTCCATTGACAAGGTTGTCAAGTTGTGTCCGACCATAGGGGGCGGTGTTCATCTCCATTACTAAGCCAAAGAGCTAACGTTGTCAGAGACTACTCTGTGATCATGTGGCCAGCATGATTGCACAGAACACTGTTTATCTTCCCAGCAAAGTGGTACCTATTTATCTACTTGCATTTGCATGCTTTTGAACTGTTAGGTTGGCAGAAGCTGGGACTAGTGATGGGAGCTCACAAAACTCATTGCCAGTTTCTGTCAATTCAACAGGTATTTGTCCACTAGGAATATTTTTAGAATGCCCCCTCTCCTTGAAATACAGAAACGGTTGCAAGGCCTTTCAACTATTGAAAGCAAAAATCCAGTGACAACTCTGTCTTCTCCTATCTTGGTGGTGAGAGCAAGAATAGCACAGAATCCAATCCAAACAGCTCTAGCCTTTGCATATTGACTCAGAAATACTGTTAAATTTGCTGGGACTTACTTCTAGTTATAAGCATATAAGAATGTAGCCCAAATCATTAACAAGTTGTTTCCTTTTGACAGCATCACAAAACATGCTGTCTAAAGAGATTATTGCTTGTGAAATTTATGCCAGAATAAACATAGGTTGTAACTGTCTGGAATGGATCTTATCACACTGCCCGATGCCTGGGCAGTAGGCAGTCTGTATCCAACCTGGGGCTTCTCCAGCAGCATTTCAAGAATGGGAAAATCCCATTCATTAAAAGCTACCAGAAAAGCTCAGGTTGGATACAGGCTACCTGCTGCCCAGGCACCAGGCAGTGTGATAAGATCCATTCCAGATGGTTACAACCCACATCTATCCCAGTGCAGGTCTTTTGTGATAATCTCCAGAGGTTATGGTAGTTGTTTTGCTCTGCTTAACAGTATGCCACATGTGAGGAAACCAATGTTGCAAGCTGAGATTAAGTCCCACTGCATTAATTAATTTATTTGAAATTAAGTCCCATTGAACTCAGTGGGTTTTAATGTTCAGTAGACATACGCAAGATTTATTAATTTGACTGATTTATATTGCATTAAAAATGGGACTCAAGGATTGCAGGATGAATGAAAATGTTTGAAAGTAGTTCAGCCTCACTTATTTCATTCCCTTGGCTGAAACTGCAGAACAAGTAAAAAAAGACAGAAAGTAATGATGCATGTCTTACCTATGATAAAAAGAATTTCCACTGCAATGTCACTGACAGTTGTGCTTCGAGTTGTAGACAGATCATCATTGCCAATAAAGCAAACATTGTAAGGTACAGTTACAGCAACATAAAACGTTGCCAATAAAATAAGCCAGTCCCAGCCAGCTTTAAAAGTGCTAAAATGCAAAAGTATGAATTTGGACTTTTTTGCATCTGAAACTTTATATTCTGGAAATGCTGGTTTATCTACAAAAACATTCTGAAAAAGAAAGAGAAAAAGAAAATCAAGATAAAATATAATGGTTCTTGACTGACAACTAATGGAAACCCTTTTAGCATTTTAGCATTTTGTAAAAGCTTTTTTTCCCACCAAAGCCTAAATTTTGGATAAATGTGACCTGATGTTATTCCTTTAATCCTTCTTTCATGGTTCAGCATAATCATACTTTGCATTAATGTGCTAAAGAGTTATTTTTATTCTCAGACCCAGAGAATGGAAATACTTTATGCCAGAAAGAGAAAGTGGAAATCCTCTGTACTAACACAGCAGAAAGGCTAACAGTGCTCAACACAACAGTTGTTATCATATTCTAAGTCCTGAGGAAAGTGATACACTGCTGCTTCTATCTACATAAGCCAGCATTTTCCATGTAGCTTCAGCCATTTCTGAAGCATTTATTGCAGAAGAACCTTTTAAACTACCATATGTAACTCTCACTTAAGAATTCTGAGCTTACTTGCTCACTCCAGGTATTTAAATAAGTTTAGTGCTGCAAAAGCAAAACAATTCAGCACATGGGGAACCTCCCCCATTTTTATAGTAACAGATGCAAAAGCTTTCAAGTATCTTTAAATGTGGAATGTTCTTAACTGTTTTAGAATACTTATTATGTTTGAGCAAAAGTTGCCAAAGATAAGCAGGTTACAGGTTTAAGAAGGTGTTTCATTGTGAATTATTCTTAAACACAGGTACTGTACTTTTCCAAAAATATGTCACCACAGTTCATATCACTATAATTAAAAATTAAGACTTCAGAGAGAAACACAACATAACCTCAAAGAAGCTCCTGGTACCATAAATCCCACTTGAGGAGGGGCTCAGGAATGCTTGAAAACAAAGTCCTATACATGGTTGTGTATGCTGTTTACAAAGATGGAGGAGAAGGATACAAAGATGCTGTAACCCGCCTCGATTGCCATGCAGAGAGGCGGGCTATAAATAAAACTTATTATTATTATTAAGGAGGGTGGGGGAAAGCTTTAATTATTTCTCACTTCCTGTGATTCCACTGAAAAAAACTCTCTAGGCTATGCCTGTTACAATTTCTCTAGGGGAAAGATTTCATTGGTGCCAATGGGGTTCCCTTCAGAATGCATTTACATGTTGCTGAGAGAAAATTTAAACTTATTTGTCCCTGTACGTATTAGTAGTATTAGTAGCAGGAGTAGTAAACACAGACATCACTGACAACAAACTAGTGCCACATCTAATTTGGTCATCAGAGATAGATTTGAAAATGTTCTCTACAAATTTGTACAATATACATGGGGTCCTGCCTATATCACTGATAGAGGTTACAATATCATTGTATCATTACATTATTAAATCTGCTCTATAAAATTTCTAGGATGATAGTGGTGGTGGTGGGAGATAGACATACAAAGACTGGCAGTGACAACATGAAAATAAATGCTATTGATCTGCAGAATTTTCTTGTGGTGTGTTTGAAATACCAGGGTCACAGGATGTGCCTATTTGTGTTTTGTCCTTGGACGTTTTCACACTAGACCCACAAAGCCGCCTGGAGCCGACCGTGCCGCTTATTCCGGAATGGCTCCGGCGGCGGCAACTTAATTCCTTTTTTAAAAAGGAATTACCTTGTCGGGGCTGATGCCGGAGGACGTCCGGAGTTAGTGCTGGATCAGCCGGAGTGAGGCTGGACTTGCTGCAATGTGAGTGTGAACACATGGAGCAAGGAGCCGGACTGATGCAGGGATGGCACCAGAAGGGGCGGGGTTTGCTGCGACATGAGTGTGAACACACTGGAAAAGGAGCTGGACTAGGGCCGGAGGGAGGTAGGATTGCGTCCTCCTAAAGCCCCGTGTGAAAATGCCCATTGTCTTGTCATACACTTTAATTCTTTCACAATGGAAACATAATGCTGGCAGAGTTTTTGCTTTGTATTTGTTACTGACCTTCTATATTGCATTATTGAAAATAATCTTCACAGCAAGAAGACACAACAAATAAAATTACAAATGATTAGTAGCACCATTAGAGTAATTCTTCTAAGTATCAAGAAAATATAGTGTAAAGATAGCAACAACAAAGGATCTTGGTGCTCTGTACCTACATTATTAATTTTTAATTTGTTCTTTTCTCTTCTTTGTAGGTGTCCAGAGATGTGATAAAGGACAGCTCTGCTCCTCCTGCGTGCTGAATCAAAATGTGATCCTGCTCTTCCTCTCCCTTTGAATTTTTCTGAGAAACAAAGATGAGATACCATTAAACAATACCAACAGCACTTTGACCTCTGGGAAAATGACCCAGTGATAGTTCAGATTTTACCCCACTTCAATGCTAAGTTTGCTTGCTTTTGTTTCATTTTAAAATTCAGGGGAAAAAATAGCATTACTTTCATATTTAGAAGGCACTGCTATTAACATAAAAGAGAGAACCAACATGGTTATGGTAGTGATGTTGCATCTTGCAACATGGAAATTAGAGCTGTCTTCAATCATGAGGTTCACTGAGGCTCTATCTACATTGCAGAATTAATGCAGCTTGACACTGCTTTAACTGCCATGGCTTGATTTTATGGAATTCTGCCAGCTCCTATGGGCATACAAAGTTTTGTGAGATATTTAGCCTTCTCTATCAGAAAGCTTTGGTGCCACAACAAACTATAAATCCAAGGATTCCATAGGATGAAACCACGACAGTTAAAGCACTGTCAAAGTGCATTAATTTGTCACTGTGGTAATAGCCTGGGATACCTTGGGCCACTCATTCCTTCATATTGTAACCTTTCTCATAGTGTAGTGAGGACAGAATGCATTAATCTGTATCCTTGTATGCCAATAGGAATTCAGTGAGAAATGAAAGGATGTAAAAGTTCTTCTTCCTCAGCATCTCAATTATCATAATTGTTCCAGAAATAACTTGGAAGGGCAATTGCTTATGAGCAATAATACCATCACAGAATCAGTGTCAAAAGAGATGTAAACGCTGAAGTAGCTACTAACACCAACACAGAAGTCCTAACAATATCATCCACACCAGGGGTAGGCAACCTTTCCCCTTTAAGGGCTGAGGGACTTCAGCTCCCAGAAGCCTCAGCCATGTTGGCCAATAGTCCCATGTTGGCCAATAGCTCCTGGGATTCTGGGAGCTGAAGTCCCTCGGCCCTTAAAGGGGAAAGGTTGCCTACCCCTGATCCACACCATCTGTGATGTCAGGTCCACTTTCTTTGTATACTTGCCTCCACCCACAATGGGGCAGAAATAGCCTGGATGTTCTTTCTTTTGCTTTGAAAACATACACCTTGGAGTGAATATCTTTTAGAACTACTTAATATTCCCTTCAAAATCATATTCTTAGAAGACATATAAGTGGATAGAAAGGGGTTGTGGGCCCCGAAAGGTTAGCACTTCTCTACTATTGCAAAATTGCCCACAGCAGAAATATTTGTCATCCATATATTCAGATGGTGTGGACAATGGATTTCCATCTACACATAATATTCCTCCAAGTGAACTGGATGCTGTTTGAACTAGAGTAGGAAAATGTTTCCACTGGATCTTGATCTTGATCTTGTTCTGGACCTTGATCTTCCATGCAGATTATTTTAATGCACATGGTGTGTATATGTGTATGAGTGTGCATGTGTGTGTGTGTGTGTGTGTGTGAGAGAGAGAGAGAGAGATAACTACCTTTCTGCAGGTCTATCCTCCTCCAGAAACTGAGAACAAACATTGTGACATGACTTGACCTGTCTGATTTACTGCTCATAGTTCTAATTCTCACATCTCATAAAGTAGGAGTAGATAATTGTCTTAAATTATCTTATGCTCTCTCAATATAATGATTACAGTCTAAAATGTGCAGCAGGACCAGATAGATTACTATGCAACTTTCATGAAATGGTAAGATTTAGTTTGGAGTGCTGCTAGAAATAATAATAATAAAAAAAGTAATTTGGGGCTTCTCAGACAAAGCTGTCTGTCAAACAAGGCTAATTAAAAACAATGCCAAATATACAGATGAGGTGAAAAGAACCCAATTAGCATTGGCAGAAATGAACAATAAGTAAAAAGTGTATCTTGATGCCTGCACAAAAGAAAACAGAGAAAAGTGATGCCTATGTGATTGATGTGAAAGCTGAAATGTAAAGCAAATCCATTAGTAAGGTAACACAGAAGGGCACCCACCTCTGTCTAAATGCTTCTGGGTATGTTTCATTCATTATGTACAGCTGGCTAAGGAAGCTTTCTAACACCACTGTGAATACCCCAAAAAGCTTTTCTACCATCATGCCATTTACTTTTATTTTTACAAAATTTTCTTCCCCCAGCTATGGATATACTAACCTTCAAAGAATTATATGCCATCACTAAGTACTAGAATCCTGGTTATTTGAACAGAATTCCCACACAGGGAGAAGTCAGATGTACTCACTCTCCTTCTGTTTACACATTATATTAATTTCCAAAGCTACTCATATAGAGAGGCTAAATTATATCAAAATCAAACCCAACCCTACCCACTGTTTCCTCAATAACAGAAATACCAACTTTCCTAAGCTGCATATTTAGAGAATATTATAAATGTTTTAACTAATTAAATACATTTCTTTTTAATAGGGGAAATGTAGGGGAAATAGATTAGTAAGATGAAAGAACCCCAGTCAGGTATGCTGTAAGTCATTGTTTTCCTATTGTGCATATTCTTTTTTATTGTTATTTGTTTGTTTATTTGTTTTTGTGTTTGACTTGGTATAGATGTTTTAGATGTTTTATTTTTGTTATGTAGATGTGTGTTTTTCTGTATGTTTTGAAATACAAGTGTGTATTTGTAAGTTTATTTTTGCTGTTTAATAAAGATATTCTTTTTTTTAAAAAAATGGATGAACAAGAAAATCCTTACTCTGCAATCTCACTCTAACAAAAATCAAATATTTGGAAATAAGAAACATGGTCTCCCAAGGAAATTAATAGTAATAGTATTCTGATTCATCCATACCTGGCACTGTACACTAGTACACACACACACACACGGCACAATATTTATCTAAAAACAATATATTACTGTATTAAAAATTAAATCAAGAGTAATGTTGTTGAGAATGCTGAGGTGGAGTACTGCACAGTGACTCTGGAGACAAGGGTTCAGATCCCTGTTCAGCCATGGAAACCCACTGTGTGAACCGGACAAGTCACACTCTCTCAGGCTCAGAGGAAGGCAAAGTCTTTCCCTGAAAAACACTTGCCAAGAAAACCTCTGAGGGGGGTTGCAGACTGCCAGAAATAGTGCAAATTGAGTCCACTTTTAGGGTTAGGGTTAGTGCTAGGGAATCGTGGGAATTGTGTTTTTTTTCCCTGAGACATTGAGCCTTCTCTGTCAGAGAGCTCTGGTGCCACAATAAAATACAGTTCCCATGATTCCCTAACCCTAACCCTAAAAGTGGACTCAATTTGCACTATTTCTGGCAGTCTGCAACCCCCCTAAGATAGTTCATCTTAGGATCTTCTGAAATCAGAAACATCTTGAAGACACACAATAACATCAACAATAATGTTGTAGAGCCCTGAAAATAGCTGTTCTTTTGAAATGTGCAGTATTGTATGTCAAATTTAGCAGTTAAACTTGATTAACTGCAAAAGAGATAAAATTAGAAATGGGATAAAGGGTCATTTAAACTATGGATGATTATCATTCCTATTAGGAGATAGGGATGTCTGCGGTCTGAGCAGTGGGAAGGACTCACCAATACATGTTGGGGTGAGGTGCCCTCCAGCTTGGACCATGGGGTGGTGGCCACAGACCTTAGGAAACCAAAGATTTAAATTTAAAAGTGGAACAGACATATGGTTTAAAAGGAGGCCCCCAAGTTCATTAATCCTCTGAATCCCCTTTAGTCATCTTCATACCTTCTGAAGTGTGTTTTCTTTGCAAAATGTAATTTATCTGAAAATCTGAACAGCTAAGTTAAATGAGCAGGGCAAGAACAGGGGGAAGATAGACACAGACATAGATTTTGAAGTAGTTTACAAGTTAGCAGCATATTCCCAGCAACAAAGTATGAAAAAAGGAAGGAAATGTTTAAATTAGGCACCTATTTGGAGTGTGGCAACTGTGACGTACCTAGAGACATATAGGTCCTTTCCAGACTGCCAGAAATAGTGCAGCTTGAAGCCACTTTAACTGTCCTGGCTCAGTGCTAAGGAATCATGGGAACTGTATTTTATTGTGGCACCAGAGATCTCTGACAGAGAAGGCTCAATGTCCCAGAAAAAAAAATACAATTCCCATGATTCCCTAACACTGAGCCAGGACAGTTAAAATGACCTCAAGCTGCACTATTTCTGACAGTCTGTAAAGGCCCATAGTTTCTCCTTCAACATTCAGAATGAACTTAAAAATAAGCTTCATCAGGTTTAGACTATAGAAGTTAACATCATCATAATCATAAATTTAGAATGTTAGAAACAGAAGCAGAAGTGAAAACTGTGATGAGCATAGGAAGGCAACACAAGTCTAGAAACTATTTGGTTTTGTACAGTGTTGTGTACATAAAATAGGTGCCTGCTGGACAGAGTTTGTGTGCATGTGTATTCAGTGCAATGTGCATACATATACACAATGATATTTGGAATATCAATATTCACTTGAGATCTGCCTGACTTGGTTAAATCTTGATAAGAATAGGCAGAAGAAAAGGAGGACTCCCCCCTACCAAAAACCAAAACAAAACAAAAAACAGGAGCACTTCTCAGGAATGAATTTCAAAACAACTTCTGCATAGCTTGTCTTTGTATCTACCCCATATATACTGAATACATGAGACATTTTTTCCTGTCTTGAAGGTTCATCCTGATACATTGATAAAATAATAGAATTATTCTAGATACAGATCTCTGATTTCTTCCATAACAACCAGATATATTTATGCAAAAGAGAAAAAGAGTGCTTTAAAAGTATTTCCCCCAAAGAGTATATATACAGAATACAGCTGAAGAGCAATTTCTGAAATCTCACAAGTAAATGTGATTAAACAGGAGCACTGCAGCACAAAACTGAGTAAAAGGAAGCTTTGAGGCTCTAAAAGCAAATGTTTGGAAGACCAGGTCAGGTGTCAGGATACTTTGAAACTGATATAAATATGAGACAGAAGAGTTTATCACACCCAAAATAAACCCAACTTACCTCTCCTGGGTTAGATTCAATTATGAGATGGAGGTGGGTGTATCACATGCAAAATGTCACCGATGCCACTGCCCGCCTAAAACCTGGCTATAAGCTGCACTCAGATGTCCAATTTGCAAAGTTGGGAAGCTCCTGACTTTGCAAATCAGCCATCTGAATGAGGCTTGTAGCCAGGTTTTAGGTGGGCAGTGGCATCAGTGACATTTTTCATACGATAACACCCAACTGCATCACATAATCAAATCTAACCCAGGAGAGATAAGTTGGGTTTATTTTGGGTGCAATAAATGTAATAGAGAATTTGGGATGAGACCTTAAGTCTGGTGGTTAATTTATAGGCCAGTTTCACAACATTGCATACTCAATAGTGTTTTTTTTAAATATATATATATTTTTAAATTAAAAAATTAAATCGCATTTTAAAATGTTTAAAAAATTAAACATTTTGTAGTGTTGTGGGGGAGAGAGTGTTGGTTTTTTAAAATCCTGCCTTAGAGTTGGAAGGGACCGCAAAGGCCGTTTCATCCAACATTCTGCTATGTGTATGTCATTAAATGTAAAGTCACAAAAGAGAAGTCTTTCAAGTCATAAAACTGAATAGTAAGTGCTATATAACTGGTTATAATTTTATTTTATTTTATTTTAATTGATATTTTACATTGTTTTGAGCTACAATATACTGTATATAGTATACAGTCGTCCCTTCCAATTTTGGGGGGATCCGTTCCGGACCCTGGCTAATTAGAAAAACCGCAAACATTGGAGCCCCATTATTTTTAATGGCATGCGGCCCCACGTGTAGCCACACACACGCACCATGGATGCACCCACCATTTTGTCCCTTCTAGCTTCCCATCCATAGAAATTCAAAACCATGAATTGGAAGTTAGTGAATCCAGACAACTGTTTGCATGTATACGAGGGAGTATCATAAAGTAATAATTATCACCTGGAAGTTATTATGGTAATTGATGAAATTTTGTCAGTGTCATCATCATCAAGTGACTTTTCCCCCCTAAAAAATGAAAAATCTGTTGTGGAGTCGCCAATGTGACAACACAGATGACGTCATTCATGAAGTGGAAGAGTGGTTTAAGGCACAATCTGCAGACTTCTACAATGACAGTATTCGGAGGGTCAAGAAACCCTGGGGACAATGTGTAAATCTGGATAGTGATTACGTAGAGATAAGTTATCAACTACAAATCAAAACAAAATTTCTGTCAATTTTTTTAAAGGTGATGATTAAAACTTTACGATATCCCCTTGTAAGTCTAGAAATTTTAGTCAAAAAATTGAGCCCAAAAAGCTGAGTCAATTTCTCCACAGGATAATGTAAGTACTGTACCTTAACTCTTATTTTAAAAGGAACCATCCCCTGGTGAATGGCAAGAGTGTAATCTATCCTGGAAGCACTGACACCCTCCCCCCTCCATTCTCTCATCCATCCAGCCTTTAGTGTGAGCACAAACAGTCATGCCTGCTGGAATTTTATAAGTTCTTTGACATTTGTTTTCCTTTGCCCCATCCTTTATATCCTTTGTTAGATGCTCTTAAGCTTAACACTTGATGTATTCATGGGTCATATTAAAATTCATAATTTTGGCCATCAAACCTACCCTCAACTTATACACGAGATTGACTTATAGTTGAGTATACATATTAATTGCATTTTGGCAATAATGTAATTTGTTTTTTATCTGTATTATATTTGCTTTATTTTTGTAAGCTACCTTCTGTCCCAGTTATGGGTGGGGAGAGGTGAGATATAAATAAAAATATAAACAAAAAAAGTGTACACTAATTGAATCTCTGGGTTTTTATTAAACTCTTTATCTGTTCCCAGTGACTATAGCTTCCTCCTTTTCACCCATATTTTCTTGTTTTCAACCCTGTGAATAAGAGACCACCATTAGCCCTGATCATCAACAGCAGTGCTCAGATCTTGCAAACTCACGACCATAACTTCCTTCCATCTGTAATGCAATCTTCCTCTTTTTCTACTGCTTTCCTCTTATCAAGAATTATGATATTTTCTAATGAGTCATGTCTGTTCATGATATGTCCCAAAGTACAATAGGCTCAGTTTAGTCATTTTGGCTTCTAGGGAGAATTCAGGCTTGATTTGCCCTAGGGTTCATTTGTTTGTCTTTTTGGCAATCTGGGGTATCCACACAACTTTCCTCCAACACTAAGGGGGGTTGCAGACTGTCAGAAATAGTGCAAATTGAGTCTACTTTTAGGGTTAGGGTTAGTGCTAGGGAATCATGGGAACTGGTTTTTTTTCTGAGACATTGAGCCTTCTCTGTCAGAGAGCTCTGGTGCCACAATAAAATACAGTTCCCATGATTCCCTAACCCTAACCCTAAAAGTGGACTCAATTTGCACTATTTCTGGCAGTCTGCAACCCCCCTAAATGACTTGATTTTCTTCCTGCCAGCTTTTTTCACTGTCTTGCTTCCATAACATACATGACTCACAGCCATATTAGGGTTATATATATTCTATACTACCCCCTGCCACAGCAAATATTTTAAATGCTGTAGCTGGGAGAGCATTTACTTTGCAGGAAGTATGGTGCTTCTTCTATCTAAGAGGATAGGCAATTGTCATCTTTAATAAGTCTAGTCTTGTCTGCCTCATTGGCTCTGACTCCTACCCATGGCTTTGCTCTGACTGTTCTGAGTCTTCACTACACACTGTTTAATCTCTAAGTATTGCCATAAATTTTAGGGATAGAAACTACAGTCACCCTCCATATTCACAGCGTCTTTATCCATGGATTCAGCCATCCATGGCTTGAAAATATTTCCAAAAAATTCCAAAAATCAAACCTTGATTTTGCCATTTTATATAAGGGACACATTTTACTACACTACAGTATATAATGAGACTCGTTATCCATAGATTTTGGTAACTGGGGTGGGTGTTTCATGGAACTAAACTCCAGTAGATACCAAGGGCCCACTGTATTTTTAAAATGCAAACAATAGGCTGTGATCGGGTGATTGGAGTAGAAAGTTGGAATTATGCTAGGACACAGATGAAGAAATTCACAAAATCTCAGGATTTAAAAGAAAATTACTTTAAAATGGAACACAGATAGTGTTGGAAATGCAACAAGAAAGATGGATACTGGTTCCATATGTGGTAGAGATGCCCCAAACTGAAGGTTTATTGGAAGAAGATTCATATTATGATTGGGAAGATATTAAAGGTGAACTATGAATTGAGACCTGAGATTTATCTGTTAAATATGCTTAACAAATTACCAATGTATACAGAAAGAAAATATTGGCAAATATTATTTTATATGATTACAGCAGCAAGGATACTAGTGGCACAGAAATGGAAGCAGAAAGAACTCGCAACTATCAATGAATGGTTAATAAAATTGGCAGAAATGAAGGAAATGGATATTTTAACAGCTCGACTTAATTAGGAAGATTTAGAGACTACAAGAAAAGAGTGGCTCCCAATAAATGAATATTGAGATAACAGATGGAATTAGGTTACAAGTAACAAAAAGGTGCAAATAGAATTCAGAAGAGTTAATACAAAAGGAGGAAAAAGGAAGGGATAAATGAAATCTCATGAGCACTGACTAGATATATGAGATATATCTTGGAAAATTCTGAATAACAATAAGACTAAAGTGTGAGAATAAGGTGTATTACGCAAGAGACAGTTAGGAGTTATATAATGTAGATAACAATAGGATGAAGACATTATTAATGTATAATGCAAATTCAAATGTATTATTGTAAATTTATTTGATATAAAATAAATTTTAAAAAATAAAAAATAAAATGCAAACAATGGGATTCTCTATTTTTACAACTAAATTTGGCAATTGGCAACATTTTCTGTAATCAGTTGTTACAATCATAATGTAGTGGACCCTCCACATCTATTTCACAAGATCTGGGAAATCAAAGGAAAATTCAAACCAAGGACTGGGATGATCGATGACAATAAAAATAACATAATTCATGACCAGGAAGGAATGAAAAGATGTTGGATGCAATACACAGAAGAATTATACAAAAGAGATGACAAAATGAAGGACACACGGAATGAAGAGCCATATGAAAATGAATCCCAAATTCTAAAAAGTGAGGTGGAAACTTCAATAAGAGAAATAGTGAAAAACAAATCACCAGGAACAGATTATATTCCAATTGAATTGCTGCAATTAACACTGACAGAGTCAACTCTAGTGCTAACTAACATAAGTCAACAGATGTGGAAAACAAAATGATGGCCAACAGATTGGAAAAGATCAATATACATCACCATCCACAAAAAGGGAGACACAAGAGACTGCAGCAACTATAGAATCATAGCACTGATCTCCCATGCCAGCAAAATCTTGCTCAACTCCAACTATACATGGATGGAGAAATCTCAGAAGTCCAAGCAGAGTTCTGGAAAAAAAAGAGGCATGAGGGACCACTTTGCAAAGATACAGTGACTAATGGAGTGCACCAGGGAATTCCAGAAGAAAATCAGCATGTGCTTTATAGACTATAGCAAAGCCTTTGACTGCATAGATCATGAAAGGCTATAGAATGCACTTAAAGACATGGATGTGCCAACACCTCTGATAGTCCTGATGAGGAATCTCTACTCAGGACAAAAGGCTACTGTCAGAACAGAACACAGAGAAACAAAATGGTTCCCAATTGGCAAAGGGGTCAGACAAGGCTGTATCCTTTCACCATATCTGTTCAACCTGTATGCAGAACATATTATAACAAAAACAGGCTTGGACACAGAAAAAGGAGGACTGAAACTAGGAGGAAGGAATATCAGCAATCTAAGATATGCTGATGACACCATAGTACTAGCAGAAAACCTCACAGACCTGGAATACTTCTAAGGAAGATCAAAGAAGTGCAAAGGCAGGCTTAATGTTGAACATAAAGAAAATAAAAATAATGACCACCTAAGAGCTTCACAAGTTCAACCTAGGCAATGAAGAAATAGAAATAGTAAAAAATTCCCATACCTGGGATTAAACGATAGAAATGGGGACTTCAGTCAGGAAATCAGAAGAAGATTAAGAATGGGGAGGGTGGCTATGTAAGAACTAGAAAAGATTCTAACATGCAAAGATATACAACTCAGCACAAAAGTTAGAATCATACAAGCCATTGTATTCCCTATTACCATGGATGTGAGAGCTGGACAGTTAAGGTAGGGCAACTCTAAGTTTATTCAGAGAAGGTTTGCCATTGCCTTCCTCTGAGGCTGAGAGAGTGCGACTTGAGTGTGTGGTGCCTCCAAGTTGTTACCAAGTTATGGTGACCCTAAGGGGAAACTATCATGGAATTTTCTTGGCAAGTTTTGTTGGGAGAGGGGGTTGCTATTGCTAGCCTGAGGCTGAGAGAGTGTGCCTTGGGTTTTCCCCTGGAAGTCCCACCCCCAGAAGGGGAAGTCCTGCTCTGAGAAGCCCCACCCTTGGAAAGTGGAAGTCCCGCCCCCAGAAGCCCAGCCCCTAGAAGGCATAAGTCTCGCCCCTGGCACCCGGTGCCACCCAGTAAAAGAATGCCACTGAGTTTGGTCATTCAATCTCGAAAAGGTTCGCCATCACTGACATAGTCTTGGGATAAATCATATCACTAGAGCAATCAGTTGTCATGACCAAGACTGTATTATATTCAAAAACAGAAATATTTTCATTGACTTGGATTTTTTTCACTATCTTGTGCCAAGATCAAGCCCTCATTTATTCCCCTGTGTATCCAAAGCATTTTCCTTGACTTAAATGGATTTTCTCTATTTCAACACTTCTGAAATAGAAAAGATTTTTTCTCTGCTGGAATACAGTGGTTTCAGCACCTGAGCATACTCCTCTGTTTATTAGGTGACCTTTCTTATCTGATGAAATGTTTATACCCTGCAGTGAAAATTCAGTCCCTGGAAGATGATAATGACTTGTAGGCTTATCCATAATTCAGGAGTGATACTAGACATAATAATAGTTATTTGTTCATAGTTTTTCCAAGGAATCTCACATGTTAAAAGAATGGCTCACTCTTTCTGAAAGGGTGAATGGGCTGGGCAAATCCAGCAGGTCCATTTGACAAATGAGGATGGAGTAAGCTTGCTTTCTGCTGCTTCATAGACTAGAACACAGAAAAATGGATGCAAGCTATGGGAAAAGAGGACTCCACCTCAACATTAGAAGGAATGTCTTGACAGTAAGAGCTGTTCGACAGTGGAACTCACTCCCTTGGAGTGTGGTGGAGTCTCCTTTGCTGGAGGTCTTTAAACAGAGGCTGGATGGCCAACTGTCGGGGACGCTTTGATTGTGATTTCGTGCATGGCGGGGGGGGGGGTTGCACTGGATGGCCCTTGTTGTCTTTTCCAACTCTATGGTTTTATGATTCCAGCAACCAATGTTTTGCCCCTGGGTTTCTCAGTGGGGGAGGGGGGAAAGAGGCACACAAAATGCAAAAAGAAAAAAAATCATAAAACAAGAAGCAGGTGGAAGTCAAGGTTTTTTAAAAATGTTAAATAGTATGGAAGGCTGCAACCAATCTAAACATTGAATTACCACCCCTGAAGGCTTCTAGGACAGAGAATTAACCTCTTTATTGTCAGAAAAAGGACACTCCAGTGGGACTAGAGGAGTGGAGGGCCAGAAAAAATAGTCTTGTGCAGTTTCATGCCTCCAACCTTAGACTAAAGCAATGCAGCTGAACCTGGGGTGTGAAATGGTTGCAGAAAGGATCTCCCATTATGATCATTATTATTTATTAAAAATATTAATAAATTACTTTTTACCCATGAAGGCTGCCAAAGTGATGTACAATAATATTGTAATAATCAGAACAGAAATAAAACTTATTTTTAAAAGCATTTTTAGAAACCAAGCTCCTGATAAAATGACATAATTTTGACTGTTGGGAGCTTAATTAAGGATGAAGCCAAAGTGACTAGAGAAGGAATTGAGGAGCTGGTACTGACAAAGTCCTTTCTTTTGCACTTACCAGCCTAATAGCAATAGCAAGTACATTTCTATACTGCTTATCAGTGCACTTAAGCACTCCCTAAGCAGTTTACAATATGTAAGCTAATTGCCCCCAACAATCTAGGTACTCGTTTTAGCGACCTCAGAAGGATGAAAGCCTGAGTCGAGCCTGAGCCCTTGGCTGCTATTGAACTCACGGTTTGTGAGTGAGTGACTGCAATAAAGGTAAAGGTAAAGGTAATTCCCTGCTGACAAGGTTGTCAAGTCATGTCCGACCACAGGAGGCGCTGCTTATCTTTGTTACTAAGCCAAAGAGCCAGCATTGTCAGAGACTACTCTATGATCATGTGGCCAGCATGATTGCACAGAACACTGTTCTGTGACTGCAGTACAGGCATTTAACCACTACACCACCAGGGCTCCTAACTGGTACATGGGGTGGTGGGACACAGAAAAGGGTCTCTACTGTAACAATTATTGACAAGTTTATGTAGTGGGATGTAGACTTTCTGATCTCCTGGCTTCAAGATAGGGAATGAGAGAAGCCGTAAAAACCCCCACCTCTCTGCCATAGCAGGGCAGGCAATAAATCCTCATCAAAAATGCTTGTAGTCTTGCCTAGTTGTAATAGCTCCTAGTAGTAATAAATCATATCTCCTCAATAATTTGAATTTGCTGCCATAAGATTTAGTGGTGGCCAGGGACATCATTAGGGAGATGTGTGTGGTATGGACCACACTGGATGACAGCTCAGAGGGGGTGAACACCTGCCCGGAAGGTCACTCATCATTCATCTCAACCCCCTGTTGCTACTCCCCATCACCAGCAAGAGTGCCTCTGTAAAATGGGAGGAGGATGTGAAAGAAGAGAAGGATGTTACTGTTGCAGAGTGTTGCCTCTCCCTCCTCCCCTCCCCTCCCCTCCCCTTGCCCTCTCACCTGGCCAGCCCCAGTCATTTCTGGGTCTGACCAGGGAAGCAGCAGGTGGGAGGTGGGGCAGCAGGACAGAAGGAAGACCAGGCCACCACTCTTGACCTGGCAGCCCTATCTGTTTCTGGGTAGATGAGCAAGGCAGCAGGAGGGGAGGGTGGGGTAGATTGTCACCACCACCACCACCACCACCACCACCACCTCAACACCCTTTTTTTGATCTGGTTAGGCAGCAGGCAGGAAGACAGCACAAGGGCAGGTGAGTGGATGGCTGAAGAGGAACTGAGCAAGGCAGTGGGAGAGGAGGGAGGGCAGCAGCCCTTTCTGAGCACCCACACCAGGTGAGACCAACCCTAGTGACATCAGTGGTGAAGGGTACTAGCACAGATGGATGTACATTTTATTAGATGTCTGGCTGGAAGCTTGGGGATGGGTCTTCGGCAGGGATGAGCAACTGCTGTAGGGCCAGGGTCATTTTTGAGTTTGAAAGATGTCTGAAGGCTATTTCAGTTTTATTTGGGGACATTTTAAGGGCTTTATAAAAATTTAAATGCATAAACATCAGCTATGTGTGTGTATGTGTGTGTGTGTGTGTGTGTGTGTGTGTGAGAGAGAGAGAGAGAGAGAGAGAAAGTGATTACAATTAGAATGCAAAGAGCACCTATGAGACAAAGGGGGGGTTGCAGACTGTCAGAAATAGTGTGAATTCAGTCCACTTTTAGGGTTAGGGTTAAGGTTAGGGAATCATGGGGACTGTATTTTATTGTGGCACTAGAGTTCTCTGACAAAGAAGGTTCAATGTCTCAGAAAAATAACAATTCCCATGATTCCCTAGCACTAACCCTAACCCTAAAAGTGGACTGAATTCACACTATTTTTGACAGTCTGCAACCCCCCTAACTATGGGCCTCGGCAGACGACTAATAGAGTCGTCTTCCGGGCAGGGAAGAGGAGGGGCAGCCGCACGAGCGGCGCCCCTTCCTCTTCCTGAGGTCGCCCTCGGAGTCGCCGGCCCTCCGCACGGCCGGCGCTCCGAGGATGACCTCACGCCACGGCGACCGCACGCGCTGCGGCGTTTGAGTCAGGGAAAGTGCGCCCGCCGCTTTTAGGGCGCCCTTTCCCTGAAATCTAAAAGGAGCGCCAATTTGGTGCTCCTTTTAGAGTCGCCGACGGTGCGCTGCGGTGCGGCTGCCGCGGTCCAGCGGCGCTCCGTCCCGCGGCGCACGGGAAGCTCCCGTCTGCTTCCCCCCTAAGAGAAAGAAGTTTATAGCAAAAGCTTTTGTAGACTGAGCTTGCTTTATCAGATGTATCTGTAAGATCCCTTTGCTACACGATCCCTTTGCATACTGATTCAGACTAACACGGCCATCTCTTTGACTAAAAATGAGTCATAATCAATTAATTAAAATGAAATTAAATTTTTCCTCATCATACGTGATAAATTGTTATTAAAATTATATGCATATATAGATGAACCTAAGTGTCCTTACATTGACTTTGATATGATTCTGGTTAATAATTATGATACTGACTATTTCTTTTCTTATTGTCAACATGACAGTCAATACTATCCCTTTCACCACTGGATGTAATGCATCTAGTAGTTTGCCCCAAATTTCAGTGGCCAACTGCAATGGCAGTTTGTAAAAATGTATATAATTTCTGGGGAGCTATGGAGGGAGCACAGAAAGTGCTTGGAGACCACATACAACCCATGGGTGCCAACCCTTACCTTTGACCAGATACAGGATTCTTAAGTCAGCAACTACTGACTGCATGATCGTAATGCATGATTTGTCAATCCATTTATTTCTAGACAATACCCCAATTCTTTCTCTACCCAAAATATTTCTTCAGACATTATTGCCACTTTTGTCCTCATACTCATAGTCATCTTATGAAGCATGTTTTGTCTAAGACATCTGCTAGTTTAATTTTTGTTCAGCAATTATTTAAGCTAGCACAATCTTTTCCAAAAGAGGCTCTGACTATAAGGTAACTCTTTTCTGGAATTACTTGGAGCTGAAGGGAAACAAGAATGGACACACAGTTCAGAATTCCAAAACTTATGTAGAGAATATGTTCATCAGCAAAATTACATGAAGGACACGTGGGAGGTTCTTGGAAGAATCATTAAATTTCAGGGACCTAAGACAGTGTTTGCCGAGAATCATAAAGACTAAAAAAATAGTCTCATCCTAGAACAGCCATATCCTGGTGCACATGCGCACGCGCGCGCGCACACACACACACACACTTTCAAGTCTTCTGTCAATTTATGGCTACGCTATGAATTTCATAAGGTTTTCCCCAGGAACATGCCAAAAAAAATGATTGTCCTGTTTCAGTTCAAGAAAACGTTGGAGGAGGTACTAAACATTAGGTACAATTTAAAGCAGGGGTAGGCAACCTTTCCCCTTTAAGGGCTGAGGGACTTCAGCTCCCAGAAGCCTCAGCCATGTTGGCCAATAGTCCCATGTTGGCCAATAGCTCCTGGGATTCTGGGAGCTGAAGTCCCTCGGCCCTTAAAGGGGAAAGGTTGACTACCCCTGATTTAAAGTATGCTTTGTTCAATACACAGTTTCAGAGCTCTCCCTAGCCAATAGTAAAGTGAAGATTAGGATGAATTAGCAAAACTGAGTGTTAATAATCATTTCTGTTTCTGGGGTCCTATACCAGTGTATAGCTCTGTTTTTCATTTCAGTAAAGAGCTTTGGTGGGAATCTTGAATGCTCCTTGTCCTAATTGCTTAACCCTTGCTTAAACCGATGACAGCCTGCTGTGATGCATTTAACAACTTCTTTGCAGATAAAATCTCTCAGATAAGAGCTGACTTAGATGCCACTGTTGAAACAGAGTCAATAGGCGAGGTGTCCAGCAACTCCGCCAATGTAGTTATACTGGATCAGCTCCAATCTGTGAGCACCGAGGACGTGGACAAACTGCTTGGTAAGGTGAAGAAGACAACCTGCCCTCTCGACCCTTGCCCATCATGGCTGGCCATCCGGAGGGGGGATGCATTGATGAGATTCCTTACGGATATCGTCAATGCAGCCTTCAGGGAAGGACACGTTCCATCCTGTCTGAAGGAAGCGGCAGTTAGGCCGCTTCTGAAAAAACCTTCCCTGGACCCCCTGGTTATGAGTAATTATAGGCCTGTGTCATTGCTGCCATTTTTGAGCAAGGTGATCGAGAGGGCGGTTGCTCTTCAGCTCCAAGCAGTCTTGGATGAAGCCAATGTCTAGACCCATTTCAAACCGGCTTCAGGACAGGCTTTGGGGTTGAGACTGCCATGGTTGCCTTGACCGACGATCTGCGTCTGAGCATCAACAGGGGTAGTGTGACCCTGTTGGTGCTCCTAGACCTCTCAGCGGCTTTCGATACAATAGACCACAGCATCCTCTTGGACCACCTGAGGGAGTTAGGTATCGGGGGCATTGCTCTGCAGTGGTTCTGGTCCTTCCTCTCGGGTAGGTCCTAGAGCAGGGGTAGGCAACCTTTCCCCTTTAAGGGCCGAGGGACTTCAACTCCCAGAATCCCAGGAGCTATTGGCCAACATGGGACTATTGCCAACATGGCTGAGGCTTCTGGGAGCTGAAGTCTCTCGGCCCTTAAAGGGGAAAGGTTGCCTACCCCTGTCCTAGAGGGTGCTGCTTGGGGACTGTAGCTCCAATAAGAGGGGAGCTATTTTGTCCCCGATGTTATTCAACATCTATATGAAGCCGCTGGGTGAGATAACACGGAGTTATGGTGCTGGGTGTTATCAGTACACTGATGACACCCAAATCTATTTCTCCGTGTCTCGTTCGTCGGCCTTGAATTCCAATGGCATCTCCTCTCTCAGTGAATGTCTTCAAGTGGTAATGGGCTGGATGAGGAAAAACAGATTGAAACTGAATCCAGACAAGACGGAGGTGCTCACGGTAGCAGCCCCGAAACCAAGAATTGGGTTGCAACCTCCAGTCCTGGATGGGGTCACACTCTCCTCCAGTGACTGTGTTCGCAGCCTGGGGGTGCTTCTTGACTTGTTGCTCCTGATGACGAATCAGGTTAATGCGACAGTCAAGAGCGCCTGTTATCAGCTTCGGCTGATACGCCAGCTGCGCCCTTTTCTGGAAGTAAGGGATTTCGAGACCGTTGTGCATGCACTGGTAACCTCACGCCTTGACTTCTGTAATGCGTTCTACATGGGGCTACCCCTGTACTTGGTTCGGAAGCTTCAGTTAGTCCAAAACATGGCAGCCAGACTTATCTCTGGAACATCTAGGAGGGACCACATTACTCCTGTTTTGAGGTCCCTTCACTGGCTGCCTATCAACTTCTGGGCCCAGTACAAGGTGTTGGTTATTACCTTTAAAGCCCTAAATGGCTTGGGTCCAAGCTATCTCAGGGAACGCCTCCTTCCATATAATCCTCCCCTTGCTCTCCGGTCCTCTGGGAGGAATTTGCTGCATCCTCAAAAATCTAGGCTGGCAGCGACCTCCCAGAGGGCCTTTTCTATCATCGCCCCCAAACTCTGGAATGACCTGCCGGACGAGATCCGTCAGCTGACATCTTTAGACAGCTTCAAGAAAGCTGTCAAGACGGATCTCTTCTGGCAGGCCTTTCCAGATTAATTCTCCTGGCCCTGGGCTCTTTGATCCCTGCGCTCCTCCCGTGGCCCCATCAATTGCTGATGGATGGGGAGCGCAGTTGAGTCTAATCAGGGCATTTTTACATTTTTATATTTTTATATTTTCATGTTTGTTTTATTTGTGTTGGAATGTTTATATTCCTGTTTTAATTATCTTGCCATTTAATACTGTTTTAAGGGGGTGGGTTGGGATATGAATTTTGTTGTATGGGGTTTTAACTGATGTAAGCCGCTTAGATTGTCTTCATTTAAGCGGGGTATAAATAATTTTTTTAATTATTATTATTATTATTATTATTATTTAGATTCTTCCAACCTCATATTTCTGACCTATCCCTCATTGACCATCATTAAAACTGAACTTTTCACCTCATCTCCATAACCACAATGTTTGCATTTTTATTGCTGTTTTCACACACAGCCTGCTTATACAGGTCGGTCCTTGGACCATCCACTTCATGTATCTGTGGAAGTAGACTCAATTTTAGACTTATCATATGTGATGAAAAACTAGGAGAATCATGGATTGGAGGGTTTACAAAATGTCCCAGCTGGCTAGGTGTGTTTTAAGCAACAAATCTCAGATTCCTGCTCTGTTCCTGGCTACATTTAGTCAGAGACCTCAGTCTCCACTGAAACTTCCCTCCCCTAACCTCCTCTCTTATTCATCTCTATAGAGAGTAATACAATGAAAAGAAAAACCAAGCGATGATAGCCCTATTAATACCAGAAGCCCTTTGGCTACTCTTGGCAGTGATAGAGCTGGCTGGGAGAGAAAAGGGGAGCCAGAGGGATGGTGGGGATAGTTTCCAGCAGTCATGGCTTTAAATCTTGGATGGACAGTGAGGTTGAGGGTGTCTCTCTTTCCCCTTCTCTTCTCCTCTCCTGTCGAACTCTCTTCTTGCCTCAGAGATGGGGGGGGGGGGAAAGAGAAGAGGTTAAAGATAAATAAAGGTAGGTTTTATTTGGGGCAGAGCTTGGCTGAGATAGGAGGCTTGTGTGAGTGGAGGAGGGGGAAGAGGGGAAAAAAGAAAAAGGAGAAAATGAAAATGAAAATGAAAAAAAGAGGTGTAAGTATGAAATATCCTTTTTTCTGCACAGTATAAGTAGTTGGCACCTTTTGACATACTAAAGATTGTTTTACTGGACCACTGCATGCCCATGTGCATTAAGAAATGTGGTAGTTGGAAAAGCAGAAAACTACTTGAGAAATGCCAACAGCAAAAGCAACAAGAGTCCTAAAGAAAGAAGTGAATATAAGACGCTATGGATCCTAGGCCAAATCTGAGACAATAGAGATGAATCAGTGGATCAGGATACATGGACCTATGTCTCTATTCTCCATATCATTCATTATTTTCTATCTGACCCACACAAGAATGTTACTGCATACCAAATTAGATCAAAGAAAGATATTCTGAGTGTAATTCTATGAGATCAGGAAGCAACAAATATATTGGGTGATTCAGCTAAATTTAGTTTAAATGTGAGCAGTTTACAAAGATACAATTAATGTTAGAATAATTACTCAGCTGAATGTGTAGGACTAAAATAAATGTGTGTGGGGGTTTTTTTGGAAAAAACTGCTACACTTTTACTTGACTAGTTGAAAGCGAAAGTAGTTTTTTTTTTGTCTAAAAAAGGACATTCACTATATATTGTGAACCCATCTTTTTGTTAGGATATACTAAATCCATCAATGGATAATGTTTCACAGCAGTTTTTTTCTTATTGTTAAAAGCAATAAATTTAAATAACCATCATACTAATCTGCATTTAAAAACAATGCATTCATACTGAAAGAAACTAGTTTATTTGTTATCAATAACAGGACACTTTTTTAAAGGGAAAAATGCATCATCTGCATACTTTTTCATGGGGCAACAGTTTCTACCAAAAGGATGTAGAAGCTTAGAGTCCCACCTATCTGTAGATTCTGCTTCCATTGCTGTTTTTCAAAGTCTCATGCCATGACAGTTGATTGAACCCAATTGCTCAATAATAGTATCAGCTAAGGATAGCATGTCTTCTCTTCATGATGCCTGGAGAAAGTAATGTGCTGGATTAAGAAAATCAAACTGAAGCTGAAGCCAAACAGCTCGCTGTCAAGGGTCCTAACCTGTGTTTGGAGGTGTGTCAACCAGTCCTAGATGTTTTACATTCACCTTGAAAGACTGTGTTTGCAGCTTGGGAGTATTTCTGGATCTATTTCTTCAAATGTTGGCACTGACAGATGTGACAGCCAGAAATGCTGACTATCTGCTTCAGCTGTTATGCCAGCTGCGCCCCTTCCTAGAGCTGAAGGACCTGACAATGGTAGGGTACACACCAGTAACCTTAAGACTGGGTTTCTGCAGTGCACTTTACATTAGGCTCCTTCTGTATCAAGTTTGGAAAAGGTCATTCAAAATGAAGCAGCCAGATTGGTTACTGGCACATATAGGATTGAACATATTAAACCAACATTAAAATCACTCCGCTAGCTGCCATTAGTTTCCAAGCAAGGTACATAGTGCTAGCTGTTACCTTTAAAGCCCCATATGGTTTCAGTCAAGGTAACCCAGACGATCATATTCTTCCATGTAAACTAGGTTAACTGTTACCCAGACAACACTTTCTTCAACCATCCTCAGACTGTGGAATGAACTGCTAGAGGAGATTTGTCAACTGAATTGGCTCTCTGAGTTTAAAACAGTAGTAAATACCAGTCTCTTTCAGCATTCTAGATTTTCTAGATCATCTGGATTTTTAAATTATAGATTTAAAAATATACAGTCGCCCATCTGTTTTCATGGACTTTGAGTCTGTGTCCTTTGCTTATTAATGGGTGACAAATGGAGGGAGATAAAATGGGGCACATCCCACCATTCAAGCTAATGGGGCTTGAATATTGGTGATTTTCTGTTTTCATGGGGGAGGTCTGAAATGGACCCCCCTGTTGATTTGTATGTAAAAAGTAGCAGAGTTCAGAAGCCTGCTTCCTTTCACCAGCCATCCTGGAAATGCTGTTTCCATGAAGACACATGTGTAAATCCAAAGTAAACCTTTATTGTTGCATAGTAAAAACAGAAAAGAACTATGTACAATCCATCTTGCAGATGATAAAAACCATAGGTCACAACTTGTTGTTCAGTTGAAAGCAAGGCAAGTTCTTAGCAAAGAAGAACAAAGGAACCTGGGCAGAATTATGCCCAGCTAGCAACAGCCAACAGGGAGTAAGATGGCAACAGCCAATAGAATCTTGGGGTGTTGGTGATAAAGAATTCTGTTGCTGACAGTTGGAGTCAGACCAGATCTGGGTGTGTAATAGTCCAAGAGTGAGGGACTGTGAAGGAAAAGTCCAGTAGTGAGGGATCCAAGTGAGGGAGTTGCTGATATTTGATATATTATAGTTGCGGTATTATGAAAATAAGGTTACAATGATAACCATAAATAAGGATGGTGTGAAAGGCCTAAAGATTAGTAACTGTTGTTCTTTAGAGTTAAAGAGTATGTAGCAAAGTATAACAAGAACAAGTAAATGCAGCATTATAACAACTGAAACTTTGGGGGGTTGCAGACTGCCAGAAATAGTGCAAATTGAGTTCACTTTTAGGGTTAGGGTTAGGGTTAGGGTTAGGGTTAAGAAATCATGGGAATTGTATTTTATTGTGGCACCAGAGCTCTCTGACAGAGAAGGCTCAATGTCTCAGGAAAAACAACAACAATTCCCATGATTCCCTAGCACTAACCCTAACCCTAAAAGTGGACTCAATTTGCACTATTTCTGGCAGTCTGCAACACCCCTTTGTTAACCATCCTTCAAATAAAGTTTTATTGTTATTTAATTACAAGTTTGGAATCTTTATCTACATAAAACCCATGGGGCTGCTATCTGAGCAGAAAGAAACCAATTTTGGGGAATAAACCCATAGATATAAATAAAAGTGGTCTGGTATTTTTCATATTGGGGCAGCAGTGGGATAACAATACTCATTGGGCTGCTACATCAAGAAAAGTAAGCAGTGCTTGTGGCAAATTGGTGGCAGCGGTGCGATAATAAAATCCATGGGGCTGCTATCTGAGGGGGAAAAGATTAGGTGAAGGAGTGGTTCTTCACAGCAACTGTATACTGATTTATTGATTGTACATGCTCTTTTAACTGGTGTTATATGTCTAATTGGTGTTGTTCCCCACCTTGGTCAATAGGGGGAGGCAGAATAATAATAATAATAATAATAATAATAATAATAATAATAATGTCACTGATGATGCCACACAATGTGACTTTACCATAATGTGATTGAACATGTTGTGCCATCTTTTTTTTTTTTAAATTAAAGTACAATGTTTACTTTTTAAAGGGTATGTTAAGGATGAGTAGTGCCTATTATTCCCTATTACCATAGACTTTTAAAAAGAACAGTGAGCCTTAACAACCTACTTTCTTACCCACAACTTTTGTTCCCCCTTTATAAGGCCATATAATTATGGTGTCATTGTTATGGGGAAATTTTTCAATCAAGGCAGGAATACACTGTTTCCTCCTCAAATGTATAAACTTTAAATAATATAATGGTCAAAGTTATTTGTATTCACACTTCCAACACAGGATTTTATTTTATTTTTAAAAAAACCCAACACATCATTAATTAGTAATATCCATTATTCAGTGAGCTGTAATAATACAACCATAGCTTTGCTCCCAAAATTAAAATTTGAACTTTTAAAACTTTCTAATGTTCTTTGGGACATCGCAAGCTAGTTGAAAAATAATGATAGGGCCTATTATTCAAATACTGTCTTTGCAGGCTTGTTCCCCTATGTTACAAAGGCTATATTTCTGAACCCTAGTAGCATTCACATTCTTCTAGTCCTCCTTTTCCTTAAAGGATGGGGTTACTTTATAACTGGCATAAGTGATCCACAGAACCTTGTTGGGATTCAGCTTCAGTTTCCTATCCATCATTAGAGCCCATTAGGTCTAGGTCTTGTCCAGCCTGACAAGGAAAAATATAGCTAATAGACCCCGACTCCAAAATGTAAGCCATATAGTTGTTGTGGATCTCCACATATTATATTCATTTACTCCATTGGCTATACTGGCTAAGAATAATGGAACTGAAGTCCAACAATATCTGGAGAGCCCCTAGTTACTCAATACAGACTTAACACTACACTTTTTCATTTGGGGGTTGCATTACTTATGTACATACACAGGAGTAAGGCTCACTAAACCCAGTGAAGTTTACTTCAGTATGTATATAAACTCACACAAATTAGCTCTGCCATTCCTAATCATTAATCATTACAGTTAATACTTTTATCAGTTCATTTAGAAATAGCTTAAAATATTCAGCTAAAGGATATTATGATATTCTCTAGTATGTACGGCTTTTGAAAAAGGTTAGAGTGATCAATATCTGTCAGTCTACATAAACAGGAGTACAATATAGATGTTTTGTGAAATACAAGAAGCTAGGATTTAACAACACATGGATATTGCCATAACACTCCAGCTTGCAATTTTGCTGTCCACTGGTTGCCTCTTTGCAGATCACTTATGAACATTTCTTTGCCGCTATTTCAACATAAGCTAAACATCAGCTACTTCTATCCCACCCCCGCTAAAATATGAAGAAAAGTAGTTCTATACCCCAGGCAGTACAGTATTCAAAGGGGTGGGTGGGTGAAACACCTTCTTACCCTATTTTCAAATCATCTTGTTTCTTTACAATGCATATGAGTATAAAACCATCCTGAAATGCTAGACAGAACACTATTACATTAAAATAGTGAAAAGTTGCTTGATTCAGTTCAGAGGTGTTCATGGAACTAAGGGAGGCAGGCACTGCAAACGAACCCCCTTTGCAGATGGCGCAAAGCGCCATCTTCAATCCCAGGAAGGGTAGGGGCAGCCGGACGCCGGGTGCCCCAACCCCTTCCTGAGGATATCATCGGAGTGGCCGTCGTTGCACACAACGGGCGCTCTGATGACGTCCCTCCAGCGCATCATCCAGACACGCTGAGCTGGAAGAGACACCGAAGAGGTGTGCTCCGCCTCTTGCGGCGCCCTTTCTGCACCTTGCAGAATAAGTGCTATTTTAGCACTCCTTCCAGGGCCGTAAAAAGAGTGGATCGGGGCTGAGGCGTGCCGCAGCCTTGGCCCCAATCTATGGCTTCTCGGGATGGCCCATGGCTGCCCGTCTGCAGAGACCCATAGCTTTTTCTTCAGAGGCACAGCAGAGATTCCAGTGCTATCCCTTTCCAAACCACAAATTGAGGTGCATTGTTCAGAAAGATAGAAAAATTAATTGACACTTAAGGTAGCAAATTTTACAAACATGTATACAGATTGAGTCTCCTTTTCTGAAATGCTTGGAACTAGAGTTGTTTTTGGATTTTGGATTTCTTTTATTTTGGAATACCTGTATTTGCACATATGTGCATAATGAGATATCTTGGAGATGGGATCTAAGTTTAAGCCTGAAGGTACTTTTGTACAATATATTTAATAATAATTTTGTTCACAGGGAAGGATTATGATGATGTTCACATGTCTGAAGGGACATGGAGACCAACAAAGACACAAGACCTAAAACAAGAAAAGTGAATGGATGGGAGTTCAGAATTTGGTGATAGAAAAGGCATATGTGTTAGTTTGGGAAACAACTCTGTCTAGGCATAAACATTCAGTTGCACAAGTGAATGCATGGGAGATAGAAGCAGGCATTCAGTACTATGGAATATTATTATCTTTTGAATTACAATATCTGTATACTTAAGAACAGCATGCATACAGACAACCATTGTTAGCCCTCCACTACAAGCAATATACTGTGTATGAGAATGACTGAGAAATTAGCATGGTTATGCTAACTGCACTTCTTGCTCTGCAATGAGAAAGTCAGAATATTTGGAAAATTTCAGATTTCACAAATCTATCATGCTAACTATCAGCCCAGATTAATCCAAGTTTTTGGCCTCATTTATACTAAGTGTGCTGTTTTCAGGACCATGACGAATAACAGACTACAATACTCCAAATTACTAATTCAAGCTTGTTAGCAAAATGTTTGTGTGGTTATTAAGACAATAACTGGACCAAAGGCTAAAATTAATTGGTGCAATTTAAAATGAAGCCATTTCACTTCTTTCCTCACAATGAGGACTACTCCCATGTTCTTTCTCTTGTTTTTATATCTTTGCATATGTATGTATACATCTGTGTATAAATGTATATAGTTCTGCTCTTTTAAGAGATGCTCTACACACATTTTTTTGTGTCCAGAAGGTGTAAAGGACCTACAGTCTAATGAATACATCTCTAGACATTCCATGATGTTTATTTTGAGCAATAGTAGTAAACTGCTGCCAGTGCTGAACTGCTGCTGATCTAGACTAGAAACAAGGGGGCATTCTGCACTTCCAGTAGTAAAGTTCAAATTCTCTAGATCCAACATGCTCATAACTGTACAAATGACATTGCCTTATGACACATTTTATGAATAGGCTTAATCCAATGTTTTCCAATGACGATGTTCATTTTTCGCATTTTATATCCTGTGAAAATATCTCTCTTTATTCTGTAAATGAGACAAACCTTCCTTTTTATCATCCAGAGGAATCTTCACCTTTGTATCCGTTATGTCTTTGAAAGAGGCCAGAAACAGAACTACATCACCTTTCTCATTCTTGATAGGGACAATGTCCAACAAGCACCAAAATGAAGACCCTAGAAGAAAAATAACATATTTAATGAAGACCTTGTAAGAAAAATTATATATGTACTTTAAACTGCCATCATTTTTTAAAAAATCCAAAATATTAAAGTTACAATTAATTTTTTTTAAAGAAAGGTCAGTAGGACATCATAGATGTTCAGCTCATGTAAATTTCTATGCAACATGGCCTGATGCTCAATAATGCTGTTTTTTTCTCTGAAAGGAAAGCAATAATTTAAATGAAGTAAACATATATTGGCAGCACTAATATTCTGATGATGTTCCTTATTTATTTTACATCATATTTGCCTTTGAAATTTGTTTCTATGTCCTATTTTGGAGGCTCTGAAAATCCAAGCTTAGAGAAGTTAAACATGCACCCACCCTGCTTTTTTTTCTCAGACAAGTAAAGACATTCTTGTTTAGACAGACATTTGATAAATGACTCTGTAAAACTCATCTTACATCTGTGTGTGTGTGTATGAGAGAGAGGGAGAGAGAGAGTGCATGTTTAATGGCATATGTTTTAACCTAATTTTAATGTTTTGATTGTTTAATTTCATTTTAACTTCTGTACCTGGTGAATTTTTAACCATATAATTTTTAATTTGTTCTAAGCTGCTTGAACTGGGGGGGAAAATTAACAGAAAAAATAATAATAGTTTATTGTTTTAAAGGAATGTTCCCCTACTACATTAACTATGGAATATGAAGCTTTTTGTTACTTTATAGCAGGGTTTGGCAACCTATGGCCCGTGGGCCACACCTGGCCCGCCGAGGCCTTCCAACCGGCCCCTGCCCAATCCTGCCGCCACCGCCGTTGACGTCACCGCCTTTCGTGGCCACGGGGGTCCTCTGGGGTGCCATTTTGTGTTCCAAAATGGCACCCGGAGTCTCGCGTGACCTTTCCTGTCCTGCCCCGTGATGGCAAAGGTCGCATGAGACTCTCTGAGGCCCGGTGCGGTCGAGGGAGCCCTCCTGGCTCCGGGGGCATCTGGGGACAGGGTGACCGGCCCCACCCCCAAAAAAGTTGCCAACCCCTGCTTTAAAATATTGAGCCCCATCTTGCCCATGACCTTGGTTATAGTGTTTCTGTGTGCCACAAGTAATTTCTGACTTATGACGACCTTAGGGCAAAACTATCATGGGGTTTTCTTGGCAGAATTTATTCATAAAGGGTTTGTCTCTGACTTGTCCTGATGCTGAGAATGTGACTTGCCCAGGATCAGCCCAGTTGGTTTTCTTGAACAAGCAGGAATTTGAAGCCTGCTCCTAGTGTCCTATTTCAACACTCAAACCACTGCACTATGCTGGCTCTCTTGGTTACAGACCTTGTATCTAAAGCATTACTGGAATGTTCCAAATATATTAGAAGTAATCACACCCTGTTTTAAATTAGAATCTAAAGCATAGCTCCACAGTTGACACTAATTAAATGGTTGAATTATATGCAGACGATTATCTGATACACTTCAGTCTATGGAAATTACTGTGATAAATATCTTTCCTACTGTGTGTCAATTGCAGTATGTCAGCATGGCAGTATTGTTTAAATATGTTTCTTCAAACTTCATGCAATCACATTTGTTTAAAGTTACTAAATTGATTGAATATGGTGTATTTCATATGCAAACTTTTTTTTTTAAAAAAAGTCACAAACTACACTATTAGTTTTTGTGGATTTTTCAGGCTGTGTGGCCATGTTCTAGAAGAGTTTCTTTCTGACATTTTGCCAGCATCTGTGGCTGGCATCTTTAGAGAATGCTGTTTAATATGATTAATTTAAAGTAGCCTTTCCCAGATATTTCAAGGAAGAAACAAAACCAATTAAGATTGTTAAGGCACATAGGACCCTAACGTTGAAGACTAATAAGCATTTTTAAAATATCAGTTGTACACTTGTCCCTTTATATCCATAGGGGATCCATTCTGAATCCCCACACCCATGGATAACAAAAAAATGTTATAGTGGCACGACATGCACATGGTTACTGGTGCAGCCACATGCACATGCCTCCATTAAAAACAACAGGGTTTGCCATCCACAGAAGCTCAAATCCATGGACACCAAGCCCGCAGATAAGAAGAGCCCACTTTAATCATATAACATTGGTCATATGTTGAATGCAAAATTGTGCACATTAATTTTGGAAATGTTTTCCATAAAAAACCATGGACCCACAAAATTTAATAAAATTTAATAAAATTTAATAAAATTTAGTTGAGATTTTAATAAAATTTAGTTGAGACAAAGGTCTTTTAAGTTGTGCTGAACAATTTGTTTATTGCTATGTTGTGTCCAGTGCTTGAAAGTGCATCTTCATCTTCATATACTCTCCCAACAATATCTACTATCTTCTATCACAAAATAAATATGCAAAATATATTAAAAATTTCTGTGATTTCATAAGGAATCTGTGCACTTCATGACCACGAGGAACTCTGACCTACAGTATGAGAAAAAGGACAGTCTTATAACTCTATCCCTTCAACTACTCCCCTGGCTTCAAATTGTATCAATCACAAACCTATTCACTGGTTAGGGAATCATTTTACTTAGTGAATGAAAGACCCCTAGGTGCACACACTTAGTTTGCACACTGAATGTACAGTGTCTAGGTTGTATATTTTACACCTATAGATCTAACAATCAGACACATTTCTTATTTGATTATAGATAATAACAATAAGATCCACAAGGTATGTTGACATTTTCTGTATTTTTATCAACCATATGCCATAATCTTGCCATTCCAGTTGATTTCCAGTTGTTTTTGTTTTGTGTTAAATGCAGAGAAAACTTTTAATAATATTTCTTGAAACTATTTATTTCAGTGGGGGTAGAATTCAGAGACATAGCCGGGTTAGTCTAGAACCCTGGGATAAAAATGCTGCTGTTCAGTGCCAGGTCAGTGAATGGAAATACATCTTTCATCCAGGACTTGATCCTGGACGAGCATGCCGACATGGCTTGTATTATAGAGACCTGGCTGGATGAAACTGGGGGTTATTCTTTCTCAGCTTTTTCCATCAGGGTTCTCTGTACAGCAGCAGGCAATGCCTAGGGGGCAGGGAGGCAGAGTGGCAGTGGTCTATCAGGATTCCATCTCCCTTACCAGGTGCCCTGTCCCATAGTCTAGTGGGTATGAGTGTGTTTACTTAAAAGTGGGTGGTGGGACAGAATAGGGATTCTTTTGGTGTACCACCCACCCTGCTGCACAACAGTCTCCCTTCCTGAGCTGGCTGAGTTGGTCTCAGTGCTGGTGTTGCAGTCACCTTTGCTTGTTGTCCTGGGGGGTTTCAACATCCATGCAGAGACTGCTCTGTCAGGAACAGCTGAAGACTTCATGTCTGCCATTATAACTATGTGGCTGGCCCAAGTAATATCTGGTGCCACCCATGTTTCAGGACACACTCTGCTCCTGGTTTTCTGTTCTGGACATGATGATGGTGATCTGGGAGTGGAGAAACTCTCTGTAGTTCCATTGTCATGGACTGAACACTACCTGGTAGGGTTTAGACTCACTGAGACTCAGAGCCTCTACAAGGGTGAGGGAGGACAATTAAGATAGTCCACCCCAGGGGGCTTATGGATCCAGATAAATTCCTGATTGCTCTTGGGAGTTTCCTGTTGCGTTGGCAGGTGATCCTGTCAAAGCCCTGGCTGATCTCTGGAATAGAGAAATGGCCAGGGTGTAGACATGATTGCCACTAAGTGTCCCCTCCCACAAAGTGGAGCCAAATGAGCCCCCTGATTCACTAGGGAGCTGGCGGTGATGAAATGAGTGGGATAGAGACTAGAGCAATGATGGCAGAAAAATTGGAGTGAGTCTGATTGAACATGGGCTAGGACCCATTGGCAGATGGTGGCAGTGGAAAAAAAGAACTTCTCTGCCACCATTGCCTCTGCACAGTGTCGTCCAGCAGAGCTGTTCTAAGTGGTCAGGGGCCTTTTACATTCTGGCCCTCAAGAAGAAAACAAAGACCACTTGACAGCTCGCTGTGAAGAATTTGCAAGACACTTTGCAGACAAAATATCATTCAGATTCACTCTGACTTGGATGCTATCATTGAAACAGGTCTATTGGATGTAATCTTGATGCCAGCTTGCCCTGTATTATTGGATAAGTTTCAATTTGTGCAGCCTGAGGATGTGGATAGGGTATTTGGAGACGCGCGGGCTACCACATGTATACTGGATCCTTCCTGGCTCCTGAAAGCAGCTAGAGGGGGACTGGCCAAGTGGATAAGGGGAGTGGTGAATGCTTCACTGCAGCAAGGCAGATGTCCATCCTGCCTAAGGAGGCTGTGGTGAAGCTCTTACTGAAAAATACCTCCCTGGATCCCACTATTCTCCATAATTATCAGCCAATGTCTAATATTCCATTCTTGGCCAAGGTTCTGGAGCAAGTGGTGGCCTCCCAGCTCCAGGGGTTTCTGGATAAAACAGATTACCTAGATGGATTCAATCTGGCTTCAGATCTGGTTATGGGACAGAGACAACTTTGGTCACCTTGTTGGATGACCTGCTCAGGGAATTTGACATGGGAAGTATGTCCCTGTTGGTCCTTCTGGGTCTCTTGGTGGCATTCGATACCGTCAACCATGGTATCCTTCTGGGACACCTCTCTGGGATGGGGTTTGGGGGTACTATCTTACAGTGGCTTCAGTCCTTCTTGAAGGGACAAACTCAGAAGATGGTGTTGGGGGGCTCCTGTTCGACGCCAGGGCTGTTGGCCTCTGTGGTCTCTCAGGGTTCTATTCTGTTCTCCATGTTATTTAGCATCTACATGAAACAGCTGGTCATCTGGAGTTTTGCAGTGCGGTATCATCAGTATGCAGATAACACCCAACTCTATCTCTTCTTCCTGTCTGATTCCAAGTCTTTGTACTGAGCCAGTGTCTGCTGTCAGTGATGGACAGGGTGAGGGCAAATAAATTGAAACTTGATCCAGACAAGACAGAGGTGGTCCTGGTCAGTTGTAAGGCAGATCAGGGCATAGGGGCTTTGCCTGTGCTGGACAGGTTACACTCCTCCTGAAATCTGAGGCTTGCAGCTTGGGTGTGCTCCTGGACTCAAGTACGAGCCTGGATGGCCAGGTTTCAGCAGTGGCCAGTTGTGCATTTGCACAGTTAGAACTAGTGCTCCACCCATTCCTTGAGATACCAGATCTCTCTACAGTGACACATGGCTTGATTACATCCCATTTGAACTACTGTAACACACACAATGTGGGGCTGCCTTTGGAAACTGTTCAGAAACTTCAGTAGGTTCAAAATGCCACAGCTAGAATGCTGACTGGGCCCAGCTATTGGGAGCATTTAACTCCCTTGTTAAAACAGCTTAACTGGCTACCAGTTCATTTCTGGGCACAATTCAAAGTGCTGGTCATGAGCTATAAAGCCCTGTACGGCTTAGGTCCTGACTATTTGTGAGACTGCATCTCCCCATATGAACCTGCAAGAACCTTAGGATCTTCTGAAGAAGGATTTCTCTTAGTCCTGCCACCATCCCAGACTCGCTTGGTGAGACACAAGAGACAGCCTTTTGGGAGCTGGTCCTACCCTTTGGAACTTTTTGCATTTTCCCAGGAAGCAAAAACATTTTTTTTTATTTAAGGAGGCTTTTAACATACAATCAGGACAGGTTTTATTTTCATATGGAGTGGTATATGGATAGTATATGGATAGTAAATGTAGGTAACCTAGAATCATAGAGTTGGAAGAAACCACAAGGGCCATCCAACCCCCTGCCATGCAGGAACTCAAAATCAAACCATCCCTGACAGATGTCTATCCAGCTTCTGTTTAAAGACTACTAAAGAAGGAGACTCCACCACACTCTGAGGGAGTGTGTTCCACTGTCGAAAAGTTCTCACTGTCAAGAAGTATCTCCTAATGTTGAGGTGGAATCTCTTTTCCTGTAGATTGCATCCATTGTTCCGAGACCTCTTCAATATATGACAACAGCAGCAAGAATATTACTTGCTCAAACTTAGAAACAGACTGAAGCACTGATGATGGAAGAATGGAGTGTTGAATCCACTGAGGGGGGAAGCAGACTAGGGCGTCTGGGACGCCCTGGGACGGTGCGCCATGGGACCACGGCAGCCGCACCGTGGCACACTGGCGGCATCCCTGAAAGGAGCGCTAAATTGGCGCTCCTTTCAGAAGTCAGGGAAAGTGCGCCCTAAACGCGTCGGCCGCACTTTCCCTGGCTTTTCCGCCGCAGCGTGTGAGGCCGGCAGCTCCGAGGGCAACGTCGGGAGGAGGAAGGGGCGCCGATCGTGCGGCTGCCCCTTCTCTTCCCTGCCTCGGAGACGACCTTATTAGTCGTCTGCCGAGGCCCTGAGTTAGCCCAAATGGCTAAATTAATGTGAGTTCTAAAGTATATTTATTTATTTAGAGTATTTATATCCCACCCTTCAGCTGCAAACATTCTCAGAATGGATTACAAATTAGTAATTTGACAGTTCCCTGCCCTCAGATTTACAATCTAAATAAAATAGGACACACAGAAAAGGAAATGGCAGTGAAGAAGGGATTAGGTCCAGAGATACAGCTGATTCTTCTCCCCCACCCCCCAATGGAATAAACCAGTTGAAGACTTTTTGAAAGACTGGAAACCATCTATGGACTTTTTGCACAATAAGAAATCTAATGATGTCATAATCTGTGGCTATGATTATTAGTAACTTTAGTAGGATTTTTTTCTGTGGGTTTTCTGGGCTATGTGACCATGTTCTAGAAGAATTTATTCCTGATGCTTCACCTGCATATGTTGCTGGCATCTTGCCAGCCACAGGTGCAGATGAAATAGCAGTAATAAATTGTTCTAGAATACGTCCACATAGCCTGGAAAACCAACAGAAAACTATGGATGCGTGCTGTGAAAGCCTTTGACTTCACTTTAGTAGGATTATTTATTACTTAATATGTCTTTATATAATGGCAAAATAATATATTTTCTCTTTTTTTATTTTTCTTATCATTACAATCTGGATGGGGGGGTCACTCCCACCCCTTTCTTCTTCTTCTTCTTCTTCTTCTTCTTCTTTTTCCTTTCCTTTTTTCTCTTTCTCTATTTTTTCCATCTGTTTCTTTATCTTCAGTAAAAATATATTATTTTGATAGTACACCGTTCATACTAAAACTAATAAACACGAATCTCAAAGAAAGAGGGGGAAACTATATGCTGTAATCTTAAACACTCTAAAAGAAATGTAACCAAGTCCCTTGGGTCATATTTTGCTAATCAAGATCTCCCACTACCATTAACACATATACACTACCACCATTTTTTTAAACTGATGAGTGTGCAATATACATATCACTCAGTATAGTCAGTGGAAACTAGGAGGTCACATGACCGAAGGGACTTGGTTACATTTCTTTTAGAGTGTTTAAGATTACAGTATATAGTTCTCTCCCCTTTCTTTGAGATTAATGTTTATTAGTTTTAGTATGAACAGTCTACTATCAAAATAATCTATGTCCTGGGATTGATAATGGGTTAGATGTGGCTTGATAGACTGGAGCTCAATCAAGGCCAAATGAAAGTGTTTATAACTGCTGGGTGGTTCAACTGTTCTGTATGGGGTTTTAATTCTCATAAGGATGACATTTGTAACTGATGAACTGCTGTTTAGATTCATCCTTTGTTTTGAAGCTCTGTAGCACAGCACACGTGTTTAGACTAGCATGCCAGCTATGGCACCTCCTGGGTAGAGATAGTCTTGCCACATTGAAGTCTAAGGCTTTCATGGCCGGCATCCATGGTTTTTTGTGGGCTTTTGGGGCTATGTGGCCATGTTCTAGAAGATTTTATTCCAGATGTTTCACTAGCATCTGTGGCTGGCATCTTCAGAAAATGCTGACATGGAAGTGAGTGGGGTGTATGAATATGTGTGTGTATACACACACACACACACACACACACACTTGGTTGAGAGAAGGTGATTTTATATACAAGGAGGCATTGTGTCTATTTAATTAGTGATCCATTGTCTGCTGGAAAAACCGCTGGACCCGGGTGGTTTTCATTTGGACATGCTGGGTCTTGATTTTGGTGTTTTTCAGGACTGGCAGCCAGACTTCAAACAGGGCTGCAATGTCTTTTGGAAAATTTTGTTGGATGAGTGCCACGGTGTCTAATATGGGGACTTTGGTGAACAAGCAGACCACATCAAAGCTGATTAGTATGTCTCTTAGGTTTGAGTTCGAGGTTGAACCAATATTAAAAGATCTTTGCTGGTGGAGAAAATTAACAGTTTGTTTCGGTCCCTAATTGTAACCCTGGAGCTCAATGAAGCCTTTGGCCAACATATTACAGTCACAATACGCTGCAGGCTTTATCATGAAACAGAATAACAAAATAGCATAAAACATTACATAACATCCAAATTAACTGTGATTTATCAAAATATGTTGCAAGAGAGGAGAATAACACCAGATTTGAAGTAAAAACGACTGTTCAATTTCCCTGTTATCTAAAAATTATGTCCCTTTTGCCCTGTTCAAATAATCACAGAAGTCCATTTCATGAAATCATCTGGGAATAATAAAAATAGCTTATAGAATGGCTTTGGCCTCTGCCTTCATCCTATGCACTTTTATTTCAATGTGTATACAGATATACTAAGAAGTGGAGCCCTTGTAATCCAGAGCACTCCAGAGCAATGGCAGGCAGTTGATTACTTGTTCATCCTTCTGTGCCAAGTGGCACCACTGCTGCCAGCACAAGTCACTCCTCTAAGATCAGAAGGAGGCTTCCACCCATGTGATTAATGAATGCTAGGTGTCTTATTTTCAGCCTTGGAGAGAATGACTTGTGCTAATGGTGGTGGTGCTGGGTGGCACATGTGTGAACAGCTGACCAGTGTTGCACCGGTATGCACAGATAACAGTGGGAATTCAGGTTAGCTTCAGGGCCAAAATACTCAGGGCAACTCCTGGAGTATTTTGGCCATTGTAGACCCAACCCTAATTTTAACTTAGGGAGCATGTAGAAATAATGGAATTTAACACCACCTTAACTGCCATGGTTCCATCCTACAGAATTCTTGTAAAACTACAAATTCCAGGATTTGATAGGATGTGATACAGCACTCGAAGTGGTATCAAACTGCATTGTTTCTACAGTGTCGATGCATCATATAATGGGAAAGACTTAAATTAAAACATTTATGAGAACTGAATAGTTAATATGTTTATTAGAAATAACCCTGCTCAGAAACCAAAGTGAAAAAAGTAAGCATGTAAAATACTTGGATATGCAAATAAATAAACACGTATACTTGAAATATAGCAACAGGTATTATAGCTACTCTCTGGGGTGTTGTAGCATTAAAACTTTTTTGCAATGCATTATTTCCTTTTTCACTGTCCTGACCCCCAGAGACCCCAATGCTTCAAGAAAACCAGGGGATTCCCCATCCCAGCTCAGGTCCACCCTCTCCTCAGACCTTCTCTACAAATCAACATTTTTTGCAGATTCTAGTTACATAACACATGGTGTGAGACAAAATATCATTTGCGCTATATAATTTCTGAAAATTTCCAGCTGGACTGATAAGAAAACTATGATATAAGAAGGAGCAGCCCCTGATGATGTCATTAAGCATCAATCACAGTTGCACAGAGTATGCTATTCAAGTAAAAAGCAGCCAGTCTAGCAAGTGGGGCTCAAAGAGCATCACTGCAACACCCATCATCCACACACTGACAAAGGTTATGGGCCCAGATGAGGCTAGTCTGCCAGAAAACAAAGAGGACAAATGTCCAGAAGGAAAGGAGACCAGGAGACCAGATGGCAAGTCTACAAGGTGGCCAGGAGGTGAGACTGCCTGTCTACGACTTCAGCTGTGCCAGGATAAAAGAAACCATGCTTCAGCGTTTGCTGAGAAAGCAGAGATGGCTACAAATCTACTTCAGATGTAAGTAAAACAGTTATGTTTGCTACAAAGCTGTTTTTGCCTGAAGGCAGAGTGCAAAACTCTTTAAAGATGGGAAAGCTGCAAAATAAAATGCAGTGGAATTTACAAAGCTGCAAGAGACTCTGTTAAGGGGCATTTTGTTTAAAATGGAAGCAGCTGGGTTACTGAAACTCAAGGACTTGAGTCACAGATGCAAATTACAATGCATGGAGTTTTTATGCAGCAGAATTGCTGGAGGCAGATAAAAAAGCCAAAAAGAAATTATTCTTTTAACCCTCTCTGAGTCATTTATTATACAGGAAACAGGAGTTTGTACAATAGTGGCTGATGAGCTAGGGAGTTTCAGAAATTTAAAAAGTTTTTCCTGCTGAGGAAGGAGAGAAATGGTATTCTGCAGTGCAGCAAGAGTTCAAGTGTTTAGTTGACAAAGATGTGTTTAAAGTGGTTGATAGACCAAAAGATCACAAAATGATTGGATACAAATAGATATGCAAAAAAAAAAAAAAAAAAAAGTGACCGGTTTAAAGTCAATAGGTTTTGTTTGGAATAAAATAACAAGGGGTTTTGAATATCCAGATATATACAGAAAACATTGTTGAAAGTTTGATGTTTATAGTTAACAATAATAGACTAGACATTATGTTTGTAATAGGAGTTTTAATAAGAGAATAAATTGTTTTAAGGTAAAAGATTAGACAACAATAAAACATTTGGTGAGATTTTTTTTAAGGAAAACAAGGAAGAACCACATTAGGTTAGAGTGTTTTATAAATAGTTCATTTGCTTCAGAGTTACATGATAGATAATCAGTTTAAGGATCGTTAATTAAATGTGGAGAAAGCTCAATAGTTTGGAAAAATAGAAAATAAGGATATATAGCTTTAAGTGCTAGTAAAACAGAATTTATAGCATTAAATGAGATAGAGTAGATTAAACAGTTGTTACAGGATTTAAATTGTGAATTGTCAGTTATGATATATGGAAATTCACAGACATAAATTGTCATGACAAAAACAGAACATTTAAAGTACAGATCAGAATGTCAGGGAGTTAGTTTAAAATGGAATTGTGTGCCTACAATATAAAAAAAATCAAAATACAACACTACAAATATATTAACAAAGGTTCTAGAGAGAGAACAACATAAACAATTGTTATAACAGATTGGGATGTCACCTTAAGTATACAGGACTAGTATACTTTATGCTAAGATAGTTTCACAACAACAAAAAATAGTGTACCTCACACATCTGTACATTTCGGAGGCGAATGTCAAGTTATGCATAGGATATAGAGTGATGGAAATGTACAAGATGTATGGAGTTTTCCATGACAAAGTTTTAAGTGGTAAAAAGGACTTAATCTAGCACCAGATGGCTGCACAGACATAAACATGAACTTTCCCATAGATACAACACATAGACACAGATTTTGTTATGAGAAAACAGGATATCAAAAAGGTAAACAATGACATCAATGGGCTGCTTAGAGACAGGTCACATGGGAGATGACACACAGAGCTAGGGGCTGGATCAGAGGCTGGGTTAATACACATCATACAGCCATTATCTAATCAGCATAAGGTTAATACCCAGAAGGTGGAGTATGGGAAGGGCCAAGGGGATCCTTTGTCTAGTTTTGTTTATATTCAAACAGGTGTATGCGTGTGTGTTGGGCAGTAGTTTTAACCATGGAGTTAGGTTTTGGCTTTTAGTTTTTGAGTATGCTTATACTGCTTTTACAATATAACTCCTGGATCTAGAAACATGGATCTGTTCCTTTTTCTTAAATTTCATCTACAACAAGTTGGGATCCTATGCTTTTGGATCTGCTAAAGATGTAATCTCTCATGGCTGAACTAGATAAGTTCATCACAATGGCTTTTACTTAGTTATCTTATTTTTCTTTTATATGCATTAATAAAACTATACTTTTGGACTTTACAATGTGTCTTCTTGACTGAGGAAGACAGGGTCCTGGAGAAGAGAAGCTGAACTAGTTGATGGTAAGAGATACAAAGTGGATGTGGATCACAGCAGCCAGCTTGTTCTGCAGATTCTGCTGGGTGCCAAAGAGCATCACTGCAACACCCATCATCCACACACTGACAGAAATATATGTACACATATGCACACTTTTCAAGATAGCACTCTCATCCTGTGATTCCTCCCTCTAACCAGGCCATGAGATCCGTTTGGTAACCAAAAAGGGAGAAGGCAGAATAGAGATTAATTAAAGCATCCAGAGGCATTTTAGACACTGACATTTACAGTGGATTGTCGAAGGGATCTGTACATGTAGGATGACTTTAATAAACAAGGAAACAAGCTGTAAGATAAAGCCTCACAGCTGCAGAAATAGCTGGTCCTCCGCTATAATTGCCAGAAACTTGAATTTCAGAAATTAGTATGGCTTCTGAAAACTTTATTGGAGATCCTTTATAGGATTAGCCCACACAGGTTTACTTACAGTAGCTATAACAAAATGACCATGAAATCTAAATGGTGTACTTATACAATTTCAGTAAACCATCCATAGCGTGGGAATCCTCTTCTTTTATCTCTTATTGTATAGAAAGAACAGTTTAGGTAGCACAACTATGTTTTACATAGGAATATTTCTTTTGAGAATGTGTCTCTGCACAAATTTTTTGTCACGCTGTGATTGAAGGTACTATCTGAATAATTTCAATAATATTTAGAACATTTTGAACTTATAAAATGTTAGAGACCTTTACATTGCTGTTGTTTTCAAATTTTTGTTGATTTCTACTATCTTTTTACTTTATAACACCCATGCAAATAAGAAGCATGAATAAATGAAATTTAAACCCCACAAATAAAGAGGAAATCCTCTGGGCACGTAACAGTATGTGACATGCCATTTCAAACAAACAAAAATAGATTTTCCCGGCTTTTCAGAAAGCTTTCCACAATAAAGAATTTTACCTCCTCACCTTTGCTATTACACACAAAAAGCACGGCTGCTGTCAGCAATCACTAACTTCACAGATTTGTATTTATGTATCATTTCTATTGCTCCTAGCTATTTTCCCTAGGAAAAAAAAGGTATCTTCACGCCTCCACAGTAAGATATTAAGGTTCTAAACTTGAATATCCTTAGGGCTAAGAATACTGTAAGGGTAAAATGAGTCAGCATGTGGATTTAAGATTATACAGAGTCATAATATTATTGTGACAGAATTCAACCAGAGCAAAATCTTTTTCATACTCAGGACTAAACTAGACATGATTTAGAATGTTCTGATTCTTTAAACATTTTTCAGCCATCCCATATTAGTTAAAAACACAATGGGGCCAGTGGGAGAGATTTGAGGCTAAGGGCCTATCTGCATGGGCAGGATACCACAGGCCAACCCCATGGTATCCTGACAGAGGTCTCACTCCATTCCTACCTGGAATTCCTACCTTGGGATACCTACCTGGACCAGTTTGGAGATGGGTGGGGGTTCACATGCCCACATGCCATTGCACCATGGAGCAACCTACACCCTATGCCCCCTTACCTGCTGCCACCACAGCCCCTGTGAAGGCCTCCACTGTTACCCATCAGGGCAGGAATGAGGTGCCTGGTTTCTCACACATGGTCAGGGCACCCTTCCAAGGTCACAGGTTGCAATTGGGTATTCAGTAGTGACAGGTAAGGGGGCACTTGGCCATGCGGTCTGCTGGCTGTCACAGTGGAATTTCTAGGAAACTTTGCTATAAACAGATGGTTTTAAAAGACCACGCTAACGGCCTCTTGGGTGAGGATTGGTCCAGAACTGCTGGATCAGCATCCAGTCTGTCCAGTCCTGGCCTGAAGCTGTTGGCCAGTGTCATTTGCACAGGATGCCAAGCCGGGGAACAAGGCCCTTTGGCGTGTGCATACATCTCCTAAGAAAGTATTTAATTTCTATGGATGGGACAATAATCTGAAATGGGCAGGCTAGAAAATGGATGACCCTCTGCTTAAATAGAGTGGTCCTGATAGGGACTATAGACCAATATCTTTGTTGAATATTGACTATAAGATTATGGCTATAATTTTATAGTAACTTTGATTCATAAGGATCAATCCAGTTTTTTACATTCAAGACAACTTAAAAATACTATCAGATTGATAATTGACACAACTGAGTACTATGAAAAAAATGACAAAAAATTGGCACTGATTTTTGCTGACACAGAAAAGGTGTTCAACAATGTGAACTGGAATTTTATGATGCAATTACTCAAAAAATGGAGATGGGGCCTAAATTTTGTACATGGATTAATGAAATTTATAAGGAACAATCAGCACAATTGATCATAAATGGGAAGAAGACAGGCAAGTTTAAAATCTCAAAAGGGACTAGACAAGGTTGTCCCCTCTCACCATTACTGTTTATAACAGTATTAGAAGTGTTAATGAATAGAATAAGGCAAGATGATGGCATAGTGTGAATGAAGATCAAAGATCAAGAATGTAAACTACAATCCTTCGCTGATGATCTGGTGATTATCTTGGAAGACCCAGAACGACAAACTATGAAACTTTTTCAAATAATAGAAGAGTTCAGTATGATGTCAGGATTTAAAATCAACCAAAACAAAATAGTTATAATGACAAAAAACAAGACTAGGAAAGAGAAGCCCATCTAGAAGAGGTTATAAACTGTTTGGTGAAAAATAACGTAAAATACTTAGGAATATAGCTAACTAAGAGGAATGTCAACTTATTTGATAGTAACTATAAACCAAAGTGGAAAGAAATTAAGAACAAACTAGAAAAAATGGACAAACTGAATCTTACATTGACTGGAAGACTGGAAGCAATTAAAATGGTAGTATTCCCAAAGATGAACTTCTTGTTTCAATGTATCCCTATTATACATAATGGAAAACCATTTAAAGAATGGCATAAAGACTTAAGGGAATTCATTTGGAATGGAAAGAGACCAAGAGTCAGTTGGCAAATAATGACAAGAAACAAAAGTGAAGGGGGAAGAAATGTCCCAGATTTAGAGCTTTAGCATCAAGCAAATGCACTTAATTGGTTGTTAGACTGGATCTCACTAAAAAACATGAAAATACTGAATACTGAAGGTTTTAACAACCAATTTGGTTGGCACGGATACTTGTGGTATGGGAAAGCAGAAGTACACAAAGAATTCAAGCATCATGTATGTATGGAACAAATTTAAGAAGAAAACATATAGAAAAATTCCACTTTGGATCTCCCCTCATGAAGCATTTTTTGGAAAATGGACAACAGTTGAAACATGGCTGAGATACAAGAAAATACTTAAAAAACAGGAGATAACAAATCTGAGCTAAAAGCAATTGAAGAACTGGAACAATCAGACCCAAAAATACATTAGTTACTTTATATCCAATTAAAGAAAGATTCAAGATGCATGTTAAAATAGAAGACATTAAGGATGATTCTAAAAATTTTGATGGTATTCTAATGAATCCCGCCCCCCAAAGAACAACTAAACTTTACAAAATGCTGATGAATAGAAAACAAGCAAGAAGCCTGATTTCAGACAATATGATTAAATGGGCTACAGATATAGAGGAAATAATTGATTTGAAAAGCTGGGAATATGCAAGAAAGAAAACAGAAAAATTCACCAAATCCCAAGACCTAAAAGAAAATTACTGGAAAATGGAACAAAGGTGGCACTTAACTCCAGCAAAAATTGCAAAAAAATTATAATACAGGCTTGAATAATTGTTGGAAATGCAAACAAAATGTCGGATCGTGGTTTCACATATGGTGGACATGCTCCAAAATGAAAGCTTATTGGAAGAAAATTCATGATTCAATACAATAAATCTTTAAAATTAAATATGAACTAAGGCCAGAAATTTAATTATTGAAATATGTTGAATAAAACTGACTTTACACTGGAGAAAAAATATTGGAGAGTTCTATTATATATGATGTTGGTAGCTAGACTTTTAATAGTGCAAAGGTGGAAAAAAAACAAGAACTACCCACATTGGATGATTGGGTGTTGAAGCTTACAGAAATTAAAGAAATGGATAGACTAACAGCTTTACTAAACCAGAAAGGTATAGAGAAGGTTGATAAGGAATGGTCTCCAGTGGTTGAGTATAGCAATAAAAGATGGCAATGAAATAGCAAGTAGAACTATAGAAATGATAAGATACTTAGGTTTAAAAAAGGAGATAAGATCGTAATTGGGTATGATTACCCATCTTTTTTGAACAAGACTATCTATTAAAAATCAGATTTAGAAAAAGACTCAAGAAAAAAACATGGTTATAAATGAAAGTATTTATTGTTAAAGGAACAGTGGAAGTATTGTAGTGCATGATGATGTGATGACTATACTTTGAAACTGTTATTCTATTTTTTAGACATTTATATAGTATAATAATTATATAAAAGAATAGAGTGGTCCTGATTTGAAAATAATATGTCTACTGCCCTCAGAAAGGTTCTTCTTCAAACTTGTTGCTGCAGTCTACCTCTGCTGCTCCCTAGTTCTCTTGCTAGTAGTCTCTTTCTCAGTAAAATAAAAAGGGGTAAGGGGAAGTAAACAGGTGGCATTAGTGGTAAAAGGACATGGAAGAAGCCCCATGAACACTTTTCATAGGCAGCAAGTGGAATGTCTAAAGAGAATAATTGTACCTAAGTTCTTTAAATCCAAACAAGTAATGAGAGAATAAACCATAACCTTCTACACCTAAAAAGGTCTTTTTGACTTGAGGAATAGGGATGGAAGGGAAAGTTGGGAATGGAAAACAGCATTTCATGCATGGTTTCTTCAGCATGCTGTTGTTGAGCTCTGGTATTATTATAGCCCTATCCTTTCATGGTTTTTGACATCCTTCCTAAAGTTTAATACCTACAAGATAGGTATTATTATTATTTCAAAGATTTCATATTTATATTCTTTTAGCTGAAGCAATTTTGATACCTCTGTAACACAATATGCTTATTCTCATGTTTGACAGTTGTAATGTTTTCTGACCTGGTGATATGACAGCCTTATCACCTTATAGGGAAGATGTCATAAATGCTGACACAAGGTATAAATCAACAGACTTAATAACTTTAATAGCTGTGTGGTTTAATAACTTTAATAGCTGTGTGGCCAGCTCAGCTAAAAGTCATTCACATTCACATTGTGATATAGCACAAATGATTACATTTTAAATGCACAGGTCTTTAAATGTATAGGTATACATAAGGCAAAAGGTAATAGTATTCCCCATTGACAAGGTTGTCAAGTCATGTCCGACCGTAGGAGGCAGTGCTCATCTCCGTTACTAAGCTGGGAGCCAGCGTTGTAAGAGACTACTCTGTGATCATGTGGCCAGCATGACTGCACAGAAGACCGTTTACCTTCCCACCAAAGTGGTACCTATTTGTTTACTTGCATTTGCATGCTTTCGAACTGCTGGGTTGGCAGAAGCTGGGACTAGTGACAGGAGCATACCCCATCATGCAGTACCCAGACCTCGAACTGCCAGCCTCCCAATCTTGCAATCAATAGAGCTAGGGTCTTAACCACTTGAGCCACTGCATCTTTTTATAGGTATACATATCTCTTGTTAAAATCACAGCAGGAAACAATAAAATTGATTTTTGACTCCTGGAAGCTCTGCATTCACAAAGAACCTCTAATCACCAACCATCTTTGTTAACCAATCCAAATCTAACTAAACAAAAAACAGGTAGTTTGTCCCATTTTTAAGCTCAACTTGAAGCCTTCCATTCATAGCAACTTTAACCAAGGTAGCTGCTACTGTGTTAGGCCCAATATACCAAAGGGAAGAGAGGTCCATGGCCTTTAAGGGTGGTGACATAACATCTTTCATGGGTTACTCAAAATGTATAAACATTAAAAAAAACCATAAACAAGCAAGTGAATATATAATTTCCAGGGGGAATGAAAGGAACTGGAATTAGTTTTATGGGGTGACAAGCTATTATATATCTGATGGCATTTGATAGTGTCCATCAAAGCTTGCGCATTAACTAATTGGTTAGTCTTAAGATAAGACATTTCATTGTTTAGGAAAGAATTCAGGAACTTAAATACTGTGCTCCCCCCAAAATAAGACACTGTCTTATATTTATTTGGCCTCAAGAAGATGCACTATGCCTTATTTTCAGGGAATGTCTTATTTCTCCTGACTCCGCCCTGACGCCGCACACCTGTCCATACACCGCGCAGCATCAGGCTGCCCTCTTGGCACAGCATACATACATGCTGCACCAAAAGAGTGCAAAAGAGCAGCAGTGGTGGCTCAAAGCCCAGCTCTTTACTGCCTCCGAAAGGAGTGGCCCTTTGAGCTGCTCTTTTGGGGGCGGCAAAGAGGAGGATTGGGGCCACAGCCCTTTGAGCCCTGATCCATCGCTTCCAGGGGTGGCCCAGAAAAGCCACCCCGTCTACATCGACTCTATGTCTTATTTTTGGGATATGGCTTATATTGTTCAAATGCTTAGAAATCCTGCTATGGCTTATTTTATGGGTATGTCTTATTTTCAGGGAAACACGGTAGGTCAGGAGTAACTTAATTTCAAAAAGTCTACTTTAAGTATAATTTGAATCCCATTGAATACATACATCACTCTACGTTTAGCTAAATATGGATTCAACCCATCTGTATAAGAGATACAAAAGTAGGATCCTCGAATGAACTGTACTCTGCCACTGCTTATGTCAGTGGGTGTCATTAGGTGCAACTCCCCCCAGCCCCTGTGGGGATTGTTGCTAGAATGGAAACATAATATTTATATACCGTACCAGCTAATGCTTTTAAATTAAGGTGGTCAACTGTGGAGGATTAGGCATTGCAATAGCCCTAGAAGAGATTTTGGAGGACTGCACATTCCCCCACAGAAAAAAAGTAAAAAAAAAAAAAAAAAAAAAAAAAAAAAAAAGGGGGGGGGAGGAGGGAAAGAGCAGAATAGCCCCAAAATGCCTCAGAGATATGTGGAGGCATTTTTACCATGTTTGGGGTCTTGAAAAAGGGCTCACTTGAGCCTACATTGGCTCAGAGGCCCTGCAAAATGTGAAAGAAATTTATCCCACACTTCCTATTGGACATTTTGGAGCATGTGAGTGGGGTGGGGAATGGTGGAAATTTTTGCAAAAATTGTTTTTGACCACTTGGTAGCCCTGGGAGTTTTCAAATATGGTGGAAATGCCATCCACACACTCCTAGAATGAATTTGGGGACATTCTAGAGCAAATTAAATGGACCCGGAGGGGTCAGCCCACGGGACACATTTTGTCCACTCCAAATTTAAATTGTTGGTACATGGAGACATTTTGCAGAAATGAAAGTATTTTTCTGAAAAATTATCTCTCAGTTTGCCCTCACAGCGCCCCAACCCAAAGGCTGAGGAATTTCAGCATCACTTCAAACATTTAGTAAAATGTGCCCTTCCACTTGGCTAGCTCACTGTTTAATAGGGAATCATATGTGTGCTACATTGAGTTTCATGAAGAGAATGTAATATATAAATGGAAATGAATGAATAAAAGAAAAATTAGTTTCAAGATTCAAGGCTCTCAGTAGGTAGTCAGTGATACCAAAATCTAAAGAGCTACCTAAGTATCTCTAAATACCAAGAAAATTAGTTATACAATTTTCTGGATCCTGGCCTAAATTCATATCATCTAATTTCTGAAGCTGGCAGGTACACCACTCAAAGCCCCTCTTAATATTTCCTTGAGATTTATTCAGTTTAACCAGTAAATTTTAAAGCTATATCCAGTCAGGTCAAAGATTAAAGTAACTGACACTATATGAAAAATGTTAAAAGTTTGATTAAAAGATTCAAGAATGTGAAATAATACAATAAAATGTGCAATATGATGACAGTAGTATAAGGCAATCAACAGAAGATACCATAAAGATTTCACATTGAATTCAGGCTTTTGAGCTTTTGACTCTTCAGATAAAAAGTAATACAATTTTATTAAATTATATGACTGAAATCTCATAGAAATAAAATGTATCTCCCTGAAGCCATTATGCTCACTATATTTCCTGACGGTTATTGCCTAACACTCTTGTGTGCCTATTATTCAACTTTTTAAAATGTTATATATTAGGTATTCAGGTAAATGCCTGAAATAACTATTTGGTAGCAGGCAAGCCTGCACTAAAAGTGTCAGGGTTGTCAATTAGAGAACTCAAACTTGCTACAAGTTCTAAGTTTGAAATTACAGAATAGTCTAACATTATTCCATATTATTTTTTACTGCTATGTCCCAAGGCTTTTTGCCTTTTCTAAAATAGCCCATAAAATGGAGTGCACTGTACTTCATATGAAGACTTACACATTCTTGAATTTAATTTCAAGAGGCAAAAATATAATAAAAGCTCTTTCCTCATTTTCTTTCTTTGCCAGGAATGAATGGTTCTGTAAAGCTACAATTTCTTACTAATTTTAATGCTGCTGCTGCTACTTCCACAATCAGATTATTTGTAAGTAATGCTGAAGAAGAAGAGGCAACGTGGCCTTGATTCTTATCTTACATGATGTTCCCCTGCTGCCATGATATACCCTATTTGTCCTGAAAGAACTGATGGTGACTCCGCTCACAATCATAAGCTGGAGGAGTGGATTTGTGTTTGAAAGCTGACATTTACCAGGTCAGATTATTGTTTTCATTCTACCTCACTTCTCCATGGTCATAGACAGAGAATAGCTGTTCTTATCACAGGCTACATGATCTCTTGAAGTAGTGTTGTGACAAATCAGATTTTTTCTTCTCGTCCATTGAGATCTAGATGCGATTTTTTTTAAATCCCACTTTCAAAAGGTTATTTTGTCTCTCCCTGTCAGGGGTGAGAGAAGTATTTTTCACAGTTTCCTGAATGACAATAAAAGACAAAGCGAAGATTTTGTCTTTTATGCTAATTACATGTGTTGGTGCTAGTTTAATTTGCATTTCAAACTCAATTAGCATGTCAAAAGGAAGTTTGGTAGAGGTTTAAAGAACATGAAAGAACACACACACACAAAAAACCAATTTTTTAAAAAAAATTGTTTGCAGCCCCAATAAATGGTAGACTTGTGGGGACCCTCAAGCACCATCCAGTCCAGGCCCTTTCTGCTATGAAGGAATACACAGGAATACATAGGAATACATAGGATCCTAGAGGACATGTAGTCTCACCCCCTGTTCAACATCAGAATGGCAGTGGAGGATGTGATCTTAAGGCAAATTTATCACAGAGTTTTCTTGGCATAAAGGGTTTTTTTTGCCATGGACTGCTCCTGAAGCTGAGAGACTGTGACCCTCACAAAAGAGAAAGGGTGAGGGTGGGTGAAATGGAAAATGTGCTCTTTTGTCAAGCATGAATTCTGCCATGGAGAAATCCTAGCATTGGAAGTGATTCCCAAGGGTCATCTTGTGCAACCCCCTTCTACCATGAAGAAATACCTAGGATTCTAGAGTTGGACTTGGAGGCTGAGAGCATGTGACTTGCCCAAGGTCACCCAGTGAGTTTCTATGGTGTTCCAATCCCAGCTCAGCCATGTAAATCCACAGGGTGACCTTGGGTAGGTCACACTCTCCCAACCCTAGGGACATTCTGAACTCTCCTTGCCAAAACCAAAACCAAAACCAAACCCATGATAGGTTTGCCTTAGAATCACCATGAGAGTGAATGTGCAGAGGGAGGTTTTTCATGCCCTGCCTCTGAGCCTGAGAGAGTGTGACCGTCACAAAAGAGAAGAAGGGGTGGGGGTGGGGTCCACAGGGTGACCTTGGGTAGGTCACACTCTCTCAGCCTCAGGGACATTTTGAAATCTCCTGTCAAAAAGCAAACCAATGATAGGTTAAATAAATAAATTGTAGCTTTAACATTTAAAGAGGCTTTCTTTAAACAAAACAAAATCGAACATTCTCTCCTTTGCAAGGGGCAGAACCATCATCATTCATGATCATGACATTATTATTATTATTATTATTATTATTATTATTATTATTATTAAAGCAGCAGGATGAAAAGAGACTAGGCACCCTCCCCCATGATTGCTCACTTCACACCTTTGCTATGAAAAACAAATAAGAAGAATTTAGCAGAAAATACTTTTAAACTTCTGGAAGGATTATCATTTTGATTGCTTCTATTCTTCCCATTAATGTCAAATTTAGTTTACTCCACTTCTCTAAGTCCATTTTAATTTCCTTCCATTTGACTTTGTAGTTATTTTCAAACAAATCTACGTTTCTTTTGCTAATCCATATTCCAAGGTATTTAACTTTATTTTGTATAACACATTTTGTGGTTTTCTCTAATACAGTATCCTCTTTTTTTGATAAATTTTTTGTGAGTATTACTGTTTTGTTATAATTTATTTTAAATCCAGATATTCTACCAAATTCTTCCAATGTTTGAAATACTTCCGTAATTTGTTCTTGAGGATCTTCCACAATCAAAACCGAATCGTCAGCAAACGCACGAAGTTTTTCTTCCTTTCCTTTTATTTTCATTCCTTTTATTTTTGTATTTTGTCTTATACTTTGCAGTAATATTTCAAAAACTGTTATAAATAACAAGGGTGATAATGGACAGCCTTGTCTTGTACCTTTAGCTATCTTAAACATTTCTGTACTAGTTCCATTGATCAACAAATTAGCAACTTGATTTGTATATATCTGTTTTATCCATCTGATAAATTTCTTTCCCATTTGCATTTTTTCTAAGACCATCATCATAAAGTTCCAATTTACGTTATCGAAAGCTTTCTCCGCGTCGAGAAAAATCAAAGCCAGTTTTTTATCATTATTTTTTTCATAATATTCAATAGTATTTACGATCATTCTGATATTATCTTTTAACTGTCTTTTAGGTAAAAAACCCTGCCTGGTCATCATGAATAGTAGTAATCAATATCTTTTTCAGTCTCTCTGCCATAATCAGTGCAAGAATTTTATAGTCTGTATTCAATAAGGATATTGGTCTGTAATTTCCCACTTCTTTCTCATCTTTTCCTTCTTTAGGCAATAATACAATGTTAGCTCTTTTCCAAGTGTCTGGAATTCCGTCTTTGTTAATACTATTCAAGGTTTTAAGTAATGGACCTTTTAGTTCTTCTAGATATATTTTATAGTACTTTGCTGTAAATCCATCAGGCCCCGGAGCTTTATCTGTTTTTAACTTTGTTATCGCCTGTTGTATTTCCATTTCTGTAATGTCCCTATTTAATGTTTCCTGTTGTGACTGTGTTAATTTATTAAACACTTGTTTTCCTAAAAAATCCTCCACTTATTTATCTTGTATTTCTTCTGCTTTATATAGGTTCTGGTAATACTCCTGGAATTTCTTCCGAATGTCCTCTTGTATATGTAGTACCTTGTCTCCATCTTTTATCTTTGTAATCATTTTTTTCTCCCTCTCTTTTTTTAGCCTATAGGCCAGCCATCTTCCTGATTTGTTAGCAGATTCAAAATGTCTTTGTTTAATATACTTCATTTTCCTTGCTATTTCCTCTACCAACCTCTTATCAAATTGTTGTTTCAACCATTTTAAGTGCTTATTTTTCTTATCGCTCATAGGATCTTCCACCAGTTCCTTTTCCGCTTTTGTTATTTTCTTTTCTAATTCCTTCATTTCTTTTTCCTTATGTTTTTTCATTTCTGATCCTCTTCGGATTAAAAGCCCTCTTATAACTGCTTTACTGGCATCCCATACTACTTTCGGTTTAGTTGGTTCTATCATATTTTCCGAAAAAAAAATATTTCAATGTCTTCCTTATTTGCGCAACAAAGTTTTGGTCATTAAACAGAGAATCGTTCATCTTCCAAAAAAATCTTTTTTCTTTGTGGTTTGAATTGTCAACGTTATTGGATTATGATCTGATATTGTTCTTGGCCATATATCCATGTCTTTTATCTTTAAAATCAGTTCCGGAGTAGTCCAAAACATATCTAATCTAGAGGAGGATTTATGACTCTCTGAGAAGAATGTAAATCCATTTTCCTTTGGATGTAATTCCCTCCAAATGTCTTTCATATTAAGCTGTTCACTTAAATCAAAAAAAGTATTAGGCAGTTTCCCTTGATTCTTTTTCATTCTCTTTACAGACAGCCTATCTTTTTGGGGGTCTACCACCCCATTCAGGTCTCCCATCATTACAATCTTCTTGTTTTCATAAACTTCTTATTTCAATGTATACCGATAATACACAACATGAAAATTTTTCAGGAATGGAATAAAGAATTGAAAGGATTTGTGTGGAAGGGAAAAAGAGCAAAGGTGAAATGGAAATCTATGACTATGGGCAAGAAAGATGGCGGTATGAACTTACCAGACTTACAAAATTATCATAAAGCTAATGCATTAGACTGGCTGATAGATTGGGTACAACTAGAAAGGACAGATATATTAAATGTGGAAGGATTTAATAATAGGTTTGGATGGCATGGATACCTGGGATATGGGAAAGCAACAGTACATAAAGAATTTAAGCACCATGTCATAAGAAGATCTTTATTGAATATATGGGAGGGAATTAAAAAGAACATGTACAGAAAGCTACCGCTATGGTTATCCCCACATGAAGCTTTTTTTGGGAGATGGACAGCGGTTAAAACATGGATGAGATACAAGGATATATTAAAAAAATCAGAGGAGCAAAGATTTATTCTTAGATCAATAGAGGAAATGGAACAACGATTCCAGAATGCACTGGCTTTTATACATCCAATTAAAGGAGAGATTTAAGATGGACTTAAAACTACAAGAATTTGAGGAAGAATTTACAGACTTGGATAAGCTGTTAATGCAACCTCGGATTAAAAGAGTAAGTAAAATTTACAAATTTTTAATGGAAAGGGAGAACGAAACAGAGAAAATATCAGAGAACATGATAAAGTGGGCAACAGATTGTGGAAGAATAATAGAACTTGAATGTTGGGAGAACGCAAGGACAAAAACTGGGAAATTTACTTGCTCACAAGACTTGAAAGAAAATTACTGGAAAATGGAGCAAAGGTGGCATTTAACCCCTTTAAAGATAGCAAAGATATACAAAGTAAAATCAAGTAATTGTTGGAAATGTAACCAGAACGTAGGCTCCTGGATACATGTTTGGTGGAAATGTTCGAAAATGAAAATATTTTGGAAGAAGGTTCACATCTTAATAGAAGAAATTTTGAAAATCAGATTTGAACTTTGTCCAGAGCTCTACTTGTTAAATATGACGAATAAACTGGGACAGACACTTGAGAAGAGATGTTGGAGATAACGGCTGCTAGATTATTGGTTGCCCAAAAATGGAAGAAAGAGCAAACTCCTACTACAGAGGAATGGTTAACAAAACTAATGGAAATGAAGGAAATGGACAGGTTGACGGCTTTAATTAATCAAAAAGATATTATTAAGGTGGAAAAAGAATGGGCTCCAATTGATGAATATATTAAAGCAATGTGGGGCTGAAGCAGCAAAGTCAACATAAAGGGCAATAAATTGGTTTCATTTAAATGTATAAAAAGACTAAAATGATAGTAGAATAATAAGATAGTAGAATAATGAGAGCTAATAAATAGGAGGTATATGATGAAGTAGAAGAGGTGATAAGCTGAAATGGATCTGTACATACTGTCAAAGAACTAAGGAAGTTTATGTTAAGTGGTGTTAAGTGGTGTTATGTTAGGTTGTTAGTTTAGTTATGTTATTTTGTTTATTGTTTATGTCATGTTTTTTTTGTCTGTGTTATGTCTGTACGTATAACGTCATTTTAATAAATTAATAATAATGAAAAAAAATACTTTTAAACTTCCTTCAGATGCTCAGATTCTGGTCTACAGTGATCTTCTGTTGATAACAATGAAACCAAAGAAAATAAAGTTCACTTATGTGAAGTCGTAGGCTTTCATGGCCGGCATCCATAGTTTTTTTGTGGTTTTTTTTTTCGGGCTGTGTGGCCAAAACTCTTTCAGAACATGGCCACACAGCCCCCCCCCCCAAAAAAAAACCCACAAAAAAAAAGTTCACTTAGCTCACATAAGTAAATTACTTGGAGCTGGATGCACACAACACAACTGGGGTGCAGACAGCAGAGGCAGAGCAATATCCAGTGCTTCTGTGGGAATTTAAATGGGAGAGCATGAGGAGAAAGGGGAGAAGGTCTGAAGGTATCCACCACCATCTACACACAAAATGCTCCCTCCTTTTGTTCTCATTTGTTTCCCAAAGCAAAGCTGTGGGCAAAGATGGGGGAGGACATCACTCTAACAAAGGAAATAGCCTCTGGTAAAATCTTGTATGAGTGGTAGCTTTTCTTATGCAAAATACACAAATTCTGGCCATTAAATTGTCAGCTGAAAGGTCCTGTCCCTACACTTTATTTGCAAATGATTAAAAAACAAAATTCTTACTCATTGATCGAGAAATTCTAATAATTTCTTCTCTTTAAAAAGTTTACAAAATCTTCGAATAACATGCATTTATCGAATTTTGATGAGAATTCTTTACATCACTACTTTGAAGTTACCATAAATGTAATGTGGTATTTTCTTAATGCAAAGCACCCATTGATCTAGGATCTTTTCCTTCCAAATGCAACCAGATCTCATGGGTCTCCTTTTATACAACCACATGTATTCTTTCAGTTATGAAGTACAGAACTAAGCTTTCTCTTCTCTCTCCCAACCACACATTCTATGCTTAACAATTGCTTCCAAATTCCTGAAATGTTGGAACAAAACTGGTTGCATATGTTGCTAAATATGCTAAATGATGCTGAATCTATTATTTGGGAATATCCACAATTTCATAATTATGCAGGGAAAAAAATAAAGTAAAAAAATTAAGGTAAAAATAAAATAATCTAGAAAAATCTGTATTCATATATATGGCAAATCAGCCAACTGCTACAAATATACTTTCAGAAGAAAGAGAAGGGAGAAGAAAAGATATTGGGAGTTCAGTGCCAGACTACTGTGTCCTAGCCTACCTATGATGACCTAGATGCTAATGCTGGCTTGCCATTTGCCCACATCACCTGCCTCTCTCGGAGTGGTCATTTTTGTTCCCCTTGGCTGTGGCACCCTGAACCTTAGCCAGTCCCAAGTATATTACTCCTTCCCTCCTTGAACTTTGAAAGCTGAAAAATGTTTAAGCAATAATAATAATAATAATAATAATAATAATAATAACAACAACAACAACAACAAATTTTATTTGTATCCTGCCCCTCTGTCAAATAATCAGGGTGGTTTACAGCAGTTAAAATTCCATACAATATATTAAAAAGCAGTCCAAAAAATCCCAACCCTCCCAACCCCTTAAAATGTATTAAACCAGTATTACCATTAAAACATGTTAATTAAACATTAAACTGAACAAAACTCCTTACACAAACAGACAATACAAGACAAAGAAGCAATTGCAGCCAAAGGTGGGAGAGAGAGAGATGAGGAAACTTCTGAGGCCGGGAAATCTAGTCAGGAAAGGCCTGCTGGAAGAGATCTGTCTTAACCGCCTTTTTAAAGCTGCTTAAGGTTGTGATCTGATGGATCACATCCGGCAGGCGGTTCCGTAGTCTGAGAGCGGCTACCGAGAAGGCCCTCTGGGAGGTTGCAGACAGCCTAGTTTTCATCGGCTGCAACAAATTCCTCCCAAAGGACCGGAGTGTATGGGGTGGATTGTATGGGAGGTGGTGGTCCCAAAGATAGGTTGGGCCCAAGCCATTTAGGGCTTTAAAGGTAATAACCAACACCAAATACTGGGCTTGGAAACTAATAGGCAGCCACAGGAGAGACTTTAATACCAGTGTTATATGGTCTCTGCTTGATGTTCCCGAAACCAATCTGGCTGCCATATCCTGTACTGATTGAAGTTTCCGGACCAAGCATGAGGTCATGTAGAGTGCATTGCACAAATCAAGGTGGGAGTTTACCAACGTGTGCACAACAGTTTCAAGGTCCCTTACTTCCAGGAAAGGGCACAGCTGGCGTATCACCCGAAGCTGATAACAGGCGCTCCTGACTGTGGCATGTACCTGATTGATCATCAGAAGTGAAAGATCCAGGAGCACCCCCAGACTGTGAACATTGTCCTTCACGGAGAGTGTGACCCCATCCAGGACTATAGGTTGTATCCCTATTCTTGGCTTCGGGGCCGCTACTGTGAGCACCACCATTTTGTCTGGATTCAATCTCAATCTGTTTTTCTTCATCCAGTCCATTACCACCTTCATCCAGTCATTGAGAGGAGAGGCATGATCGGGAGCTGAGGCCAATGACCGAGACATGGAGAAATAGATCTGAGTGTCATCAGCGTACTGATAACACCCTGCCCCATGTCTCTGGATGATCTCACCCAGTGGCTTCATATATATGTTAAACAGCATCGGGGACAGAATGGCGCCTTGAGGAACACCGCAAGTAAGCTCCTTTTTTGCAGAGCAACTGTCTCCGAGCAACATCCTCTGGTATCTGCCTGAGGGGAAGGAACGGAAACACTGTAACGCAATGCCTCCAATTCCTAACCCACTCAGGCGATGCAAGAGGATGCTATGATCTATCATATCGAAAGCCACTGAGAGGTCTAGAAGCACCAACAGGATCACACTACCCCTGTCAATGCTCAGATGGAGGTCATCAGCCAAGGCAATCATGGCAGTCTCAACTCCAAATCCTGTCCTAAAGCCAGTTTGAAATGGATCTAGATAATTGTTTTCATCCAAGACAGCTTGGAGTTGAAGAGCAACCACTCTCTCAATTACCTTGCTCAAAAATGGTAGTAAGGAGACTGGCCTATAGTTGTTCATATCCAGGTGATCCAGGGAAGGGTTTTTCAGAAGCGGCCTAATTGCCGCTTCCTTCAAACTAGATGGAATATGACCTTCCCTGAGGAATGCACTGATGACATCCACAAGGAACATCATCAATGTATCCCTCCCGGATGGCAAGCCATGATGGGCAAGGATCGAGAGGGCAAGTTGTTTTCCTCACTCTGCCAAGGAGCTTGTCCACATCATTGGTACTCACCAATTGGAGCTGATCCAGAATAATTTAATTAACAGAGTTGCTGGACACCTCATCAATTGATTCTATCAAAATGCTGGCGTCTAAGTCGGCTCTTATCTGAGAGATTTTATCTGCAAAAAAGTTGTTGAATGCGTCACAGCAGGCCGTTGTCAGGTTAAGTAACGGCTTCTGTGCAGGTGCGACCTGCGTCAGTTCCCTTACCACCCTAAACAGCTCTGCTGGATGGGACTCTTCAAATGCAATACGTGCAGAACAGAAAGCACAAATTCTGGCCATTAAATTGTCAGCTGAAAGGTCCTGTCCCTACACTTTATTTGCAAATGATTAAAAAACAAAATTCTTACTCATTGATCGAGAAATTCTAATAATTTCTTCTCTTTAAAAAGTTTACAAAATCTTCGAATAACATGCATTTATCGAATTTTGATGAGAATTCTTTACATCACTACTTTGAAGTTACCATAAATGTAATGTGGTATTTTCTTAATGCAAAGCACCCATTGATCTAGGATCTTTTCCTTCCAAATGCAACCAGATCTCATGGGTCTCCTTTTATACAACCACATGTATTCTTTCAGTTATGAAGTACAGAACTAAGCTTTCTCTTCTCTCTCCCAACCACACATTCTATGCTTAACAATTGCTTCCAAATTCCTGAAATGTTGGAACAAAACTGGTTGCATATGTTGCTAAATATGCTAAATGATGCTGAATCTATTATTTGGGAATATCCACAATTTCATAATTATGCAGGGAAAAAAATAAAGTAAAAAAATTAAGGTAAAAATAAAATAATCTAGAAAAATCTGTATTCATATATATGGCAAATCAGCCAACTGCTACAAATATACTTTCAGAAGAAAGAGAAGGGAGAAGAAAAGATATTGGGAGTTCAGTGCCAGACTACTGTGTCCTAGCCTACCTATGATGACCTAGATGCTAATGCTGGCTTGCCATTTGCCCACATCACCTGCCTCTCTCGGAGTGGTCATTTTTGTTCCCCTTGGCTGTGGCACCCTGAACCTTAGCCAGTCCCAAGTATATTACTCCTTCCCTCCTTGAACTTTGAAAGCTGAAAAATGTTTAAGCAATAATAATAATAATAATAATAATAATAATAATAATAACAACAACAACAACAAATTTTATTTGTATCCTGCCCCTCTGTCAAATAATCAGGGTGGTTTACAGCAGTTAAAATTCCATACAATATATTAAAAAGCAGTCCAAAAAATCCCAACCCTCCCAACCCCTTAAAATGTATTAAACCAGTATTACCATTAAAACATGTTAATTAAACATTAAACTGAACAAAACTCCTTACACAAACAGACAATACAAGACAAAGAAGCAATTGCAGCCAAAGGTGGGAGAGAGAGAGATGAGGAAACTTCTGAGGCTGGGAAATCTAGTCAGGAAAGGCCTGCTGGAAGAGATCTGTCTTAACCGCCTTTTTAAAGCTGCTTAAGGTTGTGATCTGATGGATCACATCCGGCAGGCGGTTCCGTAGTCTGAGAGCGGCTACCGAGAAGGCCCTCTGGGAGGTTGCAGACAGCCTAGTTTTCATCGGCTGCAACAAATTCCTCCCAAAGGACCGGAGTGTATGGGGTGGATTGTATGGGAGGTGGTGGTCCCAAAGATAGGTTGGGCCCAAGCCATTTAGGGCTTTAAAGGTAATAACCAACACCAAATACTGGGCTTGGAAACTAATAGGCAGCCACAGGAGAGACTTTAATACCAGTGTTATATGGTCTCTGCTTGATGTTCCCGAAACCAATCTGGCTGCCATATCCTGTACTGATTGAAGTTTCCGGACCAAGCATGAGGTCATGTAGAGTGCATTGCACAAATCAAGGTGGGAGTTTACCAACGTGTGCACAACAGTTTCAAGGTCCCTTACTTCCAGGAAAGGGCACAGCTGGCGTATCACCCGAAGCTGATAACAGGCGCTCCTGACTGTGGCATGTACCTGATTGATCATCAGAAGTGAAAGATCCAGGAGCACCCCCAGACTGTGAACATTGTCCTTCACGGAGAGTGTGACCCCATCCAGGACTATAGGTTGTATCCCTATTCTTGGCTTCGGGGCCGCTACTGTGAGCACCACCATTTTGTCTGGATTCAATCTCAATCTGTTTTTCTTCATCCAGTCCATTACCACCTTCATCCAGTCATTGAGAGGAGAGGCATGATCGGGAGCTGAGGCCAATGACCGAGACATGGAGAAATAGATCTGAGTGTCATCAGCGTACTGATAACACCCTGCCCCATGTCTCTGGATGATCTCACCCAGTGGCTTCATATATATGTTAAACAGCATCGGGGACAGAATGGCGCCTTGAGGAACACCGCAAGTAAGCTCCTTTTTTGCAGAGCAACTGTCTCCGAGCAACATCCTCTGGTATCTGCCTGAGGGGAAGGAACGGAAACACTGTAACACAATGCCTCCAATTCCTAACCCACTCAGGCGATGCAAGAGGATGCTATGATCTATCATATCGAAAGCCACTGAGAGGTCTAGAAGCACCAACAGGATCACACTACCCCTGTCAATGCTCAGATGGAGGTCATCAGCCAAGGCAATCATGGCAGTCTCAACTCCAAATCCTGTCCTAAAGCCAGTTTGAAATGGATCTAGATAATTGTTTTCATCCAAGACAGCTTGGAGTTGAAGAGCAACCACTCTCTCAATTACCTTGCTCAAAAATGGTAGTAAGGAGACTGGCCTATAGTTGTTCATATCCAGGTGATCCAGGGAAGGGTTTTTCAGAAGCGGCCTAATTGCCGCTTCCTTCAAACTAGATGGAATATGACCTTCCCTGAGGAATGCATTGATGACATCCACAAGGAACATCATCAATGTATCCCTCCCGGATGGCAAGCCATGATGGGCAAGGATCGAGAGGGCAAGTTGTTTTCCTCACTCTGCCAAGGAGCTTGTCCACATCATTGGTACTCACCAATTGGAGCTGATCCAGAATAATTTAATTAACAGAGTTGCTGGACACCTCATCAATTGATTCTATCAAAATGCTGGCGTCTAAGTCGGCTCTTATCTGAGAGATTTTATCTGCAAAAAAGTTGTTGAATGCGTCACAGCAGGCCGTTGTCAGGTTAAGTGACGGCTTCTGTGCAGGTGCGACCTGCGTCAGTTCCCTTACCACCCTAAACAGCTCTGCTGGATGGGACTCTTCAAATGCAATACGTGCAGAACAGAAAGATTTCTGCACTACATGTATTGCCTCTCGATAGGACCAAAGAAAGTTCCTATGATGAGTCTTGTCAGATAAGAGTCGAGTTTTCCGCCAGGTGCGCTCTAGTCATTGTCCAACCCGCTTCATTTTCCTAAACTCTGTGGTATACCATGGCTTACATTGGTATAGGTTGGAAAGGACGCTTGGGAGCGATTATGTCGATAGCCTTGGTAAGGTCAGTATTTCAGGTATTAACCAAAGCTTTGACAGAATCACCGGTGTTGCCAACCATTAAACCCTCCAAGGCTTTCTGGAATCCCATTGGTTCCATTAGCCTTCGAGGGTGGACCATTCTAATAGGTCCACCACCCCTGGTGGGGCGGATAGTGGTTCTTAGTTCAGTCTTGACCAAGAAATGATCCGTCCATGACAGTGCGGTGGTTTTAATAACCTCCGCCCATGGATATTCCTATTCCGTACTAAAGACCGCATAGAGGGTATGACCCGCACAATGTGTGGGCCTGACGACCAATTGGGATAGGCCCATGTTTGTCATGTATTCCATGAACTCCCAAGCCACACCTGTTCAATTTGCCAAGCTAGTCTCGTGTGGAATGTTGAAGTCTCCCAAAACTAAAAGTCTGGGCGACTCCAACAGCAACTCTGAGACCAGCTGTGTCAGCTCGGTTAGGGAGTCTGCTAGACAACAGGGTGGTCAGTATGTTAGCCCAAACTATCCTTGATCCTTAGGTTTAGGTACATACATGTCAGTGAATGGTGGATGATGTGTGTTGCAGTTACCAAACAGCAGAGTTGTTGGGAAAAGCTGACAATCTTTTCCTGCTTGATTCCAGACTTCTTCCTCTGGATCCAGATGATACTGCCTCAGCCTCCAGCCTTACCAGCAGTCAGGAAACACACCAGTTCTAGTCTAAGAAGACTACCTTTATTCTACAACTAGGAATATTTACATAAGTTGAATATTTACATAAACAGATACTGCAACACATTAACCCTATGAAACATGTTTGAACCTTCCAAGCCTCCCTCTCTCTAACCCTCCCACATGGACAAAGCATTATTATTGTTTGCTCAAGCTACCACCCACTGGGGTGTGTACATCCACAATAATTGGTTGGGTTCCACTTTCCCAGGCCTCCAGCCCAACCCATATTGCTGTTGTCTGTGTCCATGTGACATAACATGTGTATGTAGTGTGTTTTGATTACAGTGTCCCTTGTTCTCAAAACACACTAGAGCTGGCTCCTTAGTTATTGTCTAGCACCTGTTGTTTGTCTGCCAAACCCTTGTTTTTCTGAACTCTTCCCACAGGAAATGTCTGCCCCATAATCTTTACATTACCAGTCTGACTGCATGTCCCATCAAGTCTGACTGCATGTCCCATCAAGAATGTACATTCTATAGTGTTGGCTGATGAGACAGAGAACACAAAAATCCATGAAATGGGGACTGTTCACATACCAAGACTTGGTAAAAGCTTTAAAAATGTATTGTGTGTTCCTGGGTTGCAAAATTGCTTGATAAGTGTGTCCACTTTAACCAATGATGAGCTTTGCAAATCTCCCACTGCCACATAGTCAGAAGGAGGAGGGGCCAGCCTGCAAAATATACCCTCCCCTTACCATCTTAACTAAGGACAGAAACATCAAAATGCAAGCATCTGACTAACATCTCTGATTTTTTTCTCCTGTTTGGTTTGTAATATTTTGCCTGATTGAAGAAGCCAGTGGAGCTTTGAAAGTTTGCAACAAGTATATTGTGCATTTTGGTTGGCCAATAAAGGTATCACTGTTTGGTGGATTTTTGTTTGAATTTGATAAATGGCCAACACATCTATCCTTTTATGTTATATGTGGATGAGTTTGTGAAGTTCAAAACTGCATCCATCCATAAAGGAAAATTTGTAACACTTTGGAATATAATTCAGTTAATTTAGCACAACTTCACAATGCAGTTTTGGATTTCAGAATATGGTATCACTCATAAATATTTCTATAGAGTTCTGAATATTCAGATGAAAAAGCAATGTTTAAATAGAGGTTGCATAACCACTCGACTGAATAATAGTTACGTTCACTGTGTGCCTGGAAGCAATTAAGTAGTGATGAATGAAACAATACTCACCGTTCTTTTTATAAAACATTATTTCTCCTTTGAATTCTATCTTTTCTTCCAGTGACTTTTCAATTTGAAGAATCATCTGCTCATTTGTTTCAGCACCATATAAAAATTTACAGCTGCAGCTCTTCTGCATGACTTCTGTTCGTGCAAATCCAGAAAGCTCACAGAAGCCATCGGAACAGTAAACTATTGGGAATCCCTTAGCCACCTGAGCATTTGCGAGGATGAAGTTACTATCTGTAGAAAAAACACAGAAATAAGATATGTATAAATGGGCTTGAATTTGTTCTTGACAATGTTGTATGCAGTTATATATTACTTTCAGAACCCTGGTTCAAGGTAGAGGTATTACCATAACTCCCAAATGCTTGGCTAAAGAAATGTATAGCTCAGTACAATGAGCCCTTTGCATCTGTTGGGGTTTGGTTCCAGGAACCTTCCCTTTCCCAGGGATATCAAAATCTGTGGATGATCATCCCAAAGTAAAATTGTGGCCTTATATGAAATGGCAAAATCAAGGCTTGCTTTTTGGATTTGGATAGTTACTTTCAAATTCAGGCTAAAATCCAGAGTGGATTCACTGACATGGAAGCCACTAGCTCAATATCTATCACCTGAGGTGGTTTCCTCATTTTGTCTTACAGCAAGTCTGGTCCTGTTTTTGAGAGTTTGTCAAGTAAGCACATCACTATTCAATACCATTAAATTTAAGAGGAGTGAAGAATGATGAACTGCAATACCAAAACTTCCTAGGCTGCAAAGTACAACTAGATTCAATGCAACAGATTTGCAGTCTTAAAATATCCTTTCATCTCTGGTAATTACGGTATGCTAACTTTTTCTGGAGAAGGATATCCCATAAGTTGCATGTGGAGTACAAGATGAAAATTCCCAGCCAAGGAAGTACAGCTTCCTCAGACCTGCTCCCTTCAAGGCCATCATCCTAGATGGGAAAAGGACAGATAAAACCACAGGACCAGCAGGTAGGAGGTAGTTCATAAGAGAACTATCAAGGATCTCTGAATATGTGAAAGACTAGGTTTTGGCCCTGAGCCAGATAAATTCATCCAGAAAAGACTGTGTGACAAAAGGAGGTCAGTCTGATAGGACAGCCAAATTTGAAGGAGTTATGTATCTTAAGCTGTATCTTTTGCAAAACTCTTATGATTGAAGTTATTGTTCATTTTTAAAGTAACAATATGTGTTCTGTGCAGGGCATGTGTGCAAAGGTTCTATCTTTTTAAATACCTTTTAATTGTTTTTGTAACTATACAGATACAGAGATACAGTTGGCCCTATGTATCCACAAATTAAGCATCCATGGATTTGAAAATCCACAGTTTGAAATTATTCCAATTCCCCCCTCCCCACAAAAAAGCCAACCTTGATTTTGCCATTTTATATAAGGGACACCATTTCAATATGTCACTGTATATAATGGGACTTGAGCTTCCATAGAATTTGGTATCCATGGGGGTGTCTTGGCACTAAACACCAGTGGATACCAAGGGCCTTTATGCAGTCATATAGTTCATTTATACATATAGTCCCTTAATACATTGTCAGGTATTCTTCTGTAATTAGACAGTAATTAGCAGAGAGAGAAAGAGAGAGCATATCTCCCTGTAAGAGCCAACCCAAGTTTTAAAATCCTGCAGGGAGAACTTTCTCTCAGTGCATCACCATCACAGGTATGTTTGGTGATGACATGGGAGAGAACCTTTTCAGTGCTGCTCCCAGGCAGTGGCTTCTCAGTGGCTACTCCAAGGGAGGTCTTCGAGATTATCGCATGTCATTTTTCACCTGATCTGGGCACAGGCTGGGCACAGGCTTGAACAGGTGAAAACAGGTGTTATCACACACCAAAAGGCCACTGATGCCGCCGGGTGAGTACAACCCATCTCTGAGCTCCGCTTAGCCCACTGATTTTCAAAGATGGGGTGCTTCCATCTTTGCAAAATCAGTGGGCTAAGAATGGCTCGGAGAAGGGTTGTAGTCACTTGGCAGCATTGGCGTCATTTTGGTGTGCAATAACACCCCTTTTCACCCGTTCAAGCCCGTGCCCAGATTGGGTGAAAAATGATGTGCGATAATCTCCTTAGTTAGCCTCCTCTGCTGTTTTTAGGCTAAGACATTTTAAAATTTAGGCAGGCCTATATTACATGGCAGAATGATTTTTTAAGTGATGTGTTATGCTTTATCTTTTAAGGTATGTCTTAATGTGTTTTAAACAGAATTATAGTTTAATTGTTTATTAAACTTTTATAATAAAATATTATATCTGTACTTTTAAATAAGTATTGTAAATCACTTTGGGTGGAGAAAAAAGGGTATTGAATGAATGAATGAATGAGTCACTTGACTAAGACAGCATTGATGATAACGTAGATTGCTAAATAAAACAAATAAATGGGTCTTATTGCAAATCAAACCTGCACTCTGCCTAGAAGCCTAGACTCAAGACTGTCACACTTTGGCCATATCAAGAGAAGGCCATATTATTGACTCCCTATAAAAGACAGTAATCCTTGGTAGGATAGAAGGCAGTAGGAAAAGAAGAAGAACACATTTCAGATGGATAGACTTGGTTGTTATATGCTTCCACTAAGAAACAAAAGAAAGCAAAATAAAGTTTAAAATATGATTTCATAAATTCCCGAACAAAAAGCAAACACTCTTTCTGATGTTAGTCATAACACTTAGCTCATCTGTTCACTACCCACTCACTAATCAGGAAGGTTTGAAGCCATTGTTGGAGTCCTCAAACTATCACTTTTGTTTTCTTAAATGGAAAATGAATATCATTATCGGTTATATGAGTCTGTGTGCTGATTCCGCTGTCAAAACAAAATCAGATTCCCCTACTAGTAAAAGAATTAAAATCATATGCTTGCCATGCAAAATGATGACAGCACTGCTACATAAGAGCTAATGAACATGTATCTAAAAAGCATCTGCAGACTACAAATTAATTTATTCCTGGGTTTCCTATTGTTTAAAATACAATTACCTACTGCAGAGTCATTCATCCTCTCAGCTAATTCAATGTGAATTACATGAAGCAGAAAGAACACTGAATAGATGAAAGGGCTATGCTAACTAACTGTAAAAGGACTTACATCATGTAAGGGTTGCAAACAGAAAAGAATGTAAGTTAAAATTATATCAGGATCAATCTGGAATACCTTAGCAAACTCCCTAAGACCAAAACATTTAACTAACCATAGTCCTGCACAGCTCCCAAGTTGTATTTCAATGTGTGTGTGTGTGTGTGTGTGTGTATACTTACATATTGTGCCTTCATAACATGTTTTAAGTGGAAGGAGTGTGTACTGTCACCAAAGCTTAAAACATAGTGAAGCAGGCAATGGTGCCCCAGCATTACACACACACATGGATGGGGGGGGGGGAGGAGAGAAACTGTTGTGTGCCTTTTAGGGGTGTTGTCTAAGTGTAGCCTGGGCTTCCATTTAATCAGGAGGCTCCAGAATTGTGCTTCCTTGATTTAATTTCAATTTAATACATTATGCATAGATCTAGCCCATGGTAAGCACTAAATAAATGATGATGCTCACAATAATATAATTAAAACACTACTATTTAACATGATTTTGGATGAAAATGTAAATATTGTTGGTTAGATTTCTAATCTTGTTTGACATGATGCTTAAATCTCTTTTTCTCTAACTTGATCAGAGCTTCTGATGGTCCAGTTATTTAAAGAGTGCATGTCACCCCTTAATCTTCTCTTTACTCAGCCTTTCCTCATCTGTATTGTTCTCCATATCTCAATTTTTGTTGTACTTCTATGAATCTGCTCAAACTTGTCTATGTTCTTTCTCAAACAAGCCCCTAAAATTGAATGTAGTATTCCAGGTTAAATCTGACAAGGGGCATGTCAACACCAGCCATTTAATCTGGGGCCAGTCTAGAGCATTATGTCCTGGACCATCCCCAAACCGACCACACACACTGAGCCAAATTTGGTGTGACGTGCACATGGGCCAGCTGTGCCAACACTGCATTGGCCCGGTTGGCTCATCTCCTGTTTTGGAGACAATGACACTGCTTCCTCGTGCACAGGAGCACTGTGTAAAGCCTGCCTGATGTGCCATTGTGTCTGTTGAAGTCAGAAATGGCTGCCCAGACATGTGGTCATCTATTATTTCCCTTTGCTTGGAAAATAGAAATATACAAAACCAGAGTCAGAATACTTCAGTTCCAGGACACTCCATCCTAATATCAATGAGGCAATTTCAAAGAAATGTCAAAGGAAAATTTGAACAAGAGAAAGCTGAATTGATCAGAATACATTCTAATGTATTACCAAAGCTAGGAATCCAGGCAGTAGCTTCTCAGCATACTACGTATAAGAATAGGCTTATTTTTGCAACATTTTTATGTATGGCCAAGTTTTAATAAGCCTACAAGATGCACTGTGTTTCAGCACAACAGATAGAACCCCCCCCGATGCGTCGGGAGGGGCTCTCTGTTGCGCCGGCCATTTTGAGAGGCCAACACCGTGATTGGCTGGGAGGGCAGGAAGTCCCGCCCTTCCTGCACCTCCCAGCCAATTAGGGGGATCTCGCGAGATCCCCAGTAGCCCGCATAATCTCGTGAGACCGGTTAGTCTAGTGAGATTTCAAGCAGGATTTGGGGACTATTTAGTCCCCTGCTGCCACGTGGCAGCAGCCATTTTAGCTTGGGCAGCCGAGTGAGCAGGTCATCTGCCGAGCATCTGGAAGATTTGCTGCAGCCTGTTAAAGAGGCTGAGCGGCCTGATCTCCATTAGGAGGGGCTGGGAAAGAGGCTGTGGAGGCCTAGATGCCTTGGTGGGAGGTGGTTCTTTTTGGGGGCTGTGGCCTTGCTTGGCCTGGGCTCCTGATTGGGGAGGCCTGATCGCCTTGGGAGGAACTGGGAGGAGGCCGAAGTGATCCTTTGGGGCCTTGGCCTTACTTGGCCTAGCCCCGCACCGGGTGAGAGAGGCCCGATCGGGGTGAAGAGGAGTGGGATAGCCCCCTCTGGGCCCAGTCTCCTGGGGGGAGGAGAAGGCCTGGTGCGGCCTGGTCCAGACAATTTGTGGGGCCAGTAGCTGATCACACTGAGGTTCTGTCCCTGCTTGGGACCCTCAGGTTTGTGTTTGAGTTAGTCCCTGCTTGGGACAGGTTAAGGCCATTGGGGCCTGGTGGTAGACCCTGCTTGGGACAGGATAAGGCCATTGGGGCCTGGTGATAGTCCCTGCTTGGGACAGGATAAGGCCATTGGGGCCTGGTGGTAGTCCCTGCTTGGGACAGGTGGTTATAATTGGGAATCCGTGATTGGGATTGGTGGCTGTCTCTGCTTGGGACATTTCAGGACAGATTGTCCTTGATTCTATTAAGGGAAGTTCCATATATTGTTGATAGCTGGAGGTTTTAGCCCTGGACAGGAACACTACAACCTAAGGGCCTTATTATTTCAGCTTGTCCTTGCTTAGGGCAGGAAAAAAGCTGGGAGGTGATTCCCTAAACAAACACAAGCAGGTGAACGAGCAAAAAGTTTAAGGAAAATGGACATAGGCAATTTTATTTAAACAGTGTATTGCACTCAAATGTAATGAATGTATTTTAAAAAAATTTTTAAAAAAACAAAAGCATATGATCTATGAAAAATAATTCAAGCCTGTGGGCCACGCCCTAACAGACATAAACATAAAATGAGCAATCAGTACTGGGCCAGAAAACTGCAAATCCCATGGAAACTTATGCAGTACATAAAATATCAGTTCATTTGTGCCTCACAGAGTCAGATTAAAAAGTATACAACAAATTAGAGAGTGCATGATGACCAACAAATTAAAAGAGATAATACAGTATGCCCATTACAAGATAGTAAATGTAGACCAAACACGTTTCGACATATGTGTCTTCCTCAGTGGTCAAATACAACTGTAAAAATAAAATGAGAATGGATCACATACATTGCCATATAAGTAATAGCAAAGACCATATAGCTAAAAGAGCAAAAATCATAAATACCTAATGAAACAATCTTGAAAAGGTACTCATAAGATGTATGGGGACATCCCATCTATATGGGTAAGTTGTAGCTCCTAATGGACCAAATATCCTGCCTAAAAGAATATACATGCAGATAACTTTTAAAGATATGAAATATAGTCCTTAAGGAAAAAGATATATATATATATGCATATGTGAAGTCCTAAAATAGTATCCACACTTATCTAGAACTGGGATGTCCCACACACAGAAGCAAGCTCTAATGAAGTTTAACAAAGTGGGAACTTTATATCCCAGCACAATCATACAAACTAATTCACCTGTAGAGCCCCACTTGAAACTGTTCTGAAGCAAACAGGATCCTGTAGGTAATAGTAACTACTTCCATTATATTCTGTGAAATATGTCACTACAGTCAGTAAAGCAAATAATATTCATGGTAACAAACATAAACATAGGTAAGGAGGAACAGGTAAATAGTTACAGAATTTCAGACCAGTTGCAGTTCTCATTCAGTCCATGTGGTTTCTGTGTTTGAAGAGTGAAAATCCAAAATAATTCTCTTTGTCGGAGTTTTCTCTCCAGATGTGTCCCAGTTCCAGAGATTCTTTCTATCGTCCAAAATCTGATGTCCGTGTCCGAGTGCTTGTATTAAATAAAATGTTAGACCATAGGTGCCTTTATTCTTCTATTTCTGATGCAACTTCTATGTTCTGATATTCTTATTTTTATTCTTCGAGTCGTCATACCAATATACAAAAGATCACATGGACATTGAATGGCATACACAACTCCCTTGGTATTACAAGTAAAGAGGTCATTCAAAGTATACAGTCTATTGTTTACAGGATTAATAAATGCAGTGGTTTTAACACAATATTTACAAGCACTACAGTTGTAACATGGGATATTCCCTTTGGTTCTCCTCTGTAGTGTATTTTGCTGGGTCTCCTAAACTGTGCACCTACTGTGGACCAAATGGTCCGCAAGGTTCTTAGCACGTTTATACACAAACAAGGGTTTTTTTGAGCAACCTGGGATATCCTGGAGCAAGCTCCAATATTTAAGGATAACATTTTGTATGTATCTTGTATTCCCATTATACGTTATGGGTATGAACATTCTTGATTGTATTCCCTCTCTTTGTTTTTTTGTAAAAATATGTAAAAAAAAAAAACATATGTCGAAATGCGTTTGGTCTACATTTACTATCTTGTAATGGGCATACTGTATTATCCCTTTTAATTTGTTGGTCATTGTGCACTCTCTAATTTGTTGTATACTTTTTAATCTGACTCTGTGAGGCACAAATGAACTGATATTTTATGTACTGTATAAGTTTCCATGGGATTTGCAGTTTTCTGGCCCAGTACTGATTGCTCATTTTATGTTTATGTCTGATAGGGTGTGGCCCACAGGCTTGAATTATTTTTCATAGATCATATGCTTTTGTTTAAAAAATTTTTTTTTAAATACATTCATTACATTTGAGTGCAATACACTGTTTAAATAAAATTGCCTATGTCCATTTTCTCTAAACTTTTTGCTCGTTCACTTGCTTAGGGCATTTCATCTCTCTGGGCTCATTATTTCTTGGGGCTTTTCCCCATATTGATTGTTGGCTGGAGGGTTTTAGCCTTCAACAAGAACGCTATAACCCAAGGGCCTTGTAATTTTAGTCTGAGGAAATTGGCCATTATGCCTCGCAGTAAGTCTCAGTCTAAGCAGCGTGTAGCGCCCGTTGGTCCTAGTGCTGGTCAGTCGGCACCTAAACGTGCGTCTAAGCCCCAGGGTAGAGATGATGAAATTATTGCACACCTGACCCAGTTGGGTCACACTATGCAGGCATGTGTGTCGGTGTGTGTGAGCAATTGGCTCAGAGGGGGGCTCAAGATGTTAGTTCTGGAACCCCGGCTATTCCAGCTCCTAATGATGATCAAATGGGGGGAGGGATCTCAGATTACACAGGTGCAGGAGGTATTCTCACCTGGTATGTCTGTGGACAATACATCACATGGTCCCCTGGCTACCTTAGCTATGGAGGTTGGGCAGCCAACCGTAGCTGATGTGATGGAACTGCTTAAAAAGGTTCCAGGTTTGGAACACCAGGGAGTGGCTGCCCCTGTGTCTGAACAGCCTACATTGGCAGATTTTTTCACCTTGGTCCAAAGGGTGGTGGTTTCAGGCCAGAGCAGTGGGCTGACTCCTGAAACCACGGTGACACCAAACAGAGGGTTAGGAGGTGCTTCTTCCACCCAGCAACAGAACAACTGAGCTCCAGTTGCACTACACTTGGTGAGAGCTTCCCAAGCATTGGCAGATGCTTTGCAGCAGTTGACTATTTCAGGTTTGTCTACTTCAACTAATTCATTGGTTTCTTGGCCTACTTCAGTTTGGGTGCCTGGAGGGGAAGCTGATCAGAGCTATGGAGCTGAATGCTCAACCTCAGTATATCTGAGTACACCCTGGCGGGGGTGAGCCAGGTTCAGGAACCAGGGGTTCAGGCGGAGCAGCCCTCGGTGGGCAAGGTAGGTGAGTCCAGAGGGGTTGTTACAGTGGGAGCTTTAGGTCTAGCTGGGGTGGACAGTGTGAACAAGTGCAACCCTTATATGAGTATGTCTACCCCATTAGGATCACATCTCCCGCTTGCTACAAAAGAGAGGATTTGGAAAGGGGAGTATATTGATTTGTTTTCCCTAACATTTCGCGATCCGGAACCAAGAATTATGGTAAAGGACGGAATGGTATTTAGTTTACCAAAGGAGTTCCAAGCTCACAAACGCCCTAAGTTAGAGAGGAATTTTGTGAATTGGATGATGGGCTTCACTATTTACAGGGGTGTCATTGAGGAGAAGGAGGCCTCAATTGGTATATGATTAAGGCATATACCAATTGTCATTTTAATTCCAGAGGGTCTGTTTGGCTGCAGTATGACGAGCAGTTCCAGATGCGAGCTGCCTTAGATCATTCTTTGTCATGGCGGCATGTACAGGCTGAGTTGTGGGCGGATGTCATGGTAGGGGCCTCCCCTTCGAGCAGGTGTAACAATGGCTTTGTGCCTATGGTTACGCAGCCGAGAGGGCAGTATACGAGGCCTGGCACTGGGGAGAAAAGAGCATTGGGAGTTTGTTGAGACTTCAACGCAGGTAAGTGCAAGAGGCAGTCCTGCAGGTTTGAGTACCGATGTAACACCTGTGGTGGCAATCACTCAGGCACTTCCTGCTTCAGAGGTAAGAGGGCTGGGGCTGGAGCCGCCCTCTAGCCAACACCAGCCGGAAGAAAAAGCACCAACGCCCATTAAGTTAGATGTTTTAGATGCTTGGTTGCGGATTTACCCTAACCGGGATTCCGCCCAGTATTTACTGGATGGTTTTTATATGGTTTTCACATACCTTATTCTGGTTTGAGAGTTCACTGTTTTGCACCTAATGCACGTTCGGTGAGGGAGTTACCGGGGATTGTTAGAGATAAACTGGCCAACGAACTAGTGGCGGGGAGGATATCTGGGCCCCATAAACATCTGCAAATGCCGACATTACGGTTGTCACCCCTAGGTGTTGTTCCTAAGAAGGCACCAAGCGAATACTATTTCATTCATAATCTCTGCTATCCCAAAGGGCAGTCTGTGAATGATGCTATTGACACAGCGTTAGCACCTGTAAAATACACATCATTTGACTTAGCAGTGCAAATAGTTAGAGCCTTGGGCAAAGGAGCACTGTTGGCTAAATGTGATATAAAATCTGCCTTCAGGCTCCTTCCAGTACACCCTGAGGATTTTGATTTGCTGGGTTTTCAATTTGATGGAATGTACTATTTTGATAAGGCAATGCCAATGGGGTGTTCCACTTCTTGCTCTGCTTTTGAAAAATTTAGTACTTTTTTACACTGGAATGCGGTGAAGAGGTCCAGCAATCATGCAATTACACACTATTTAGATGACTTCTTGTTTGCGGGGGCTCCCGGCACGACAAGGTATTGGGATACTTTGTCAGCTTTTCAGGTTTTGATGGCAGAGATGGGTGTTCCTTGGCTGATGAGAAGACGGAGGGCCCTGCCACCTGTCTAACCTTTCTGGGTATTGAGCAAGATACTGTTGAGTGTTTATCCCACCTTCTGAGTGAGAAATTGGATCTAATGAGACATCAGGTGAGGATAATGAGGGGTAGGAATAAGGCCACGCTGCACGAATTTCAATCTTTAACAGGTTTGTTGAATTTTGCTTGTAAGGTTATAGTTCCAGGACGGGCCTTTTGTGCTCATCTGTACAATGCCACGAAGGGGGTTTCTGCACTGCATCACCACATTTGAATTACGAGTGGGATACAGGAAGATTTGAGGATTTGGGAGTCATTTTTGGAGGAATTCAATGGTGTTTCATTTTGGAGGACCAAAATGCTTTTAAAGGCAGACTTTCAGGTTCACTCCAATGCTTCTGGTGCCCATGGTTTTGGCATATATTGGAAAGGTCAGTTGGGCAGCTGAGAGTTGGCCTCAGTCTTGGGTGAATAATGGTTGGACACGGGATCTTACTTTTCTTGAACTGTTCCCTATTGTGGTAGCAGTTTACCTATGGCCAACACAATTTGCACAGCAAACTGTTTGGTTTTGGTGTGACAACCAAGCAGTAGTTAATGTAGTTAATTCACAGAGCTCCAAATCCCCAAGGATGATGACATTGGTCAGGTCTATGGTTGTGCAGTGTCTGAAGTACAATGTCTTATTCCAGGCTTGCCACGTGCCTGGCTTACTAAATCTTTTGGCAGATGCCCTTTCGCATTTTCAGTTTTGCAGATTCCGACAACTGGCCCCGGAAGCAGCAGCGCAACCGTTGGAAGTGCCAACCCATTTATGGAGCCTTGGAGAGTAGAGATCGACAGAGCGATTCTTCAGTCCATCGCTCCTTCCACACACCAAGAACAGGGTGACATGTGGATAGTCGGGCACAGCCTGGTCTTTTGGGATGAGTGCCATATCATCCAGTCGTGCTGAGATCCGAACTTGGGGTTGGAGGAAGTCGGGCCTATCCACTGGTTTGGCTGTAGAGGCATGCTGTGGGGAGCTCTTCTCCCGCGTATTATTGAATTGACAGCGACTCTTCCACCCCTTAAAATTCTTATTATTCACTTAGGGGAGAATGACTTAGTGAAGCTTACCAGTCTGCAGCTGGTCAAAAGGATTCTAAGGGACTTGCAGGAAATCCGATGATGATTCCCAAAAACGGTTACTTTATGGACCAAATTTTTGCCACGTCGAAATTGGTCGGGTGCAAGAAAGGACTCTGCTGTCAATGCAGCTCGTCGTTGGGTGAACAGAACTGTTTGCAAGAAGTTGGGAAAATTGGGGGCTTTTGTTATGGACAATGATAGAATTAAAGTTCATTTGCCACATCTGTACAGGGGTGATGGGGTTCATCTCTCCCCAGTGGGCTGCGATGTATACCTGGATTCCATCGCTTGTAATATTAAATGGAATCTTCGGGGGGGGGGGGAAGGGATGTCAAGCTAGGCTGGCCCCCTCCTGTGGCGGGCAGGGACCCCCCAGGGGATAATTCATATATTTGAATTTACAATACTTGATTAGTTAATGGGTATGAAGAGTTTACATCCACAGCTTAAAAAATTCTCTTACGTAAATAACCTTAATGATGACATCATAATTTGCTTACGTCATACATTTGGTGCTGATGTCTAATTTGGTATGGGGAGGGGATGATTTGTTGACATGTTTAACAATTTCTGCGAGAACCTTCCTGACATATGCTTGTGAGGGCGTGTCTTGTCCCTGATAGATTGACTTGGTTAAAGTCGATGATTACATCAGGTGTCACGTGCATGGACACATGTGTCAAGAACAAAGTTATAGTCAAGTTAATAATTTATTATTGGAAAGATATTGTTTCTAATCCTGTACAGATAAATAAAGTTGTGGCCATTTTCTTAACCAAAAAAACAGCGTGCAGACTCTTTTGTGCTGGTGCAAAGAACCCCCCCAATGCATTGGGAGGGGCTCTCTGTTGCGCTGGCCATTTTGAGAGGCCGACACTGTGATTGACTGGGAGGGCAGGAAGTCCCGCCCTTCCTGCACCTCCCAGCCAATCAGTGGGATCTCGCGAGATCCCCAATAGCCCGCATAATCTTGCGAGACTGGTTAGTCTCGACAGATTTCAGGTGGGATTTGGGGACTATTTAGTCCCCTGCTGCCACGTGGCAGCAGCCATTTTAACTCGGGCAGCCGAGTGACCCAACCCACCCCCCTCAATCTAGCAGGTGGTTTCTTACTCTCAGGCTTTGGCTGGTCGCCTTCGGGGGCTGGGAGGGAATTTTCCCATAGTTATTGTAACTTGGGTTTTTCGCCCTCCCTGAGAATGGTGTAGTGTGAGTTTACATTATAGTGATAATTGGTGCTGTTACTGTTTGTTATTAATGCACAGCTTAAAAAATTCTCTTATGTCAACAACCTTAATGATGATGTCATAATTTGCTTACATCATACATTTGGTGCTGACGTCTAATTTGGTATGGGGAGGGGATGATTTGTTGACATGTTTAACAATTTCTGCGAGAACCTTCTTGAAATATGCTTGTGAGGGCATGTCTTGTCCTAATAGATTGACTTGGTTAAAGTCAATGATTACATCAGGTGTTAAGTCACGTGCACGGACACATGTGTCAAGAACGAAGTTATAGTCAAGTTAATAATTTATTATTGGAAAGATATTGTTTCTAACCCTGTACAGATAAATAAAGTTGTGGCCATTTTCTTAACCAAAAAGACAGCGTGCAGACTCTTTTGTGCCGGTGCAATAAAACAAGCTCTTTAAAAAAAGAAAAGAAACCTCACTGTTTTACTGCTTTAGAGATAAAATTGCTGAACAGATGTTATATAAGATAACAGATGTTTATCATTTGTTAACAGCTTTACTTATTAGAAGGATTTGTTATGGACAGGGTTAATAATGCAAGTGTCATTCACTGCATTCAGTTTTGTTGATTCTACTCACCCCAGCTGCAGTCATATATGCATCTGAGGCTCTAATATTAACTACACTCATCTGATGAAGCATATTTTAATTCACAAAGGTGCATGCTAAAATAAACCTGTTAGTTTTAAAGGTGCTACAAGATTCATTGTTGCTCTCTAAAAGTTTGTGGTCCTACATATATGCACTAGGAAATAACGTGAGATTTACAGATTAATAATTGATTCTAATATTAATTTATGTTCCTGTACTAGCAATGCATAGTTGTGTGCTTTCAGTTAATTAGTTATTTCACTAACTACAGCCCCAAGATATAATTCTCTTGTACAGCTTTTAATAGGGCAAACATTGTCCCCATTTTCAAAAAGGGGACAAAAGAGGATCCCAACAACTATTACTCCGTTAGTCTGACATCAATATTGGGAAAGATTCTAGAACAGTTCATTAAACAGAGAGTTTGTGAACATTTAGAAGGGAACGCCATAATCACTAAAAGTCTACATGGGTTTCTGAAAAACAAGTCATGCCAGACTAATCTGATCTCTCTCTTTTTTTTTTTGGATAAAATTACCAGCTTGCTAGATGAAGGGAATGCGGTAGACATAGCATATCTTGATTTCAGTAAGGCTTTTGACAAGGTCCCCCATGATATTCTTGCAAACAAGATAGTAAAATGTGGGCTAGACAATACAACTGTTAGGTGGATTAGTAACTGATTAACTGACCAAACCCAAAGGGTGTTCAGCAATGGCTCCTCTTCATCCTGGAGAGAAGTGACCAGTGAGGTGCCACAGGGTTCTGTCCTGGGCCCAGTGCTATTCAACATCTTTATCAATGATTTGGATGAAGGAATAGGGGGCATGCTTTTCAAATTTGCAGATGACACCAAATTAGGAGGAATAGCTAATACCCCAGAAGACAGGATGAAAATTCAAAATCATCTTAATAAATTAGAAAGTTGGGCCAAAGCTAACAAAATGATTTTCAACACAGAAATGTAAGGTACTGCATTTAGGGCTAAAAAATGAAATGCATAGATATAAGATGGGGGACACCTGGCTTAATGAGACTACATGTGAAAGGGATCTAGGAATCCTAGTAGACCACAAGTCACATGAGGCAACAGTGTGACTCCGCAGCTACAAAGGCCAATGCAATTTTAGGCTGCATTAACAGAAGTATAGTATCTAGATGAAGGGAAGCAATAGTGCCACTGTATTCCGCTTTGGTCAGGCCCCACCTGGAATACTGTGTCCAGTTCTGGGCACCAAAATTCAAAAAGGATGTTGAAAAACTGGAGCGTGTCCAGAGGAGGGCGACTAAAATGGTGAAGGGTCTGGAAACCATGCCCTATGAGGAATGACTTAGGGAACTGGGTATGTTTAGCCTGGAGAAGAGATGGTTAAGAGGGGATATCATAGCCCTGTTTAAATATTTGAAGGGATATCATATTGAGGAGGGCGCTAGCTGTTTTCTGCTGCTCCAGAGGACCTGGAACAAGCTACAGGAAAAGAGATTCCATCTCAACAATAGGAAAAACCTCCTGACAGTGAGAGCTGTTCGAGAGTGGAACACACTCCCTTAGAGTGTGGTGGAGTCTCCTTCTTTGGAGGTCTTTAAACAGAGGCTGGATGGCCATCTGTCGGGGATGCTTTGATTTTGAGTTCCTGCATGCAGGGGGTTGGACTGGATGGCTCTTGTGGTCTCTTCCAACTCTATGATTCTATGATTCTAATATTTTTCCTCAAAAGTATAGAGTGTGACTAAAGTGCAATGTTTGTTTTAAAGCTGTTAAAAGTGGGGAATTTGCTACAGCTAATAATTGTGGAAATATTTCTTTTACATCTACAAAATGTAAAGGAAGTCTAGGCTTATTTGAAGATACATATTTCATACTAGCCTTGTTTTAAAACAATCCAAAATGTTTTCAGATGTCACTTTCAAAACCCAGTGTATAGATTGCTTGTAAAGTTAGGATTTTCTCAACAGCATAGAAATCATGTAATTCCTACTGTCCCTTTTTTTTTTTTTTTTGTACCTACACATTTGTAACTGCTTTGGCACTACAATCAGAGAATCAGGCAACAAACCTCTGCTTTTACATCTAAGGGGGGATGCAGATGGCGAAAAACACTGTCTTCAATCCCAGGAAGGGCGCTGGGTGCCCCATCCCCTTCCTGAGGACGTCATTGGAATGACAGCCCATCCACACGACAGTCGCTTCGATGACGTCCTTCCGGCTCAGCGTCCGCACACGTTGAGCCAGAAGAGATACCAAAGAGGAGTGTCATGCCTCTTGCAGTGCCCCTTTCGCAGCTTGCGGAAGGAACACAATTTTAGTGCTTCTTTCGCAGGCAGCAAAAGGGAGGATTGGGGCCGAGGTGTCCGGCAGCCTTGGCCTCGATCTCCCGCTTCCGGGGGTGGCCCAGGGCTGCCCGTCTGCATCCCCCCTAAATCCTGTTGTGACGAGCATACAAAAATGGGAAAAAAAGAAATGGTGGTGTACCAAATAAGCTCCTGAGACATAAAAAAAAGAGAGAAAAAACATTGCACAAAATATATGTCTGAACTTCTGCTCAGAAAACAAAACTCTCTTTCTGTGTCTCTGTTGCCAGAAGAGGGAGAAACAGACAGAGATAATGCTCATTAATTTCACATGGCTACAAGAAGCATTTTGCTACAACCTTTAGTCCCCATGACCTAATGTAACTCATGACCTGAATGCAAATTACGTTAATAATGTGGATAAAACTACATAGGGATTTTAAAAAAAACAACTAGGTGCATGAGGACAGCAGAGTGATTTCTGTTCGGACCACCGTGGGAGAGAAGGGAAGCTTTCACTCTTTATTCTTAATTGTGACACTAGTAGAATTCACCTCAGCTTGCAGACAGTAATTCATCTCAGCTGGCGGGTCCACTGGAGACATTTTAAAAAAAAGATGATTGGTGGACAGTGAAATGTTTTCTTTTTTTATTTTATTTTTATTTTTATTAAAAGGTTTTAATACATCATTAAAAATAACAAAACATATATAACAACTATCCTAGTCATAATATTTGGTTCTATTTACAATTATACATCACTTCCTTTAGTTTGTACACAGTGAGTACACTTTGAAGGTATAACTGATTTTATCAATCCATCTCAAAAATCACATATAAAACATTCTTACTAAAAAAATAAAACTATTCCCATATTATCAGCCTCTTGGCTCATAAATTCCACCTTTCTTTTATATATTCCTCTATTGGAGCCCATTCCTCATTCACCAAATCTAAATTCTTGTTATTGAGTAATTTCGTTAGTTTGTCCATTTCTTTCATTTCTAGTAGTTTTAGAAGCCATTCATCTACCATTGGTATATCCTGTTGTTTCCATTTTTGAGCAATTAAAATACTTGCCGCTGTAACCATATATAAAAGAATCCTCCAAAAAATTTCTCTATCGTTGGATTCAATTTTTTTGTCATGTTTAATAGATAAATTTCTGGAGTTAATTCAAATTTTATCTTTAGAATGTTTTGTATGGTAATATGTATTTTTTTTCCCAACAGTGAAATGTTTTCATATGGACTGAGACTTGGGATTTCATACCAGGCTGCTAAAATGCCACAATTGTGTTAGTGTAGGAAATGCAAACATACTGGTTTGCTGATAGCCATTTTTGCACAGCTCTTAACAAGTGCCATGGTGCTGCTATAGTCCTGGTCTCTGTCTTCTGCATGCCAGCCTTCATAACCCTGGCTTCATGTCCTATGTCCTTCCCATAATGCCTTTCAGTCTGTATTTTTAAAATTATTTTTTACTATCCATTGTGTAGCCACAGCAATTGATTAAATAAAAAGAAAAAGAAAAGGAATGGGGGGGAGGGGAACCTGCTTGGGAATAGCAGGGAGAAGGGGGAAAAGGAGTATAATCATGCCCATTTCCATCATGGGGCTGTCAAAGATTAGATCCTGGGGGAAATGTCCAGATGTGGGATAATAGGTAACAAGGTTACCTTGAGCAATGAAGCAGCCATGAAATGACAGTTTGATGTGCTGAGTCACTGGGGGCTGATGCAACCCCAAGCAGAGGTTGCATCAGCCAGGAGAGGGGCCTGGACTAGATATCCCTGGAGGGGATAATGTATATAAGGGAGGAGTGTCATTGTACAGTGTGGGATCATTAGTGTGTGGTGCAATGCAAGTAGCTTTGTCAGTCAGGAGAGGCTTGTACACAGAGGAATGAAGATTAAAAAGTCTCCTTGAGAGATATCTGGAGGGGGAGAGAGAGTTCTCCAGCCTGCACAGAGCTCCATGTTGCTTCTTTGGTAGCCATCCAGGTGCACAGCTTCAATGTGGTGCAACACTGTGGTGCAATCATGCTGACAAGGGCTATGGACCCAGACTGCGCTGTGGAGACCGCCAGAATGACAGCATGAGTGGTTTTTGTGTTTGGTGTGCCAGAAGTCTTCACCAGACTGTCAGTGACTCCAGAAGGCAGATAGTTAAAGCATCATGCTGCTGGCAGTGCTTTATCAACAGACAGCTGACCTTGGACAGCTAGGCTCAGAGTGTCCTTGAAATAAGGAGGCAATGGAACCTGTGAAGTTCCCTAAATTAAATGCAATTACTCTGCATGGAGCATTTATGCAGACTCCCTTTTGGTAGGGGAAGGACTGTGGGATGTTGTGGAGAAAGGACCTTCAGAAGACACAGTTGAGGAAGCCAGGAGGGCAAGAGCAATGCTGTTTCTGACTCTTGAGTAGAGTCAATTAAACCATGTGTGTGATAAGAGGTCTGCCCGTGCAGTTTGGCAAGCTCTTAGAGATGTACATCAGTCAGACACTGCTTTGTACAGAATGCTGTGGTATAAAAGGCTTTATGCTTGCAAAATGCATGAAGGACAGTATCCATCCCAGCATTTGGAGGAGATGAGAGATTTGTTTGTTTGGAGGAGATGAGAGATTTGTTTGCTCAAGTCCAGTGCAGGGGGGGGGGGGTTTGAAATCCCCAGAGAACAAAAGGCATACATCTTTTTGGAATGTCTGATAAGTGACTTTGACCACATCATGTACAGCCTGCAGGAGGTGCCAGAGGGACAGCTCTCAGTAGACTTGGTGTCAGCACACATCTTGGAAGAAGACCAGAGACAGCAGTATGAGGCAGGTCTTCAGAAAGCCAAGCCAGAGCCAGCACATACCACGAAGGAACCTCTCCCAGCTCTGCATGCCAAGCAAGCTGCAGTCTGCAGAGTGAGGCAATGCTTCAATTGTGGAGAGGCTGGCCATGTCAGGATACACTGCAGGAAGCCTTCAGCTGCAAGGGAGGACAAGCAACACAGGAAGCCCTGGGACAGGAGGGGTGTTGCTTCTGTGGCAGAGGACAATGGTTGTTATTCTCACCAGACAACCACTCAGGGAAGGGGCTGAGTCCTTGATTTGGGTGCCACCCATCATCATGTGAACTCCTGAAGAGAAAGAAACCCTCATATATAGACTCTGTGGGCTTGGCTGATGGGGGTTCAAGCCAGAGACAGGGCATGGGGACAGTTTGTTTTCCAGGTTCCACAAAAGACTCTTACAATGTGTTGTGTGCCCCCCAGCCACAGAACTGCTTAGTCAGTGTGTCATCCCTGACTTCTAATGGTTATGAATTGCATTTCAAAGGGGATGACTGCATGATCTCTTTGGAGGGCAGGTTTGTGTAAAAGCACAAAAGAGGCTGGGACAACAGGGCACAAGTGCCAGGAATGGAGGGGTGGAGACACCAGTGGCTGTGCCAGAGAGCAAGCCAAGCACCTCACAGGGTCCCGCTGACATGCACACCCATTACTACTAGGAAATTTAAGCAAGTGCCTGCTGTGGATGCAGAAGTGCAGACAAGTAGTGATACTGAGGATGAAGGTGGGAGAACAAAAATCATCATCCCCAGGAGAACACAGAGGGTGAGAAGACCACCAGACAGGTCTGTAGTTCAGGGAATCAGAGTGTGCACTGTGGTGGCTAATAATCCTGAAAATTATCAGGAATTGTTGACCTACCCTAAGGAGGAACAGAACAGATGGTTTGAGGCCATGGATAGGGAGTTCCTGTCTTTGGTCAAGAGGGAGGTGTTTGATGTTGTGGACAGACCTGGAGATTATAAAGTTGTTGCCTGCAAGTCGGCATTCAAGAGGAAGGAAATGCCTGATGGCACCCACAAATATAAGGCTAGGCTGGTTGCCAAGGGGTTTTTCAGCAAAGATTTGAAAGTCATGACAAGACTTTTTCCCCAACAGCAAAGCCAGAAAGCCTTAGGTTGGTGTTGGTGTTGGCAGCCAGGAAAGGACAGGTGGAAAGGCACTTCGATTTCAAAACTGCCTACCTGAATGCCCAGCTGGATGAGACGGTGTTCATGGAGCAGGCAGCAGGCTATGATGACACCAAGAGTAGGAAGGTGTATAGGCTCAGGAAAGCTCTGTATGGATTGAAACAGAGTGCACAGTGTTGGAATCAATGCATCCATGAAGAACTTGTGCGGCTTGGTTATAAGCGCAGCATCGCTGATGAGTGCGTGTACACCAAGCAGGATATTACTTTGGTGATATATGTGGATGATCTGTGTGTGGCTGCTAGGTCAGAGCAGGCAGTAAGAATGGTGCAAGAGGAATTGTCCCAAAAATTCATCTTGAAGGATCTAGGAAATCTCAGGGCTTACCTAGGGATTGAGGTAGAGAGGACTCAGAATGGCAGATTTCTGTTGAGTCAGAGGAAGAACATTGAAAAGCTGGTGGAGAAATGTGGCCTAGGCAGCATGAAGGCAATGAAAAGTCCCATGACTCCAGGACACACTAGTAGTGAGACATCACAGGATTTTGACAACGCCGAGTTGTATAGGTCTGTGATAGTGAGTCTGTTATTCATTGCAAATAACACCAGACCTGACATCTCGTATGCTGTAGGAGTGCTGAGCAGGAGAGTCAATAAACCCAAGGTGGAAGACTGGACAGCTATGAAACACGTGCTCAGATACCTGAAGGGCAGCAAGGATAGGAAGCTGGTGTTGCATGGGAGCATGGCACAGCTAGACTATTTTATTGATAGTTCTTTTGCTTCGGAGGTGGCAGATAGGAAATCTGTGTTGGGACTGCTGATCAGATATGCAGATAGTCCAATTGTCTGGAAAACCACTGAGGCAGAGTTTGCAGCTTTGTCAGAGATGACAGGTGAGGTCCAGTGGGTACATCAGCTTTTTGGAGGACTTAGGTGAGAAGTGTCCAGGTCCAATGGTGGTACACAAAGGCTCACAATCATGCATTGTGATGTTGGAAGCAGAGAGCCTGATGTCGTATATAGGCATCAGGTACCAGAAGGTGGTACAGAATGGGGTTCTGAGTCTGGTCTACGTTGCATCAGAAGACAATGTTGCAGACATTCTCACCAAAGCACTACCGGTGGAAAGACATGAGGGGATGTCAGTCTGGTTGGGAATGAGTCTATGATATGAGAGGTCCAGGGAGAACACACTTCATGACAACACACCAAGCGCAGGCACACACATCTGGACATTTTGGAATGGATTGTCAAGGAATGGATCCTGGGGAAAATGTCCAGATGTGGGATAATAGGTAACAGGGTTACCTTGAGCAGTGGAGCAGCCATGAAGTGACAGTATGATGTGCTGAGTCACTGGGGGTTGATGCAACCCCAAGCAAAGGGATTGAGTCAGGCACATGCAATCCTGTAGTGTTTCATCAGCCAGGAGAGTGGACTGGACTAGATATCCTTGGAGGGAATAATGTATATAAGAGAAGAGTGTCATTGTACAGTGTGGGATCATTGGTGTGTGGTGTAATGCGAGTACCGTTGTCAGTCAGGACAAGCTTGTACACAGAGGAACGAAGATTAAAGAGCCTCCTTGAGAGATATTGGCCTGTTGTCATGTTTGCCTGCTTCTGGAGGGGAGAGAGAGAGAGTTCTCCAGCCTGTACAGAGCTCAGTGTTGCTTCTTTGGTAGCCATCCAGGTGCATAGCTTCAATGTGGTGCAACACTGTGGTGCAATCATGCTGACAGGGGCTGCTTGCATATCAGAACTGCAGTGAGAGGAACTTACCATACATGAATCAATAGTGGAAAAGCAGTGTGATTGGAAGGCGAGTTTTGCCATTAAAGAAAAGGAGCATTTCAGGATGGGATGGAAGATAAAGCAACTACAGGACAAACATAGCATAGTGTGATAAGATATGGTCACAGACACTATTCTGCTGTTTTTCCACTTTAGCTGCCCTTGTGATAAAAATACTTCCCTTCTAGCACTGTAATACTTGTAAAAATTATTTTACATTTAGTAATAATGTTAACCAACCAGAAACAAAAATCTATGTTGCAAATTTAACAAAACATCTATTTTAACCCACTTCTGTAATTAAATAATTACACAGTAAGATGCTCTGCACAGTAACCAATCACTCTATGCTTGTAATGTAAAAGGAACTCAGTTGTCAGTATTCCAAATTTCAAATTATGTTGTTTATAAATTTGCAAATAGCTGATGGATGATCATGACTGTGTACTAATTATTCCTGCATTTACCTGCATTTATGAAGGATTATTAATAAACTAGGCTCAATATATACATGGACCAGATGCCCATTTAACTTGGATATGACTAGAAAATTATTAAAACTTTGTTGGAGATACCACTGGCTGAGAGGCAAGGAGTGATAGTTAGGAAGTCTGATGTAAAAGGAGGTCTGGTTGATTACTGAGAATTTTATCTAGAGCTTGAAATTATTCTGTTGGCTTTTTTTGCAGTTGTGTTATGTGGTTGTGCTTCAGGGCAAAGATACAGGACCTGTCTCCAGTGTTCTTACAGTATCATTTGCTCTATCTATATCTATACATGAGATAAGGCCCAGCTAGAAAATGCCCTCTACATGGTTTACCATAATAAAAAAGGCAATCAATAAAATAACATTAAAATATTGTGCATTTTGGTTGGCCAATAAAGGCATCACTGTTTGGTAGATTTTTGTTTGAATTTGATAAATGGCCAACACCGCTACCCCTGCATGTTTATTAAAATAACAGATTAGTAATAAGCCAACAACAGAACTGACAGTAAAAGTGAAAAGTTAAAGAATTGATAACAGCTTCATTGATGTGTGATAGAAGGGCATAAGCCCTCTTTCAGCCCATTAATGAATTCAAGCACTGATTTAGGAATGCATTGACCTCTGAGCATTTGCTAGAAAGTAAAGATAAAGATGAGTACCATTCTCATATTGATGAGACCTCATTTCATCCCTCCAAAGAATATTTTCTAGTGCTCTGGAGTAGATGTTTAAAAGTACAGATAAGCTACACAAACACACCCCTACTGAAATAATATTAGACTGGAAATACTGGAATTGGGGGATATTCAGTTGCTGAATAACATATATATAAATATGTGTGTTCTGTCAGATATTGAACTACAGGAAGAAAGAAAGATGCTTTTAATCCCATGCCAATCTATTTATTTAGCCCATTTTTCCTTACTCTGGCTTTCAGTGGCTTCCTAATATTTTCAGTTGAACCAGGTCCATGTCTCCTACCTTATTTTTCTCACTAGAGATGCCTGGAATGAATATGGAGCTTTCTACAGAAACAACAATAGAGTTATGCTCATTTCCTATTTCTTCATACAAATTATTGTCCATACATTTCATAGAATCATAGAGTTGGGAGAGACCCCCACCATGCAGGAACACAGAATCAAAGCACTCCTGACAGATAGCCACCCAGCCTCTGTTTAAAAACCTCCTAAGAAGGAGATTCCACCACCCTCCAAGGGAGTATGTTCCACTGTCAAACAGCTCTTATTGTCAGGAAGTTCTTCCTAATGTTGAGGTGGAATCTCTTTTCCTGTAGTTTGAATCCATTACTTTGTGCCCTAGCCTATGGAGCAGCAGAAAACAAGTTTTCTCCTTCTTCCATATGACATTCCCTTCAAATATTTAAACACAATTATCATGTTGCACCCAAATATATAACACAGAACTACAGTAGGGCAGAATACACACACACACACACACACACACACACACACACACACCCTAGGTATTGGATTCGGTTGAAATCTGATGATTTGGCAGAACCAGACCCCTACACACTGGTTCAGGGCCTCCTTCTAACACTAACAGAACCAAAGCTTGACCCCACACAGAACTTAATCCAGACTTTAGAAAAAGTAGAAAATCTGTCAAAAGATAGAAGAGAGAATGTGGGGTTAAGTAATTGGCAGGTCTGCCTTCTGATTCTACGATATGTTTTTGTTATGCTCTGGGGATGAAATTTGCACAATAACTGTTTTCTCATTCCCAATACTACTATAGTTCATTAGCCCAAGCTTCTATCGTTATGAAACCTCTCACCTAAGGACACTTCTTAAAAGTGTGCCATTTTCATACAGTTGGCTGAAAAACAAAGGGGGAGGAGGAGAGATAATTCTCCATCCAGCAAACAATTCCACATGAAATCCTGCACCTTTCCTTGGTGCTGTCTGCATAGGCCAAATAGCCCAGCTTCTCCCCAGCCTCACATTATCTAGTTTTGAGAACAGAGGCCAAAGCACCCATGACAGGATTGGGCTCAATCCTTCCTGTGCAGACACAGATCCAGTCCAGAGGATCCAGTCTGACCCCATGGAAAAGAGACTTTTCCCCTTGGATAAAATAGCCCTGGTTTTCCATGGAGCTTCTAGGAAAGCCCCCTCCCATGATCCTTATCTTTCTGGTGTGCAATTCATCTGAGAATCGCCCTCATCACCTCATTGGTTGCAGAAATGGGGCACCTGGACACATGGGTGCATGGGGGCTTCTCAGATAGATCACATGCCATAAAGGTAAGGAGTGGCCCAGGGTCCTGGATCGGTTCCCTTTCCTTCCTATCTCCTTACCAATCCAGGGACTAAGGGCCTTTACAGACTGCCAGAAATAATGCAGCTTGAGGCCACTTTAACTGTCCTGGATCAGTGCTAAGGAATTATGGGAACTGTAGTTTATTGTGGTACCAGAGCTCTCTGACAGAGAAGGCTCAATGTCTCAGAAAAAAAATACAATTCCCATGATTCCCTAGCACTGAGCCAGGACAGTTAAAGTGGCCTCAAGCTGCATTATTTCTGGCAGTCTGTAAAGGCCCATACTTGGGTGAGCACTGGGCCCAGGCTCAGCCCATGTTATCCTGCCATGTCTGTTCAAGCTCCTTCTGAGGCTTTTCAGATTTGATACTTAGGGCCACCTTTATATTATCTTTAAATTTTAATAGCAATTTTCTACAAAGAAACAGAAAGATTCAATTATCTTTTTTGGATATCCTCTAAGTGGTAAAGCTGCTCTTGCATAAAACCACTCTCATATTCATCTGAAACTTGGCAGCCTTCATGAATTCAGGTGTGGCAACTATGCCTGCAAATTTCTTCCTTTTCTGCCAATATTTTTTGAGAAGTTATCTGCAGTTCCATTAAAAAAACCCAAACAAACTAGAATGTAAATGAGTACATCACAACAGGCAGACAGATGCAGCAGATAAGGGAGCAACTGAATAAAACTAAAACTGATAAAACAATTTTTTGTGTATCAAGAAGATTTCATGCCATACGGTGAAAAGCTGTTAAGAGAAGCACATCATAGCACTAAGTCCGTAAAAGAGACCAATGTTATATCTGAACATTGTATTCCCATTAGAATTTCACATGCATATCATTTCAGTGCTACTTCTGCATGACATGTTTAAAGTATGTATTCATCCAATGTACAGAATTATGCTTATGCCTGGTTCATGTAATTGCTAATCAGAAAATGCTGAACATGCACACATCAACATAATGCAATCAAAAGAATGTATATGGCATGGTGAGCATCCATATGCATAATATCCCAAATTTCTGTGAACTTTCCATCCCTTTCTTGGGGTGTGTGTGTGTAAAAAGACATGCATTTATATCTATAGTACTCTTCACTTGTTCAGTGCTGATGGATACAGCATCTGTATGTGGAGAGACAGTAGACACCCAGATACCAGTGTATACACTACTGACAGGCATATGTGCATATAAGTGAACATGTGTAGGGCTCCCCACATGAGGATGGGAAACTGGCCAGAGTTCCTGTTCTATTTCTCCTTACATACATATGCCTCTAGGATTTCTTCAGAAGGCTGCCAATGACACCGCAGCTGTTGCCTCAGTAGTAAGCCATAGCTGAAAGATGTGTTGGTATGTAGGGAGAAGGACTAGTCAGTATATTACAGAGAATTTCTTCATGTGTTTGGTACCCATGGGTACTGAACAACTGAAGGGGCTTAAGCTACACTTAATGTATTCGACACTGTGAGAAATCTATATTTAGGCCAAGAGGCTACTGTTAAAACAGAATACAGAGAAACACAATGGTTCTCAATTGGCAAAGGGATCAGGCAAGGCTGCATCCAATCACCCTGTTTGTTCAACCTGTGTGCAGAAAATATCATACAAAGAGCAGGCTTAGACTCAAAAAAGGAGAGTAAAGATAGGAGGAAGGAATAATCTAAGATATGCAGATGACACCATACTACTAGCAGAAAACATCACAGACTTGGGAAAATTATTAAGGAATGCTAAAGAAGAAAGTACAAAGGCAAGCTTAATGCTGAACATGAAAACAAAAATAATGACCATGGAGGATCTACATACATTCAATCTAGACAATGAGAAAATCAGAATTAAAGAGTTCCCGTACCTTGGATCAAACATTGATCAGGAAGGAGACTGCAGTCAAGAAACCAAAGAAAATTAGGAATGGGAAGGACAGCTATGAAAGAATTAGAAAAGAGCCTAAAGAGTAAAGATACACAGCTGAGCACTAAAGTTAGAATTGTACAAGGCATTGTATTCTCCATTACCATATATGGATGTGAGAGCTGGACAGTCAAGAAAGTGGATAAGGGGGACGGAGCCATGAGCGATGGTGTGAGAAGCTAAGATTGTTTTCTCCTGAAAGCTAAAGCAAAATAAGCCAAAGAATCTCTTCTAAATGGAATAAAGACTGTGAGTAATTACAAATAAATAAATTGGAATGGAAGGAGAATAGAATAGAACTGTTCAATTAAACTTTAAAGAGAAGAAAGATAAATAAACAGTATTTTCTTATTTGGCACTGCCAGCCAGATGGTTGTTATGCCGAGTGGATGTTAAGAGTTATAAAATAAAAGCAAACTAAAACAGCTAAAATATATGGGACAGTGATTTTGAAGAATTGAAATATAGAAATATTAATTAAAATATAAATAAAGAGAGAAAATACAAAATTGGGTGTCACAGTGGAGACATAACCCTGATTAGAAGTTGGCAGATGTCCAAAAGCCAAAAAAAGACTTAAATAAACAGTTTTAAATTGTAAAAGAGAATCTAAACAACACCCTTCAGATAAAGCTTATTCTTGTTTACAAAAAATAAACTCACGAGAGAAGTCTGAAATTCATAATATATTCATAATATATACAAATATTGACCACCGTTTATTATTTCTTATAAAGTCACTGTATACTAATACATCGATACAGGTTAAAGTGGACCTGGTGGGACATCTCACTACAAAGATTGATGCATCTGTAGGAGTTAAACAAGGTTGCATTTTAGCTCCCTTTTTGTTTAACTTTTTTATTAATGACATCGTAAAAGACCTGGAGGGTTTGCAATATACCCCTGTCACAATTCTTGATACTAAAATTTCTTTGTTAATGTATGCGGATGACATTGTGTTGATATCTAGAACAGAGGTAGGTCTAAGGAGACTTCTTTCCAAACTCTCCACATATTGTAAAAACAACAAACTGACAATTAATTATGACAAAACCCAGGTTATGGTCTTTGGAAGACACCCTGAAAAACATGTTTGGCATTTAGATGGAAATGTTATAAGTCAAGTAAAATCATTTAGATATTTAGGCCTAGTATATTCAGACACAACATCTTGGAAGGAACAACTGTTAAATTTAAAAGTACAATCTTACAGATCGGCAAAAGCTACATTAAAGTTTGCTGCAACTAGAGGGGGAAATTTAGTAAACCCTGCCTTAATAGTATATAAAGCCAAAACAATGGCACAGTTTCTATATGGGGCAGAGGTTTTGGGTACTACAGGTAAATCAAACATAAACCTGGAACCACCTCAGAATTACTTCTTGAGGTCGTTGTTGGGTCTCCCCAGAGACACACCAACTGCTATGCTTAGATTGGAAACCAACATGGTTAATATAGAAAGACTAATAGAAAAGAGAATTTTATGCTACTGGCTTAAAGTTCAGAGGATGGACAATAACAGACTTCCAAAAAATGTTTGATAGAACTGAATAACAGCATGCCCAACAAGAACTGGGTACATCAGGCTGCGCAACTGATTATCAAATATGGAATGTCATTAGCTGAAATTAATGAACTCCAACTGGAAGTGCAGATAAAGTCTATCAAGAACACAATAAGTAAAACATCTATACAAAAAGATTTCCATACTGTTTATCTGTCCTCATGTGCTCCTTTATACTATAAACTCAAGAAGTCTTGCATTTTCCCCACTATTTTGTTAGTTTAACATTTGCAAACTTATGGAAAGCTTTTACTGAATTAAGATTAAATATGATGGATACAGCATACAGAGACAGAAGATATAGAGGTATTCCAGAAAAAGAACATATTTGTGTATATGGTTGTCAAGAGGTAGAGGACCTTGTTCATTACATGTTATTTTGTCCTCTCTACCATGAACCAAGAGAAAGGTTCATTACACCTATAATAGAAACCAGCCCTAGTCAGAACCCACAGGACACGATCTTTTACCTTTTACCTGACCTGAATAAATATGTAACCTGGAAAGTAGCTTTGGGCCTTTGTAGACTGCCAGAAATAGTGCAAATTAAGTCCACTTTAAATTGAGGCACTGCCCTGGCTCATTGCTAGGAAATTATAGGAACTGTAATTTATTGTGGCACCAGAGCTCTCTGACAGAGAAGGCTCAATGTCTTAGAAAAAAATACAATTCCCATGATTCCCTAGCACTGAGCCAGGGCAGTGCCTCAATTTAAAGTGGACTCAATTTGCACTATTTCTGGCAGTCTGCAAAGGCCCTTTGTTTGCCTTAGCAGCTAAAAAAATCAGGAACAAGTATATAATGGATAGCCATAAACTGTAAAGGTGATGACTATATTTGATAATTTTTTTAATGGGCATAAAGATAATTATTGTTTGAACATTGGGTTTAGAAATTTTGTACCACACACAAGGTACCCACATTATAGATATAATTCACATGTATTGTTATATTGTTATATAGTTATATATAACAGCCCCTTTAAAAAGACTGCTTCTACCATCAGCCCCTTTAAAAAGACTACCAGCAGCCCCTTTAAAAAGACTGCTTCTACCATCTCCATCTCCTCCACCAGCAGCTGAGGCTCCATGAGGCACGGAGGGCCAGCAGCCCCTTTAAAAAGGCTGCTTCTACCATCTCCATCTCCTCCACCAGCAGCTGAGGCTCCATGAGGCAAAGAGGGCCAGCAGCCCCTTTAAAAAGGCTGCTTCTACCATCTCCTCCTCCTCCACCAGCAGCTGAGGCTCCATGAGGCACGGAGGGCCAGCAGCCCCTTTAAAAAGGCTGCTTCTACCATCTCCTCCTCCTCCACCAGCAGCTGAGGCTCCATGAGGCACGGAGGGCCAGCAGCCCCTTTAAAAAGGCTGCTTCTACCATCTCCTCCTCCACCGGTAGCGCCCTCCCTTCGCCTGAGTTAACGCCGCTGTATATTAACATTGAAAAACTATGTATTTTTAAATTGTATATTTTTAATTATTGTTATTCAATCTGTTTTGTTTGATTGTTTTTGGGAGATGGGTGGGTGCGGGAAGGAGGGCTGGGATTTGAACTGATTTTATTTGTTCTGATGTTTTGAAATATGTATGCCGCCCCGATTGCCTGGCAGAGGGGCGGGATATAAATAAAAACTTATTATTATTATTATATATTGTTATATGTATTGTTGTACTGTGCAATAACCTTTGGTCAGAAGCAATAAAATTTGATTTCATTTGATTTGAATATAGAAATGGAAAAAAAATCCTTGGAGACAATGCAGAGATCCGGAACAGGAGCTAGACCCAAAGAACAACAGGGAACAGTTCCAGGAACAAAACCAGATTTTGATGAAGGAATTAAAACATGGCTCATCCAGCTGCTAGCAAAAAACCAAAATGAAAGCTATGAGGTATTAAAAGACACTATTACAAAAAATAATGTCATATTATCAGAAACTATAACTAAGAAAATTATGGATGAAATGAATAAATCTTTCCAGATTATTAAAAAAGAGATTGAGCAAGTGGATAAAAAAGTACAATCAATACAAACTGAACAGAAAGCTCAACAAAAGACAACTTTGGAAAATTCAACAAGATTGGATCAACTTGAAAGAAAAATCATTGACCTTCAGGATTGTAATAGAAGGAATAACCTTCGTATCTGTGGCTTTCCTGAGATATCAAATGAATCACCGAGAACCTTGAAGAAAGAGATCTTTAAATGGCTACAAAGTATTGTTCCTCAAATTACCTGGGAGGAGAAGGAAGTGGACATCTACATAGAGCATCAACTTTTAAGAGAGGCCTGGTTCCCAGAGATGTAATTGTGAGAGTAACAAGTTTCTACAAGAAAGATCTTTTAATGAAAGAAATCAGGAAACTCTCAGGATCACTGAAATATGGAGACAATACAATTGAAATTTATAATGATTTTTGCCCAGACACCATCAGTTGGAGAAGAGGAATTAAACCTTGCATTGCAGTTCTGCAAAAGAACAGAAAAAGATATAGCTGGGGTTACCCCATTTTTCTGAAATTTCAATGGAAAGGGAAGCAATACAAGATTTATTCCCTGGAACAAAGATTGGATTTGTTGAAGCAATTAGATCTGAGCCAGCAAGAAGAAGACAATGACAAGGGTGCAACTGGAGGAGCCAAGGAACTATGGAAAATAAGGACAAAATTTTAAAATTTAAAAAAACATATAACAGGAGAGACAATTAATAAACAATCAGGAGGAGAAAATTGATCATATGTTGGGAGGGATGGCTTTCTCTCCCCCCCCCCTCCAAGAGGGCTAGCAAAAGCCATGGGCAAGGTTTAGTACTTTGGAGAAGGAGGGGAAATCTATATTTGGGTAGGTGGGAGGGAAGAGAGGGGTGGGAGGGAGGGAGGGAGGGAAGGAGGGTGGGAAGGAGGGAGGGAGCGGTATACACTAAAGAGCGAAGTTAGAAAACTGAGGGTCTATGCTGATGGGCAGGAAAAGGTGACCAGAAGTTGCCTTTTCCCTAAGCTACAGCAACCACACTGCCTGCCCTGAGGTTCCCCTAAATGAGGAATAAGCAACTGCACTGGGGGGGGGAGTCAATGCAGCTTTTCTGAGGCTGTATTGAAGCCCCAGCAACTGCACCACCAGCCCTAAAGACAATGCAAAGGGAGATGGAGCAACTGCATGGGCTGGCAGCGGCTGCTTTAATTTTTTTTTCCGTTCTCAAATGCATGGACACGTGTGCAGGACCATCTCTCCACACCTTCCTTGTGCACCTGTACAGGACCTGTCATAGGCTGGCATACAGTCTGTCAGTCTCTGTGTACATACACATATGCGAAGGTGCGCATGTTCACCAAAGGAGCGGAAAAAGGTGGCTCCTTTTTAGAGTGGCTTTTCTCGGCATACAACAGCTAGAGGGTGCTTTCCTGGAGACTTTTAGGCATGCATCATCTACAGGTCACACCTATAAGTCACCCTCAAAGCATCCCTTTTTGCCTGTCTGCCTAGCCCCTTAGAAAAGAAACATGGTTAATAATATAAGGGGTGCAACATTAAATGTGAAAGGAAAACAGAGGAAGAGGACAAAGAAATAATGGAGCAACCAATTTCAAATAAAGAAACAGAAGAAGTGATAGATAAATTAAAAGGAGGGAAATCGCCAGGAATGGATGGGTTGTGATCAGAATATTATAGGGCCTTTGCAGATTGCCAGAAATAGTGCACATTAAATTGAGGTACTGCCCTGGCTCAGTGCTAGGGAATCTCGGGAACTGTAATTTATTGTAGCACCAGTGCTCTCTGACAGAGAAGGCTCAATGTCCCAGAAAAAAATACAATTCCCATGACTCCCTAGCACTGAGCCAGGGCAGTGCCTCAATTTAATGTGCACTATTTCTGGCAGTCTGCAAAGGCCCATAAAACTTTTAAAAAGATATTAAGACCTAAATTGGAGGTATTATATAATAAAATTTTAAATGGAGAAAGGATTCCACCATCATGATAATATTGATTCCGAAATCAGATAAAGATTTAACAGATCCAGGATCATATAGACCTATATCTCTTATAAATCAAGATGCTAAAATATCAACAGCAATAATGGCAAGAAGAATGAATAATTTTATATATAAATATCTTCAAAATGATCAATGTGGATTTGTGCAAGGAAGACAAATGTCAAATTTAATAGGAAGAGTATTGAATAAATAAATATGTTGGGGTTTGTAGTCACAGTGGAAATGTACAGATGTGAGAAAGTTTCTAACTGTGAAAGTTTTAGCCTGCAGGTGGATTATACGAAAACAATGTAGCCAAGGTCAGTCTGTGTCTGGGAACACAGGATGCAAGAAGAAAACAGATTAGGTCATCGAGTGTGTGAGAACCACTGGTCACATGACAAAAGACACAGGAAAAAGGCTGGGTTTAGAAGCTGTTTAGCAAATGTCTACAAAGGTATCACCCTCGGTTGTGGAGGTTTTTTTCTTTTTCTTGTGTGGCTTGCTGGGCTTGGCATGGAAGTTTCTTTGTTCTTTGTCTGTTAATGGCTGTTCAACAATGTAAATAGTTATGTTAATTCTGCAACTGAAGAATAAAGACCCTTCTTTTGAAGATAATTTGGTCTCTGGTCTGGGTCCATGGAATGCTGTAAAGCTGTAAGGTTTTCATGCAAGTTACAGATCCAGAGATGTATAGAGCTGATGAATGGCAGTCCTGCACACACTCTGCGCACTTTCACAATAAATCAACAAAAGTAAACAAAAGGCAGGAATAATGGTGCCAGACATATATAAAGCTTTTGATTGTGTGGAATGGCCAGCATTAAAAATAATATTAAAGAAATTAGGAATAGAGAAAAAGTTTAGAGGATTAATAAATCAGTTATATTCAAACAACACAACAGTTGTAAGAGTAAATGATGGACTAACAGATCTGATTCCAGTTTCTAGAGGTACAAGGCAAGGTTGCCCTCTCTCCTTGGTTTTATTTGTAATAGTTATTGAAATCTTAGCAAATACTGTTAGGGAAGATGAAAATTTGGAAGGAATTGGGATTAGAAAATTGAATAAGATAAGCTTATTTGCAGATGATATCCTATTGACAATTAAAGATCCACTTTAAAAAATGGATAAAGTAAAACAGCATTTAAAGGAGTTTGAAGAAATATCAGGTCTATAAATAAATTGGAATAAATCAGAGTTAATGCTGTTTAATTATACAAAAACAGAAGAACAAGATTTCCTAAAGGATAAAATGATAGATATTAAATTAAAAGGTACAATTATATATTTAGGAATAAATATCACAAAAATGTTACAAAAATTAGAGGAACAAAATTATAATAAATTACAGATAGAAATTAAAAGAAAACTAGAAGAATACAAAGATATAAAATTAGCGTAGTTTGGTAGAATAGCATTTTACCCAAGCTATTGTTGTTGTTGTTGTTGTTGTTGTTGTTTAGGATGTTACCAATAAAAAATATCAGATGTGGAAATAAAAAACTGGCAAGTATTAGTGAATAACTTTTGTAATGGGAATAAAAAAGTGAGGATTAATAAAATATATTGGTATAAATCCCAAAAGGATGGAGGCTTGGGTCTCTGAAATTTAAAATGGTATTATAACACAAATCAATTAAGATATATTATAGATGGAATTACAGAGAAAGGGGAATCAGATTGGTTAGAGATGGAAACAAAAGAAATAGGAAAAAAGTGGAAAATATATTTTTAAGGATTTTACTATGAAAGAAATGGAAGAAATAGAAAACCCCTTTCTAAAGAACATACTAGAGATTTGTAAAAAAATATAAAGAAAAATTAATGCCAGCTATCTCACCATTAACACCAGTTGTAATGATAAAAAGCTTTCCATTAAATTTAAAGAAAGAAGTAGGGAAAGAGTTAAGGAAACAAAAATATATAGGATAAAATAATGGATAAAGACAATGAAGGATAAAGGAAAGATATAGGAAAAATTACAAAGTTTAAATTTAACCTGGTTTAACTGTATTCAAATATTTGTACAAAAGGCTTTTGTAAAGGAAGGAGATGTTTTACCTCCATAGAAAGAGTTACAATTTTGGAGGGGAGAGTAATATGAAGATACTAGGCTCTGGCGATGGGGAGCACTTGGGGAAAAAATAAAAATAAAAAGTAAGAGAGAAAAAATAAATTAATAGTATTATACCTTTGTGGAACTGTGAAAAGTATATGGTTAAAAGAAGACAGAAGAAGAATATATAAGGTAGTAAAAATGAATAATTAATGTGATTTATCATATATATGTGGAATATTATGTAAAAGTTTTTTAAATATTACTGTATGTAGGTTGTAATACTAATAAACAATTTTATATATATATATATATATATAAGAAAGTGGATAAGAAAAAAATCAGTTCATTCAAGATGTGCTGAAGAAGAGTGCTGAGAATACTTGGTGGTGTCAGGTGGTTAAATGCCACCAGGGGTCCTGGTGGCACAGTGGTTAAATGCCTGTACTGCAGCCACTCACTCACAAACCACAAGGTTGCGAGTTCAATACCAGCCAGGGGTCAGGCTCGACTCAGGCTTGCATCCTTCTAAGGGCGCTGACTACCCAGCTTGTTGGGGGAAATTAGCTTACAGTTGTAAACCACTTAGAGACGGCATAGCATGGTGTGAAGTGGTATATAAATGAAGCTGCTATTGCTATACCATGGATAGTCAAAAAGATAAACAAATGAGTTCTTGAACAGATCAAGCCTGAAATTTCCCTGGAAGTCAACATGATCAAATTGAAGCTGTTGTACTTTGGGAATATCATGAGAATGTCTGACTCTTTAGAAAAGATAATAATGCTATGAAAGGTGGAGGAAAGTAGAAAGAGAGGAAGACCACATGCTAGATGGATAGACTCTATTAGGGAGGTCATGGGTATGAATTTACCAGACCTAAGCATAGCAGCAGAGAACAGGGAGTCTTGGAGACGTCTCATCCATAGAGTCAGCATGAGTCAGGGTCTACTTGAAGGCAATTAACAATATGACACTGTAAAATCAACACTGTAATCTTATGCTTGTCTACACAGAAGCTAGTATCAATACTTTCACTTGAATCTACTTCTGAATAAAGGCCTCATTCCACTTACAAATAAATCAGTTTGCAATCTGAATCAATGGATCGGTTTGACAGCAGAGTGTGGTTCACACTACATTTGCCTCTATCGCATTTTCTTGTTGTAAAACAACCCACTTGTCATTGACTAATGAATCGATTCAAAATGGACCCTCTTCAGCTGCTCAGCAAATTTAAAGGTAAATGTAAATAGATTCTGATCCACATCCCATTCACCCTTGCGCTGAATTGATTTATTACAAAAGATAGTGAAAAAATTAGCGTCAGAAAGACACGTGGTTTAGTTGGGGGGGGGGGGTTGCCAAACTGCTTCAGCAATTTGGCTCAAGTGTGGACAAGGGCAATTTAAACCACTTCAAACTGGTTAGCAAACCAGTTTATAACATAGTGGGAATGAGGCCAAAGTTGTATGGAACTGAATACTCTTTTGAGGAAAGAGGGCTAATGATAAAAACTGAGATACTTTGCAAGTAAGTTGCTAACAATTTTTAAATGCTCTGTAAAGTTATTTTCGTATACACCAGGGGTAGGCAACCTTTCCCCTTTAAGGGCCGAGGACTTCAGCTCCCATAATCCCAGGAGCTATTGGCCAACATGGGACTATTGGCCAACATGGCTGAGGCTTCTGGGAGCTGAAGTCCCTCGGCCCTTAAAGGGGAAAGGTTGCCTACCCCTGGTATACACCTACATATTGTTGATTCTTCAGCTGCTCAGAGGCTTGCAGCTTTTAAAATGCAACATATGCAATAAGGATTTTTTTTTTTTTAAAGTGCTGCAACAATTCTCCACATTTCATTCCTTGCTGGAAGCATCTCAAGAGTTTGGATTGTAAGGTGAAAGAGAGAATGCATGTTTAAACTGTGGAATTCAGCTGCAAACATGGAAGGCTTTCAAAGAGGTTAAGATACATTCACAGAGGCTAGGGCCATTGATGACTACTATCTGGGATGTCTAAATACAATATACAGTAACTGAGGCCTCTGCAATTCCTGGGGAATGGAAATGTAGCATTTCACGCATATAAAACAATGAGAGTCAACTCTATTTAGAAGTAAATGAGGTGGCAAAAATACTCTGTTTACAATTTGCCTTTTAGCACTTGAAGTTATAAAACAATTTTGTATTAAAATATATTTGAAGTTGTGAAATATAGAATATAAATATATAAAACAGAAAGCCTGTTTTCCTTCATTTTATTTTGTATTTTAAAAAAATGTTGAACCCATTATTCTGTTTTCTAACTTAATTGGCCAAGTACCAACTGCTTCAATTCAGTGCATAAACATGTTTAAAACTTGAGTGGTTTTTACAGTTGCAAAATATTATGATTTCTTTTTCTATGACCATTCCAAGATTTAAATGTTTAATGTTCCAAGACCAAATTATGAGCCAGATTTCAAGTGTCATACTCTCTCCCCTTCCATTTACCTCTGCAGCTGGGTCAGAAAGGAGGTAGGCCAGCCAAATTCTTAATTGTTTGTCTATAGCAGGGGTAGACAACCTTTTTGAGCCAGGGGCTGGGTTGCTGTCCCTCAGACAATTGGGGGGCCAAAGCACAATAAATAAAATAAAATAAAATAAAATAATTTAAATTTTTTTAAAAAAATATGCATGCACACTCTCTCATCCCAGAAAAGCCATGGCAAAACCCCTGTGGAGATTTTGCCAAGAAAACCCCAAGAACAAGTAATAACAACAATAATCAATATCATCATGGTGGGCAGTGGGGGGTAGCAGTGGTGGTGGCAGGGCCGGCCTGGGGCCAGTCCAAAGGCCTCGGGGGGCCGCATCTGGCCCCCGGGTCTTAGGTTGCCTACCCCTGGTCTATAGCAAAAGGGAATCATTTTACATGAAGAAGCATCTTGTTCTTCAGGCACAGATAAAAAGTATAAGTTACAAATCTTTTTGGCCAAATCAAGAAAAGACTCAAAATATGCTAATGCAACTGGCTAGTACAGTCTCCTACTCTTACTCAAAGATCACATGAGATTTGTAGTCCTTGAGGATCATGGGATAGCTGAGATCTGGGACTCCATTGTCGAGCTTTGACCAGCCTCCCAAATGAAATCCCCACTCCAGATGTTCTTTTGTTACCACCTCCCTCCTTGTTGTCCTATTCCAGTATTTATAACCTTGACCCAGAACCATCTCAAAGGTTCATGCTTCTACCCAACTGCCCATCTCACTGGCCAATTGGTCATTCATCATCTCTGTGATGCTGAGCCTCATTAAAATATAACTGTATATCTTCCCACATTTAACCTTTTATCTGGAGATAAGGCTCTGATAAAGAGAGGGCTCCTCATTATCACAGGGGGTAACATTGCTGGGAATGCAGTGGCAGTGCACCTGGCAGCCCACAAAATCCTGGTTGTTGGGGACAGTGGCAATAGTAGAGGGGTCAGTGGAGCATGCTGAAGCACCTCTGTGCCGGACTTTTCTGTCTTTGTCCCACTGGCTCCCACTGCAGCTGTTTTTCCTTAGGGGGAGGAGGAAGATGAGAAGGATCCACCTCTCCCACACTCCTAATCCTGGCTGGTCTGACCATGTATCTCCAAGGGCAGACTCTCTATGTAGGGGCAGACTCTTTATGTAAAGGCAGCCTGGCAAGACAAGAATGTGACAGGAGGAATTTTTTTTGCAGAGGAAACTTCTCTGGGGTTCAACACATGATTTTGTGCATGGTGAAGCTGAGCATTGGAGGGGGTTGTGTGGTATTGCACATATATGTGCTCCCCAAGTCCCATGATGGCTGCCCTCACCTTCTGGTTGGCCATGGAGTGACATCAACACTACTGATGCCACTGGGTGAGGTTCTTTATTTGCATAAACACCTTTGTAAGATTGTGCAGAAACTCGTTCCCAAATTCTTTTTATGAACAACCTTAGATTGCAGGCCATTGTAGGCAACATTATGTCTACTCAAACACATGCTTCTTCCCTGGTGTCACATGGCTTCCATGAAAGACATTTTCACCTTGTCAGTACACTTCCACACTTCAAGAAAAAAAATGCTTTCTTGTGCCTCTTGTCATCCCATTGGTGATACATTGAGATTTCACTGCACTCAGCTCACTATCAGATGACAACTAGAATGCAAGGGATGTAAGACTGATTAGTGCACCCTCCAACTGTCCCAATTTAGCAGGGACAATCTTGAATAATTCTCTGTTGTCCCATTTTTTCAGGCACTTTTAAAATGTCCCACTTTTTCTCTTCTCCTCCCACTTTCCCCTTTGTCTGCAGTTTGTTACTGCAAACTGAAGGGCTTTGCAGACAGCACTTTGTGCTGTCTTCAAGCCAAGGAAGGGGAGGGACAGCTGGATGCTGGGCACCCCATCCCCTTCCTGAGGACGTCATTGGAGCACTGGCCCTTCCACACAACGGGCACTCCAATGATATCCTTCCGGCACACTGAGCCAGAAGAGACACCAAAGAGGCTCCCCTTTCGCGGCTTGCGGAAGGAGAGCTATTTTAGCATTCCTTTCCCAGGCGGCGAAAGAGAGGATCGGAGCCAAGGCATGGGGCAGCCTCAGCCCCAATCCGCTGCTTCCCAGGGCGGCCCATGGCCGCCTGTCTGCATCCCCCCTGAGTTAAGAATGCAAATTTTTTTTGCACTCAATGAACTTAGCAGGAGGGAGAGGAGATGGCATTCTCTATTAGATTTTGGCAAATACAAACTGCTACATTTTTTCCTAGTTTGTTTGTTCTTCCACATTAATAATGTTTGGCATATTCACCACATTCTGATGTTGCTTGGCTTCATGTGTTCCACTTTTCATGTGTGAAATGTTGGAGGATATGAATTAAATATGTGTACATGTGCAATCACACCTATCATATGGCAGTGAGGGCAGCAAAGGTGTCCTACTTTGCTGCCTGCCTTTTATACTAAAGCAGTTCTCTGGCAGAGCTATTCCTAGTGGTGTAGGGTGAATATTGAACCCAGTTAGAACCCTTGGTTGCCTGGTGTGACTATTTTGCTCAACATTCTAAGGATAAATCATTTGCTTCCATGCTGATTTGGATGTTGCTTGTTAGTACAGTGCCATGGGAAGTGGATTCTCTTTCCCTGTTGATCAGTTTCTATTTTTGCAGCCTGAAAATGTAGACAATCTGCCTTGCAGCTGTTGAACTCACAATAAGGTCTCTTTGGTATTACCTTCTGTGGCTAATTCAAGATGGTCTGGGAGGGCTGGTAATGGTTGTTGTTTTCATCTTTGTTGTGTACCTTCAAGCCATTTTCAACTTATGGTGACCATAAGGCAAATCTATCACAGTGTTTTCTTGACAGGATTTGCTCAGAGGAGGTTTGCCTTTGCCTTCCTTAAGGGTGAGAGAGTGTAACTTGCCCACGGTCACCCATTGGGTTTCCATGACTGAGCTGGAATATGAACCCTGGTCTCCAGTGTCATAGGGGGGAAGCAGACGGGCAGCCCTGGGCTGCCCCGGGAAGCTGCGCCGTGGGGCCAAGGTATCCGCACACCTCAGCCCCGTGGTGTAGCTTCGTCGCCCCTGGAAGGAGCGCTAAAATAGCACTCCTTCCACAAGTCGCCGAAGGTGCACCGCAAAAGGCTGGTGGCGCACCTTTGGTGACTCTTCCGCCGCAGCGTGTGCGGCCGCTGCAGCGGGAAGGCATCTTTGGAGTGCCGGCTGTGCGGAGGGGCCAGCGCTCTGACGATGACTTCGGGAAGGGGTTGGAGCGCCCACCGTGCGGCTGCCCCTCCCCTTCCTTGCCCCCAAAATGGCCCTTTGTGCCATCTGCTTGCCCCCATAGTCCAATGTTCAAACCACTACACTACATGGTTACTACATTTTTATGCAACAGAAAAAGTCCCCACCACTTTTAAAGGGCTGATAGTATCCAAATTATGATAACTACTGTAAGGTCATGAATACCACAATTTTAGCAATGTGTTTAATGCCGAAAATGCAGCTGCAAGCATTCTGGGAGGAAAATGATTATTTTGATCCACTTTAATCTGGGTTGAGGCCCAGATTTGAAGCAGAACTGGTCTTGGTTCCTCTAACTATTAACTTTGGAGATAGAGATTGTGGGATGAGAGTTTATGTAATGTAATGTAATGTTTTTTAATTTTTTTAATTGTTCGAATTTGTAGTTTTAATTTTCATTTGATTTAATACTGTTTTAAGGGGGGGAGGGATTATGTTTTGGGATATATTGTATGGTTTTATTGTTGTAAGCTGCCCTGATTTGGTCCCCAAAGGGCGGGATATAAATTATTATTATTATTATTATGACTGGTTGCAGCGCTGTAGTTCCCAAATGGATGGGTGGGGTTCAATAGGAAGTTGCCTATTGAAGTACCTTCTTCCTATTGAGATTGAGAAGTACTTTCAGGCTATTTAGATCTAAGCAGGGTTTGATACTTTATTTTATTTTCAGTATAGTATTGGATGGAGGAGTACTGCTGTTACTGACACCACTGCTCTTCTTGTATTGCCACTTCTCATCTATCAGATAAAAGCAGGTTACAAAATAAATCTCACCTGTTTGCTGCAAAGCCTGTCTGGAACTAGAACTGAACCCTGGACTACCATCTGAAAACATCTTACAAACTATAACATAGAGCTGGAACAGACCAACTCTAAAAGCTGCCATCTGGGCGGCTTGAGAGGACGGTGTTTATACGCCACATGCTCCCACACTGCCCTGAAGCTGCCCAGAAGTTAGGCAGCCACCTAGACATGGGCAGCTTCAAAACGCTGCAGCAGCACAGTGTTTGCACACTGCTGCAGTGCCTGGAAGCCGGCTTTGGGCTACAGCAGGGTGGGAAAAGCTGCCCTTTCCCCAGCTGAAAAAGAGTGGATCTTTTCTGATCTTTTTTCACCTGGGGAAAAGGCAGATTGAGGCCATGGCAGGTGTTTGCCGCAGCCCCAATCTGTCTTCGGAAGTGATGGCTTCAAGCTTCCCCTTCTGCCAGTCTGTTTCTCCCCTTAGTTTCTACTTGTGTTTCAGTTGACAAAATATATGACCAGAAAAGCCATATCCTTCAGTACAACTAAACATGAGGTACTTTGGCCCTATATGACTCTCCTCTGATGCATGCAGCTTGTATCCACCATCAATTCAGGATATGTGCTCTGCATGGATGGGTTACACTGCTCCCTGCAAAGGTATCCCAACAAAAACAAACAAGCAAACAGAACTGATGAATTAAATGTTTAAGACAAGATGTTCCTATATTTATTTCCCCCACATTGTATCTAAAATAATGTAACAGATAGACCTTTATGTAAGACTAGAGGCCGATGCAGACTGGCCATTTGGGGCGGCAGAGAGCTGCCCCAGGGAGCGACGGATCAGGGCCGCGGCAACCGCACACCACAGCCTCAATCCTCCCTTTTGATACCCCTAAAAGAGTGGCAAAATGCCCCTCCTTTTAGGAGTGGCAAAAGGCTGCCCCAAGAGCCGGCGCTGCGGCTCTTCCATGCCCTTTCAGTGCAGATTGTTTAAACACTGCACCAGGAGGGCGTCCTGATGCCGCGTGCCATACGTACAGCCTCACGGCATCAGGACAGTGATGGGGTGGGGGTGGGGTGGCTGGCGTGCGGCTGCCCTGCCCCAACTCCACCCCCAATGGCCCTATGTTCAGCATTACAACTCAAGGTGGTGGTGTGTAGACTGGTACCATTGTGGGAGTTATCAAGTGCCATTCCACAATGAGTTTTCAGGGGGGAAAGAAAAAAGTAGTTACAGCCAAAGGGGAACAAATACAGTACTGGTCCCTGGTACACTGAAGAATAAAAAAGCCAGTTCCCCCACATGAGATAGCCTGAGAAACACTAGTATACCATATAAGATCAGTGTTATTCCTGGTTCTGGTTGCCTTTTCTCAGGTCTTTTTATAGAAACGAGTGTTCATGTCTGGAGAATACAAAATGATTTTCCTTGTTTTACTAATGTAGATTGTTTCTTCTGTTCTTACTGTTGCTTGCTTCTGATAAATTGACAAAATCAAAGACGTTCCCTATAGTTCAAGTGTCCCTTACAAATAAAGAACTTTGTAGGTCCAGTTGAAAGAAGAAATGAAATGTTTAAAAAGTTAGTTCAATTTGTACTTCCATCAGATATGATTGTTTCATGCCAAACCAAATTATGCGTGACACATTTATGTTCTAAAGTGACTTTCAATCTATAAAGGGTGCTACTATTGCATTTTTTCTTGAAATTTTTCAGTTTTTTAATACCTTTACAATTATAAGAAATTTTACACCTAAAAATAATTCCTCTTTCCCTCTTGATTTTGCTCTATACTAGCAATTCTAAATCAAGACTATAAGGAGATATAACACATAGAAGCTTGGATCTCCTATCCAGGAAGACAGTCCCTATTGGCTTTGAATGCAGCTGCACAGAAGGGAATGGTCAGGAAATTGTACCTTGAATAAAGACAGACGAAAGCCCTTCTTCAAGCCTTTATCAAAATGAAAGGCAGGCAATGGGTGCCTTGGGAGTCACAACTTCTTTTCATGAGCTATACACTGTCATAATGAGAGCTAAGCCTTAATGTTCAAACAAGCCCATAACAATTCCACATTCTTGGGCTCCAATCAACAGCAAAATAACACTTGTGGTTGCCTCCATTGTTGTGCAATGCCCACTGATAACCTGGCATTTAAAAGAAGCCAGATCAAAAAAAATAGCTCTCTTGCCGCTGCACTGTTTTTCAGGGAAACAAGCAAACCTGTGTGGAAGTCCTGTAGGGAGGAGATTGACTCCCCACAGCAGGAGACAGGAAAAAAGCATTCTTTTGGATGAGGTAGGGAAGCGTTGCCTTTAATCAACATAATTATCCAGGGAATCAATAATGGGTCAATAGCAAATCCAAGAATAGGTTAGAGCTTGCTCAAAGGAAAGAGAAAGCCTTTTCCTCCACAGAGCAAGTTCATCTAGTTAAGTCTTTCCCTTCAAGTGGCATACTATGTAGTGCAAGGCTGCCCTTCAGCCTGCCCCATAAAATAGGCTTAAAGATTCCTTTTTAAACCTTTTTTTTTTCTTACAAAACGATGCTCAGTGTTCACATGGGTCCAATTCTCCAATTTTTAATTAGCAGTGCTGCCATTTGTAATATCACACCCTCCTACTATCTCAATTTGGCAAGGAAAGTTCTGATTAATTCCCTAACATTTCACAGGTTTTTGTCTGTTTAAGCATGGACACTCAATGCTCCAGAGCAAATCTTCAAATAAATAAATTAATCTTCTCTGAAAGGTTAAAATAGTGGCTAAAAGTCTGTGTAAGAAGTCAGAAAGCCCTTGGTGCAAATTATGCCTTTGTCATAAATTCTTCATGTGATCTCTGAAAAGCCATTATCTTATAGCCTTGGTTTTCCATCTAGAATACAGGAATTGTCATAATAATGCTAATATCTAATTGATTACGGGGGGGGGGGATGCAGACGGGCGGCCATGGGCCACCCTGGGAAGTGGAGGATTGGGGCCGAGGCTGCCCCACAACTTCCTCCCTTCTGCCAGCCCTGAAAGGAGTGCTAAAATGCTGTTCCTTTCGGAGCCAGCAGAAGGGACGCATCAAGAGCTGCCACCCAGCTCTTCTGCATCTCTTCCGGTGCAGCGTGTCAGGGCGCTGCGCCGGAAGGACGTCTTGATGGCACACACCGTTGTAAAGGCATGTGCTGTCATGACGTCCTTGGGGAGGGGTTGGGATGCTCGGCGTGTGGCTGCCCCTCCTCTCCCGTGCCTCCAAGACGGCGCAAAGCACTGTGTATAGAGAACCTAAATCAAACTGTTCATAAAATCATAGAAGGGCCATCCAGTCCAACCCCTGCCATACAGGAACACAGAATCAAAGCACCCCTGACAGATGGCCATCCAGCCTCTGTTTAAAAACTTCAAAAGAAGGAGACTCCACCACATTCCAAGGGAATGTGTCCCACTGTCGAACAGATCTCATTGTCAGGAGGTTCTTCCCAATGTTGAAGAGGAATCACTTTTCTTGTAGTTTGCATCCATTGCTCTGTTCCTAATCTCTGAAGCAGGAGAAAACAAGCTTGCTCCATCCTCAATATGACACACCTTCAAATATTTAAACATAGCTATAATATCTCCTTTTAACTGTCTCTTCTCCAGGCTAAACATACCCAGCTCCTTAAGTTGCTCCTCATAGGGCAGGGGTAGGCAACCTTTCCCCTTTAAGGGCCGAGGGACTTAAGCTCCCAGAATCCCAGGAGCTATTGGCCAACATGGGACTATTGGCCAACATGGCTGAGGCTTCTGGGAGCTGAAGTCCCTCAGCCCTTAAAGGGGAAAGGTTGCCTACCCCTGTCATAGGGCATGGTTTCCAGACCTTTCACCATTTTGGTTGCCCTCTTCAGGACACTCTCCAGCTTGTCAACATCCTTTTTGAATTGTGGCCCCGAGAACTGGATAAGGTATTCCAGGTGAGACCTCACCAAAGCAGACTAGAGTGGCCCTATTACTTCCCTTGATTTTGACACCATGCTTCTATTGATGCAGCACAGAATAGCATTGGCCTTTTTAGCTGCTGCATCACACTGTTGATTCATATTCAACTTGTGATCTACTAGAACTCCAAGATCCCTTTCACATGTAGTCTTGTTAAGCCAGGTGTCCCCTATCATATATCAATGCATTTTATTATTTCTGCCTAAGTGCAGTACCTTACATTTCTCTGTGTTGACATTCATTTTGTTAGATTTGGCCAGCTTTCTAATCTATTAAGGTCATTTTTAATTTTGATCCTCTCCTCTAGGTATTAGCTATTCCTCCTAATTTGGTGTCATAGAATCATAGAATCATAGAATCATAGAGTTGGAAGAGACCACAAGGGCCATCCAGTCCAACCCCCTGCCATGCAGGAACTCCCAATCAAAGCATCCCCGACAGATGGCCATCCAGCCTCTGCTTAAAGACCTCCAAGGAAGGAGACTCCACTACTCTCCGAGGGAGTGTGTTCCACTGTCGAACCGCCCTTACTGTCAGGAAGTTCCTCCTAATGTTGAGGTGGAATCTCTTTTCTTGCAGCTTGCATCCATTGTTTCGGGTCCTAGTCTCTGGAGCAGCAGAAAACAAGCTTGTTCCCTCCTCGATATGACATCCCTTCAAATATTTAAACACGGCTATCATATCACCTCTCAGCCTTCTCTTCTCCAGGCTAAACATCCCCAGCTCCCTAAGTCGTTCCTCATAGGGCTTGGTTTCCAGACCCTTCACCATTTTAGTTGCCCTCCTTTGGACACGCTCCAATTTCTCCACATCCTTTTTGAATTGTGGTGCCCAGAACTGGACACAGTATTCCAGGTGAGGCCGGACCAAAGCAGAATATAGTGGCACTATTACTTCTCTTGATCTAGACACTATACTTCTACTGATGCAGCCTAAAATTGCATTGGCCTTTTTAGCTGCTGCATCGCACTGTTGACTCATGTTCAACTTGTGGTCCACCTGGATTCCTAGATCCCTTTCACACGTAGTCTCATTCAGCCAAGTGTCCCCCATCGTATATCTGTACTTTTCGTTTTTCCGCCCTAAGTGCAGTACCTTACATTTCTCTGTGTTGAATTTCATTTTGTTAGCTTTGGCCCAACTTTCTAGTCTGCTCAAGTCATTTTGAATTTTGATCCTGTCCTCTGGGGTATTAGCTACTCCTCCTAATTTGGTGTCATCTGCAAATTTGATAACTATGCCCCCAATACCGTCATCCAAGTCATTAATAAAGATATTGAATAGCACTGGGCCCAGGACAGAGCCCTGTGGCACCCCACTGGTCATTTCTTTCCAGGTTGAAAAGGAGCCATTGTTGAGCACCCTTTGTGTTCGACCAGATAACCAATTACAAATCCATGTAACAGTTACTTTGTCTAGCCCACATTTTACCAACTTGCTTGCAAGAATGTCATGGGGAACCTTGTCAAAGGCCTTACTGAAATCAAGATATACTATATCCACAGCATTCCCTTCATCTACCAAGCTGGTAATTTTATCAAAAAAAGAGATCAGATTTGTCTGGCATGACCTGTTTCTCTGAAACCCATGTTGACTTTTTGTGATTATGAAATTATCTTCCAGATGTTCACAGACTCTCTGTTTAATGATCTGCTCCAGAATCTTTCCGGGTATTGATGTCAGACTAACTGGACGATAATTGTTGGGATCCTCTTTTTTCCCCTTTTTGAAGATGGGGACAACATTTGCCCTCCTCCAGTCCGCTGGGACCTGTCCTGTTTTCCAGGAATTCTCAAAGATTATTGCCAATGGTTCTGATATTACATTTGCCAGTTCTTTTAATACCCTTGGATGTAATTCATCTGGTCCTGGAGACTTATATTCATCTAGATTAACCAGATGTTTCTGTACTATCTCTTTACTTATTCTGTGATGAAATTCTCCTATTCTGTCCTCTGCTCCATTATCCTCAAGTTGAGCACCCTTTGCCTTTTCTGAGAAGACTGAAGCAAAGAAGGTGTTGAGTAATTCTGCCTTTTCTCTGTCCCCTGTTAACTTTTTGCCATCTTCTCCACACAGTGGCCCTACCATTTCCTTCTTTTTCCTTTTGCTACTGACATACCCCCAAAAGCCCTTTTTATTGTTTATTGTCATCTGCAGACTTGATAAACATGCCCTCTATTCTTTCACCCAGGTCATTGATACAGATGTTGAATAGAACTGGGCCCAGGACAGAACCCTGTGGCACCCCGCTGGTCACTTCTCTTCAAGATGAAGAGGAGCCATTGCTGAGCAGCCTTTGTTAAACAATTAAAAATGCTTTGACTTGTTATGTTTACATTGGCTTTATGAGAAGTCTTTCTCCAAGAATGATTGCCATATGGAAGGGCATGGGGGTAGAGTTGACACCCCAAGTTATCTTCTCCCTGTGTTGCAAATAGATGTGGAAAAGCTTTCTGTTAAGTTCAGTAAAAAGGCTTTTTTCTTACTGTAACTGCAACAAGAAAGGAAATTGATGTTTCTCTGTCTGTTTGAAAATGAGTGCATGTATGAATGTATGTGTGCTCTGTGCATATTAAATATGAAAATGTGTTTGTGTGCAAGTGTGTGCAATTATTATGAAAAAGCATATGTGCCAATTGGACAATTGACTAGAAATAAATTCAGCCCTTGGACCAAAAAAGTTTCTCCACCATAGTTACAGTAAAGACTTGCATTACATGGCTGATCTACAGATTATTATACTGATATAAAGAAATAATGACCATGGAGGATCTACATAAAATCAACCTAGATGATGAGGAAATTGAAATAAAGATTTCTCACACATATTTGGATCAAACATTGAACAGAATGGAGTCTGAGGTCAAGAAATAAGAAAACCAGGAATGGGAAGAGTAAGAAAGAACTAGAAAAGATCCTAAAAGCACTAAGGATGTTATCACACCAGTGGCAAAAAAAGCGGCAAGGAATCAATCCAGAGCCATACCGGAATGATTCTGGTCACGCAGCCGTAATTCCTCTTTGAAAGAGGAATTCAAAAGAGCTGGAATGATGCAGCGATGATGCAAGGATGATGCAGGGATGGGCGGGGTTTGCCACGACGTCGTCTGATCACGGGGCAAAGGATCCAGAATGATGCAGCGATGGCACAGGGATGATGCAGGGATGGGCAGGGTTTGCCGCGATGTCGTCTGATCACGGAGGCAAAGGAACCAGAATGATGCAGCGATGGCTGCTTTAGACCCCGTGTGATAAAGTCCTAAGACTGAGCACTAAAGTGAGGATTGCTGAAGCCATTATATGCCCTATCAGTATATACAGATGTGACAGCTGGATAGTGAAGAAAACTGACAGAAAGAAAATAAACTCATTTGAAATGTGATGATGAACAAGAGTGCTGAGTCAAAAGACAAGTAAATGATGGTCAAAAGACAAGTAAATGAGTCCTTGAACAGATCAAATCTGAAATCCCTCTGGAAGCCAAGATAATGAAACTAAAGTTGTTGTACGTTGGCCATATCATGAGAAGGCATGACTCACTAGAAAAGACAATAATGCTAGAAAGGTTGGAGGGTAGTAAGAAGAGAGGAGAACCGCATCCACAAGGTTGCCATGAGTCAGGGCTGACTTGAGGGCAGTTAACAACAACAAACAACAAATACAGATTATGTAGTGCAATATAGTATACAGTTGTCCCTCCACATTTACGGGTTAAGTATGTGCAAATTTGATTATTCGCAGATTACTGTATTTGCCACTAACTCCACTGTTGCCCTGTGCCACTTTTAACAAGGACTTCATTAACACCAGTGTTGCCGGGAAGAAATCAAACTGGTGGGGTGGCTGGGCTGAGCTTACTCTTGTTAAACTTTAGCAGTTGAAGATATTAGCTATAATGTAATAATAAAAAATAACAGTTTTTATTCTACACTATTTCCCCTTCCAGAAATATTTTCCCCTCTCTCAGACAATTATTTTTAATAATAAATGACTAGTGAAGTCAAGTCAAGGAAATTAGTTTTGCTCTGCATGTTAATAGTAACAAACTGCCCTCTATAGTCCTCTTCCATCAAGACACATGCTTCTATATCTGAGAGAACCCTCTTGCTTGCATGCTTACCCAGACATACTGAATTCAGTGGGATTTACTGTCAAGTAAATGCTCTTAAGGCTACAGTCTTAGGTCTGCTCTATAAATTTCATTTTAAAGGTAATTGCCCAGATATTTTAAACGGTCACTGAAAATGGCAACATGACAATCATGCACATCATATAAATAAACTCCTTGAAGAAAGGAAATTGACTCTGGTTTATTAAATTAATGAAGTGTGATTGGGCTCCTGCCAATCACATGCCTTCATTCTCAATGGCTGAGCACCAGAGCCCTCCTTCATGATGACCAGGAGAGGGAACTAAAATGTGAAACAGCCTTTTGTATGAAATCTGGGGGGAAAGGGGGAGTATGAAAGAGTCCTTAAAAAGCAGAGCATGCTGTATGAAAGCCATGCAGCATTTAAGAGCAAATGCTTAATTCCAGAGAACATCTACTTGTCAATCATAGAACAATGCATGGGATGAATGGTCCAAATCTGTTTACCAAAGCACATCTTACAACACAGAATATGTTGGTGGTTCAGCAGTATTATCAAAGATTCACTGAGTTAGAATTTTACCTAAAGCAATTGTGTCAGTCTCAATAAATAGATTCTTTAAGATTGTTGTCTTTTTTTTACTCTACTATCTGAAGCCCTAACTCCTCCCTTTTGCTTTTTGATTCATGATGATAATTTTTTTTCCAGTTTTTCACCACAATGTAACTGAATAGCTGAAGAGGAATTCTACTAGATATGAAATCTGATGAAAAATTCCTATATGTTTACATTCCATTCACTGTGCATATGTGAAGCCAGAACTTGGAAAATTACTTTTTAAGAAGTTATTTCTTTAAAAAAAATAGTTATGCTACCACTTATGCCCAAGTAGTTACTGTTCGAATTATAATTTTCAAAAGCAAGTATTTGTTTTCCTAATTTTTAAAAATAAGTAATTACTTTTAGTTACATTTTAAAAATTGGAATTCTACTAGCTGCTGAGTAGCAGTTCAAAACATATCTTAATCACCTATTATGTCATTACAAAGGCTAACACAGACAGAAATTATTATATTTAAAAATATTTCCTGGCATAACAGTATGCCCACATTTCCATTTTCCAATTCTGTGCATTTTTTTCCAAATAGGCAAAATAGTATATCAACTAAATAAAATAAAATAAAATAGTATATCAACAAATCATTGCCATAAAATGTATCTTCATATCTGCTATACTCATAAGAAACAGCAAAAAGCAGCAGTATACAAAAAATCAGCATACCTATTTACTAAAATGTAACAAGGACTGGATTATTTATTAGAAAGTAAAATGGATTATTCCAGAATACCACAGAGAGCAAATTCTGAGCTCACCCAGATTCTGAGATCACCCTTTTGCATGCAGTAACAGAAATAAAGATGATAATCTTGGGGATAATGTTAACATCTGTCCTTGTGTAGTGTGACAGTAATAATTTTAATTACTTGTAAAGTCACTTTCCTCCTGTCATCAAGGAGGTGCAACAGCAGAAGTTGGTCAGAAAGTAATTGTATATTGTCATGTGGATGTTATCCTTTCCATGTGCTCTATAGGTTTGTTATTGCAAAAATGAACTAACCCATTATTTTGAAACTTATAAATAATTTCTGTTCATTTCAATAATTTTTTCATGATATCTAGACTAACAAAATGAGACACCCTCCAGGGGAAATATGACAACTGTCTTTGGGTATCTGAAAATGTGGCAGAGAGACTATGGATTATTCTTCATTGTCCAGGCAGCAAGACTAAAGAAAATGGGTGGAAACTCAAGGCAACAGACATTTTTTAAATAAACATACGACTTTCATAATAAAAGTTGTTTGACAATGAGGCTGCTTTAGGAGGTGATGGGCTTTCCTTGGCTGGAGGTATTTAAGCAGGGCAGTCCAGGAGGACAAGCGGAGGACAAGTATCCCGGCCAACACCATCCCTCCTGTGAGCCCGGCATCAGCTGTGTCGGTGAGCCTCCCTGGAGAGCGGGCGGTAGCTTCAAAAGCCGCCCAGTTTCCACCTTCTCCAGGGGCAGGGCAGTCCAGGAGGACAAGCGGAGGACAAGTATCCCGGCCAACACCTTCCCTCCTGTGAGCCCGGCATCAGCTGTGTCGGCGAGCCTCCCTGGAGAGTGGGCGGTAGCTTCAAAAGCCACCCAGTTTCCACCTTCTCCAGGGGCAGGGCAGTCCAGGAGGACAAGCGGAGGACAAGTATCCTGCCCAACACCTTCCCTCCTGTGAGCCCGGCATCAGCTGTGTTGGTGAGCCTCCCTGGAGAGCGGGCGGTAGCTTCAAAAGCCGCCCAGTTTCCACCTTTCGCCAGCACCACGCGACGAGCGACGGCGTCCTATGGCCTCGGAGGACTGTTTTTGCCAACTTGCAGCCCTTGGAGGCCCACAATGGCAGGAACTATGTATTTTTAAATTGTAAATTTTTAATTAATCTTATTTAAATTGTTTAGTATGTTTTGGGGGGATGGGTGGGTGGGAGATGGAGAGATGGGATTTCATTGTGATTTATTGTTTTGAAATTTTATAATGATGTACGCCGCCCCGATTGCCTGGCAGAGGGGCGGGATATAAATAAAAATTATTATTATTATTATTATTATTATTATTAAGCATAAATTGGATAGCCATCTGTCAGAGATGTTGTGGTTGAACTGAGCAGGAAGTTGATGACCTCCATCAACCCTTTCGCTTTGGCAGTCTAAAATTCTTCTTCAAGCCCTGCCTGTGACTTCCAAAAGCATCTGCTTTTCAGTTCCTGGAAACAGAATTCTAGATTGCTTTTTGGCATGATATGATGAGTGTTTTCAAGTCATTTCTAACTCATGGCAAACCTATCATTGATATTTATTCGCAAGATTTGTTCAGAAGGGGGCAGACGGGTTGCACACATCTTATCCAAATACAAGGCAGTAAATCACAGAGTTTCCATTTCAAAAGAGGAACCAAAGAAGAAAAAAGGTTAACTATCCCTACTGAATACTTAGTTTTAAAATATAAACAAAACTGGCTTGCAATCATAACATTCACTTCACCAATCAGCCTATTCACTGTTAGCAGAGATATTGCAGCATCATGCTAAAAAAACTAGGTAATTCATACCTGAAATCCTAGAAAGAAGCCAATAACTGACCTTATACAAACTGCCATTGAATCAACTTCAGTTATGTATCCCACTCAAAACAAGCAATGTGAGGGGAGGATATATAGATCAGGTGTTTTTTTTTAATTTAAATTAATATATATAAGGCTTGTTATTTTTTAATTAATATATTCATGCTCCTAAAGCAGCAGTGGATCAGTTATCTTTATGATAATAAAAATTACTTATTATCTGAGAAAACTCTTTCATTTATTAAAAAATTTATCACAGAAATAAACCAATATGGTTAATATGAGGCAAAATGAATATTGTAAGCAACCATTTCAGATGGTTTATATGGTATATTCTGTTTGACCAACTGTGCTACACTGGAATATTGTTTCCAGTTGTATAAAAGTGGGTGCTACATGCTTCTCGAAGTAACACATATATTTGACCATGAAATAACAGTTGCTAGGATGACAAGAGCTGAAAAAAACACTATTGCTTTCATACTCTATTTTGGGTTTCCCTGGGGGCATGTGGTTGGCCATAGGAGCAAAAGGATACTGGATTAAAAAGGCCTTGGGTTTGATCCTGACAAATTTTTCTTATGCTGTTATCTTTGTGATGCCTCCTTTTATTAATTCTGGCCAACTGTCAATAATAATAATAATAATAATAATAATAATAATAATAATACCCTACCTTTCTTAGCTCAGGACTAAAAGGACCTATAGCTCAGGACTAAAAGTAACTATAGGGCCTCTGCAGACCAGCCCAAAGGGCTGGCCTGGAGGCAGAGATGGGGTGGGGCAGCTGCATGCCAGCCATCCAAACCCCATGCCGACACCGTCCAGACGCCGTCCAGATGCCATGCGCCATTACAGATAGCATGCGACGTCAGGACGCCCTCCTGGCAAAGCATTCTGACGTGCTGTGCTGGAAGGGGCAAAGAAGAGCCTCACGCTCTTAGAGAGGCCTTTTGCCGTCCTTGAAAGGAGTGGCATTTTGCCGCTCTTTTCGGGGTGGCAAAAGAGAGGATCGGGGCCGTGGTGTGGGGTAGCTGCAGCCCCGACCCGTTGCTTCCCAGGGTGGATCAGAGCCGCCCATCTGCACCCCACCTATAGTTAACCATTCACAGCCTATAAAAATTAAAAATGTATTTTTTTTAAAAAAAAATCAAAACTGATTTAAAAGATATTGCATTAAGAGAACTAAAAATAACCAATCCAGTACATTACATCTACCCAGTTTTCAATGGCCTTTTGAAATAGTAACAACAACAACATCACCTGTCTGTGGAAAGAAAGGAGGGTGCCAGTGTAACTTCTCTAGGAAGGGAGTACCAGAGCCTGGGAGCAGCCACAAGTAGGCCATCTCCTGTGTTCCTTCTACGTGTACCTGTGAGAGGGATGAGAAAGAGAGAAGGACCTCCCCAGACATTCTCAAGATAAGGACAGGCTCATATGAGAAAATATGGTTCTGAAGGTAACCTGGTTCTGAGACATATAGGGGTTTAAAGGTCATAACCAGCACTTTAAATTGTGCCCAGGAATAAACTGACAACCCCTGGAGTTGTTGAAACCAGGCAATTGTGTGCTCCTTCTGACCACTCCTAGTTATCAATCTGGCTGCAGCTCTTTAACTAGTTGAAGATTCCAAAAACTCTTTAAAGACAGCCCCATGTAGAGTGCATTACTGTAGAGCTGAAACCTGTACTTCCAGACTCAGGGCTAAATCCAGGAATACCCTCAAGATATAGACCTGTATCTTCAGGGCAGTTGTAAACCCATACAGAATAGGCTGAATCCCTATTCTCTGCTCTGCCATTCAATTGAGTTGTGCCTTGTCTGGTTTTAGTTTCAATTTGTTCATCCTTTGCCAGTCTATTCCTTATGACAGGCACCAGTTTAGGACCAAAATGATTTCTTTACACTGAAGTGGAAAGGAGTAGTAGAGTTGAGTGTCATCATATACTGAGGGTACTGAACAGCAAAACTCATCCAGCAATTCTATCTGCCATGACCCTGGCCTCAGAGAGAGAAAATTACAAATCTGTAAATGTCCTAGAAATAGAGTTTAGTTTTTATACTGAGGCCACTTAAAAGAATCTATGTTGTGCAGCACTGGTTTCTGAGCCTATCCCAGGTGTTTAAATTTGGCTTCATTTGCAGAAATGTGCAACATTATTTTATATGAATCATTAGAATTAATTGTTGCAACACAATCAGTAGTATCTTTTTAAAAATAAAATATCAGATTTGTGAAGCAAAAAATTACAGATTTGAATATCATATAGAAGAAGAAACAAAGATTTGTGCACAAAATAATTGAGATGAATGTACTGGGATCCATTCTGGAGGAATAATTAGATGATCTTATTATATTTAAAAAAATAAAGTGATATTAGAAGATTAGTTCTTTATGCTCTCTCCTTGGACTATACAATTACAAAAGCCAATGTGTTCTAGTTAGTGCTGTGCCTAATTGGGGAATCCGTTCAGTAGGTAATAAAACCTTGTACGAAGATGTGAACTTTAAGCCATGTCCTGGAGTTTAATGAAACTGAGATGAAGATACGACTAGCTAAATCTGAAGTAATAATTCACTTTTAGCCAATCATTTCCCCATGTTATGTGAGGTACTTTTTGGGGGTTGGGAGAGAAAGAATATAGTGCTCTAAGCTTGAAATCTATTAGTTCTGTCTCTAGCTCTAAGAATCAATCAGAGAAAGATTTACCCAATCTTTTAAAATATATACCTTATCTTGAGAACACCAAGAGTTCTACAGCCTTCTTCTATGATTAAAAAGTCAAGACAAAGAACTGCAATCAGAGCCTTAAATCAACTAAACTGATTCTGTCTAACCAACAGGCTGAACAATGACCAAGACTGAAGAAGGAAGTGGAACATAAAGTTCTGTGGTGCAAAGCAACTGCACCATACACTAACAAACACATACCAAAAACAAAAATCAAAATTGATAGCTTTTATGAGTCTAGAGATGCTTGAAGAATTCAATATTTGTGAACCCTTATGTGAAGTAGCTCAACTGTACCTCTTGGACAAATATGTGTTTAACAGACTAATTACCTGCCAGTTTTTGCAACTGTCTGCATGTTTATTCATACAATAATACAGTCAGACAATGGAGTTACAAATAAGTATGCACAAAACTGGTACAGGGTAGAAACAGATTGATTCTTTCATCCCGAGATACTTTTGAAGACATCTTAGGCCCAAAGCAGAGGAACAAAAGGCACAACTTCAGGCTACTTCGGTAGCATGGCATGCAGATGATGATGCCCTCGGATTGGCCAGAGTTCACACCAAGGCTGCCTACGGCAGTCCAAACCTAGCTGCAAAAGGAGTGGAAAAAACCCTGATCCTTGCTGGTGGTCCATTTTGGATTGCGGTAGCAGCTGGCCACTTGACCGTGGTGTCTGGTCATTGCACTCCCACACTGATTGGGGCTCACTAGTGGCTGGAGTGGCCAGAGGCTGATCCAAGCTACTCGTTTGTTTAAGCCCTTAGATACCAATCCTATACACTTTCATCAGGGAATTAGGTCCAATCTATTATTGCTTACATCTGAATAGACATGTAAAAATGTACTGTTACTGCATTTTAGTTGACTGATTATTAAAGTAAATATGTGCACATTCTCAAATGAAAGAAAAACAGGAGTTCTAAAGAAGGAAGTTGCTTTGATAATGCACATATGTGATATCTTTGGTTCATAAGAGTGGTGGGAGTGCAACTACTTCACCCTCCACTGGACTGACCACTTTTGCCTGTCCCATCTCATTTGTCCTCATAAATCTCTGGGACACAAGCTGTGAACAGAGGGAAACAGCAGCAAAGTTGGGTGATGAAGTGCAGACAGAGAAGCCTAAAGGAAAGCATTTGCTGTAGCCCCTGCTATTTTCATTTCCTATGTAAGGGGCTTAGCAGTGGAGCCCTGAGGGGTTACCAGCCCTGGTGACTACACTGATACAATCTGTGTGATATAGAAAGAGAATTATGTGAATATAGTATGACCTGTGTATTTGTGGTGAATACATTCCCACGCTTCCAATGGAAACATAAAACTGCAGATAATAGCAAACCCTACTGAAATGATTTCCAGTGAAAGTTGACCATAGAGTTGCACTAGAAGGTCTAGAGATTCCTAGAGAGAACATCTTTCTAGGAATTTTTAGGTCCTCCTGCACAACTGGAAACATACCATAAAATCACATTGGACACCTAGAAAATGTCTAGAGAGAACTTTTTTTTTTTTTTTTTGAGGTGAGAAAATGAAACTGCAGGTATCAGTCCTGCAGATATGGGGGTTGTATGCCTATACACATGAACATTCCCAGATGATCAGTACCAAAATCAGATAGATTACATAATTGGAAACAGAAGATAAAGGAGTTCTATTCTTACAGCCAAAACTAGACCAGGAACTGACTGTGGCACAGATCATCAGCTACTTATATCAAAGATTAAAGAAGAAGAAGAAGAAGAAAAAGGCATCATATCAAAATATGGTCTAAAGAACATCACCAACAGTATTTATAGGTAATGTGAGAAACAGATTTACTTTTATTAAGCATACTCAACTGGGAACCAGAAGAGTTATGGACAGAAGCCAGGGACATAATCAAGGAGGAATGCAGGAAGACACTATCTGAGGTCAAAAAGATAGAAAATAAACAATGGATAAAAGAAGAAACACTCCAAGGAGAGATGAGACACAAAAGAAAAGGAAGGCAGTAACAGGGCCAGACCATGAACACAACTATTCCACAACTAGTGCATAAGAATAGAGAGAGAATTACTATAATAAACAATGCAGAGAAATAGAAGACAACAGCAAAAGAAAAGAAAGAAAGAAAGAAAGAAAGAAAGAAGAAGAAGAAGAAGAAGAAGAAGAAAGCTCTTTCACAAGATTCGTGAATTCAAAAGAAATTGAAACCAAGGGTGGGGATGCTCTATGATCAGAAGAGGAACATATTAAATGATCAAGATGAAATAAAAAGACAATGGAAGCAATACACATGAGAGCTATATAAAAGAGATGAAAAAATGAATGAAACATGGAATGAAGAACCATATGAATATGAATCCCAAATTTTGGAAAGAAGTGGAAGTGGGACTCAGAGAAATTGGAAAGACTAAGGGCCGATGCACATTGGCCCAAAGGGGCGGTGGAGAGCTGTCCTGGGGAGTGACGGATTGGGGCCCAGGCTGCTGCACTCAGTGGCCCCAATCATCTCTTTTGCCACCCCCAAAATAGCAGCAAAATGCCTCTCCTTTCAGGGGTGGCAAAAAGGTGCCCTAAGAGCCGGCGCGTGGCTCTTTAGCGCCCCTTCCAGCACAGTGCGTCAGGACGCTGCGGCGGAAGGATGTCCTGATGCCGCGTGCTGTGTGTAACAGTGTGCGCCATCAAGACGTAGTTGGGCTGGGGTTGGGGCAGCCGGCATGAGGCTGCTCCTCCCCATCTCTGCCTCCAGGCCAGCCCTTTGGGCCAGTCTACAGAGGCCCTAAATCACTAGGAACAAATGATATTCCAATTGAACTGCTCCAAATTATACTAACAGAATCAATTCTAATGTTAACCAAAATATGCCAAAAGACTGCATCAATTATAGAACCATAGCATTAATTTCTCATGCAAGCAAAATTATGCTCAAAATTCTGCAGCATATATGGAGAGAGAATTGCTAGATGTCCAAGTGGAGTTCAGGAAAGGCAGAGGCAATAGAGACCACATCTCAAACACACAATGGATAATGGAGCAAGCCAAAAAATTCCAGGAAAAATCAGCATGTGTTTTATATATTATAGCAAAGTCTTTGACTGCATAGATCACAAAAAGCTATGGAATGCTCTTTAAAAAAATGGTTGTGACACTACATCTCATAGTCTTGTTGAAGAATCTGTACTTAGGACAAGAGGCTACTGTAGGTACAGAATACAGAGAAACAGAAAGGTTCCCAGTTGGCAAAGGGGTCAGGCAAGGCTGCATTCTATTACCCTATCTATGCAACTTATATGCAGACAATATCATACACAGAGCAGGTTTAGACATGGAAGAAGGAGGAGTGAAGATATGAGGAAGGAACATCAGCAATCTAAGATATGCAGATGACACTATGGTACTAGTGGAAAATATCACAGACTTGGAACAATCACTAAGGAAAGCTAAAGAAGAAAGTGCAAAGGCAGGCCTAATGTTAAATATAAAGAAAACAAAAATAATGACCACAGAGGATTTACATAAATTCATTGTAGGTAATGAAGGAATCGAAATAGTTAAAGATTTCCCATACTTAGGATCAAACGTTGACCAGAACAGAGACTGCAGTCAAGAATTCAGAAGAGTAGGAATGGGAAGGGCAGCTATGAAAGAATAGACAAAATTCTAAAGTGTAAAGATATACAGCTGAACACTAAAGTTAGAATCGTTCAAAGCATTGTATTCCCCATTACCATGTACAGATGTGAGAGCTGGACAGTGAAGAAAGCAGTTAGGAAGAACATTAATTCATTTGAGATGTGGTGCTGGAGAAAAGTACTGAGGATACTGTGGATGGCCAAATAGACAAACAACTGGGTCCTAGAACAAATCTAACCTGAACTCTTCCTGGAAGCCAAGATGACTAAATTGAGGCTGTCGTCGTTCAGCCACATCATGAGAGGGCACAACTCATTTAAAAAGACAATGATACTGGGAAAGATAGAGGGCAGTACAAAGAGAGGAAGATCACATGCCAGATGGATAGACCCAGGCCTGAGCCTACAAGATATCAAAAGGGGTAGAGAATAGAGGATCTTGAAGAAGTATTATTCACAGGGTTGCCATGAATTGAGGCTGATTTGAAGGCAGCTAACAACAAACTGTATGTCTAATAATAATAATTTATTGCCTGCCTCTCCCCATGGATTGAGGTGGGGAATAACAACAACTGACAGATACAACCATCCATTAAATACAGATCAGTTTAAGGGGCAAAACAGACGGGCAGGAAAAAGTATCTTGAAGCTGCCTTTTCTGAAACTCCACCAATCACATCACCAGCTCCCAAGGTGGCTGGAGTGCACATGTCATGACCACATGGCATGGCTTCGAGCTGCACTGCTGGGTAATTTTTTTTTTTACTGTCCCCACCACCATCCCTGTGCACCTTTGCAGGAGTGAACTGCTGGCGACTGCCATCCCATTGCATGGCCTACCCTGTGAACCTGCACACATTCTCATGTTCAGCACTTCACTGGGACAGGGCATCAGAGGATAGGTGTGCCCATGCAGATGCCAGCAAGGTACAATTATGCCTCCCTTCATCCCTCCCCCTTCACCCTATCTCCAAGAGAGGTTCCATGGTTTCTCATTTGGGCATTGCCACCCCCACCACTTGTGTACAGCATTTCTATTTCTTTTAACTGCACTCCTGTGATGGGCATTTACATGCACAATTAGTGTTAGGGTTTGGAAAGAGCGCCCCTTTAGAGCTGCACTGGCTTGGTGCATTTATATGTACATGCGAAAGTGTGCACTTTCCAGGAAGAAGCAGGAAAAAGCTGCTTCTTTTTGAAGCGGCTTTTCTCCCCATAAGCTGGCTAGAGGGCTGGCTTATTTTGCCTGTCTGTTTCACCCCTAAAAAGACAAATAATGTACACATATTAAAACAATCAACATTTAAAATTCACTATTTAAAAATCATCTGGGTAGGTCTGGCAGAAGAGACTGGTTTAATGCAGTTTTAACTTTAGACAGCTTATTCAGCTGTTGAATCTCTTACACAATCTAGGGCTAGCTGAAGAAAAAAAAAAGTCCTCTGGCTGACAGTTGTCAACCTAGTTCTGGCTGAGTGAAATAAATGTGCACCAGAGGATTTGAGTGTACGATGTGGATTATATGGGACCCAAACCATGTAGGGCTTTAAAGGTAACAATCAACACTTTGTACCTAGCCTACTACCTTTAGGTCCTCCAACTCTAGGAAGGGGCCTAGCTGGCGTATCAGCCAAAACTGATAGTAAGCACTCCTGGCTGTCATATCTATCTGAGATGTCATTTGGAGCAATGGATCCAGAAGCACCCCCAAGCTGAAAACACAGTCTTTCATGGGGAGCTTAATCACATCCAGAACTGGTTGACACACCTCCAAACCCAGGTTAGGATTCTTGACAGTAAACACCTCTGTCTTGTCTGGATTTAGTTTCAATTTGTTTTTCCTCATCAAGCCCCTTACTTCCTCCAGGCGTTCATGCAGAGGAAACACACAATCCTTAGATGAGACTGTATTTGAAGGCATGGAGACATATATTTGGGTGTCATCAGCATACTGAGAGCACCCTGCCCCATATCTCCGGATGATCTCTCCCAGCAGTTTCATGTAGATGCAATTTGATTGTTGGTATAACTATTTGATTTAGATAACATGCATAATAGCCTTTAGTTAGCCAATTCTGCTATATTTTCTTCACTTTGCTAAAGTGACAGCTAAAACTAATTTCATGATCCCCCCCCCCCCTTAGAATTGACTTTAAAAAAACATTTGGGGGTCCATGCAAAAAAGACTGCAAAGATTTATGACAACTTGTTTTCTATTTCTGTGGTCATGATATTTGTTTCTTTCCTGTCCTATTCTTCTTTATAAGCTATTTTTGTATTGCTTTCCTGATCTATTATTCTGTGGTCGAGACACATACTCTGAATAATAGTCAGGTGTAGAACTGCCATTTTCTCTAAAATACACACATATGTTATTTATTTCCAGACAATACTACATATCTTATATGGCCAGGGTGTAAATAAAAACTATATTTAGATACTCCCTGTTCATTGCTAAGTTATTGGATATGCTTGAGAATACAGCACAAGAGCAATAAGACCCTCCTGTGTTTAAGCATAAAATCTCAGCTCCTTGTGCTTTTCCATTTTAGGTAGATGATAGCTGTTATAATTATTTTAACATTAAAAAAAAATCTTTTGTATAACCACAATAATGGATTTTGAAAATGTAACATATTCAATTATGGTTATATTTACCAGATATATCCAGTTTGCAATTTAATTTTTCAACCGTATTGCTATTTGCAGTTGTTCTTTGGTATCAGAATCCTTCCAGACTTCTTAGATTCCATGGAAATATGAAGCTAAAGTACTCTGCCTAATTAGTTAATGTTTCAGATATGCGCAGAAGATCAAAAGTGCTGCAGAGGCATAATACTATGAATAAATGTTCACATTTGTTGGGACACTGCTTTAATTCCCTAATATATAATTAGTTCTGAAAGGCTCAATGGTTTGTTTTCACAGGAGACAATGGCAGAATATGTCATTTTGCACAATATTATGCTCCTCAATGGAACCGATCCAATTCAGTACCATGGGATTAGGTATTTGACTTTGCCCCATTATTTTGCTTGTTGGTTCTATCTTTCAATCCAAACTTTTTGACTGCATCTGCAAATATGCAAAAAGGCATCTACAAATTCACCAGTGAATTCTGTGATCTCCAAACACATAGTTCCACCACAAACATCCCACAAAGCACAAGTACAGGGTTTTAAGATCACTCCTCCTTTATCACTTACATGTAAAGAATACTGGTGTGTGTGTGTGCGCACACAGAAGTAAAAACCTCTCCCATCCTTCAGTGATCCCCTCGACTTTTGTCATCATTAGTTGCAGGGGAAAACAGCAGTTTCAAAAGTGGGATCACTGGATTTGGGGTTTAAACCTGTCTGTGACTCCATCTATTCCCTCCATGGGGAATGGCATATCATAGGTCTTCATAGGCTATCAGGTAAACTGGTTCAACATCTCTCCTGGGTCTTTTTTCTCTCTCTCTCCATCCCTGGTCAAGACTGTAACTCTGGGGAGACAGTGGCTTGTTTCTCCTACCCCTGCCTGGCCCTTCTTCTAGAATTGTCCTCTTTCCCAAGGATAGGTCCAGCACCCTTTGCATAGGCTGGCTGTTTCTATTTCCTACCCCCCCCCATGACTATAGTACTACTTTTTATAGTCGGGTTGCCACACTTCCTTGCCTGCTGAGCTTCTGTCTCCCTGGTGCTTAAGTGCTTTTCAGTGCTTCTGACTGTCTTCTCTTGATTACTGGTTAGCACTGCTCCTTAGTTTGGGAGGTAGGTAACATGGCAGTCCTTGAAAGCCTCTCACACTATCCCATTTCACAATTCCCAGTGAAACCACTTTACTGGCACTGCTAATTGATGTGCTGGAACAGCATTTCCACACATCCCATTGTCTCTGATCAGTGGCTGGGGCTCCCTGCAAAGAGAGCCCACAGAATTTCCTTCTCTGCCATCTATCTTGCAAGCAGTATCCTTTCACTTTTAGAGAATACTTCTTTTTCAACTAGTGTTCCTAACTGCATGCGGTGGAGAGGACTGAATTCAAAGACACATGGAAGGCAAAGTTGCAAGCTCTGCATTAAGGGCATCTGTAGCTTGGCACTAGAAATACTTTTTTTTGTCTTTTGGGTCCCTAGAAATAAAAGAGATTTTTTTTAAAAAAATCCCTTCTGCTCTGTTTGGTGTGAGGATACATATTTCTTTAGGGATTCCTCAAAGTTAAGACTGAATTACATTTACAGGAGTATCTCCCACAATGGTAATATTGTGAGTGGACTACACTGCAGCCTCCCTGGTAGTACTTGTGGGCGGAGAGTCCTGAACCCTCTGTAGGCCCTAACCATATTATAAGGAATTTGTTGCCTTATGGAAGTTATAACTGTGATGTCCAGCCTGGACTGTTTAAATTCTCCCCTGCATTTTCCTTCATTTTTAGTTCAGATTTAGTATGTTTGAGCATAGGAATGTTCTATTGTATTAGTTTGTGGGAGGAGCTGTAGGAATCCCCTGCATTTTTCTAGTTTTTGGTTTGCCCCTTCCCAGCAAGCTCTGCTTCAGCTTGGGATTTTTAGTTTTTTCTTAGGCAGGCTTGGCTTTATCTGTTTGGTGGCAAACAGGCACAGACAGAGGGAAAGGGCATTTCTTACACCATTCATTTACCAGTTAGCCAATTTAGTTACCTCATTAGCCAATTTAGTAACCAGAAGCAGTTAATTCTATTAAACATCAACAATAAAGAAGTCAAGCGCACCAGAAGCTGAAAGACCAGCTTCATTGAGAAAGAGATCAAATCAAGATCAAACCCAGAGAGATGACAACACTGAAGATTGCTGAAACCTAAACTGTAAAGTACCTTTTATTTTAAGCCTGTTAGAGCTGGGGAGGAGAAATCTTTTTCTTTTGTGCTTTAAAATAAATTTCCCCTTTTTGGACTTTACATTCAGCATTGGAGCCTTTTTGGGTAAAAGAGTTTGATCTCACCAGGGTACTGGCATTGCACACCCATATTTCCCACCACCTTTAGTTGGGTGTGTCTTCACAATAACCTTATAGAGAATTTATTACTGTAAAAGCCAAGAGAGTGTGTTGGCAACTGTTGATTGGAGAGAAGGAAAGTGTATTGGCCCCAAAGTTGTATATAAGTTTGTACCGCTGAGTGCTCAAGCTTATTTTGTTCGAATAAAACTTTAACTTGAACCAAGAAATGTTTGGTCATTGCCTGCAAGTCTGGTTGAGGCTGCACCCTTAAGGAGGCAAGAGTGACAACATAGTAGTATTTTTTAGTTTTATTTTCAGAGCAAAACAGTGTTAGTTCATACAGAGATGTAAGAATATTTTTATATTTCATGTTATTTTGAGTAAGTTCATTATGGCAAAAAGGAGGTATTTTATATTTATTTATAGAATAAGCTTAATATCTTATTTTAAAATTATATAAATAAATACATTTATTTATATTTATTTATTTGAGAACAAGGTCAGCTTTACCACTTGCAAAAGTATATATACAAATATCCTTTTGGGATACCATTGCTGCTCTTAATTGCATTAAGGTTCTGAAATGATTTATATGCAATATTCAATATGCTCAATGGCATGAATTCCTTTACATTGTGGACAGTACAATGGTTCTTTAGTAAAACATTGAGCTAAATTGGTTTGTGCTCAAGATTTCTTTTAGAAGGGAAACCTAAATTCCCAGCTGTGCTATGCTGCCTCTGAGGCATTTTCCATTAGCAGTTGCAGATGGGAAAAATTTCTCTGGGGATTGAAAATACACTGCTACTTTTTGAATTAAGCACTCTGGAAACAAGCTATTGGTTGAGCTTAGCTGAAAACACAAGTGAATTTGCCAGCTCAGCATTCAGAAGTAACATTACTGGGCTGAGAAAGATTGTCTCTGAGCAATACCACCTAGAATGCAAAAGCAAGTCACAGAATTACAAAACATGATTGGGTAAAGGTGCATTATTTAGTAGGTAGATCGAAAACTAAAACAAATTATGATTAATTAAGCTATCTCATAGAACTGTTGAACCATACCCTTAATAAATTACCAGAAAATTTGTTTAACAGAGAATGAGAAATATATATTTGCCTGTATGCATTAAAAATCATGGTAATGCTTTGCTTTATTAGGAATCTACTTTCCTTAATGAATATGCCCAGATTGAAAGAGATGGTGCTGAGTTCAGCACTCTGAGATACAATGGGAAGAAGATACTCCTTTGAAGCTCCCTTCCCACAGCTCAGTAAAACTAGCATACAATGCAACACAGACAACACACAATAGCATTTGTCTTTGTCCATTGTATAGTCTGCTCATGGGGCTACCAAGATCAGAAATATCTTCTTCCTTTTAAAAGTGGAATTATCTCAAGATAGAAAAAAGGACATGCATTCTGCACATCAAGACTTTTTTCACACATATCTAGTAGTAGGGACAAAGGAGTTTGCTTTATCCCAGATCAAACTGTTTGTTCATTTACCTCTGTGATTCTCAAATTTTGCTCCTCCTGGTGTTTTACACTTCAGCTCCCAGAAGCCCTAGCTAGCTTCGTCAGCAGTCAGGAATTCTGGGAGCCTGAGGTTCAAAACCTCTGGAGAAGCAAAGTTTTGAAACCATTGATAGCTTAATGTGATGTCATCTGATTGGCAAAAATTAACCAGAATATCTGTTTTCCTTTCCCTACTGATTGTTTTATCTCAGGTATAGGGAACTTTCTGGATGTGGCCTGTAAGAGTTCCTGATCAAGCTACAAGTTTCCTCTTATCTCCAATCAATAATCAGAGTTGGCAATAACAGTCTGTTATAAACTGGAAAGAATTTGCAGGGAAATGGATTTCCAGCTTGAGAAGACAGCATTGAATAGATGGTTCCTATTTACAAACTGGGAAAGTTTTGCACTGAATGGTACCTCCAGTTTGCAGATTGGTAACATTTTGCATAGGATGGGCATTCTTGTGTTTGCATTGCCTTGGAGACACCCAACCACCATTTTGAAAATTTCAATTTTGAAAAAACTGAATCAAGGAAAATTAAAATTAAAAAAAATTGAGGTGAAGGAAACTGACTTGCTTGCCTGTATTCCATTCCACCCTGCTTCCTCCTCTGAAAGCAAGGTAGTAAGTGCTCCTTCCTGATCCATGGCATGGAATACTAAGTAAGCATATGCTTGCTCATTTGTCCTCCCAATCCAGCTACCATCACCTCCATAGTTGAAGAAACATGGTTGTGGCTAGACTTACAGCTTTCCTGTATAGAGCTCTGTGGGAGAGGAAAGGGATAACAAGGAAATTGCCTGTGTTGCAGCCCAGGCCATTTCCCCAGTTACTGTATTCTTCCCCCAAACATCCTGGTGCTGAAAACCCAAAGAACTAGGCATTCAAGGAGAAGCCAGCAGCCTTGTTTCCTCCTTCATTGTCTCAAGCAGTGGAAATGAAAGCAGAAGGAAAGGTCACACCTGCCTTGGATCACACCTGTTGCCTTAACTTTGTCATAGAACATTTGCTGGGCATGTTCTTAGATTGCCCCACCTTCTGCATTTGTGACTTCATCCGAACTGTGAGGTACTCTGGGAATCTTTTGGGTTTTGACTCTGGACAGCTACTTCGCAGCCTAGGTCTGTCAAACCCTAGCCTTTCTACAAGCAGAACAGGGGCTGTATCTTCATTCCCAAACGGATCTTTATACCTAAACAGAAAATCCACACTCTATACCACACTGCAAGTTGGAAAACACATAGAGCAGCTTGCAATCTCACGCTGAGCATGGTGAGTGTTAGGGGAAGGGCTGGTTGCTATTTAGGAATGGAGTTTAAAAGGCCCACTGAACATACGTAAACCTGTCTGTGTATGCAAAGAGTGGGGGCGTAGTGTGCTTGCAGTGTCCTGGAAGGAAGTAAACAAAAGCTTAAAAAAGTATACAAATATATATCATGACAACCTCAAGTGACATGGATAAGATCTTCTTCAAGTCAGTATGCATCTGATGAAAGCTAGAGAAAAGATAACATTCCTGTTTTATATCAGGGTTGGTAATTTTGGGCATATCATGCAGAGCCTGCATGAACCACCACAAAACTGCCCCAAAGCCCATAAAAACAAATCTAGAAGTGGCTGGAGTTCTACTCCTGGTTTAGAGAGGGAAAATGGGGTCATTTTATGTTAAACATTACAAAGAGGGGGCCATGACCTATTTAAGGGTGAGTTACTGTTCTTTCTTTTTTTCCTCTCCTTTTTTTCTCTTTTCTTACTATAAAAAGGCCATTCTCGAGGTGGGGCTGCAAACACAACTCTGAGAACTGCATGTGACCCCATGGCCAACCTTTACTCATCTCTGCATCACACAGAACTGGTCATCTTTCCTGAAATGCATAAGTAGTATATATGGGAACAACGGTCTTGTCCACAACATCCTTAGTTACTCAAGGTCCAGTTCTTTTGTTCACTGGCCTTATTATCTATAGCAGTCAAGAAGGGTTTATTCTAAGCCTTTTTGTACTGCACAAGAAACCAGAATGTACAAGGACACCCTTCTCCCCAATCCCACTAGTCCATGTAATCATGTGTTATTTTGTGTTGCCATGCAGCACACTGTAGACAGACAGCCTCACCAAGCTTATTAAGCGTATCGCATGGCATTTACAGGAATGGGAACAGAAAAAAATGGAAGGGAACAGAATAGAGCAAAAACGCATTTTACTGCATGGGAGAACGCCACCGATGCTGCCAGGAGTCCCCAAAGCATTCCCCAGCCGTTCCTGGCAGCCGATTTTTGAAGGACTGTACAAAATTGTTCTTCAAAATCAGCTGCCAGGAACAGCTGGGGACACCTTGGGGACTCCCGGTGGCATTGTTGGCATTCTCCCGTGCAGTAAAATGTGTTTTTGCTCCATTCTGTTCCCTTCCGTTCCATTCCGTTCCCGTTCCTTAAGTGCTGTGCAATAAGCTTAATTGACTGAAGATATAATGGCACTGCTCTTCAAGTGTGGTGGCACTTTTTACATTCTATTCCTTTATCTTTTCCTCATCTGTTTGTTTTAAGAAATAACTTTGCTCCTGATTATATCTCATACTTCCATCTGCCCAAAGACATAATTTCTACTGCAATTTTTATTTTCCTATAATAATATAATATATCCAGATACACATTAGATTAATTCTTGCAGTCAAGCCTGAACAGAGGTTCAGCTTCAAGTATCTAGATATTAGGGGGCAGGTCTCAAGATTTAGCCATCATGCTTTCTTTGGAATGCGTAAATAGGTTACATCATCAATTAATTTGTTAACAAATGAAATAAGCAGTCATAACTCTATGGGGAATTATCACTGAAGAAGGCTAGGTCTTGATCATAATCTAGCAATATCTAGATTAAGGAACAGATTGAAGATTACACTTCTGTTTACATTACTGTTTTACTTTCTTTCTGTCTAGAACTCAGGTATTCTTTGCATCCCAAGGACTATTTTGAACATATATGATGAAGAACCATAAAAAAAGTATCATTGTGCCTTTCACTGTGATTATGACACTGACTTTGCTTTCTGCTTTCTGCTGCCTCTGTCGCTATCAGCTTTCTATTCTCATCTTCCAATTTTCACCTGTTGTTTAATGGTCTAGTTTACTCAGACAATTTCACCTTTCATAACACGGCTGCAGTAATAGCAATGATTTCAACAGAGCGATACTCACCTATAGACCTCATGAAAGGTAAATAAGTACTTGGTATCTATAATTTTTTAAAAGAATTGTGTGGAAAGTAAAGATAGCTGGTGACAACAGATGAACTTTTCCTTCCTTTGTTATTATTGCATTCTTCTTTAGAAAAGAAAGGAAAAACCCTGCAGGTATACAGTACAGTTGCTTGCTATAGCTACTGCCTAAGAAAGATTTTCTCTCATTAAGGGTGGTAAATACTGTAAAGCAGAAACAGTTTCCTACTAAAAACAAAGAGAAAGAAACACCTTCATATTGAAAGATTAGGTATATAGGCAGCAGTTAAGATTGCCTTAATTCGTCTGGTCTAATACCAGCCCTTCAAGTCTTCCCAAGTGCTAACAAAGATAGGCAGGCTGCCTTAAAATCTTTTCCTAAATCTTTTAATATTTTTCATTCTTTTCCTGTATTTTTAATATGATATTAAAGTGTTAGCCAAGCCTTGGGCTTACCTCTAAATTTTAAACCACATTGAATAATTCAATAAGATACAACTAAATAGGAATTTCAATAATAGAATTAGAGAATCACAGAGTTGGAGGAAACCACAAGAGTCAGCCAGTCCAACCCCCTGCCATGCAGGAATACACGAGCAAAGGACTCATAACAGATGGCCATCCAGCATCTGTTTAAACTCCTCCAAAAAAGGAGACTCCACCACACTCCAAGGAAGTGTTTTCCACTATGTAACAGCTCTTATGTGCACGCATGGGGGCTGCCATTTTGGAACGCCCAACGGCTCCAGCGCCATGTGAATATGCATGACGCCGGCGCCGTTGGGCCTTCCAAAATGGCACCCACCAATGTGCACATGCCACAGGCCAGTCCCAAGGCCTCGGCGGGCGGGACCTGGCCCACGGCCCATAGGTTGCTGACCCCTGCTCTATTCCTTCTTCCAAGTCATTGATAAAGATGTTAAACGGCACTGGGCCCAAGACAGAACCCTGTGGCACCCCACTGGTCACTTCTCTACAAGATGAAGAGGAGCCATTGCTGAGCACATTTTGGATTTGGCCAGTCAGCCAATTGCAAATCCACCTAACAGTAGCATTGTCTAGCCCACATTTTACAAGTTTGTTTGCAAGAATATCATGGGGGACCTTGTTGAAGGCCTTACTGAAATCAAGATTTGTTCTGTCTACAGCATCCTCTTCACCTACCAAGCTGGTAATTTTATTTAAAAAAAGATATAAAATTAGTCTGGCATAAGTTATTTTTGAGAAATCCATGTTGTTTTTTTGCGATTATGGCTCTAAATGCTCACATAGGGCCTTTACAGACTGCCAGAAATAGTGAAGCTTGAGGCCACTTTAACTGTCCTGGCTCAGTGCTAAGGAATCATGGGAACTGTATTTTTTTCTGGGACATTGAGCCTTCTCTGTCTGAGAGCTCTGGTGCCACAATAAACTACAGTTCCCATGATTCCTTAGCACTGAGTCAGGACAGTTAAAGTGGCCTCAAGCTGCACTATTTATGGCAGTCTGTAAAGGCCCATAGTTTCTACTTAATGATCTTTTCTAGAATATTTCCTAGTATTGACACCACTTTAACTAGAATAGCTCAATGCTGTGGAAGTCTAGGGACTGTACTTAGTAATGGCACCAGAGCTCTCTGATAGGGAAGGATAAATGCCTCACAAAACTACAGTTCCCAGAATCCCATAGCATTGAGCCATGGCAGTTAAAGTGGTATGAAACTAGATTATTTCTGCAATCCGTATGCAGCCTCAGTCTTACAGCACAGTTCAGTGTGTGTTACTTAGAAGTAAGATCCATTATATTCAAAGGATATTCTGCCCAAGTAAATGTGCAAAAGGTTATATTTGGGAAGTATCTAGCATATTACTTTTTTCTAAGGTGGTGATAATTATTATTATTCACATATGTAGAACTTATCCCAGCAAATAGCAGCGCATTGACTTACTACATCTCAGCACCCCACTTCAAGTCTAATTTTAAGGTTCTGAGGCCTATTGCTGATGAGTTATTTGATCCACCATTCCTTATACCCCCCCCCCATTACATACATACTTCATTGGGTGCATCTACAATGTAGAAATAATGCAGTTTGACACCACTTTAACTACCACAGCCTCACCCTACAGAATCCTAGGATTTGTAGTTTGGTGTGGCACCAGCACTCTTTGGCAGAGAAGACAAAGACCATGCCAAACTACAAATCCATGGATTCCATAGGATGAGGCTACAGCACTTAAAGTGGTGTTAAACTGCATTATTTCTGCAGTATAGATACACTCATAGTTTATATCACAAGAAGAGAGAAACAATAATAGTTATGTACAGTTTAAAGGAAAAGATTACAATGAAATGATTTGAAATACAGCATGCAAGTAGTTGTCCCTCAGCTTGATTAGTGAGCTGATGCATATCAGTGAATGTTTATTCTTTTGATGTTTCCCATTTGTTTTGCATTATAATTATTTTTGTGCAAATTGCTCTGGAAATATTTATAATAAGAGTGGCATAAGGCCTAAGCAGACTGCTAGAAATAGTGCACATTAAATTGAGGCACTGCCCTGGCTCAGTGCTAGGGAGTCATGGGAATTGTATTTTTTTCTGAGACATTGAGCCTTCTCTGTCAGAGAGCTCTGGTGCCACAATTCTGGTTCTGGTTTAGGTTTAGTGAAAGTGAAAGAAGCAAGGAGGGGTGAACTGATAGGTCATGAAGTGAAGTGTGAGGGAGTGAGTAGGAGGGAATGGAGAGTGAGCAGTTGTTGCAAAATAGTACAATAGGCAAAGGAGGGAAGGGAGAGATAGCGATGGAAGTGGCAAGATGCAAGAGAGGGATGCCCTGAGAGGGTATGAGATGAGACAAAGGAGGGAGCAGAAGAATAAAGAGAGAACGGCATGAAATGAGGGACTGCAAGAAGCAAGAGGAGTGCAATGTGAGGGTCTGGGAGGTGAAGCAAAGAAGTGAGTAGGAGGGAAGGGAGAGGGAGCAGCGCAAGTGGCTGTGTGCAAGTATCAAGAGAGAAGCCTATAAGGCAGGTTTGTTGGGAGGTGATGCTGGAGCATTGTCACATTGTTAATTCTGTGGCCAAGTAGACCAAGAGGTTTTACATTGTGGCTCCCTGATTCAAGCCCAGCATTTTAAGCATTATTAAGTGCTAGTTTTCTCAGCTACGTTGTAAATGTAAAAATATCATGAAGGTTGAAAAATAGTGGAAGAAAAATGAGTTGGCACAATTTGAATGAAACAATGGGCCTCCGCAGACCGGCCCAAAGAGCCGGCCTGGAGGTAGAGTTGGCGTGGGGCAGCCACACACTGGCCACCCCACCCCAACCCCACAGCAATGCCGTCCTGACGCTGTGCACCATTATGCACAGTGCACGGCATCAGGATGCCCTTCTGGCGCAATGTTCAAACACGCTGTACTGAAAGGGTGCTGAAGAGCCATGGCACCGGCTCTTGGGATGGCCTTTTGCCGCCCCTAAAAGGGGCTGCATTTTGCTGCTCTTTTTTGGGGGGGCAAAACGGAGGATTGGGGCCACGGCGTAGGGTTGCCACGGTCCCAATTTGCCACTTCCCGGGGTGGCTCTGTGCTGCCCGTCTGCAGGCCCATGATTATGATTTGAGGGGCAAGCATATGGCAAACCTAGCTTAGCCTTCCTCATATTCCTACAGATATTTCCATGACCCTATACGCACACCTTCAGATGGGAAGAAACTTCAAAAATAGAAGAGCTTCTTCCTTTCAGAAAGCCATTCCTCCACATATGGAGGGCAATAATAAATGTAAGGATAGTAGGTTTATCTCTTTATATGCTTACTGTAGTCACTTTTTTAAAATCCTGATTTTTAAAAACATACACACATAGATATACTAGGAAAACCTAGAATCTGAAGAATATAATGGAATGTTCTGCTTAATTTTTCTAGGTTGTTTAAGTACTTTAAAAAATCTACTCATTGCCCTCCTGTTGGTGTGTTTTAATACTACTACTACTAATAATAATAATAATAATAACAATATGATTTATTTCTAGCCTGCCTATATACAAAGGAATCAAAGCAGGTTACAATGTAAAAATAAAAGAATATAATAAGAAAACAAATAAAATTTACATAAGAAGCAATCCCCTTCCCAACTCCCAAATCCCAACATTAACCAAACAATTAAAATATAAAGTAAAATTAATTACAAGATGATCCCAATAAAATCAGCTAATTTTGCATTATAATTATTTTTGTGCAAATTGCTCTGGAAATATTTTTAATAAGAGTGGCATAAGGCCTAAGCAGACTGCCAGAAATAGTGCACATTAAATTGAGGCACTGCCCTGGCTCAGTGCTAGGGAGTCATGGGAATTGTATTTTTTTCTGAGACATTGAGCCTTCTCTGTCAGAGAGCTCTGGTGCCACAATAAATTACAGTTCCCATGATTCCCTAGCACTGAGCAGGGCAGTGCCTCAATTTAATGTGCACTATTTCTGGCAGTCTGCTTAGGCCCATAGATTTTTTTTCATTTAAAATATATTTATTCAATTAAAAAAACAAAGAATTAAAATGACAAAGCAGACAATGTTGGTCTGTTTTACATCCTTATTATCTATGTACAAGTTGCTGTGGAAATATTTACAATAAAGGGTGGCACAGAAATCTTTAAAATAAAACAAAGCTAGAAAGAAATAAGAGGCTGAATGATGCTGTCTATCCACTTTCACATATCAATTTACTTTCAAAATGATTTGACAGGCACAAAAGAGATATACACTTGGTTTTTAAAACAAACAAACAAACAAACAAACATACATAAAGAGACATTGTCAGCTCTGTCCCTAAAGAGCACATAAAAATAAGTGCTTACAAGATCTACAGCAGCATAGGCTGAAGAGGGAAGAAATGTAATCAGAGCAACCAATCCAAATCCCATTTGACTAACAATGAGCGAATGATCTGGCACTCTACCAATATTGTTTAGAGTAGTGGCAGATGAGAAACAGCAATCAAAATTGAATTTGACAGCCCTCCAATAGTTTGATATCTCTTCTTGTGCCCACTCAGAGAGACATCAGCCAGTTAAAAGGGCCTCTATATTTCTCACAGCTAAATGTAGTACATCTGGTGAAAAAGAGGTAGGATACATTTTTTTATTTATTTCTTGATCAAATATTATAGGTTGCAGTTGTGTTTTGAGGAGGAAGTGGATTAATTGCATTCTAACATTGTAACCAATAAAAAGAGAGAGGGAGCCTTGTGGTTCCTTTATAACTAACCAATTTATTTTAGTATAAGATTTTATTTATTCAAGTTCACTTTTTCAGATGCATGAAATGAAGCTTCAATTGTTGTTGGTGTGTGCCTTCAAGTAGTTTTTGACTTACAGTTGCTCTAAGCCAAACCTATTGTGGGGTTTTCTTGGCAAGATTTGTTCAGAGGAGGTTTGCCATAGCCTTCCCCTGGGGTTGAAAGCATGTGACTTTCCCAAGATCACCCAGTGGATTTCATGGCTGAGTGGGGAATCAAACATTGATCTCCAGAGTCACAGTCTAACACTCAAACTACTATGCCACACTGGCTCAATAGGCAGGCATATATAGCCATGCAGGGGCATGGTTATGTTAGGGGAAAGGTCTTGTATGTGCTCTGTTATAATTGTACTATAAAGTGTTCATAGTTTTTAACATAGTTTTTAAACAACAACAACAACAACAACAACAACACACACACACACACACACCATACACACATGTTTCTCAGCTCATTTTATAGTATGGACTTCATAAGATCTGTTCTGCACATGCTTAGTTTGTGTTGCCCATCCAGTGAAAATCATGCGGGAGGCCAGGAGGTGGTGGGTTAGAAAGCATGCAGCTGGTTACCAAGGAGATAGAAAACAAAGAGGGACCAGTCTATTCCATCTCAGAAAAAGAAACCATTCTCCACACTCACTACTCTAGACGAAATATCTTGAGAGGTAATTGTAAGCCTTGAATAGTCTAAATCATTTATGCTGGCTTTGTTATACAAATCTGCCTACATAATAATAATTTTTAATAATAATAATAATTTTTATTTATATCCCACCCCTCTGCTAGGCAATCGGAGCGGTGTACAGCATTTCCTAACAACAAAGCAGATAAATCAAATTCGAATCCCATCCCTCCTTCTTATTCTAGGCCCGATGGTGCTGGGCCTAGTGTCCTCTCCCCCAGTTGACACTGGATGGAATGGAGGGAGGGCTCTTCTTCTTACACTAGGCCTGATGGTGCTGGGCCTAGTGTCTCTCCCCCAGATGACACTGGATGGATATTTTTTTATGCATCTCAAGTGTTGTTGTTGTGTATCTCTGACTTATGGTCTCTGTCTTAAGGCAAACCTATCTCACCGTATTCTTGGCAGAATTTTGTTTAGAGAGGGTTTGCCATTTTCTTTCTCTGATGCTGAGTGAGTGTGATTTGCTCAAGGCCACCCAGCAGGCATCTCTTGGTCCAATTATTAATAAAACATCCAAAGAAAATCCTGAAAAGTCCAGAAGTGCATTGTTTTCAGATATAATCCATGTTAGAAAGGTTTAAAGATTTCCCAGTGATGTTGTCAGAATACCTGTAAGGTCAATATCTGTACTTAACTTGAAAGAAGTTGTAGATCTCCATGTTACAAGAAATGATTGTCACAAAGAATTTAACATGGTGATGGCAATGAAGGCACAGGAAGAAAGGGGAGAGTGGATTGCCACTCTAAAACACACACGTGCTCTAACAGTGCCAACCAGGGCCAATTCACACTATACAATTACAGTGCTCTTATTTCACTTCCACTACAGTTATTTCATCCTTGGGTTTGTAGCTCATTGAGCCAATAGAGCTGTCTGCCTGAAAATTTTAAATGCCCTCCACTAAACTTTCAATCCCAGGATTCTATAGGACAAAAACATGGCAACTAAAGTGCAATAAAAGCAGTATAACTGTGCAATATGAATGCCTCCCCAAGACAAAACATGAGGAAATGGAGTTACTTACACTGACTTCTTGTTTTTCCTAACGGTGGTGCGGGGGGGGGGGCGACCAATAGCTTTCATTCCTCCCAACCAGAGGTGATGGAGTAGTATAAACACTTAGCTAGGCATGGATGCATTAATTTCAAGGGTATTAATCTGATCCTTGGACAGGTCAAGGGTGTTCCATCCTTCCCTCTCCTGTCCACTAATTCAAATAGCAATTGTGAAGAGAAGGCAGAATTCAGCTGACCCTAGAGACAACTAATAGGGGAGGAGAATTCAATAGTCAATCAGATTCCAGCTCTGAGGACAAGAGGGACAGGTAGAATCCATTGGTGGCAGTTATGGATGTTAGAATGGCAGTGAGAGTGGAGGGTCATGTGAGAGTCTGAAATTGAGAGACTTGGAGGCAACCGAAATCTAGAGGAGGGTTACAGTTATTTATTATCCTGCGGGATACAACAACCTTGGTTGCTGAGTTAGTGATAAGAATTGCCCAAAGAGGGACTATCTGTTATTGCAGAGTATGTATGCAGAATAAGTCTTCTGGAAGCCTGCTCCTCTCCGCTGCAAGAGAACTTTCAAGCCGTCTGTCCTTGAAGCTGTGTCTTGCTGTGAAATGTAATCATCCAGCTCCCAGACACAAACCGTAGACAGGCATTAACTCCAAAGAGGTATTTATTACTTAGTTGCAGTATAAACAAAGAAAACTATTTACATTCTCATGTAGAAACAAAGTACAAAGAGAGCAGAAGAGGAAGAAAAAACACATCTTGTGTACTCAGATTATTTATAGACACTTTCCATGTGGCTTCAAAACCCAGCCTCTTCCTGTGATTCCTTCCTGTGTCTCATGTCACATGAACAGTAGTTCCCACCAAACATGATGATCTAATGTGTTTACCGCTTGTCTATGTGTTCCTAGACACATCTTGACCTTGACTACCTCCTGCTTTTTATTTTGTATTCCAGCTCCAAAAACTTTCCCAGCTAGCAATAGAAGTGACTTGTAGTTCCCAATTGTCATTTCCCACATCTATACATTTTCACACAAGTTACATTTTCCAACATTCCCCTCCAAATGTATAGATGTGTGTTATGTTGTTTGTTTGTATTATGTATTTTTGTCATTCCCTTGATTTTGCACTTCAGCTCAACAGCCAGAATTGTGCATTTAAGGTGCCATTCCCACCAGCCGTGATAGTTGTTCATGTTTTTCAATTGGCAATGCTTTTGTAAAAACATCAGCTATATTGTCACTTGTGTCAATGTACTCCAGATGCACAATTTTGTTTTAGATAATTTCTCTAACGTTCTGATACCTCACACCTATGTATTTCGTTCTGCACTTCAAATTCTCAGCCTCTGACATTGCAATGTACAATTGTGAATCCTCATGAACCACAGTAGGCTCAGTGCATTTTTCACCTAAATCCTCAAGCAATTGTCTTATCCACTGTACTTCTGCAACAATTTCTGACAATGCTGCAAACTTTGCTTCAACTGTACTCAATGCTACACGGTTCTGCTTCCTGCTGCACCAAACTATTGGACTTTCTCCAAACTTTATCAATAAACCAGTCACTGACTTTCTGTCTTGTAACTCTGAAGCAAACGAACTGTCCACAAAACAATCAAGCTGAACCATGCTGCCCTGTATCACAAGCTTTCTGTCTTTGCTACCTTTCAGATACCTTAACACATGTTTCACTGCAGTCTGGTCCTGAACTTTTGGATTGCTCACCTTCCGGCTAAGCACTCCCACTGCAAAAGAAATATCTGGCCTTGTGTTGTTTGCAACAAACATCAAGCTTCCGACAATGCTTCTAAACAATTCTGGATTGTTAAACTCCTTTGTTGACTCACTACTGGCATAACCAGGAGTCATAAAACTTTTCACTACTTTAGCACTTTGCAGCCAACATTTCTCAATCAGTCTTTCTATCTTTTTTCTGCTGACTCAGCTAACATCTTCCATCCTCAATCCACTCTACCTCAGTCCCTAGGTAATTCTTCCGACATCCTAAATCCTTAAGCACAAATTTCTTGGCCAATTCTCTCTGTACTGCCTGAATTTCCTGTTCTGATGTAGCTGTGACACACAAGTCACCAACATAAATCACCAACGTCACATCTCCCTTGATGTAAACGCATGGATCAGCAATGCTGCGTTTGTACCCTAGTTTCACCAACTCCACGTGAATGCAAAGATTCCAACTTTGTGCACTCTGTTTCAAACCATATAAAGCCTTTTTCAACTTGTACACTCTTCTATCACTGTCCTGTTCAAAAGCCAGAGGTTGTTCCATGAACACTTCTTCCTCAAGATTAGCATTCAAATAAGTAGTTTCAAAATCAAAATGCTTTATCACTTGACCCTTCCTTGCTGCTAATGCCAAAATCAACCTCAGGCTTTCTGGCTTAGCTGTAGGAGAAAACGTTTTGTCAAAATTCTCAAACTTCTGCTGTGCAAAACCTTTTGCCACCAACCTGGCCTTATATCTATTGGAACCACCCGGCAACTCCTTCCTTTTGAAAACCCATCTACAACCTATCACCTTGTGATCCTTAGGTGTCTCAACAACCTCAAAAACTTCCTTATTTACCAATGACATGTACTCCTGATCCATAGCAGAAAACCACTTCTCCTTCTCCTCCTCAGGATAATTCTGCAAATCCTTAAAACTCTCAGGCTCATCAGCCACCACTGTACAGGCTCTTGCACTCTGCATGACAAAATGTTCTGGAGGCTTTCTCACTCACTGAGTCCTCCTTGGTAGGATTACCTTTGTTCTACCTCTTTCATCCTCACTGTCAGAACTCATCAGAACCTCTGTATCTCTTTTTCTCTTTGTCTCAAACAGTTTGTTGTGTCTGTGTAGGCTGTTCTGAAGTACTAGGCTCACTGTCTGATGATGATGTTTCTTGTTTTACCACCCCTCCATTTCTAGTACTCATGTCCATTTGTCCCAATCTAAGAAAAACCTCTTTGTTGGAATGCAGCTTCTCCCAACCCGAGTGCTTTTCAAAGTTGGCACTTCTGGACAGCAAGATCTCCCCATGATCAAGATGAAATCTATAGCTATTCCCAGAATATGCCACAAACATCAACCTGCCCCATTTAGACTCACCCTTATTTCTGAAACTGGCAGGTAAATACACGTTTGCATATTGTCCAAACATTCTCAAGTATTTCAAGTTAGGTGGTCTACCATAAAGCTGCCTCTGAAGTCCTGTCTCAAACCAACGACACTGGCTCTCTTCCAAAACTCTGGAAGCAACCAGTTCCATTGTAATTTGCACCTCAGGAACTCCCTGAAGATCATACAGAACATGTTCATAGTCCTTTGAGAGACTCCCCAGCTAAATATATGCTTTTTGTTCCCTTGGGAGCTGAATACCTCTCATCTGGACTTGATTAAACAAGTCTTGGATGATTTCCAGATGCTTCTTGGGAGACTCACCATGCTGCATCTTGCACACATATAGTTGCCTGCACCAAATCATCTTTGACAAAGCTGTGCAGGATTGATGAATGTCTTTAAGAGTACCCCACACCTCCTTTGCAGTTGTTTTGTCTCTGATATAATTGATTCGAGAGGAAGAAATCAAAAGGAGGATAGTAGCTTTTGATTTTTTAGCATTGTCCGGAATTACTGCAGCAGCCCCAGCAGGAACACAAGTCTGAACCACGCTCTACAGGTTCTCTCTCACTAACAATGACTCAGCATATATATATATTCCAGGCACTGTAATTTGTTTCATCCAATTTGAGAAATTTCACAGCCTCCATAATTAGCACTCAAGAGTCCTGGCTGCTTTCCCAGCCTCCACTGCCTATCGTGTTAAGAAACAAAGCATTGTCCATTAATCTTAACACTTTTGCCTTTCAGGCACAGACAGCTTAGGGAGGATCTTTAAAAAAAAACTGCCCAACAACAAAATTAATGCCTCTTACTCACAGCCTGCCAAACTACTGACCTCTGCAGCACAGAGGAAGCAGCCTGGACCCATAACCCTTTGTTATTGCAGAGTGAGTATGCAGAATAAATCTTCTGGAAGCCTGCTTCTCTCCGCTGCAAGAGAACTTTCAAGCCGTCTGTCCTTGAAGCTGTGTCTTGCTGTGAAATGTAATCATCCAGCTCCCAGACACAAACCATAGACAAGCATTAACTCCAAAGAGGTATTTATTACTTAGATGCAGTATAAACAAAGAAAACTATTTACATTCTCATGTAGAAACAAAGTACAAAGATAGAGAGCAGAAGAGGAAGAAGAAACACATCTTGTGTGCTCAGGTTATTTAAAGACACTTTCCATGTGGCTTCAAAACCCAGCCTCTTCCTGTGATTCCTTCCTGTGTCTCATGTCACATGAACAGTAGTTCCCACCAAACATGATGATGTAATGTGTTTACCACTTGTCTACGTGTTCCCAGACACATCCTGACCTTGACTACCTCCTGCTTTTTATTTTGTATTCCAGCTCCAAAAACTTTCCCAGCTAGCAATAGAAGTGACTTGTAGTTCCCACATTGTCATTTCCCACATCTATACATTTTCACACGTTACATTTTCCAACAGTTAAAGAGTATATGTGAAAGAGAAGGGTATCAGCAACAAGGAAAACATATGGTTGGAAACAGTTGTTTCTTTAGAAATATAAGTCACTACTAAATCTAAGAATAAAAGAGTGCAAATATAACTAGGGGGCTGAACAGACCAGTGTTAAATGCTGGCCTCAGGGCAGAGTGAGATGTAGTGATTGCACACCGCATGCCCTCATGCTGCCCTAATGCCAGTGTCATGCCACCCACCCACCTAGATGGCAAGTGGCATCACACCATTTCTTTTGTGCAGAGTTTAGACATGCTGCATCAAAGAAACTTCAAAAAGGCACCACCGCTGCAGCAAGGGTGGCTGTTTGCTGTTTTAAAATAGAGCGGCATTTTGGAGGCCCTTTTTGGGTTGGCAAAGCACTGGATTGGGGCCACAGCATGCAGTTGCCTCAACCCTGATCCGGCGCTCCCGGGGTGGCACAGAGCTGCTCTTTCAGGGTGGTCTGCTTTACCCCTTAGTAACACAAGGAAAAACTATAACAGCTTCATATTAATAATACATTGTACAATTCTGTTTTCAAATAAACTTCTGTTATTGTTTCAAGAAATATTTGGCCAGAGTTTTAAAACAGAAACACGCTACTAAACCTTACACCAGGGGTAGGCAACCTTTCCCCTTTAAGGGCCGAGGGACTTCAGCTCCCAGAATCCCAGGAGCTATTGGGCAACATGGGACTATTGGCCAACATGACTGAGGCTTCTGGGAGCTGAAGTCCCTCGGCCCTTAAAGGGGAAAGGTTGCCTACCCCTGCCTTACACAATATAAGTCTTACCCAAGAGTGTTAATAAAAGAGGTGACAGAAGTGGGTGGAAAAGGCCCATGGTGCTGTCCTCAAAGAAACATAGTGGTGTTAAATAAAGTGGTTGTCACAAAATTGGTGGCAGTGGTGGGAAAATAAAACTCATTGGGCTGCCACACAAGAAATAAAAGTGATCTTGACAATTGGTGGCAGCATCAGGATATGAGAAATCTAGTGGCTGGAAGTGTGCTTGGAAGCATGCTGAGAAACTTGGTGTGAGAGGGTTCTGAGTTCAAGTAACCAGAAACCCAAAGATTGTGTCTGAACTTACAAGTCTAAAGGTCAGTGGTTTAAATTTAAAAGGTGTTAGTATCAGTGGAAGTAATCTCTGAGATAATTGTCAAGGGTAATTTGTAAGAAATTACTTGGGAACTGACCATACTGGAAAGAAGCATTAATACCAGTATCTGAGGTAATTTGCTGGAGGTAATTGTAGGGGACTGTGGAAAGAAAAGTTAAAGGTTTAGAGTGCCTTAGGGCCTTTGCAGACTGCCAGAAATAGTGCAATTGAGTCCGCTTTAAAGGTTAGGGAATAATGGGAAATGTATTTTATTGTGGCACCTGAGCTCTCTGACAGAGAAGGTTCAATGTGTCAGAAAAAAACACAATTCCCATGATTCCCTAGCACTAACCCTAAACCTTAAAGTGGACTCAATTTGCACTATTTCTGGCAGTCTGCAAAGGCCCTTAATTCCTGTTGGAAATCACCAAGAAAGAGCACACAAAGGAAAAACATATTAAGAAGTGATTTCTGAGGTAAACATTTGGAGTAAAGTAGGAAATCACTGGTTTTCCATCAAGATCCAAGGGCTATATTAGTAACCATCTGATTCAAAAGCACCTAAGAGTATTTCCTGAGGTAAACATTTTGGGTAATGGTAGGGAAATACTAATAAAATTCCTGTAAAGGAAGTCAAACCTCCTTCAGAACAACCAGAGTTGGTTGAAGAGGAAATGGTAATGTGCCTGGACACCTCCATGTCTGAATTTCATGAGTGTGTGGAGATTTGGAAAATAAAAGAGAGCATTGAAATGGCCAGGATTAAAAAGGAAAATGAGAGGCTTTTTAGAGAGAAGGGAATGGAAAAAGAGCTTGAAAAGGGGGGAAAAAATGAAAGTCAGACAAGCTGAACTGGAAAAAGAAGGGGGGGGGGGGGGAAGAGAGAAAGAGAAACTAGAAAATGTGGTAACCTATATTGAAAACTCGACATATTTAAGAGATGCTTTGCAGTATGTAAGAAAAAAATTAAAGACTGTTCAACACAAATGAATGACTTAATTTAATGAATTAGCAGAAAAGAAAGACTTTTATCAGGAGATAAAGTCATAATTTATCAGCTGGTGAAAAGAAATAAGTTGGTGGTCACAAGAATGGATCCAGTGAAAACTCTTGAAAAGGACATGTTAGGAAGGAGTCCCAGGGGAAAATGTACAATGTGGGGAAGAGCAGCATGATGTCACTTCCCATGACACAGCATTTGACTGTTCCTGAGTCATGCTGAGTCATGGGAAGTGACATCTTGCAGATGGTCACCTGGGGCTGCAAAGCACAGAGAATTGCTGCAAAACTGCAGAGTCACTCAGGATGAGTGACAGGTATCACAGGAAGAGGCAGGGCCAGAAGGCCACACGGAGCCCTGGCTATATAAGGCAGAAGCCCCTGGACACACGTGTGGTTGTTAGTGGATTGCAGTGGGAAAGTGGTTGTGGATGGATTGGATGTGGTTGTTGAGTTGGATGGTTGTTATTGTTGCTGTATATAGCCTTGTACATAGATGAACTAAGATTAAAGGCTCATCTGAGAGACGTCTGTCTATAGAGTCTCTTTACTTTGTCTGGAAGGGGAGAGGTACTTCTCCACCTGACAAGCTGATGCCTGCATCTGAGAAGATTGTGATCTTGGTGCTGCATGTTGAAATGGATCATCATGCGCTGCGTTCCCACACTAACAAGACAACTGTGTAAATAAGATAATAGACTGGAAAACCAATATATTGTTGTTTGCCATTAGTATAATGGGGAACGAGGAATTTTCAGACCCATAATAAGAACGGTTAGAGATACTTCTTTATCAATCTTCACTCCAGTAAGAGAGAGAGGTTAGAAGATTGAGAATAATTTCAGTAATAAGTTTGAGAAGAGCATATAAAGAATGTAAATTTAGCTTAAGATGTATGTAAACTGTTGAAAAGAAAGAAATGATATGATTTGTATTTATAATATAAATAATATGATTAACTTATAAGATAGATATGATAAGTAACTATAGTAAAGGGAATTAATATTGATAGTATAATGTATAAGTGTTGTTGGTTTTGAAAGGAAGCCAGAGGATACATAAGTCAGAAATGGTTATTAATAAATTAAAAGTATAATTAAGATTCTGGAAATCGAAGATAAAACTTGTATTTTGGATTAGATTAAAGGGATAATAACTATAGATTTAAAGAGAATCTTTAAATATCGCTGTATCGATGGAAAGGAAAAATGGTATGTATATATATGATAAAGTATAAAGAATGTATGGAATGTTCAAATAAATGTTCTGTGATGTTATAAATGATTTACTGGTGATGGTAAGTATAAAAGCTAGATAAATGTCTAGAAATGGTATATTTTGATAAAACCATTCCATACTCATTGATACATACAACCTTAAAAGGAGCTTGTATGTATCAATGATATTTTTTTAAGGGGAGAGATGTGTGAAGAGAAGGTAGATTTCAGCTGGCCCTAGAAATAACAAATAGGGATGGAGAATTCAACAGCCAATCAGATTTCAGCTATGAGGATAAGAGGGACGGGTAGAATCCATTGGTGGCAATTACAGTTGTTGGAATGGCAGTGAGAATGAAGGGTTGTATGAGAGTCTTAAATTGAGAGACTCAGAGATAATCAAACCTTTGGCACTGACATTTCTGAACCTCAAGAAAGTTTAGAGATTTGGAAAATAAAAGAATAGAAATGGCCAGGATAAAAGAAAAAGAGATTGAAAAGGAACAACAAATTGAAATAGAAAGACTGAGAGTAAGACAAGCTGAAATGGATTTCTAGTTTAGGATGAGGAGTCTAGATCAGGGAATTCCTTAAACCCAGATGGTGGCTGAGGTAAATAGGGCACCTCAGATTGATATGAAAAGATTCCAGATATTATAAAGGGGACAATATTGATTCCCTCTTCACCAATTTTGAGAAAACTTGTGAGGAATTGAAAATAAAAGAAGAAAGGATGAGTTATATTAGATCTCAGATTTGTGGTGGTCTAACAGAAATTTATGCTGAGATGAGAGCAGATGAAGCTCAAAATTATGAGTTATTCAAAGAGATGGTGAAAGAAAGATTTGATTTAACTCCAAAAGGGAGTTTCATAAAATAAGGAAAAGACCAGAGGAAACTTTCTCTTAACTGGTGTGTAGACTAGATTATTATTTAAAGAGCTGGGTAGCTCTTTAATAAGGTCATTTGGGAATTAAGAAAACTGGCCAAAGAGTCTCTTTAAATTTTTACTGGCCAAAGATGGGACAAGATATATATATTTTTAAAATCTTGCAACATTTGTCAAAAAGTGGGCGCAAGGTGAGATAGGACCAGAGCCAAGCTTTGTCCATTACCAGTAATGTCACAGCCATTCCAGAGAATAGGAATAGATATCATAGGGCCATTTCCACAGGCAACACAAAGAGGGAATAGATACATTCTTATTCTAATGGACTATGCCACAAGATATCCTGAAGCATAGCTTTGCGGAATATAGAAACAATGACTGTGGCTAATGCTCTGATAAACATTTTTTGTAGATTAGGATTTCCAACTGAGGTATATCAGATTTGGGAAGTAATTTTACTTCCAAAGTGATGCAAAAGTTATAGGATGTCTGTGAGTGAAACATTTAACCACAACCCCTTATCACCCCCAAAGCAACGGACTTACAGAAAATTTTAACGGAACTTTAGTTAACATGATAAAATCCTATACTGCAGAGAACCGGAATGATTGGGACACCAAATTGCAACATCTGTTATTTGCCTATCGAGAGGTACTGCAAGAAAGCTTGGGATTCAGTCTGTTTGAGTTGATGTTTGGATGCAAGGTAAAAGGACCTTTAGATCTCATTCGACATGAGTGGGAATCTCCAGAGGAAAGAGAGCCAGAAGATGTGGTATCGTATGTCCAGAACCTGATGACATCCTTAAAGCAAGTCTTGAAAATTGCTGGAGAAAACTTAAAAACAGTTCAAGGTCAACAAAAGACTTGGTATGACAAAAAGGCCTGAACTCGAGTTTTCCTTCCTGGAGATGAGGTGCTAGTCCTTTGACCAATGAAAGGAAATAAACTTCAATATGCATGGACGGGTCCAATTCAAGTCACAGAGAAGATCAATGATGTGAACTATATAGTGGACTTGGGAGATGATGTGGGGTGAAAATTGGTACATGTAAATATGCTGAAGCCCTGTGTTAGGTGGGAAAATTTGGTATTATATGCTGCCAAAGAGATGGATAATGAGGGCATTGTCCTTCCTCAGTGGAAAGTTGAAAATGCAGGAAAAGAAAAGATGCAAGAGGTTAGTCTTGACACTTCTCTTACTCCCCAGTAACAGTGAGAGATACAGAATGTGTTAAAAAAGTTTGAGGATATTTTCTCAGATGTACCCAGAAAAGTCCACGGGATATATCATCATATCAATACTGGGGAAGCAAGCCCCATAGCCACTCCTCCATATAGAGCAACTGACCCATTAGACAACATTATTGGGGAGGAAATTGATGTAATGGTAAAGATGGGGATTATTATACCATCCAATAGTCCTTGGGCTTCACCAGTAGTGTTGGTAGAAAAACCTGACCATACTATCTGGTTCAGACTGTCAGAAGAGGGATAAAATAAATGACAGTAATGTAATATATTTAAACAGGTAATGGATTATATATGTATAAATGTGTTGTGTATACAGATGTTGTTGTTTGTTGAATGTTCTACATATTAGGTTTGACAGTAAGTATAATTTATTATAGGGATTTATGGGCCCACATAACCAATGGGTTATATGTGCCCATACACTTGCTAAAGGGGGGAGGTGTGTGGTGAATAGAATGTCCAGCTGGCCAATCAGGAGGCAGCTGAGGGCCAACCAATAGAATTCAAGCTGAGAGCACTTGAAAAATTCCAAGCTGACAGTTGGAGTGGAGAGTTGGGAATTCGTCAGTTGAAGAGGGTGATCAGGGAATTAAGCCAGAGAGAGGGCTGTGTTTTGGGGATTTCCTGAGGGAACTGTAATTTTGTTAGTTAGAGTCCAGACTGGAGGGACTCAGAACACATACAGGACTCTAAAGAAGGGAGTGTTCTCTCCTGAGAGATATTGTTAACCAGTGTGGCTTAAGTATTAAAAGTGAAATGGAAACAAACATTGTTATATGTAAACAAGCAGGGCTACAGTAACAAGCTTGGATACAAGTTATAGTTATTCCATGCTGTTTTAAAATAAACATTTTTTCTTATTTAAACATCATGTGGCCTACGTTTTTAAAATACACCACACTACTAACATTTTAAAGTTTTGGTGTGGGACATCATACAAAGAATAGTGTGGGTCCTGTATACATAATTTGGTGGCAGGGGTGGGATAACGAGTTCCCACAGGACTGCCATCCAAAAAGTCAGTGCTAAAAGTGAATGGTGGCAGGAGTGCACATCACAATGGCTACTTCTGGGGATGATCCATTTTAATTTTCCCTTAACTTTGCTCTGAACTAAGTAAAGTAGTGGAAAATCCTAGCATTTCCCAAAAACCCCCACAGCGATCTTGGATTATTTTGCTGAGGACAGGAACAGGTGGCTGGACCCCTTGTTGACCACATGTCCAGGCAGCCATTCCTGACATCAACAGCAATTGAGGTGCACTAGACAGGCTTTACATGGAGCTCCTGCATGCAAGGAAGCAGTGGAAGTGGCTTAGAAAAAAGGGAACAGGCTAGTGGGGCTGATTTAGTGTTGGCCTTGCATGAGATTCAGTCCAGTGGATGTGATTGCCATTGTGATTGGTCCAGGGCTGGATGGAACATAATGCTCTGGACTGGCCCTGGATTAAGCAGTCAGTGTAGATACACTCTATGTATGGATACAGGAAAGTGTGGGTTATTTAAACCACAATTAGTTCACAAACCAGGATATTATACTATTTTTGAAAGCATAGTTACCATAAGGGGAATGTGTATTATAATTCCAAAGTTCAAACAAAAGGTTTAAACAGCATTCAGCATACAAAGATGGATGGAAGGGGAAGATGCAAGCCAAAATTATTTTTCTCATAATGCTAAGCCAGGGGTAGGCAACCTAAGGCTTGGGGGCCGGATGCAGCCCTCCCAAGGCCTTTGGACTGGCCCCAGGCCGGTTCTGCCGCCGCCACCACCCGCCACCGCCCGCCATGATAATATGGATTATTGTTGTTATTACTTGTTCTTGGGGTTTTCTTGGCAAAATCTCCACAGGGGTTTTGCCATGGCTTTTCTGGGGCTGAGAGAATGTGCATGCATAGTTTTAATTTTTTAAAATGTTTTTATTTTTATTTATTTATTTATTTTTGGTGCTTTGGCCTCCCAATTGTCTGAGGGACAGCAACCCGGCCCCTGGCTCAAAAAAGTTGCCTACCCCTGTGCTAAGCCATGATTTAGTATTACAATCAGCCTTCCATATCCATGGATTTTTTTATCCATAGATTCAAGCATTCATGGTTTGAAAATATTTTAAAAATATATAAATTCCAAAAAACAAACCTTGACTTTGCCATTTTATACAGGAAACACCATCTTACTGTGCCATTGTATTTAATGGGACTTGGGTATCCACAGATTTTGGTATCCATGAGGGATCCTGGAACCAAACCCCAGCAGATACCAAGGGCCTACTGTACTTCTGAACGGAATCTTTGTCTATTATCTTTTTGGATCATGGATGTGCATTTTCTCTGAAGATGCTAGCCACAGATGCTGGCGAAACGTCAGAAAGAAACTCTTCTAGAACATGGCCACACAGCCCGAAAAACCCACAAAAACGATGTGCATTTTATTCTCTACTTTGAACTACACTCATCCCTCTCCGTTCGCGGACTTTGAGTCCTCTGCCTCAGTCCTTCATGGGGAGGGACAAAATGTTGCATGTAAAATCAATGGGGCAAAGTTTATAAAATGTGTATGATTTCTATTTTATACAGCCTAGCTGTGCGCAGCTGGCATTATCTATTATCAGTAGACTTAAATATGCTTATTCTACATCGAATGGCAATCTCTATGAACATATACTTGGGAGGAAAATCTATAACATATAGTGGGATTCACTATCACAAGAATAGAGACTGGATTGCAAGACAAATAATACTTAATATCAACATGTCATCATGCAGGGTTTTTAAAAAGGTAAATAATATTAGTCATGATATTCAAAAAATAAACTCAAATTATGAGCTTTCTCTCTCTTGCCCAAATCTTTAAATAAATAAATAAATATGCAAGGATTTTCTTATAATTTTCTTTTAAAAATAAAAATACAAAACATTTTCCCACACATTTATTTGAACTGAGCCATTTCTTTTAGCTAAAATATTAAGTCCATATATTATGTATGCATGACTACTGCCTTAAAATATTTCTCCTGTCTCACCTTTCCACAAGTCTAAAGTGTCTCAGAATACTTTAAAAGCTCCACAAAAATAATTAAGGAAATTATTAATTTATAACAATAAATATCAGGGCTAAAACAGGAACAGCAATAAAATCACTAATATATTTAGACAAAATGCATTCTGAAAATCTTCTGGACTTGTAATTGACAGACATGCAAAGGCAGGCTACAGGTCTCCTCAGCGTGCAGATATCAGGTTCTCATCAATATGAGTGACCCAAAGCTACCTTAAGTCTTGCCCTCATGCGGTCCAAGGCCACAAAGGATGTTGCTGTGCTAGAGAATATGGTGCATGGGAATTCCTTTGGAAACACGGGCAGCAAGACTCCAGATTTATATCTTGTCTACCCTGCCAATACACAACACACAACTCAGACTCCTTGTTGTGCTAGAGGTGCACTTAGTGAATAGAACTGCCAAGAGTGAGTTTTCAGATACTGTTTAGTTTTGTGTTTAAGGGTGTTCCAAGGGCCCTTGAAACAAAGGTCTCGAGTTTCATTCCTGCTGAGGTTGGCTAAGGCGATAACACAGCAAACTTGAGAGGTAACTCTCCTGCAGAGAAAACCATCACCCCTGCTATGACAACACTGCCAAGACTCTGCAGAGAAAAGAGACATTCTAGCATCCGCTGTCTGACCCTCTTCTCCAAGACTGCTGTCTGTCTGTCTGCCTGCTTCCTGCTGAGGAGGATGTCTAGCTACTTGAAGAAGCAAGTTCCAGGTTCCCCCAGTACTACTAAGCAACACCTGCCCCCTCCCTAACAGGGATATAAGGGGCTCCCTGGGTGATGGGGTCACAACTGAAGGGGTAACACCAAAGGGTGGATCACCCTTTTGAGGGTGGTGTGAGGTTAAGGGCCAACTACTCTGCTGAGGGTGGAAAGAATGTGTTCCCCCCCCCTTCTTTCTCTATTTAATCTGTTTTTAACTGCCCTGTTGGCAATAATTATGGAGCTTTTGGAGAGCCAGGGAGGAGCAGCTGCCAAGGGAGCAGCTGTTGGAACACTAACAAGTATGGGGAGATATAATATGGGGAGACAAAGTTTCAACAGAGTAGAGGGGAAAGCCATAGAGTCTTGGTTGTCCCTAAATGGTCCCCCACTTCAAATAGGTACCCCAGACTTAAAATACTGCTACTTAATGCCAGGTTGGTAAATAGAAAGACAGTGTTGATTTAGGATTTGATCCTGAGTGAACATGCCAACCTGGCTTGTATCACAGATACCTGGCTAGATGAAGCTGAGGTGAGATTTCTCCCAGCTTTGTCCACCTGGGTTTTCTGAGGAGCAGCAAGCAAGGTCTGGAGGGCAGGGATGCAAAGTGGCAGTGGTCTATTGGGATTCCATCTCCTTCACTAGGAGTCCTGTCCCACAGTCTGATTCTATTTAAAGGTGTGTGGCCGAGACAGAATAGGGATTTTGCTGGTGTACCACCCCTTCCTGAGTTGGTCTCGACAGTGGTGTTGGAGTCCACATTGCTTATTGCACCGGAGGACTTTAACATCCATGCAGAGACAGTTCTGTCAGGAGCAGCTCGGGACTTCATGTCCTCCATGATGACCATGGGTCTGACCCGAGTAGTATCTAGATACAAGGCAGCATGTCAGTGATCTGGGTGTGGAGGAACTTTTAGTAGTTCTGTTGTCATGGACAGATCACTACCTACCTGGCTCTTGAGGAGTTTCCTGTTGCCTCGGCAGGTGATCTTGTTGAAGCCTTGGCTGATCTTTGGAATAGGGAAATGGCTGGGGCAGTGAACATGATTGCTCCTAAGTGTCCCCTCCCACAGTGCTGATTCAAGTGGTCAGGGGCCTTCTACATTCTGCCCAGCAAAAGCAGTATATAAGCCACTTGGTAGCCTGCTGTGAAGAGTTTGCACAGCACTTTGCTGATAAAATCACTTAGATCCACTCCAACCTGGATGCTGTAGTTGATACAGGTCTGGTGGATGTAAACTTGGCCCCTGCTTGCCCAGTGTTAATGGATACATTTCAATTTGTGCAACCTGAGGATGTGGACAAAATCTTTGGAGAGATGAGAGCAACAACATGCATACTGGATCCATGCCCATCTTGGCTGTTAAAAGCAGCCAGAGGGAGACTGGCCCATTGGATAAGGGAAACAGTGAATGCCTCACTATAGCAAGGCAGGTTCCTAGATTGTCTAAAAAAGACAATCCAGGGGTTCTTGGATGAAATGGATTATCTAGATCCATTTCAATCTGGCTTCAGACCTGGCTATGGGACAGAGGCAGCTTTGGTTGCTTTGGTGGATAACCTACACAGGGAACTAGACAGGGGGCGTGTATCCTTGTTAGTTCTACTGGACCTCTCAGTGACTTTTGATATCATTGACCATGATATCCTTCTGGGTCGCCTCTCTGGTATGGGGCTTGCGGGCACTGACCTATAGTGGCTTCAGTCCTTCATGGAGGGGCAAACTCAGAAGTTTGGTGTTGGGGGATTCCTGTTTGACTCCCTGGTCATTGACCTGTGGGGTCCCTCAGGGTTCTGTTCTGTCCCCCATGTTATTTAACATCTACATGAAACCACTGGGAGAGGTCATCTGGAGTTTTGGAGTGTGGTGGCAGCAGTATGTGGATGACACCTAATCTCTCCTTTCCATCTGATCAGTGTCTGTTGTCAGTGATGGAATGGATGAGGACAAACAAATTGAAACTTACTCCAGACAAGACAGAGGTGCTCTTGGTCAGTCAGAAGGCAGATCAGGGAACAGGGACTTCCCCTGAAATCTTAGGTTCACCACTTAGGTGTGCTCCTGGATTCGAATCTGAACCTGGATGCCCAGGCAGGAGTGCATTTGCACAGTTAAAACAAGTGCACTAGCTGCGTCCATTCCTTGAGAAGTCGGATCTGGCTACTGTGACATATGCCTTGGTTACATCGTGTTTGGACTATTGTAATGTGCTTTATGTGGGGCTGCCCATGGAAATTGTTCTGAAAATGCTGCAGCTAAGCTGTTGACTGGGGATCATGTGACTCCCCTGTTGAAACAGCTGCACTGGCTACTGGTCTGTTTCTGTGCAGAATTCAAGGTGCTGGTTTTGACTTTTAAAACCCTAAATGGCTTGGGTCCAGACTATCTGAAGGACTGTATTTCCCTATACAAGCCAGCCCAAGTGCTACAATCAGCAGGAGAGGGCTTTCTCTCAGTCCCACAGGTGTGGTTGGTAAGGACTTGGGAGAGAACCTTCTCCATTCTGCTCCCAGACTGTGGAACTCCCTTCATGGGAAGTTATGTCGGCCCCTTCCCTGCTCTCTTTTCATGGGCAGTTGAAGATATTTTTATTTAGGCAGGCATTTGGTGGGTGAATTTTACAATCAGCCCTCAATATCCATGGACTTGCCATCTGTGGATCCAAGCATCCGCAGATGGCAAGCCGACGTTGTCCCCAATGATGGTGTGTACACATGGTGCTGCTGCCATTAGGGACAGCCTGTTGTCTTGTGACAGGGCATGCATGTAGCCACACTGCCAAAAGTCCCACTGTCCCTAATGTGGCCACACTGCCACTGGGGACAACTGGGGCTGTCCCTAATGGCAGTGCAGCCACATGCATGCACCACCATTGAAGTTTGATTGTCCCTAATGGCAGTGTGGTCACATGTACATGCCACCAGTGGTGACAATGGAACTTGAGCATATGCAGATTTTGGTATCTGTGGGGGGGCCCAGAATGGATCCCCCAGGGACACTGAGGGCCAACTGTACTTGTGTAGTGCGGTGTGCTGTCTTAATGTTTTAATAGTTTTTAATGGTTTTAACTATATTGTTTTTAACTTATGTTTTAATATTAGTAATATTTAATTATTATTTTTTAACTTTTGTAATCAATGTTTTAGTTTTATCTTCTTAAATTATTGTAACCCACCCTGAATCTCATTGTGGGAGAAAGGCAGGATATAAATTCTAATAAAAAGCAGAGGTTTGATCAGGCATGAAGATTTTTGATATTCTGAACTTAACTTCACAAGCAACTAATGGCTTCCACGGCAGTGGTGAATCCTGTCCAGGTTTTAGATTTAACTTCAAAGGATTTATCCTGAAAATAGGTTCAGCATGTAACCTAACTCTTCAGACTAAAGCCTGGAACAGATTCATTGCCCCAATAACATGGGAACCATCAGCCACCCCGACATCTTTATCTGTGGAAACATGCAGCACTGCCATTATTGGAAGAAACCGTAGAACAATTAGAGACAATCTCATTGGGCAATTGTCTCTCATGATCTCTGTGACTCTTCCATGATGCTGATCCCCAATAAAGGTAATTTAAAACTGACACACAATTAATCTTTTGTCTACTTGTGTTGTCCAGATAACAGGAGAGCCCATTATCACAACTCCCATATTAGACTGAGAAAAAAGAACACCAGTATTGTCCTTGATGTGATAGACGTCAGTAAATGTCATACTTCACTCAGGAACATGAGGAGTATTTGGCAATAGCTAACATTATTATTAAGACTGCTAAATATCCTTGGTTTTTTCCTTCCATTTCTACTCAAAGTTGCACTGGTGGGTTGTCACCAAATGAAAATAGTGTTGGGGTGAGGGATCTACTCTTATACATATATCATACTAATTGTCCTAATTTTACTCACTCTTTTTGCTTTTTATTGTAATTTAAATTCAATCTGTTGATTGCTGAATCTAGTCAAATGTTGACTTGCCTTCTTTCCACAAAGCAAAGGGTACTCAGCAGAACAATATTTAATACTGAATTGGGACACCAAAGTAATTAATTACACAGAATACAACATACATAACTTGAAGTCTATAACCACATGCCAGTGGAAAAAAGAGTAATTAAAATATACTACAATAAAGATGGCTGTGATCTCTAACCAATTAAATTCATGAAAAGGAAATTATGTATTTAAATTCCAGAAAAAGATACAAGAAGCAATATGTCAGGTTAAATCCATGAAATGGAGAGCTAGCCAATTTCAGCTAATATTCTTCAAAAAGGAAAGTTCATAGCTATTCAATGAACACATAATGTAGTCATAATTAGTGTTCAGAAAGTTATAGTTCTTCCAATTTATCAACAGTGTACCATGAAATTAGGCAGAGCTCTGTGGCACCTTTAAAAGTCATAATCATATTGTTGTTGTTGTTCTTGTTGTTTCCTTTTCCAGATTCAAGGTAGCTTACAATAGTTAGAGGTAAAAATACATATACAAAAGTTAAAAGTGTAATTAAACTATTAAAAATTAAAACCTGTTAAAAACATGAACAATTAAAAAGAAAGTAGTAAATAGACAATCCAGCCATTATGTGAGGCCTGTTTCCCCTAAGCAATCAGTCCTGGAAGGCCTGCTGAAAAAAGATCTTCATCTACTTGTGGAAAGGTAGTAAGGAGGCTGCCAATCTAGCTTTTATGCAAGGGGAGTTTCCTAGTAATTTCCAGACTGAAATTACATTTGCTTGATCTGTACTAATTATAGTGTCCAAGTCAGGACAGATCTGAGTGATTTTATTTGCAAAACATGGCAAGTTTTTCACAATGCACTATTGGATGATATGGATTCTCCTTTTGTGAGCCCATGTGTAAAAGACCCTTTAAACCTTTATAGGTAAGATGCTACTTTATCAGGTCCATGAAGTATTATTCCCAGCTGACACAGAGATACAAAAGCATAATTCTGGATAAACTTAGATGCTACAAAAGAAAGCTTATCAAAGAAAAGTTTCCTGCATGCTTCTCCACTTTGCAGTTGCCCATGTCCCCCAATGACTGTCTGGAGGGTGGAGGGTAGGCTCCTGACCAATCTGGGATGGAACATATTACCAAGGAGGAAATGAAGAAATTAATTGCCCCAAATAGGTAGATATTTGCCTAAAATTGCCATAAGGATATTTACAAATTTAGAAATAATTACTATAATTTAAAGAGAAATATACTGGATGTCACTCTACTGGGGATACAGTGATCAGGTGGCATATGCTCCTACCTGCCCAGTCTACCAAAGTGGTAACTGCGAACAGACAACATTGGCATCTCTATTCCTATGGTTCTTTACTTTAAAACAGACATGAATTGCACAGCTCTTCAGACAGAAAATATTTCCATATGAGGCTGCCCTTTGAACTGCCCACCACAATGTAGAACACCACCTTGAAAACTGGGGAAGGGAAAATTATTCAAAATTGTGTAAAGGCAACTATAATGGGGAAGAGAGAATTACAAATATTATTTCTGTAATTTTTCATCTCATTCACTTATAGTAGTGTTCAGATAATTGATACAAATACATATACAATGGGTAAGACAGAAGGAAGAGAATAATATTATTACAAAGTGAGACTAGAATACAAAATTTAGGTTTGTATCACAGTGCAGAGCATAAATGCAAAAAAGAATGTCTAAATTGTATAATTACCTTACTCTCAGTTGCGTGAGCATAGACAAAGCAAGGTTAACAGCATACAGAAACACCATAAGAGACCATTGTTGCTGCTTGGAGTGCTTCTAGTCATGTATAGTCTCTAATGACTTCCAACTGACCATCCACAGAATAGACTCCGACTTTGAATTATTTTTTTCTTTAGACATCTTAAAGACTACCAACTTTCTGGTGGTAGAAGCACTACAACTTTCTAGAAATCATACTTCATTCCATAATATAAAATGTTAGATGTCTATTCTGTGGCATTGCTGTAGTGCTCAAGAGCATGTTTTGTAACAAAAACAACAAATGATTTTTCAAGATCATGGATGAATGAATTTATCATGACACAACTTTTCATGGATGAAAACAAGGCTGGAGAGAAGATAAATTAGGATCTGTCCTGATACATCACTGACTGGTTTGCAGTAGATCTTGTCTTAAGAATGGTCTTTGTTGGTAGTCAAAGGACATTGTCTTTAATTTTTCTTTGTGTATATGTAGAATACATTTTTGTAAACATGTATGGGAAAGAAAGACTTGGCTAGAAAAATAGACTCCTGTAGAATAGAGAGGTTAACTGAAAACAGGTATCCCCACCCCAACTGAAAGCCTTGATCTCTTCTAAAAATTCAAACAGTTTGCTCTTTTTAATCCAAGCTGGGTACACACAGGCCCCTATACACAGTATTATTGGACTCCTAAATGCATAAAGGTGCCTATAGACATCTAGCCAACTTTTCCTAGACTCTCTCCTTCAGATCAATATGATTTGGTGGAAATACTGTTCATGTTTAGGATAGGACACCTTCACCAAGAATATGGAAGAAACTTCTGAAAAGGATAGAGGTGGGGAAACATTGGCCCTTCAGATTTTTTGACTTCACTCCCGTAATTCCTCACTATTTTTAATGCTGGTTGGTCCTCTAAGAAACGAATTTCAAAATATCTCAAGGGCCAAAGATTGCCCATCACTGCCTCACATACTGCCTTTTCCACATGAGAATATTTGCACAGCTGTGATTCCATACCCTGCCCACAATATGTAAGACCAGCTCACTACATAGAACATTTCAATTAAACAATGCTTATTTGTAATAACATCTGCCACTGGCATGGAAACTGGCAAGCCACAGTAATAATTGTGATGTGAAAACAGCCTCCATATAGAAAGACAGTAGCCCTTTTCATTTGTACTGGTTTTGGTGGATGTTACTGAGCTAGTAGGAAGCAAAGTTTGAATATATGATTTTATCTTTTTCATTGTTTGTGTTTCATAACTTTCCACCTGAATTTTTATATAAGAGGTTGGACTTGATTTTTCAAATATATGCATATATACTCCAAATGCCCAAGTGCTGTGAATACATGAATTATCTGACAGAAGACAGCAATATCATTAACATTATAGTGCATATTTATAGCAGATAGTGCCCTAAGGTATTCTTTTTTCACACCCCTCTGTAGAGGTGTGGCAGAAATGGGCAAGCCTAGCAACAACCAATAGGAAAAGAGCCGGTGGCAGCAAATCATGGTGAAGGCTAAAGAAGATAATAGGGCTGTTGCTGAGAGGGAGAATTAGATAGGGACTGTTAGGGCTAAAGTCCAGAAGAGAGGGACTTAGGGCCTTTGCAGACTGCCAAAAATAGGGCAACTTGAGTCCCCTTTAACTGCCCTGACTCAGTGCTAGGGAATCATGGGAACTGTAGTTTATTGTGGCACCAGAGCTCTCTGACAGAGAAGGCTCAATGTCTCAGAAAAAAATACAATTATCATGATTCCCAGCCAGCCTGGGAATGAAGTTGGGGTGGGGGTGACTACACGCTGGGCACCCCGACTCCACCCCGATGCTGCCGTCATGCTACGTGCCCCACCAAATGGTGCGCAGCATCAGGGTGCTCTCTTGGCGCAGTGTACAAACACGCTACACCAAAGGAGTGCAGAAGAGTGGTGGTGGTGGCGATAAGGATGGCTTTTTATTGCTCCAAAAAGGAGTGGTATTTGCCAGCTCCTTTTGGAGTGGCAAAATGCCAGATCGGGGCCGTGGCATGCAGTTGCTGCAGCCCCCAGCAGGTACTCCCAGGGATGGCACAGAGCTGCCCCTTAAGAGCCATCTGTATAGCCCCTTAGTTAGCTTTGGTTTGGAAGGAAACATGGGGGGGGGGGGGAAGCAGACGGCTAAAAGCGCCATTTTGGGGGCAGGGAAGGGGAGGGGCAACCACACGGTGGGTGCCCCAACCCCTTCCCCAAGTCATCCTCGGAGCAGCCGGCCCTCCGCACGGCCGGCGCTCCAAGGATGACCTCCCACTGCAGCATCCATACACGCTGCAGCGGAAGTGTCGCCAAAGGTGCACCGGCAGCCTTTTGCGGCGCACCTTTGGCAACTTGTGGAAGGAGCGCTAATTTAGCGCTCCTTCCAGGGGCGGCGAAGCTGCGCCGCGGGGCTGAGGTGTGGGGATACCTCGGCCCCTCGGCCCCAATCCTTGGCTTCAGAGGGCGGCCCAGGGCTATCCGTCTGCATCCCCCCATGGCCTAGATGTCTCACCTGATGGGCCAGCTAACGACGTAATCCTCTCCCATTTCCCCTTGAATATCGTCAGACCAGATTACCTCACCCAGGCAGTCTCACACCTTTGCCCTTCGGCTAGATTTTCCCTTAAAACCCCCTAGATCTCTCCCCTCAGTATTACTAGTCTGAGTTCAGGGGGACCCTGCGTCACTTTGTACTCTGATATAGTTACCGGCAACTCCGTTCAACCCACGCTCTCGGAACAGTTGTGTCTCACACCACTTCACTCAATTGGATACCAGAGAAGGCTTCATCTATAGTAAGTATCACCCATAGTGTTGTCTCCGAATGTTTTCCAAGCCAACCCCTGATTTCCTGAGCCTTGCATGAGTGTGTGTGTGTATGTGAATTGCTGTGTGATTTCCCCCTTTAATAAATAACACTTTAATTGGAGAATTCTGTCTCTGCACCAATTCTTAAATCCACTGGACTCTTGCTATACACGTGGGAGACAGTCTCGCAGGGTCTTTGTAGCTGACCCCGCTCTTGATTTGAGCTAAATAAAATTCCCCTTCATAGACTTTTGGCTACAAAAATCTCATGGTGCTATCATACTCAAGAAAAATAGTTTAAGTAAGAAAGTGATCATGACACCCTTATTCAGTCATTCAGTTTATCTACTAATTACATAAGCTTCTAAATATTGCAAAAAGGAAAATAAAAAACTTGCTAAGTTTTATTGTGGCTGTCAACAGTTTAAAAGGCTACCAGTTGGACATTCCGTGCTGTCTTTCACATCAGGATTCATGTGTTATTTATGAATTGGTTGTATAATGGCAGATTATTTATGCTCTGATATTTATTGCTCTCCTTGTCCTAAAAGCCTTTGGAAAGAAAATATTAGGAACAGGCACACTTACTAGGCAATCATATTATAAAAAATAAATGGCTAACATGTTTTATAGTACTATATCTTTTAAAAAAATCCTGCAGCAACAACATTTACTACCCATTGGGAATGGCAAGGTAGTATGTAAGTGTTATTTAGAAGCTGTGTGTCTGAAGCTGTAATTACTTCCTGAGAACAACACTAAATTGGCAGAAGGTCTCTCTGAAATCAATGAGGCTTAATTTCAAGTAACATATATGACAGTAAAGCAGTAAGGATTTGTACCAATTTCTACTTAGCAGATCTCAAAAATAGATGCTTAGTTTATCTTTTTGCCCTAGACTAATTACTGGCAAACATAAACTGAAAGATTTCAAGAGCCACTTCTGTCTAAACAGCCAGCTTCTTTACTATTGCTGTAGAGCTCTGCAGCCATTTAATTAGACTCCTAGTGAGTTTAAGGATTGGCTGTTAAACTAATATGAATGACATTACTTTCTTTCAAAGGAAGTAATTAGTACCTTCAGATTATTTTTAGGGCTAGCATCGTTAAGAAAACAATTATAAGTCATCTGTCAAATAGTAATTAGTAACAATTGTTTATTAATATATATTTTAATGCAATATCAGTATTAATGTTCTACATATCTATATGTAATTAATCATAATTGTTTATCAATACACTCCTTTACTGTGTGTGCATATAAATTATGATTACATAAATGGCTGCAGAACACATCCACATAGGCAGCTGTAGCACCCAATGAGGTACATGGAGATTATATCAAGAAAACATGGTTGCCAGTGTCTTCCTCCCATACCTTATATAGCTTATAAGAACTTTATAAATATTAACTTTATTCCATTCCATCTGATGTCATTTGGGAGAGAGACACTAGGCCCAGCACCATCGGGCCTGGAATAATAAGAAGAATAAGAAGAAGAGCCCTCCCTCCATTCCATCCGATGTCATCTGGGGGAGAGACACCAGGACCAGCACTGGAATAAGAAGAACCCTTCTTAAAGGATGGGTGGGATTTGGGATTTTTATGTTCAGTTTAGATTGTATTAATATATCTGTATGGAAATTTTAATGTTATAAGATGCCCCAATTGCTTTGCAGAGGGGCGGGATATAAATTATTATTATTATTATTATTATTATTATTATTATTATTATTAACTTGATGGTAAAAACCTCATATGAATGTACCAGGGATGGGAATCATGTGGCCCATGAGTCACCTCACACAACTTGTTGCCTAATTTTTGCAAATTCTGGATATTTGGATTAAAAAGGAGAATTGTCACTCCTTAAAGTTTCCAGTAACAGCTGGATTTTTAAACATGCCAATAAAGAGAATTACCACTGGTAGAGACCTCCATGAGCTCCAATTCTTCTCTAAAGCATATACTCTCCAACTGTCCCTATTTGGCAGGGACAGTTTCAATTAAACTTCAGTCATCACAGTTTTTCAGTTGCCTTTAAAATGTCACAATCTCCCTCTCCTTCCACTTGTTGGAATTTAGTAGTAAAGTTTGGTATTTTATATATTAAATACAGCAGCATGTGATCCAACAATACATATATATCTCGACTTCTGGTAAATAACAGGATAAATTGGTAAGGTAAAATAAGACTTATATTATTGTTATAAAGAATTCATCTAGCATCTAGGAATGTAAAAAATCAGTAGAACAAACACTAAACTATGGTACAGGGATCCCTGTTGCTGACCCCTATCCATGCAAGTAAGAAAAAAAACATCCTTAAAGGGGACAGCCTTGTGGCTGCATCCATCTTGCACCAAGGCATGAAGGAGCAGAAGACCAGAACAAAGGGTTGTAAAATTCTTAACCTTTAGTAGAAAGTGGGAGGAGATAGTAAGTGATCTGTTTACAGTCAAAGTGACCAAATGACCATGGAGATAATCAGTGCAGCTATAAGGAAGTCAAACCCTCCTCTTTCTCCCAATTCCATAGATACAAGCATTGATGCAATATTCCAGCACCACTTTCCCCCTTTCTCTTTGGCTTACTTCAATTGTTGCAAACTCATTAATAACTTGTACCATCATGACCACACTATGATGCAACTCGACCACATGTGTCTCAGTTTTCATCTATGAAATGTTAGAGGGTATGAAAACAGGGTGCAAAGTCTTCCTTCAATGTATGCATGCATGAGAGCAGGATTTTTTATGGGTTCTTCCACTCAAAACAAACAAAAAACAGAAATAAATTTGTTACTTGTGGGTTTGTTTTTTCAAAAAAATAATACAACAAACAAACACATTTTGTGAGGGAGTACAGACTGCCCAGGGAGGCAATTCCCCAAAATTCCTGGAGTTTGGCTAGAATATTTTAAAATACCTAACTTGAAAATGGATGAATTTCCCCCATGCTGCTTTTTCAAGCTGCAAATTATATTTAATAATTAAATAGTATGAGTTGTAATAAATTAGATGATCGATTAAATTTGAAGAATACTGCATATGGATTAAAAACAATATTCTACCAGTAGTGAGAAGTTCAAAAGATGCAATTTTTTAACCAAGTTTGGTTTTCTCCATAAAGAGGGTAACTGGAAACTCATTGGAATTCTCTAATTTTCTTTCTTTATTTAAAGTATTTTTGGGACTCGTCTTCAGAAAGCAGTGAGTGCAATCCAAGCAACTTTAAGAAACTATCATGAAACTATTCTAAAATTCAAAGCTGAACATCAAACCCAACTCCGGACGTTTGCACACGGGCCTTTTTGAGGAGGCAATCCTACCTCCGTCCTGCCTCACTCCGGCTCCATTTCCCGGTTGTTCAGATGCGCGCGGCGGCAAACCCCGCCCCTTCCGGTGTCATCCCTGCGTCCGTCCGGCTTTTCGCTCCATGTGTTCAAACGCACGGAGCCCTAAGTCCGGCATCACTCCGGCCGAACCAACGCTAACTCCGGCTTCAGCGGCGGAAAGGTAATTCCGGCTCTCCAACAGTAATTAGCCCTTCGGCGGCGGAGCCATTCTGGAATCGGCGGCACGACCCGTTCCGGAATGGCTCCAGCTGGCTTTAGGAGGGTAGTGTGAAAACGTCCTCCATCTAGCTTAATTACGCAACACATTAAATGCACATCATATAATTCAAAGTTGTTTTCCTTTTTACACACAAGTAAGTAAACTGGATTGAAGCCCCTCATGCACAAGTAGAGGTACAGCAGGTTTAAACAACTCCCAACTTTTTAAAATTAAATTCAACTTATGGGAAGAAGGAGGCTTTTAGAAAAATCCACCTGTGCTTATCAGAGCCCCCAAAGACTGGATATTTAGACTTTTTAAAAAGATGCAGGAGATATTTAAGCTCCTCTTTGTTGTTACTGTGTGCCTTCAGGTTGTTTCTGACATATGGTGACTTTATCACAGGTTTTTTTTAATAGCAAAATTTGTTGAGAGATGGATTTACTATTGCCTTCTTCTGAGGCTAAGAGACTATGGAAATTATTGCACTGAATTGAAACTCCCTATGAGCTACAGTTGTGTTTAATTTTAAAAACAGGTAGTGCAACTCAGATGAAGCCCAGATCGCAGTTGTGCATTTCAAAAATGGCAAGCTCCTACTAGATAAGCATGGCTGGAATCCAAGCTGCATATGGGTTGCACTCACCTGGCACGGCTGTGTGCGATAACACCCACTTTTAAAATTAAATGCAACTGTATCCTGTCAGGGATAAATTGGTTTAAATTCAATACGATAATCTCCTATGACTTGCCCAAGGTCACTCAGTGGGTTTCCATGAACAAGTAGGGATTCAAACCCTGGTCTCCAGAATCCTAGTCCAGCACTCAAACTGCTAAATCACACTGGTTCTTTGCATTCCTCCATCTTTACACAATATGTCAAATTTGGATTGGATCCCTACCTACTTGTTTACAAGAAAAAGAGACAGAAAAAAGAGAACAGTGCATCTAATAAAGCATGTAGATTAATTGTCTTTCTCATGAGTCAACAGTATGATGCAGCAGCTAAAAAGGCCAATGCAATTTTAGCCTGCATCAACAGAAGTATAGTGTCTAGATCAAGAGAAGTAATAGTGCCACTGTATTCTGCTTTGGTCAGGCCTCACCTGGAATACTGTGTCCAGATCTGGGCACCACAATTCAAAAACGATATGGAGAAACTGGAGCGTGTCCAAAGGAGGGCAACTAAAATGGTGAAGGGTCTGGAAACCAAGCCCTATGAGGAACAACATAGGGAGCTGGGGATATTTAGCTTGGAGAAGAGAAGGTTAAGAGGTGATATGATAGCCTTGTTTAAATATTTGAAGGAATGTCATATTGAGGAGGGAACAAGCTTGTTTTCTGCTGCTCCAGAGACTAGGACCTGGAACAATGGATGCAAGCTCCAGGAAAAGAGATTCCTTCTCAACATTAGGAGGAACTTCCTGACAGTAAGGGCTGTTCAACAGTGGAACACACTCCCTCGGTGTGTCAGTGTGTGGATGATGAGTGTTGTAGTGATGCTCTTTGGCACCCAGCAGAATCTGCAGGACAAGCTGGCTGCTGTGATCCACAGCCACTTTGTATCTCTTACCATCAACTGGCTTAGCTTCTCTTCTTCAGGATCCTGTCTTCCTCAGTCAAGAAGACACATTGTAAAGTCCAAAAGCATAGTTTTATTAATGCATATAAAAGTAAAAATAAGATAGCTAAGTAAAATCCATTGTGATGAACATTGTGATGAACTTGTCCAGTTCAGCCATGAAAGATTACATCTTTAACAATCCCAAAGCATTAGGATCTCAACTTGTTGCAGTTAAAACCACTGTTTTCAGCCACACACTTGCTCACATCTTGAATAATAAACCTTCTAGACAAAGGATTCTCTAGGCCCTTCCCATACTCCACCTTCTAGGTGTTAACCTTATGTTAATTGGATAATGCCTGTATGATGTATGTTAACCCAACCTCTTGCTGTCCATCATCCACCACATGGTTTTCTTTCCCAGCCTAATGATTGTTGACCTATTTTGATATCTCTTGTTTTCCATAACAAAGTCTGTGTCCATGAGTTGTATCTTTGGGAAAGTTCATGTTGATGTCTGTGTTGGCCATCTGGTGTTAGATTCACTTTGTTTTTCTAGATGTGGTTCTCATGAGGAAAATTACAGACACACACATCTTTACATTTCACCTTTGGCTGTATAACCCATCTGTATCCTAACAGTCTCCTTCCTTGGAGGTCTTTAAGCAGAGGCTGGATGGTCATCTGTTGGGGATGCTTTGATTGGGAGTTCCTGCATGGCAGGGGGTTGGACTGGATGGCCCTTGTGGTCTCTTCCAACTCTATAATTCTATGATTCTATGATTCATTCCAACACTTAACGCAATTTTCTTCTTAACATAAGTGGATTATATCATCCTTGCTTTTTAGATTATATGTTTGCTATGGTGGACATTATATTGTATGGTATTTTATGTGGTTTCTGTGTGTGTGTGTTTTTAAAGCTGCTGCCAAATTAAACAGGGTCAGATTTTTTTAGTCAATTAGAAGTTTTTTAACTGAATAACCAATCAGTCAATTAAACATTGCAGCCCTGCTGCATGTCCATGTTGGGGAAAGCAGCTTCAGCTTCTGGGTATAAAAAGCCTGTGAACCCTGTCTGAAACAAAACAACTCATGACAGTTGCTTGCAAAAGAAAGTGGAATTATGAGATACCTAAGGCATTGCTCCTATTAAAACATCTGCTGGGGAGTGTTATGCTCCCACCAACAGAAGTTACTCCAATAATAGGTATCACCATCCCTCCTCTATGTCTTTGTTAAAGGAAGGCAGTCTGGTCTGGAGAGATAATGGAGTCAGCATGAAAGCCTGTATTGTAGACTTCTGTGGGAGACTGGGCTTTGTGTTTGCAGGATTGCTTTGAGCAATCAGCCATTCAAATACTAAATAAGTGGCTTCACTTGAGAGCAAGACATGCCAGAGTAATAAACCCTGAGATGGCAGGAAAGCTTTCAGGGGGCAAAGAGGAGGAGGAGGAGGAGGAGGGTAAGTAGCAAGAGTGATAGGTTTAAGAAACTTTTGGGAAGTAGGAAAAGGACAACTGGGCACTTGCTAGTCTATACGTGAGCATGTTCATTTGAGAGAAATTCTACTGGGTTTGCTGCTCGTTGTGGAACAGTTTATAACTATATGGTTTGAATTTAGGTGGAAATATCTTAAACAGTGTAATATTTGAATACTATGTAGACTGGGAATAAAGTGGCCATATTACATTTTTGATGGCCTTCTTAGCTGCTGATTTATGATGTAATTCCAAACACACTTATGAGGAATTAAGATGCATTTAACATGGGATTTTCTTCTGTGTAAACAGATTTTGCTCTTAGAAGGTAGAGGGAATGATTCAGCTACAGTGTGAAAAAACTGAGGAGTTGAGCTAATGGATTCAGTTAGAAACATCCAGTGTTAAATACCCTAATGACACCATATCCAGTCTGATATCAGAAGCAAGCAGGGTCAGTCCTAGTTAGTACTTGGAAGGGAGACTGCCAACAAATACCAGGTGTTATATAGGCTATATTTCAGAGGAAGGAACTGGCAAACCACCTCTGAGTATTCCTTGCCTAAGAAAACCCTATGCCTCCCCTTGAAATTTGGGGAGATTATAGCTGAAAGGAGGTCTGTGAGAGGAAGGTAACTTACAGGGATCTTTTCATCTGTGTACACCAGTACTAACTGCATAGAGAGCGCCAGTTTTCAATATATAAGATATTTTATTTAGAAATGTGCAAGAGTGCATGCAAACATACAAGAACCAAGGTAACTTCAAGAATCATACTAGGTTACTAGAAAGAAGGATCTGAGAGGTTGGACAGATAGAAGTTGGTTGCTTCTTTTGCTTCCATTGCAAGAGGAAATGCAGAGAGCCGAGATGGGGGTGTGAGGTGATCAGCAAACCCATTTCCTTACTTTTATCTTGGTCTCCCAATGTCCTCTGGTCAGCATGACTCCTACACATGTATAACTTCTAGCATCCACGGGTCATTGTGACCTTGAAACATACCTAACTCTAGATGTTAAGTATGAAACTGCATATCCAATGAGAAGGATGCAGGGTATGCTAATGGGGAGCAGACAACTGCTGTTATTAAACCATTTTGCAGTGTAGATAAGCTGCAGGAGATCAAAATCCATCTCTTATTGAAATTTGCCATTCTAAATCATTTGAAAATTATAACCATATATTTGAAAAAATATGAAAAATATAACAGGCCTGTTAACAGCCATGAACAAAGACAGTAAATAGAATCTCTATTTACAGAAGCACTATGCCAGGGGTAGGCAACCTTTCCCCTTTAAGGGCCGAGGGACTTCAGCTCCCAGAAGCCTCAGCCATGTTGGCCAATAGTCCCATGTTGGCCAATAGCTCCTGGGATTCTGGGAGCTGAAGTCCCTCGGCCCTTAAAGGGGAAAGGTTGCCTACCCCTGCACTATGCCATTGAAGGGAAGCAATTGTTTTCATGCCCTGTTGGGTGAATTTCCCAGAAATTCTGGTTAGCCACTCTGAGAAAAAGGATGCTGGACTGGATAGCTCTTTGGTCTGATTAATTAGGGCCCTTGTGCTGGTACAACCTAAAACAGTTACGTAAGAATGTCCATTAAATTGTCCCACAGAAATCCTAAGGATACAAGGCATATGTTTTGCCTAATAAGTTTTGATCCCTCCTGCAGAGCAACTTGACAGGTTTGACTCAAAACAGTGATTCATCTCTTCCTTTTTCACTTGGCTAGAAGCAAGAATGAGAGGGCATGCTGAAAATGTATAGGCTAAACTATAACATGTTTAGTGACTCCTCATTATTTTATAATGGGATATGAAACCAAAGAAACAACCCCCACAAAAAACTCATAAAGCAATAAAGGGGCTCATTTTTCACTATTCATGCTTTTCACTACCAATGACAATCCCCAGATATATGGGGTTTTCCTTCCACAAAACCAAACTGCAATTGTGAATGCTGGCAAGAAATAATATTTATGTAATTAAAATAAAATATGGCATTTTAGATTTCCCCATCTCCATAAAAAGTAGGCATATTAGTAGAGCAGCAATTTGCATTCTTTATTTCCTCGATGAGGAGATAGTTGCCATTTTCACTTATTCATTTGATGTTGTAGTGCAGTGCTGGTTGGGGTACAGGTAAGATCATGATCATGACAGCAGTGTCCAGCCCTGGCTTCTGCATATGAATTCAAATGTCTCTGGAGGCACCTCATGAATGGTGCTATATTTGTAAAGGGCTTTCTCTAGAGCTCAGGAACTAAAATTTTAAGATTAGTGTATACCTGTATAATTCAGTTGCTGGGGGAAAAAGTGGAAAGATGTTTTTGTGTTCATGTCTTTCTTGTGGGCCTCCCATAGTCACCAAGCTAGCCAGTGTGAGAACAATATGGAATCCCTGGTGGCACAGTGCTGCAGCCACAAGGTTGTGAGTTTGATCCCAGGGCTCCAAGGTTGACTCAGCCTTCCATCCTTTCTTAGGTCAGTAAAATGAGTACCCAGCTTGTTGGGGGCTATTGGCTTAAAGACTGTAAACTGCTTAGAGAGTGCTGAGTTCACTGATAAGCGGTATAGAAATGTATGCTATTGCTATTGCTATGCTGGACTAGAAAGGTCTATTGGTCTGGTCCAAGTCGGCTGTTCTTATGATTCCCATGATTCCCTCAACCTGTGATGATATGATAACTATCTTTCAACATCTGAAGTTGTGTCATATGGAAAATGAGGCAGATTTACACTGGAACCAATGGGTTTGAACTGCAAGAAAGAGATTACCACTCTTTATTAGAAAGAACTTCCCGATGGTGACAATTGATCAACAATGGATCAGACTGCCTTGGACAGTGGTTGACTCTCTTTTGCTGGAGGTGTTTAAGAAGAAACTGAATGGGCACTTCTTAAGGTTGCATCAGCTATAGATTCCTGAACAGGCAGTGGAATGGATCACTTCCATCTCTGTGAATCTGTATGATCAGTAACCTGCATAAAGAAAGCCTTCCACATACATTACTCTATGTAATTTTCTATACACAAGATGCAATGAGAACAGATAGAATGGGAATAGGACCCATGTGTATTCCATTCTGTAAGGAATGTGTGTGAAATGTGTGTTCATTCTGTAAGGAATGAATTAATAAATGAAAGATTATAAAACAATGTGCTGTATTACTATTATTTTATATGTTATAGTATAAAAATATACTAGTGGAGCAGGCACATGTAAAATAGGCAAGCAGCCAGAGAATACAAGACTATCATTAGTGCCTTCTCCCCAAGCAACAGCATTCTTTCTCTGAAGATGCCAGCCACAGATGCTGGCAAAACGTCAGAAAGAAATTCTTCTAGAACATGGCCACACAGCCCGAAAAACCCATAAAAAACTATATCATTCCTTGGATTTCTTTAGACAGATACCCAGCATACTCTTGGAATTCCATAACACTAACAAGATGTGCTCAATGGCTATTAGCTAGCAGCCATCAAGCAAACAATCAAGCTACACAAGAACCTACAGATTGTTATCGCTTTTATAGGGACATAAAGTAGAACCTTTTCGATGACACCAAAGATTCATCTTGTCCCGTTTTCAACATTGGCCAACCCAGCTGCCTTGGAGAAGACAGCAGACATGGCATAAAGGCAATAGTCATATGGTTGCTGTGCAGTAACTGATATTCAGTGGCAGACTGCCCTTGAACCTGTTTCAGCTTTAATGTGAAAAAAAGAATTGAAGGATCATAATGCACAATAATTGGAGAAAATTATACAATATAACTGCTAGAACATAGCTGATCATTATGGAAATCATTATTCTCATAACTGGGCACAGCTTGGTTGATTCCCTTTTGCAGTTTTTTTAAAATGGTTTTGGTATGTTTTCATATTTTATTTTAAAAATATAAAACTAAAAAAAGATGCAGCAAACCAATTGTGTGCATGTATACTCTGCCCAGTGTATTCCTGAACATATCTGCCAAATTACTCTCTTCAGTCACTGAAATGAAGAATAAATGTCAGATGAAGAGAGTGAGAGAATTAATGTGTTCACTGGGGGTTTCTTTCATAAACAAACATGCACGTTTCTTTGGGTGAATCTACACTGTAGAGCTAATGCAGTGTGACACTACTTTAACTGCCATGGTGCCATCCTACAGAATCCTGGGATTTGTAGTTTTGTGAGGCACCAGCACTCTTTGGCAGAGGAAACTAAACCTCTTGTAAAACTACAAATCTCAGGATTTCTGGGAGCTACAGTACTTAAAGTGGTGTCAAACTGTATTATTTCTACAGTGTAGATGTACCCTTTGTCTTATAATTGGCCATTGCGAAACATATTAAGAAAGATGGGCTGAAAACTGATTGAATATTCAGATTAACATTTGGACAATTTGGACAATATTCCTGAACCAGACACCTGGAGCATCCTTCTAACAACTGAGTCAGGATCACAAAAATACAAAAACTGCCCTTGTGGTGAAGGTTCTGTTGAGTCTCTAGAGCATGTCCTATTTTTCTGTACTTTTTATAAGGATGAGAGGTTAAGATTAATTTCACCCCTGTTAAGATTCTGGGCAGACCAATTAATTGGTACCTGGTGTATTTGTTAAATGACTCTGAGAAAAGTAAAACAGAAGCAGTAGCAAAGTTTTTCCTCTCTGCTGCTAAAACTCATAAGATTATGACCCGTAAAACCTGGAATAAAAGTCATAAAACAAACAAACAAACAAACAAACAAAAGATTATGACTCATGTAAAACAAACAGCCCTGTCTATTGTTCCTTAAATACCCATACAATTATTCACCTTGTCCCAGTGCCATATGGCCTAGTATCACCTAATGTATCTGTGAGTGACTTTGTATATGTATATATTTATGTACATATGTATCAATTACAAGTATGTTAAGAATATTGGTTTTATAGTGCTATTTAATCATGTTTTATATGTCTTATATATACTCTGTTGCCTAATGGCCTGTTGGCTAAAATAAAGGTATGTTGTTGTTGTTGTTGGAAAAACTCCAGTAGGAAGCTTCCAATCTCAGAAAGAAAGTACTATATATACTCTTCACAGTTTGTCATAAGGGATAATCTATTTACATTATATTTATTAAAATATGTATACCATGCCCTGTATTTGAGGATCTCTCCAACTGGTGTGCCATTAAATCAATTTGAACAGTTTAACACAGTTTAAAACAATAAAATAATTTAAAGGCTAAAAGCAAATTAAACCATTTTACACTTAAAATATGACCATTCTAGAACAGTTAAAACAATTCACAGGTGCAAATCTGGATGAATTCAATCATGGCACAAAAACATTAGCTAATAGTCATGGGGTTTTTTGGTGCTGGAATGAAGGCAGTGTTGATGCTAATTAGGCCTCTACAGAGGAGGTATTCCATAACTGGGGTGCCTTAGCAGAGGAAATATGTCCTTCCCACAGTGTATTGTTCCAAGAGAATGGAAACAGAGGAGGACCTTTCCAACAGACCTCAGTTTTTGGCAAAAATTGGGTAGACCTTCAAATACCATGGTCACAAGCTATTAACCTAGATGGAGCACAAAATCTGGCCAGCCAAGAGCACAATAAAAGTTTACTGGAGTCTCACAAACTCTGAAGCTTATTGGTTTGTTTGTTTATACTGAAAAAACAATAAATGTGTGCATTCATGGATAATGTTAACAATATGAGGATCTGGGTGCCATCCCTATATCTAGAACTCCAACTATCACAGTACATTCAGGCATCTGCAAATTAATCTGGGCATCTGAGCCTTAAAGAATCTGAGGATTTGAATATTAACATTTCTCTCTGTCTTTTATATATTTGGAAGATCAAAGCTACACTCTGAAACTGAGAAATCCTTCATAATCCTTTGTGCTTTTGATGTACTACAGACCAGAAAATGACCCAGGGAAAATTGAGAGTATGCAAAAGTCACACCTCTCAAGAAACATCATAGGCATCCCCAAACCATTATCGCTCTCTTGTCTCCTGACTCTCAGTACACTTCCTCCCAACACTGGCTGCAAACTACCTATCTAAGTGAAACTCAAAAGAGTGGACCACATATTGAATATATGTGATCTGGGTATAATTTAGAATGGTTGAAAGAGTGCACCGTCAGAAAGTGAGATGTCAAAAGGTGGGGGACACCTGTATACTGTTCAATATCAAATATAATTCTGTAAGGGCAGAGCGATGTTGGTCTTGCAGGGGCAAAACACTTGATAATGGAACTATTTTTAAGTGGAGTGTGCTCAACAGTGACAGGCAGGCCATTATTAATTTTGACTATTTGCCAGTATGTTTGTACAAAGTGGTGAAAAGACAATTTGTTGCCTCAAAGCAATTATTAGCACCACCCCAATCCCCCACTGAAGCTGATAACAGTCTGAGTACTATGAAAACCATAGCAAAATTATGATCATCTGGTGCACTTCTGAGTGATAATTCCTGAGAGAGCTCAACTACATAGCAGTCTTGGTGGTCCAATTTTGCTTAATCATTTGGGGAGGCTCAGCTGTCCCATGTCTAAACTGGAGGGGCTTGAGACATTTCCCCCTGCCCCATATGTTCCAGGGTCCACGCCTGGATCACAAGGAGGGCCTGTGGAGCAAACAGTCACTCCTGTTTGTCCTTGGCCCTATAAGCATAAATATCATCACTGGCATGTAGATAGTCATAAAAAGTCTGTACTGTTATGGATTTCTGTCTTGTATTTTTGTTATGCTTATTTCCCGGGAAATTCTCAAGAATTACAGGCCTCCAAAGAGTAATTTACTTTGTCAAAGTGGCTACATTTAGCTAATGTTAGCCATTATGACAGACAGTGTATAGTAAACTGTTATTACAATGTATTATTTACAGAAATGCAGGAGTCAAGATCCACACAGTTGTTTGGGTACAATTAAACCAAACACATAATCTGGAAAGAGCAGCTGGAGTTTTTCCAACTGCTTCTTTTTCTTGTTGCTCATCTTTGTAAGAATCTGAAACACATTAAATATTACCAGGTAGAGACTGAAAATAAATTAATAATTTCTCCTCCTGACAGCCAACAGATTAGGGGCCTCTAGATCCTGAAATGTAATTGATAATCTTTATAAGTAATAAAACTACACGTTGTGTCTCCTTTATCCGGAATTTTGAAATCTAAAATATTCCAGCAACCAGAACATTTTTTCATGTGTGGCTCAGATAGTGACACCTTTGCTTTCTAATAGTTCAGTGTAACACAAACACTGTTTCATGAACAAAATTTCAGGCTATATATATAAGGTGTATATGAAAACAGGAATGAATTTTGAGTTTAGATTTGGGTCCCATCTCCAAGATATCTCATTGTATACATATATACAAATACAGGTATTCCTAAATCCAAAATAAAAATAAATAAATAAATAAATAAAAATATAAAATCCTCTGGTTCCAAGAATTTCAGATAAGGTAAACTCAACCTGTGAAAGTGAAAACAAAAATGTGTATTTAAGTGAGTATCTCCAGTGGGAACTAGTTTCTGCTTCACATGTTTGGGATGATTTTGTGGGGGTGACACAAGGTTTTTGCCAGGTGAGAGGAGGCTTGCTGTTACTGTCATTTGCATTCATGTCAGCTTTGACTTGTGGCAATTTGATGAAACTCCAAGAGTTTGAAACATTAACAGCTCTGATAAGACTGCACTAATAGACATATAGTGTCTGGATTGAGGGAAGTAACAGTACCATTCTATTCTGCTTTGATCTGGACTCACCTAGAATACTGTGTCCAGCTCTGAGCCAATGGTCTCTTTTTATCCTGGAGAGTAGTCACCAGTGGGGTGCCCAGTCCTGGGCCCAGTGTTATTCAATATCTTCATCAATGACCTGGGGGCAAGGGTTCAGGGTCATAGTGTCTTTGATTGAGTCAACCCTTTTGCAGTATGGTTTTCCTCTTTTCCTACTGCCTTCAATTCAAATGGTAGGGCCATTATATGGACAAGATGGTGAAATGCTAACAGGGGACAGAGAAAAGGCAGAACTACTCAACACCTCCTTTGCTTTGGTCTTCTCACAAAAAGAAAAGGGTGCTCAACCTCATGAAAATTGAGCAGAAGACACAGTAGGGGAAATGCAACACAGAATAAGTAAAGAGGTAGTACAGGAATACCTGGCTAATATAAATGAATTCAGATCTCCAGGGGCAGATGAACTACATCCAAGGGTATTAAAAGAACTGGCAAAAGTAATCTCAGATACACTAGCAATAATCTTTGAGAATTCCTGGAGAACATTTTCAAAAAGAGTAAAAGAGACCCCAAACAATTGCTGCCCAATTAGCCTAATATCAGTATCAGAAAAAAATCTAGAGTAGATCTGTAAGCACGTAGGAAGAAATGCCATAAAGACAAAAAATTAATATGGGTTTCTCAAAAGCAAGTCATGCCAGACTAATCTCTCTCTCTCTCTCTCTCTCTCTCTCTCTCATTACCAGCTTGGTAGATGAAGGAATGCTGTGGATGTAGCATATCTTGGTTTTAGTAAGGGCTTTGACATTATATTCTTGCAAACAAGCTAGTAAAAGTGGGCTAGACAATGCTACTGTTAGGTGGATTTGTACTTCGTTGACTGACTAAACCCAAAGGGTGCTCACCAATGGTCTCCTTTTATCCTGGAGAGAAGTCACCAGTGGGGTGCCACAGGGTTCTGTCCTGGGCCCAGTGCTATTCAACATATTTGTCAATGACCTGGGGGTGAAGCAGATGGGGCAGAAGAAGCAGCTGGAGGCCACTCCCACCCAGTCACCCCAGGAGTGCCCCAGGACTGTGGCAAGCACATGGGCTGTGAAAAGGAGTGGCAAGAAACCTCTCCTTTTCATGGCCAGTTTTGGCTGCCCTGGCATAGCCTCCAAGTGATCCAGGGGTATGTGTCATATGCATGCCCCAGCCTCAGATCAGCTTGACAGCATCCCTTTTCAGCTGTCTGCTTGAGACCAAGGATGAAGGGGAAAGGGCCTGCTTATCAAATTTGCAGATGACACCAAATTAGAAGAAGTAGCTAATACTTTAGAGCAGGGGTAGACAACCTAAGGCCCGGGGGCCGGATGCGGCCCCCCAAGGCCTTTGGACCGGCCCCAGGCCGGTCCTGCCACCGCCGCTGCTGCCGCCACCACCACCCGCCATGATGATATTGTTATTACTTGTTCTTGGGGTTTTCTTGGCAAAATCTCCACAGGGGGTTTGCCATGGCTTTTCTGGAGCTGAGAGAGTGTGCATGCATATTTTTAAAAAAATTAATTTTTTTTCTAATTTTTTAAATTTTATTTATTTATTTATTTATTTTTCGTGCTTCGGCCCCCCAATTGTCTGAGGGACAGCAACCCGGCCCCCGGCTCAAAAAGGTTGCCTACCCCTGCTTTAGAGGAATAAAAAATTAGAATTAAAAAATAACCTTAACAGATTAGAAAGTTGGACCAAAACTAACAAAATTAATTTCAACATGGAGAAATGTAAGGTACTACATAGAAAAATTAAATTCACAGATATAGGATGGGGGACACCTAGCTTGACAGCAATACATGTGAAAGGGATCAAGGAGTCCTAGTAGACCACAAGATGAACATGAGTCAACAGTATGATGTGGCAGCTTAAAAAGGCAATTTGATTCTAGGCTGCATTAATAGCATATAGCAGGGGTTGGTAACCTTTTTGGGGGTGGAGCTGGTCCCCCTGTCCCCCGATGCTTCCCGGGCCACCGTGGTGTGCGCGCACACACTACCACTGCCGTGGTGCACTCCCAGGCAGGCTCCCTCGACCGCACCGGGCCTCGGAGAGGCCCAGCGTGGCCACGGGGGTCCTCCGGGGTGCCATTTTGTGTTCCAAAATGGTGCCCTGACTCTTGTGCGACCTTTTCCATTGTGGGAAAAACCCGTTCCAAAAGGATGTTAACAAGCTGGAGCGTGTCCAGAGGAGGGTGACCAAAATGGTGAAAGGTCTGGAAACCATGCCCTATTTTAGGGAGCTGGGTATGTTTAACCTGAAGAAGAAACAGTTAACAGGTGATATGATAGCCCTGTTTAAATAGCTGAAGGGATGTCATACTGAAGATGAAGCAAGCTTGTCTGCAACTCCAGAGAATAGGACCCAGAGCAATGGATTCAAACTGCACAAAAATCAATATCACCTCAACATTAGGAAGAACCTCCTGACTGTAAGACCTGTTTGACATTGGAATATGCTGCCTCAGAGTGTGGTGAGGTTTCCTTCTTTGGAGGTTTTTAAACAGAGGCTAGATTCTGTGCTTTCATTGTGTATTCCTTCATGATAGGGGATTGAACTTGCTGGCCCTTGAGGTCTTTTCCAACTTTATGATTCTATTATTCTTCCTATCAGCTCTCATCACTGTCCATTATTCATAAGCATGCATAGAAAGACAGGTGGTAGGTTATGTGTGAAAATAGGTTAGGGCTGCCTAGTATCCATGGGAGGAATATTTCCCAGTCCCATTTTAAAGGGGGAGTTTCCCTGGTTTCTCAAGGGTGGAGTTCACAATTAGCAGCATCAGTACTACAGTTTATCCCTTTGCTTTGTTTTGTTTTAGTTGGTCCTACAAGTGGCAGCAGCAACTGCATTTGCAGCAACTTTTATGTATTTGACCTACCACTGTATATGCCATACAAACAACGATTTCATGTTGTAGTTTTATGGAGTGGGAACAGCAGCCACCAAAAAGGAAAGAAAGAAAGAAAGAAAGAAAGAAAGAAAGAGAAAAAGAAAAAGAAAAGAAAAGAAAAATGGAGGAAGTTTTATAAAGTTCTTTTCTTTCTTTCTTTTGAAAAAAAATGAAAATAAAATAGATTTCCCCCCCCCCCCCCGAAAAATATATTCTGAGAACTTTTGGTTTGGCTCTTTTTCCAATAGCAGGAAAAGTCTGCTTTTTAGGACGCTTGATTATTGAAGACCAGTGTCAGATGGTGGCTTCTAAGTTGGTGGGGCAATGAATCTGATCTGGGTTTTAGTCCAAACTTTTACAGGAGCTATCCAAAGTACTGACCATATGTAAAATCAGCCCCCCCGCCTCAGATAGCTCCTTGCAAGTCTAGTCAAAAATATGAGGCAGATTCAGCATTCTACTGACATGGAAGCCACCAGTCAGCACTGCTGAAGACTGAACATATTTCTTTCTGTTGTCATATAAAAACCCTCTAGTGAAAAATATGGACAGACTGTTAAATACTAATGCCATTTTTCACACGCCTTTCCAGATCTTAACAAAGGTAGGAGCTCCTTCAAAAGAACTGCAATATTTAATGCCACAAAAGCCTTCTTAGCTATATATTTCTATTAAACTAGATCCCCAAATCTGGGTTTCATCAGGCAACCAATCTCTAGAGCAATCTATTTTCTTATTGCTGCTTCTTTTTCTTTAATTATACCATTTACAAAATGTTGCTGGAGACCACAAATTTCCTATGGTAAATGAACTGTAAAAAATTGAACCACTATCTAAACTAGTAGAATTTGGACATTAGAAGATGATCATTTGGCTGTGATCGGTAATAGTGTGTTAAATTTAATGTCTGGAAACCTAGCAGTTGTGGAACTACAGTCTACATTTCCACAAATTCTTTATCATTAACTGAATTTATAGGAAAAAATATTGTCATTAGAATAATTATTATGCTTATGTCTATTTTAATTACATACAAGCAAACTTAAAGGTTTGTAATCTTGTCAAGAAATCAAAAAGAACACAGTAATTTCTTGGCTGTGACAATGTTAGTGTACTCAAAGAATAGAAAATTATATTTTTCTCCTCAGTAACTACTCAGCTTTTTTCCAAATATGTGACTAAGGCTTAGAGGATATGCTTCATTTCAGAAAAAAAACAACATAGAAATGAATTGTCTTGGGACATATCACAGTAAAAGATGTCTGCCATGCTACTGAAACTACCCTGAAGAGTATTTATTGATACTTAAAAGAAAGTCCCTTAGTTACAACTGAAACAGTTATCCCTTCCTGTAATGATTCAGATTTCTAAGATAGTTTCAGCACTTCAGAGATAGTTGTTCAAGTTTCTCATTTACTCTTTCTTTCAGCAGCAAATGATAAAGAAAATCGCTGTGATACAGATCCCAAATAAGATGGGGGACATGTTATACTTCTTTTTTCTTGAATTAGAAGTATCTGGGTGATAAGGATGGGGAAATAACATGATCCCCTCAATTTGATCAAAGATGATCCAAGGCAAAAATAAAGTTGAGTAGAAGCTGGTAAAAGTGAAGTTTGTTTCGACGTGTCAGTGATGAAGAGCAGAAACCAAACCTCAGTGAAGCCACAGCAAAGACGACTTTTGTTGGAAAGATACTCTTAAAGTTGGAAGTGTGGATTATAATAATAGGGGAACACATCTATTTGTCATAGACAGCTACATAGTACTGTTTATTTGTCACCATTGATACACATGTAGTAATTCCATTTCTCCTTCCCTACATAGTTCATTGTAGCTGTTTTCTTTTAATCTCATCCAAACTTTCATTTTTTTTCTACACTATACCATGCTGTTTTAAGGTAATTTCTACCACTTTGTGGCAGTTCTTTCCATTTCACACACTTTATCGTTAGTGTTCGTGCCAATTAAAAAAATAAATCAGTTAAGCAATTCAAAATCACAAAACCCATGATTTTCTACTGATAATTTGAACTAATGCAGTGGATAGCTTCTGTGATTATTACAATAGCAACTGATTGAGAAGGGTAGAGAAAGTATATATACAGTTCTCCTTATTCAGATGAAGAATTCTTTGTATTTTCCACTTGTAGTCAAATTCCCACTTGTAATTTTAAGAGTTATCTTCCTTACGCATGCTCATGTTCAGGAATTTACATAGGAATACAAAATTATTATGCTCTATCAGGACATTTCAGCCAGCATGCTGTAGTGGTTTGAACATTGGTCTCAAGACCAGGGTTTGACTCTCCATTTGACCATGGAAACCTACTGGGTGACCTTGGCTAATTCATAGTCTCTAAGAGACAAACTCCACTCTGAACAAATCTTACCAAGAAAACCCCATGACAAGTCTGCCTTAGGACTGCCATAAGTCAGAAACATCTTAAAGGTACACAGCAACAACCATTAGGATACTTAAAATCAGAATATATTCCAGACAATTTTATAGAATCATGGAACTAGAGGATATTTTTTAAAAAATAAACCAGTTAGTGCAGTGCTGTGCTCAGAGAAGGAAATGTAGAACTAGAGTATTCCCAAGAAATGACTATTGAACATCTTTGCTTGAGAAGCTTATGCAAGGGAGATGCATGATTGAAATTGGCTCAGTTATCAAACTACTTCCTGTGTTACGGTATCTGGCTGTCTCCCATTTAATATCAAGAAATACAGTGAGATTCATTGTGGATGCCAGGCACTCCAGGCGAGGAGGTCATGTTGGCTAGCTTAGGAGTCGCGAGGGTGTGTGATTCACCTACACACATCAGGGAGTTACAAAAGCCTATCAAGGAACAATACACCATTCCAGTGTAGTATTTGTTCCTGTCTATCAGGTCCTGCAGGCTATCTAAAGCAAATTTGTTTCCCAGAAGTTCTGCTAATGTTCATTCAAAACCTTTTCCCTTAGGGTGGCAACTAAAAAGTCTCCATTCTCTTTTATATAACAATATTTTGCTATTTAAAGAATACTATAGAATCACACATGTTCAAAAATAGAGAAAATGATTTATCTCAAACAGTATAGTGCAGTGGTTAGAATGTTGGACTAGAACTAAGGTACTGTGGTCATGCACATGGACTTTTAGGAGACTTGATAAACTATTTCTGGCAGACTGCAAAGGCCCTGAGTCAAGTTGATAGCAAACCTACTTAACTGTGGAATAAGCCTGGTTGAAAAAAAAGATATTTACTTTTTAACAAAACACATAGTGTCATGCTATCAGTCTTCTATAGCTGCCATCATATGCGCATTTCCCTGAGCATAGTTCTTCAAGGTTGCTCCTGAATTGTGATTAAGGTTTCAATTGGCAGCTTCATAAACACCACATGAATTTACATTATTTTTAGTGTAGTATATTTTGCATGGACTAGCCAGGAAGTTTAAATCCTGAGAAATTTGTTGTAAGAAAGAAACAAAGAAGTATTAATTAGCTCATGTAGTCAAGTATATCTGCAATTCACTATTTTTCTCAGCTGATTAACCCCATTTTTCCAGGATATAGAAATAGAAAAGTGGAATCTTAACCTGATCTCCCAGCAAACAAACTATTTTTGATTGCTAAGCAACTTCATCCTCCCAAAGGCCCATAGTAAATTCAGGCTTCTGATATTAATAATCTTATGCAGCACATTCCAAGTCACTAACCACTGCTCACTCAGCAATTTGATCAGTGGCTCTGCAGGTTATTACCAGATGGTGCACCTACAATTTGCTTGAATGGTCATATCTGATAAATAATGTGATATGTGAATGCAACATCTTTTGACAATCATCATGATGACTCTGTTTCTTTCTCATTATAGCTGGATGTCCCATGCTCAGGACACATAATGCATTATAAACCACTATTTATTCAAACAGCAGAATTATTTAGCTATATATTAGGTTTCTGGTTGGAAACCTGTGGACTCTAGTGGCTAGTGTGGTAGATTTAGAAACTAAGCAATATGGATTTGAATCATTCCTTAAGTTTATTGGATTGTTTTGTGTTTTAACCTTGCTTCTCCATTCATAAAATGGAATTGTTAATTTTCATCTCACAGGACTGGTATGAAAGAGTATGTTCGCTGCTTCCAGACAAATTTAATTAGTGCTACTAATTTTTTAAAAAGCATACAACCAGGCCATCCTTCCTTTAACAGATTTTGTGCAGTAGGAATAATGATTGAAGAACAGGTGGGAAAACACAATGGGAATTACAAATGGAAAATTGGTATCTAGACCTCTTCCTTGCAAAATTCTGTAAATGAAAAGTTAACACACAATAAAAGCCTAATCTGGAATCAGCATAATGCATGGCTAGACAGAAGGTAATTCTCAATAGTCTCTCAGTGATTTGTATGAAATCAACAAGATTTATTTATTTATTTATTTATTTTGTAGAGAAATGGGAGTTTCATTCAGATCTGGAATCAAAACAAATTCCTGCCTTACATGTTTCAGATCTGAATGGAACTCCCATTTCTTTTACCAAAACAAACAAACAAACAAACAAAAAGCTTGTTGATCTCATACAAATCCCTGAGAGACTATTGCATCATTTTACCTTTTGTATTCAAAAACAAGGCTTCTTATTATTCAGAGAGACCATTCTGGATTGGGATGCCCCAGTCTAGTCTGAAGTTGCCTGAAATTTCAATGGTCATAAAATGATCCATTACAAAAAACACAATTTAATTGACTGTTTCAGAATTTCTAATGTCTAAGTAAGATATGACCATTAATTCTTTCCCATTTTAAATTTCATGGATTCTACTAAGACACATATGTTTTTGATCAGAAAATGTTCAAAATATTTCACAAATCTGTCCAATCTAAATGAGTGTGTGTGTGTGTGTGGGGGGGGGATAGACAATATGAATCTCAGTTCAGCTGCAACCAATACCAAGCAAAGAAAGATACTCATGACATGAAAAATGAGGCCTTTACTAGAGGTTTTCCTGGAAATACATAATTTTGTAGCAATCATTTTCATCTGTACACAGAAAAGGGGTGTCTCTATTTTCAATCAGTTCCACTTGGAAGACAAAATAGAATTATAGAGCCATCAAATTCCAACTTCAGGAAGATCTGAAAACAGGAATCTAGATTTCTACTAGCAATAATAAAGCCTTCATTTAAAAAAAATGAAGAAAGATTAAGGTCAAATAAAAATTCTAAGTTTTGATGGGAACATTCTAACCAAAACTTTTCAACTGTATCATTTTAGACATATTGCTAAAGCTTTATTGAAAACCATCATAGTTGATAATGCATTTTCACATTTCCCCCTGCTTCCTACAGCCGTGCTTCTGAAGCAAAGGGTTTTTACTATGAATATAAAGCTACTTTCTCCAATAACTGTGGGTTCTATTCTTTCCCTGAATATTATAATTGAAAGAAACATTCAGTGGCAGATTCAGAATCTTGCAGAAGGCAGATTTACAGTGAAGCATGTATTTCTCACATGTCTATTGCATTATTACTGACTTATTCACATGTGCAGGAACAGAAATGTAGAAGCCAAACAGTTGGAGGAAACAACACATGACAAAGCACTCTTTGGCTATTACATAATACACTTTAAATTAGCATGTAGCTTTGATCGGTGTTCTGGAAGCAAGTTGGTCAGCTACATGGGTTATTACTCTAAATCACAATTGCTAAAATCTAGTTAGCCTCACTTTACTGAGTCTGACAATCTTGCTTCAGAGAAAAGTAAGTTCTTATATTTCATATTTCAATTGCATGGGCAATTTTAAATTCATGATTGGACAGAAGTGCTTTGGGGCAGCCCAAGATGTTTTGCTGCCTGAGACAAAAGAGTAAGTGGTGCCCCCCTACTTATCCAAGTCAAGTTGTAACCACACTCATCCAAGCCATTTTAATACATGAGACAGAAAATCTCACAACACAGTAAGAATGGGCTGAAGCACACGCCCCAGAAAGAGCAGCCAGAGGCTGCTTTGGCTGTGATTGGGCAGGACCACAGTGACCACACAGCCCGCTTCCAAAGCAGGCCACTACTGCAGTCCCAAGTGGCTGCAGGCAGGAGTGGATTATATCCACTCCTTTTTTGAGCAAGAGGCCTGGCAAAACTAGGACACCAGGTACAGGAAAATGTCTTCCTGAAGAGGCAAGTATGGGAACCTGATTTATTGCAAGATTCTGGCAGATGGGAACATGAAGAGTGCAAGAGTGTCTGGGTCTTAAAGAAACAAATGGAGGATGGAGAAGTTGGGAGAGGTGGAAAGAACAACTGGAGCTACAGAAAGAAATGCATATGTTTTTCTTCATCTGGACTCATCCATATAAAGATGCAATTTCAAACATGATGATACTCCATAAAAACATGGCATTAAACAGTCGACTTCGATGGAACTATGATTTGTCTTCTAAAGATACATACAATATTCAGCAAAGCAACACAATCATCACTGTACAGTCATGCTTGTGTAAATCACCTCTGCTTTTCAGGATCTTTGTCTCCTAAGAATTACCCATATTATCTATTGATTATAGAACCAGATTCTTCTCTCAGGCACAGTCCTTCTTTACCCAATTCACATGTGCCATAGATTTAACTACACAGAGAACTTATTCATATTAAACATTCTCTGTGTAGGCAGCATAGCTTTCTTAGAACTTGCCAAGTCAGTTTGCAGCACAGTGCTTGAAACCACAATCTGTAATGCACCCGGTGTGTTTTTTGTCCAATTCCTTGGCTTTTCCAGAGACAAAAGCAACAGCATTTGTAGCGTATTTAGGCTTCAATACTGTTTACCTGGGAATAAATCCCATTGAATTCAGCACAGCTTTTTAATTATTAATAGGCATAGATATAGAATCATAGAATCAGAGAGTTGGAAGAGACCTCAGGGGCCATCCAGTCCATTCCTCTGCCATGCAGGAACACCAAAGATGGCCATCCAGCCTCTGTTTAAAAATCTCCAAAGAAGTAGAGTTTGATTATAGAACCAAACTGCACTCTTACTAAACTGAAATTATTGTTTTATATTGATTTATATCATCTTATCCCAGGGAAAGCTATTCATTTCAATTTACTTAGAATGTACTCAATATTGCATTTAAAAACAATGAAATAAATTTAGACTGTATATGATAGAAACAAATTTAAATTTATGATAAAACACAGTTAAAATGTATAAAAGAAGCACCAATACCTGCTAGGAGGATGTCAGTGTGTGGAAAAGACTGCAGGCTATCCTAAGTAATCAAATTATCTTAAATTATCCTGTATGTATTTTGCATGTGACTATCCCTGCAGACTGTTCACAAACTGTAGCTGGTGCAAAATGTTACAGTCTGCTTTGTGTTTAACAGCATATAAATCCTGGTGTTTGAGAACACATAAATCCTGTGCTTACTGGTTGCACTAGCTAATTCTTCACTTCTGAGTGCAGTTCAGCACCGTGATGGTTATTGGTTGAACCCAGTGTAGCTGCAAGACCATATTTTTTCATAGCATTCTTTTTTATAAAATACATGCATAAAATAATTTTCAGAACTGGATATACTAAATTAACCTTCCTGGGCTGTAGGTCCCAAACCACAGGATTCACTTCCTAGGGAAGCTTGCCAAAGACACCTTATCTCCTGAAAGATATCTTTTCAAATAATGCATTGCTGAGATTGTTTTATGAAGCATGGTATGGGAAATGTTGTTCTGTTGATTTTATACTATTTGTCTATGTTAGTATAATATTTTAATATTATACAGGTTTTGTTTATTATAATTTTATAAGACCTTTTATTAACAATCTGTAATTTGTCCTTAACATGTTTATTTTGCTTCCAGTTCCTTCTTCTGCTTTCTTCTTTTCCTTTTTCTTTATTTTTGTCCCTCAACAGAAGATTTATAAATTAGGCAACAACTTCAGAACTACTGAATTCACAGGGGATTATGGGGTTATATAAACACCAGTTACTTGGTTTTCAAAATGCCATCATTACACACTTTTATCACACCTCAGTTGGTTTGTGTTCTATCTGATATGCTGTGGCTACTTTTTCCTCTGCTCTTTAGGTGGGATATTAATAATATTATTAATGAAAAAGAGTAAATATTTTACATGATCATTTTTGACTACAAGCTTTCTGGGGGGGAGTAAATCTACATGAAGATACCTAATCTTTTTTTTTTTTAAAATCAGGTAAATACATGCTCCCTACTCCTATTACTTTTATTTCTAATCAGCAAGTAAAGAAACTTTGCTTATTGTAACATCATCATCATCATCATCATCATCATCATCAATGTTTTAAGAAATATTATACTGTACATATGTTTGCTTGTCCCAACTAGGGTAGACACACAGAATCAATTACTGAAACACTTATGTAACCCCTACTGTTTTAATTAATTAATTAATTAATTCTTGCACTTACATCCCATATTTCTCCCAAAATGGGATCTAAGGCAGCTTACAATAATTTTTAAAAAGATCCAACTAAAACTGGTCTAAATTAAAATTGTTCTACCCTATTTGAGATTAGCAATTGGATTTAAGTTACTGTCTGTAGGAATACTTTTCAGCTTAGAGGAGTGAATTGGCCTAATCAGTCTCAATTCAAGATCACAGAGCAAGAAGGCTGCCATACAAATAGTGGCATGGTCCAAATCATCCAGTCAATGGAGTACTGTGTACACAGCAATGATGACTCAAAGAGTATGGAAGCCATGGCCTAATAACTATGACAACAGGGATGAATAGCCCAATGGGAAGAAGTATGGCACTCTCAGAAAGGGCTAGAGAGAACCAGAGGAGTCATAACACCTATCCCATCCATTGTATGCATTTTTAAATGTGTTCTTTAAACACTGTAGCCTCACCCTAGACAATTATGTTTGCTCAAATATATTCCTTGATTCAAAGGGGATTACATCCAAATATAAAATATAAAATTTCACCCTTTGGTTTTATAGGATAAAACTTTTATTAAAATGAAAGATGATTAAGTTTAAAGTATGACTGTTTGGAGGCTATAGAATACTTGCAACAGACAAAAATAAATCAAAAGTAGCATAATTCCAGATTGGTGATATGTAGACCAATCAATGAGTCTCTTTATCCAGTAATTCCTTTTCAGACAATCATCTAAACTGAAATTCCAGTAGATCTTATTTGCAACAAATGAAAATTGTGTCTGAGATTTGTCCTTTTCTGTATCATATACACATGGAGAGAATGGATTGGCAGGTACCTCAATGAAAAATAAGACTGTTTAAACAATATTTTACACAAATTATTGAATGCAACCAACAAGTTCAAAAAGTAAAGGGAATACATCTTTCATTATCTGGCACTTCAGCTGTATGTTTATTATCATGCAAAGATAAACATGAACATACTGTCCCCAGCTCCCAATATTATATAGAGAAAAATATGCAATACTGCTTGGCCTGGAGCACTGGTGAGTAACGGGTATTGTATAAACTGAATGATTATGTTACATGTGACATCCTACAACAAATGCCATTTGTGAAACCATGGTTACCATGGAAGTTTTCATATCAGTTTTCAAATAAATTTCTAAATCTGGCTCCCTTACCAAAACACAAATAAATGGATTATCTGTGACTACTAGCTAACAATAAACCCTTCTCTATCCAGAGACAATAAACCTATAATAAACAAATATCAGGGTGCAAACAACAGGAGATGGCTATCCCAAGTGATACCACAGTGTAAAAACTATGTGAAAATGTTTCAGTATCTTTTTCAAAATCATATCTTTAATATAACCCAGTAAGGCAATTATTCTGTTCTTAAGGAGACATTCTCCATGTCAGTCAATGAGATTTATTTGCACTTATGTTATTTAGTGTTTATGTGTACAAGACTCAATTGAAGTTTTAACTGGAGGCAACTGGAGATCCATTTCTATTTCAAAATGAATTACAGAATTAAATTAAAAAAGAATCTTATAGATTGAACCTGCCCCCCTCACTTATTCTTTAAAGAAAGTGCTGTATAAAATCAGAGCATATTTTTCAACATGATCAGGAATCCTTTCCTGCCCCATTGCCCAGAATTAGAATTAATTCTCCACCGGATTAAAGATGTATCACTGGATTAGAGTCTTACTGATGACAGCATAATACATCCTCCTAAAGATTTAAAATAAAATGAACTCTTTAACCACAGCAAACATTATTCACAAAATATGTGATCAATACAATATTATTATCTCAGAGGTATCAGTACAAAATAATTTGTGGAACTTGCACTGTTCTAAATTTAAGGACAACATGTAGACATAACATAAACATTTTTAAGTCACGCTGACATCAGTGAGAAAGTTAAGCATGGAATGTTCCACTGAAATCAATAGGACTTGCAAAGCTTGAATGTGCTTGGATCATGCTTCATCCTCAAAACTAACTTTATAAAACTGAAATTCATATTTGGTAACCATTGCCAGTACCCAGCTGACTAAAGTTCTATTTAGCTTCATTTCAGACCTTTTGCCCAAAGATCATTCAGCTTGATTTGGATGTGGTACAACTTGTAATTCTTCAAAATTCCTGTTCTTTCCATGAAAAAAAAAAATCCACAGGTGACTGAAGGACTGGAATGTTGCTTTACACGTTTACATGTAAAAGACTATACGGTGCAAATGTCTTTTAATGAAAATATTTTCCTTCTTCTATGGGGAAAATAATAAGCTTAAACACCAACTGAAGATAAACTGTTGGCTTTCAAAACCTTACTGCATTTTATCTGCATGCACCAGTTCCCACTATGAAAAACCTGGACATTATTTTGGCATCTCTCAAGTGGAAATGTTGAAAATGAGGTAGGGCTGAAAAACTGAATGCAAAAAATAATATATTTCTGCCAAACTGAAACCATAAAGTTTTCATCTGGTTTTATTAGTCTAACCCAGGACTAAGGCATAATGTGATGCAACTTGATTGTCCATTAAAGCTGATTTTTCCCACCGCAGACAAACTTCCACTGAACACACCTTATTGTTTATGTCTTCTGCTACCGAAATACCTAAATAGTTCTGTCCCCACCACCAGGGTGGATAGCAACAAATGAAAATGTCTACCAGTACAAAGTTCAATAACCTTTCACACTGTGTGTCCATATGTGTGTGTATTCCATTTTATACACAATTGGCACACAGGCACTTCCCTACTATGTGACTACAATATATCAAAAGGGAGCCATTGAACAGGGATTAACTGAAACGGCAGGAAGGCCATGTGTGTGTGCTGGGAAGGGGAGAGAAATTGGCTTCAAACTGGTTTATTTAAAATACACACACACACACACACACACAATCTCTTTGAACAGCTGGAATGTTAAAAACAGGCCATCGAGGACACAAGCAAGCAACCCTTTCAAGAAAAATCTCCCGGATTATACAGTTCAGGGCGAGAACGATTGGATCTGTCCAGGGTCCTGAAAAACCTACCATTTCATCCTTTCTCGCCCGGCTGCCACAATACAGTAAATTCATTCAGTAATCGGCTGGATGTAGGCTTCATTCAACAACCTTAGACAACAGCTGTCTAGCCAATACAAAACCTGGTTTACAAGAATTAAGCCTCTATAGATTTTTTTTTAAATTTAAAAAAAATCAGGGGGAGTGATGGGGATGTGAATCAAAGCTACCTTCCGAGGATGAAGTCTGCTTTTGGGGAGGGTTTCCTTTCCACCCCAAGTCCCATGTTTATATTAGATGCAGGTATTTAAAAACCGTTCACAAGTTTGGGAAGTGGGGGTGGGCAGGGACTGAGGGGGCCGTGTGTGTGTGTTGTTGTTGTTGTTGTTGTTGTTGTTGTTGCTGTGTGCCTCCAAACCATTTTTTTCACTTGTGGCCATCCTGAGGCAAACCTATCATAGGTTTTTCTTGGCCGGTTTCTTCAGAGGGGGTTCAGAGGGGGTTCATTGTGTATACATGGCTTGAGTGTTGGGCTATTTTATTTATTTAATTAACTTATTTAAGGGATTTATATCCTGCCTTTGTCCCAAAATGCGGATTCAAGGTGGCTCAATCCAATTTGCTATGACTCTGGAGACCAGGGTTCACTTCCCATTGTGGCCATGGAAACTCCCTGGGTAACCTTGAGCAATTCACACTCTCTCAGCCTCAAAGGAAGGCCATGGCAAACCACCTCTGAACAAACCTTGCCAAGAAAACCCCATGTTAGGGTCGCCATATGCCGGAAAGGTCTTGAAAGGCACACAACCACCACCACTATACATGTGTGTGTGCATGAGCGTGTGTGTGTGTATATATATATATATATGTGTGTGTGTGTGTGTGTGTGTGTGTGTAATTTGTCTGCCACCTATTTCCTGGAGTGGGACCCAAGGCTGTTCTTACCAAGAACTAACTAAAAACCGAACCAAAATAATAATAATAATAATAATAATAATAATCCAAAACTTTTTTTAAAAAAATCCACTTTGATATTAGTTTTACATATCCGAGCGTGACACTATTTAAAACCCAAAGTTTTCAAGGCGAGCAAGACTATGGGCAAGCAGGGCTCTATTTTCAACCAATATCATCATCATCATCATCATCATCATCATCATCATCATCATCACTGTATTGCCGGGTCTCTCCAGCAACACACCTCCCCGCCCCCTTGGAAACAGAGAGTAAAGTTTGATGGCAGCCGTCGTTCCCCGAAACCTCCAGCGGCTCCTTCCCGAAGGCGGCGGCGGCGGCGGTCTGGGAGCCGGGCTCCGGTCAAGGCGGCCGCTTCTCTGCCTCCGGCCGCGGGGAGAAGGAGGGCTGCCTTGCCTTGCCTTGCCTTGCCTTGCCTTGCCTTGCCTTGCCTGAGGGAGACTTACGTGTGCCGTCAAACCGAGTCGCTATGGTGTCCAAGAAGGTGTTCTGAGGTGCCAGTAATCCTTTCATGACCGGCATTTTTCCAGCGCGGTGTGAAATTCTCCATCAAAGTTGGCCCCAGGAGGAGAAGGTTGGAAAGAAAGTCCAAGCGCCTTGGGGTCGGAGGTGAGAAGAGGGGGAGAAGGAGAAGGAGGAGAAAGAGGAAAGAGAAAGAGAAGGAGGTGGAGATGGAGGAGAAGGAGAAAGAGGAGGAGGAGGAGAAGAAGGAGGAGGAGGAGGAGGAGGAGGAGGAGGAGAAGAAGGAGAAGGAGAAAGAGAACGAGAAGAAGGAGGAGAAGGAGAAGGAGAAGGAGGAGGAGGAGAAGGAGAAAGAGAAAGAGAAAGAGAAAGAGAAAGAGAAGGAGGAGGAGGAGGAGGAGGAGAAAGAGAAAGAGAAAGAAAAGGAGGAGAAGAAGGACAAGGAGGAGAAGGAGAAAGAGAAGGAGGAGGAGGAGAAAGAAGAGAAGAACAAGAAGAAGAGGTGGTGATGGTGATGGTGATGGAAGAGGAGGAGCGCTACGGAGTTTCGGGCATGAGGAAGGGATGCTACTTTCCCTGACGCTGCTCCAAACCATCCAAAGCTTGCAAAAGCAGTCGCCGTCGGCACCTTTCTCTCTCTTTTTTTGGGGGAGGGGAGGAGGAGGGAGGAAAGGGGGGTGTCTCTTTTTTGCACGCGCACGCGCACGCGCGCTCTCGCCCACCGCGCCCGCGCTTCCCTAGCAAACGCGGTTGGAAGGAAGGCTTCTTTTCCCCTCCAGCTGCGGGAGTCTCTCTGCCCATTGGCTGCCCCTGCCCTGAAGGAGGGGGGGGGGGGAGGGAAATGCAAAAAGGGCTTTTTGGCGGGAGGAGAGGGAAGGGTGATGGCTGAGGGAATGGGTGGGCGCCGCTGAGAGGGCTGGTTGTTCTTGTTCCTGTGTGCCTCCAAGTCGTTTCCGACTTTTGGCGACCCTAAGGCAAACCTATCATGGGGGTTTCTTGGCAAGTTTCTTCAGAGGGGAGGTTGCTATATATATATATATGACTTGCCCAAGATCACCCAGTGGGTTTTTAACATGCCCAAGCCAGGATTCCAACCCTGGTGTCCAGAGTCCTAGTCCAATGCTGAAACCACTACACCATGCTGGCTCTTGGGGCTCTACTGTATTTCAGACTAAGAATTGGATTTAGCCTCCAATTTCTCCAAGCTTTAAGTCAGTTCCAACTTATGGCGGCCCTAAGGCAACCCTAAGGCCCAGGTGCTGCATGAAGGGGTGAGCTCCTGTCACGAATCCCAGCTTCTGCCAACCTAGCAGTTTGAAAGTATGCAAAATGCAAGTAGATAAATAGGTACCACTTTGGTGGGAAGGTAAACAGCGTTCTGTACAATTATGCTGACCACATGATCACAGACTAGTCTCTGACAACGCTGGCTCTTTGGCTTAGTAACAGAGATGAGCACCTTCCCCTACAGTTGGACACAACTTGACAACCTTGTCTACGGGAAATACTTTTACCTTTACCTAATCATGGGGTTTTCTTGGCAAGTTTCTTCAGAGGGGGATTACCATGGTCATCCTCTGAGGATGAGAGAGCATGACTTGCCCAAAGTCACCCAGTCGGTTTCCATGCCTGAGCTGGGATTCAAACCCTGGTCTCCAGGGCCATAGTGCAACACTCAAAGCACTACACTACACCATGAGGGCTGTCCCTGATTCTGACATTTGCCAAAGAAAGGGGACTTTGAGGCAGATCAGCAAATGGTGCTGTTGAAATGTTCTGCAGAAGTGCTTTTATTTTATTTTATTAAATAAATAAATAAATAAATAAATAAAATTTATTTTATTTATCTCAGAGTGGGACCCAGAGGGCTCACAAAAAAAACCCAGTTAAAAACCTAAGAATGCAATTAAAAAATAGAAAAGTTTCTCATTTAAAACAGTGTAAAATTACTTTTTCAAAAGATACAAATGTTTTTAAATAAATAAATAAACCTCAATAAGAAGCCTCCTTTGTTCTAGGCAACTAGTTGTCCTTTGTATGGACAGAATGCTGGACTAGAGTTAGGGATGCCAGAGTGAAAACTGAAGACCACTTTGTTAACTGCCCTCAACTTGCCCGAATTCATGGCGGCCCTGTGGATGAAGTATCTCCAAGCCTCCCTGTCCTCCACTGTAGATTCAGGCCTGTGGTCTCCCTTGTTGACTCTATCCATCTGCCATGTAGTCTTCCTCTCTTTCTGCCACTTTCTGTCTTCCCCAGCATTATTATCTTTTCTAATGAGTCTTGCCTTCTCATAATGTGACCAAAATAAGACAGCCTCAGATTGGCTTCCAGGGAGAGTTCAGGCTTGATCTGGTCAAGGACTGATTTGTTTGCTTTGAGTTGATTTTCTTTTTATTCACTTTCTTCACTGTCCAGCTCTCACGTTCATATATGGTAATGGGGAATATAGTGGCTTGGACAATTCTAACTTTAGTATTCAGTTGTGTATCTTAACTCTAAGGATGTCGTCTAGTTTTTTCATGTATTATTTCTTGACTGCAGTCTCCATTCTGACCAATGTTTGATCCAAGATACAGGAAATCTTTATTTTGATTTCCGCATTATCTGGGTTGAATTTATGGTAATTATTTTTGTTTTCTTTATGTTTAGCAATAACCATGCCTTTGCACTTTCTTCTTTCCTTTATTGCTTGAAGTGTTTCCTCTCTTCTTTCCTTTATTGCTTGAAGTGTTTACTCTGCTAACCTTTGTTTCTTCTCTTTCTTTTTGGCCACTGTTAGTGTCTAACCCACTCCAGTATCTTTAATGCTCCTGAAAGCCAGCATGGTGTAGTGGTTTCAATGTTGGGCTATGGTGGTGAAGAACAGGGTTTGAACCCCACTTGGCTATGAAATCTGTGGAGCAACCCTTGGCAAGTCACACTCTCAGCTTCAGAGGATGGCAATGGCAAACCCACTCTGAAGAAACTTGCCAAGAAAACCCCACAACAGGTTCACCTTAGGGTCAGCATAAGTTGGAAATGACTTGAAGGCATACAACAACAACATACCTAAAAGGCATCAGATCCTGTCTGATCACAGAAGCTAAGCAGGGTCAGCCCTGGTTAGTGCTTGGAAGGAAGGTGGCCAATCAATGTCAGGTGCTGCAAACTATATTTCAGAAGCAGGAGCTGAAAAACACACCTCTGAGTATTCCTTGCCTAAGAAGAGCCTATGAAATTCATAGGGTTGCCATAAATCAGCAGGGAAGAGAAGAGGGGAATTTCAGCAAGGGTTGTTTGTTGCCTGGTTGCATGCTGGAAATCCCTCTTCTACACAACCTACAGGAGCTATCTCCAGTTTTCACTCTGACATCCCTAGACAAGAAAGTCTTCATTTTGATCCAACATGGCATTCCTGTTCTTAATTGCAAGGGTGGTCAAGTTATGAGGCAGAAAGTCCCACAAACAGAAAATCCCCCCTTCTGGATAGTACAGAAACGCAATAATGCATTCAATAAAGAGTGCCACCCTGCATTTTTTGAGACATCATCTGTTTGTTGGCATGAGCACCTCTCTTTGCTTAATACCAAGGCTGGCCCTGTCAGGTTTAAGTGGAGATCAGTCTGTCTCTGTATAAGAAAAAAATACTCAGTGTTAGAGCTGAGATTAGGACAATATGGAGTAATAATACTAGGATAGTAAATGAGCATATGCATGAGCACTTCCATCTCCACAAACTCTTAGCAGAATTATCACATTCAGACTTTGAGCATATAGAAAACATGGTTCCCGGTTCACAGCACTCTACCCAATGTTGTATATTTGGATTTCAGATTTCCAGGCAAGAAGGTGGCTTCAATGAAAGCTTTAGCAACATGTAAACCAACAACTTGTTAGTTAACTCGGGAGAAAGTGTCTTGCTCTTCACACCCACATGTGTTTCTGGTGGCTGGGGACAGCTTGTATTTGCATTGTTCTGGATTTTGCTAAGCCCAGGGAGGAAGTAATTTCTGTCTCTCTTGGGTTTCTGCATACCCAATTCAGGCACAGACAGATCCAGCTGGGTCTCTGTGTTCCATGAAGCCAGTTTTACAATCCAGCCCTGTGCATGTTGAAAATAAGTCCCACTGAGTTTAGTAGTGTGAATTCTCAAAATACCTTACTTTGCCTTTGTTTCTCACCTCAGCTCTGAAGATCTTTACAGAGCACAAAATGCAGCTTCCAACAGCTCTTTGTTCATTCCTTTTTAAATAATAATAATAATAATAATAATAATAATAATAATATGGAGCCCTACTTATAAAGGAAATATCAGTCTCCATGCTGAGAAAACAAATAAGGCTTTATCGATTATTGTTTAACATTTTGGGGCCAGATTGCCAAATACTAATGTTTAGAGTGAAGAGGCAAATTTGTCAAAATATGTTGCAAAAAAGCTCACATCCCATGATTCCATTCCAAGTTCATGTATAAAATCCAGTTTCTTTATTGTGAAATAAAACAGAGCTCCCTGGTGTCTTTTGAACAATTCCACCATTTTAACATAGGATAATCTTCATTCACTTTGACTGAAACAATCATTACAGGGATGGCCTAATATAAAGAAACTAATGGAGCTGAAATAATTTAAAATATCCTCCTATATATATCCATCTCCTAAATTTTTACCACACTGTTATGCAGCCCTTCCTCTAAGGAGTTCAGGACTGTATATAAGCTTTCCCCTTTTTCATATTATCCCTGCAACTATTCTGTCAGGTAGGTTAGGCTAAGATATGTTGGTTAACCTTAGGTCATTCAGAGAGATTCATGGCTTAAGGGCAATTGAATCCCAGGTCTCCCTGGTCTTCACCTGACACTATTCCAATTCACACAACATGTTTACATGTGAGGATGAGCCTGTGCATGAACAGTGATTGTGCAGGCATACAAACTGTCTAGAAGCCTACACATGAACAATACAAGATTGTGTTAACATAGTGGCCAACCTCAGTTGTCTATGACTACAGTATCAGCTTCAGTGAGTCCAGAGTCAATTTTGACCACTTCTTTCTATCATGGGCTACCAAAACCCCACAGTGATGGGTCTAGTTTGTTTTATTCCTCCAAAGTTAGAAGCAACTGGCAATTCACATCAAGTCTGGGGTAGAGCTCAGAAGCAGAAGCCTTTCTGGACCTGTACTTGAGAGGTGAAGTGTCACTCCTGGAAACTTTCAAGAGTTCAAACTCTCATTGTTTCAAACAAAAACAAAAATAATTCTAGCAGTGTGGAGGATCAATGGAGTTTAGGGCCACAAAATAAAGAAAGCGGGGCTCTATTCCAGCTGTGAGTTAGGTGCCACATGCCTCTGGTCTGTGGAAAACCCACAAGTGGGGCATGAGTGCAACAGTCCCCTCTGACTCATATTATAAGCAACTGATACAAAGCATATTGCCTTTTGTGCAAGTGGGAAGTATCTAGAATTGATAATTCCATTGAATTTTCCCAGTCTTGTTGTAAATATGTCCAGTGTCTTGGCACAGCCAGTTTTACAATTCTTTTAACTACCTGCTGTGTGAAGAAATAAATTCTTTTCTCTTTCCTCCCCCTGCCCGGCACTCTTCAACTTTAGTGGGTGGCATGGCTTCTGATTTTATGAGTGACTGACAAACACTTTTCCCTATGTACTTCCTGTGCACCACATATAATTAAATGCACCGGTATCATGTCTTCCTTCACAGATTTTTTTTTAGCCCCAAGCATTGTAATTTTTCTTCATAGGGGAGTTATTCCAGACTAATTTTGGTTGTCTTGTTTTGCACCTTTTCCCAGCTTACAACACCACCATCTGAATGATTTTATATCATCATGATATGAGAACTTCTTCTCAGAGATAACATGTAAAAGGAATTGTTCCCAACAATATATTAAACTGCTTCTCAGCGTTTCCCCCTCTACTTGTCTTTTATAATACAACACTGGTATTTACACATCTCTTACTCTAATACCAAATCTGTTTGAAGTCAATAACACTGAGCCTGATTAATCCATCTCTTTCCCCATCCCTTTACTTCGCCATCTTTTATCTCAACTTTTAGATTCTAAAAATATTTGTCCTGTACTACAGAGGGGATATCCTGAGAAGAAACTTCTTGCAAGAACGTTCTGAATGATTCTAAACTCATCTGCAGCTTCACCTCTTCAGATCTTCTATCTAAATTTAATATAAGTGTAGTATTTCCATGTTGATTAGAATAATCCAGATGTTTACCTACCATTGTGTCGTATTGTGTGGTATTGCACAATCCACAAAAATCATGGTTTAAGCAAAAAAAAACCAAACTATATCAAATTCTATCAGAATAGTTATTTTTGTTATGCCTTTTTGGCTCAAGTATTTGGAAGTCTCTGATCATTCAAAAAGCAACTGCAGTAGCCTACCTATTCTAGTTTAGCTGTTGTAGAATGTAGAAGTTGGGAATTATGATTTTAATTGACAAGGGCAAAGTAACTACAGCAATTTTGAAGTGAATATTAATTAATGTTTATTTTATTTTATTTCTTTTGAACAATCACAAGCTAATACATATATGCTGAAAAGATAAAAGGGAGCTCCACAGTTACCAATAATCAAGCAAAAATGAAAGGGGGGGGGACTCTCTGATTTTTTGTGGTAATATATTTCTTAGACCTCAATTACTCCTACACTTACTTATGAACCTCACCAAAAGATGTGCTAATTATGCCCAAATAATCGTGCAACATTAGGCTGTAAGCTTCTTCTTACAAGTAGATAGATAACTATGGATATTATGTACTGGTTTAAGAGGTAAAGAATTCAATACATACCAAATCTAATTGAAATCCTACATTCTTTGGATTATATCAGAAGATTTTTATCAACAGAACAGAAAGTGACTCTATTTGTCCTACCCTTTTATCTTTTCTGGTGAGGTGCAGGAGCTTCTAAAACACCAGATATCTTATGGTGGGGTAGGGGATTCTCTAGAGACCAATGGAGAGTTATGGGGAAATTCCCATTAAATGAACGGAACATTAATAGAATGTTAGCTATTACCCAGTATTATGCATATTATTAATCATGAAGTCATACTTTACACACACACACACACACACACACACACTTGATCTGGCATAACGAATAAAAAGCAAAATAGAAATAAAGACATTTAGCAAAACAAAGCAGCTTATTTATATACCGCTTCATATCACGCTATGGGATGTCTAAGCGGTTTACAACTGTGAGCTGATTGCCCCCCAACAAGCTGGGTACTCATTTTAGCGACCTCGGAAGGATGCAGGCCTGAGTCGAGCCTCAGCCCTGGCTGGTATTGAACTCGCAACCTTGTGGTCTATGAGTGAGTGGCTGCAGTACAGGCATTTAACCACTGCGCCACCACTGTGCCTATTATTTAAAGGCAATATGCTTAACAATATGTACTAAACTCTACTTCCAACTACCAATTTGCTGAAGATCAAATTATGTGTGTATAATATGTCACCCAGAAAACGTGGTCTATATGTTGTTATGAAAGGACTCAATATGATTTGGATTATCTGATAAATTACTCAGTCCTGGAACCTTCATTATGTCAACCAGTAGGATTAACAATATTTTTAATGGAGATTTCGACACTGAGAATTTATCATCAGGGGTTCAAAACGTGCTGCAGAACTAATCCAGTTTGAGACTGCTTTAATGGTCCTGGCTAATGCTAGAGAATTCTGGAAACTGAAGCTTTGTGAGACATTTACTCTTCTCTGTCAGAAAGATTTGGTACCACAATAAACTACAGTTCCCAGGATTCCCTAGCACTGAGTCAGGGCAGTTAAAGTGGTCTCAAATTGGATTATTTCTGCAGTGTGTCTTGAACCAGAGTTGAATAGCAACTTCCCACTGTGAAAGAATATTCAGTACCAATAAAATTATAATACATATGTAAATTGTTTATAGATACTGATTTTGATGAAATATTTAAGATCTCCCAAACATTAAACTATTTATTTCAAAATATCAACTAATATGAAATAATGAAATATTCTTAACCAGTTAATTGATTATGAGCAACAATTTCTCAACAACAACAGCTATCCAATGTTAATGTTTTCATTTGATGTTAATAGAGCTGAACTCCTTAAGAGTGGATTATATCAGGATTTTATTTTATTTTTTTAAAGTTCAGGAAACATCAACAAGGGATAGTATACACTGCTGGGGTTAGCCTTTCCTTTTCCTTTTCTTTTTTCTTTTACAAACTTTAAAAACTGCAAACTTGAGATCCAGCCTGGGCATGGTACAAAAGACATACATACATTTAAAATTAAATTATAAGAATGAACATTTGTTCTGAGAACAAGAAATGGAAATAATTTACATAACTTTTGCCACTGTTGGACTATGACTCTGGAGACCAGGGTTCAATTCCCAGCTTGGCCATAAAACCCACTGGGCACATCATATGCTCTTAGACTTAGGGGAATGCAATGGCAAACCTGCTCTGAACAAATCTTGTCAAGAAAACCCCATCATAGAGTTGCCTCAGGGTTGCCATTAGTCAGAAATGATTTGAAGGCACATAACAACAACCACCACAACAACCACACACACATTATTTCTGATTAACCCAAGCTTCCTCCAGTTCAGCTATAAATGTTTTGAGTAAGAAGCTGAGAGAATCATTTTGATCCTGCTGTTGTTAAATAATTCAGACAGAAATCCTTATTGATCCATTGTTCCATAAAGATACACCAATAGGTTCAGGTAAATCTTTTCCATTTTCTTGCTAGTCTGCAGACTTTTGTCCAACTGCTTTTTGTTCATTTTTAAAATTGAAGTGAAAAATATATATTATTCCATAATTATTTTTAATACACAAAGTTTCATATTATGCTTGTGATAATTCTATAGTGAAAGATGTAGAGTGAAGGCCAGCCTTCATATAATACTGAATGTGTCTTTGGATAACATGCTAAGGATTTTAAAAGTGCAAAGAAAGTCAGGTGTGGTGATAATTATTTGGACTGCAGCAAGAATGAAGGAGAAATTAAATCTTTTCTCCCCTGCTGCAATCTTGACAAAAACTGCAATTCGGCAGGTGCTCTTTGCATTGGGAAGAAAACTTTTTTTGCCTCCAAAGGGGAAAATGAAAAAAATTAATCCTTGCCTACTATGCTAATTAGCTCCCCCCCAGCCATCCACAACATGTGTTTGTATTTTTTACACTGGCACATCAAATTCAAAAATATACTTATACCATTTGCCTAAGGTAAACAATGCTGGACTCAATAGATTTTATCTTTAGTAAACATTTAAAGACATAGCTATGTTAGCCTGAAAAATCAATATGCAAAGGGATCTTGCAATAACTTCTTGTGACTATCTGAAAGAGAGAAGTCATTAGCATGAGCTTTTGAGCCTACTTCCTTAGATGCATGTTACAAGATCACTTGAGTAAATATGTTAATATGGACCTGTTAATGCCATATGTATAGTGAATAACAAATAGCTTAATATGCCAAAGTAAGATTTAAAGGGGGTTCACTACACCACACTGATTCTCTTCTTCTATGATCCAAAGATTTTGGTCAGGAAAAAGAAAGTAAACTTGTAGTTATGCTGTGTTTCACTTGTACAGTAGTTATGCTGTGTATAAAAGAGTCATCTGAAGACTTATAATGCAAGAAATACATTTTAAAACAAGGAAGAACAAGCACAGAGGAAGTGCAATCTGTGAAGGCAGTAGAGCACTACATACTATTGTTGAGAAGAAGGGAGAGGGACACAATTTTTTAAGAGATGAAAACTATCTGCCACACATGATCACTTTTGAAGAACCGAGCATTAATTTCTTAGGGTTTCTTTTTAAATATGAACACAGTGGGCCCTTTCAATATGAGAGGAAACTGTTCCAGATCCCCTCCCCACATGACAAATATCGCAGGACCTCAAGTCCCATTGAGTCCTATGGCCACGTGTTCCTGCGCATGCCATGGGTGCGTGTACCATTTTAAAGCCCCGGGCTTGCTGTCCGTGGAAGCTTAAGTCTGCATATGGCAAGCCTGTGTAAGAAGCGGGCATGCTGTAATATGATCATTTACTGTTTAGAAATTAACACACATTTCTTTTCATTTCTAAATATTCATTTTAAACACGTCAGAAAGAAAAAAGAATAACAATTTCTTAATGGTGTTGGATCCACACTTAGACTTGGAGTAGTAGACCCATTAAAATAAAAAAAATTGTTGTTACTAAATATAGGCATAGTTTTCAGTGCTTTTATTCAGATCAAACATTAGCATTTAATATCCTTATAAGATTAGGTAACTTTCTATCAATGATAAAAAAAATAATAGTGGGTGAAAGTTTTGTGTTCAGTTTGAATTTTATACATTAATTTGATAATTTGTGAAGACCATTTTCATAGGACAAACAGTACATTTCATCTGAAACCATTCCATTCACTTACAAAACAATTTCCCACCATAAACAAATGTTATTTTTATGTAAATATTTTACTGGTGTCAAATTCTGAACACCCTGCAATAATATATGTCTAGTTAGACTTGCATGTATACCAGTGTGGCAGAATCTGCACTGTCCAGGGATGAATATTATGCCATATGGCTGCCACTCTCACTTTGTGGTGGTTCCTATGTGTCCCGCTTGTCTCTTCTATTAGTATTTATATGAACATTTCCTGTTACTAAATGGCTACTGATTATGCTGAATCTCTTATATGACAACACATCATATGTCTCTTTCTGGAGATTTGCATATTTGTTTTATTAACATCAAACCTAGAACTTGGGAAAGTACTGCTTTGGACAACAATTCCTAGAATCACAAGCCAGCATGGCCATTGGGAGTTGTAATCCAAAAAAAAAAAAGTAGCATTTCCAAATTCTCACCTGTCCAGGAGAGCTTACAGTAACATATGGTTCATTTTATTTTAGAATAAATTCAAAGAAGAACTAGAACTAACCCTAATATCTTCTCTCATTATTTTTCTTCAACACTAACCTGCTCAAATTTGCTCATCTATGTTTCTTCATGCATATCTGTACATCTTTCCTAACCTCACAGCACTTATTTTTACCTTGAGGATGAGTTTCCTTATTTTAAGACCTATTTTGCAATTTTCTCTTCCATGATGCTCCCAGAAGGCTTTCCTATCCAGAAGACTGATCGGGTACCCATCCACTTAAATGTAGCAACTTGCCAGCATCAAGTACCCCTAAATCATTCAATGGACCAAAAACATGATTCTTAAATCAGTAAAATGTCCTCTGTAGTAGAGTCCTCATCCACAAAATTAATCTGAAATAGGTAAAGAACTTGGAGACGATCAGCTCATTTCTTAAATTATCTCTAGTAGCCAGGCAACTTTTACATTTCTCTGCTGTAGTTGCCTGTAGGACTCTCCCACATATAACTATTAAGTGACAGATGTGTGTGCCAATTAGAACTGGGTCGGAAAGGGGAAGGTGTTCACCTATTTCATCTCCTTGTCCTTCAAATTGCAGTTACATGACAGTCTCCAAAGTAACAGCTCCTTCTACAAAGTGGATGTGAAACAGAGTTCAGGGATGATGATGCATTCAGAGCTGTTGCTATTAGCAGCATTAAAAATACAAGCTCCTTTGTCAGTATATTCAATTTGTTTTTTCAGCAAAGCACATTCCAGACCTCTTTAAAGCGCTGTCCCATACATTATATTGGTATGGATTTCCTAACAGATTTCTATATCCAGAGTTAACAGGAGTATATAATACTTAGCTAGCATCTTAGACATGGCCAGAAGAAGAAGAAGAAGCTGATTGATCATTATAATCAGGTAATGAATCTCTTTGGAAGATAAGATGGCCTCAGATAGCTGAACGATTCATCCTCGCCCTCCTTTCCATTGAACCAAAGGGTGAGAGTAATGTAGGTCAGTGCCTTAAATGAAAAGAGACATACAAAAATGGGGGGGGGGGGTAGTCTGTACTGGCCAAATAAAATAGCTTCTAACCATATTTTTTGTGGGTTTTTTGGTCTGTGTGGCCATGTTCTAGAAGAGTTTCTTTCTGATGTTTCACCAGCATCTGTGGCCGGCATCTTCAGAGAATACTGGAATGGAAGAGAATGGGTCTATATATACTGTGAGACCCTGGGTAGGGAGGAGTGATTCCCAGTAAACTGTGTATTATTCTGTGTTGAATAGGTATTGTTCTGTTGTTAATGGTATGACTTCAGGGTGGGAGGATATGCAATCAAGGATATTGTCTGCTATTCCCATGTAAACTGTATATTGTTCTGTGTTGAATAGGTATTGTTCTGTTGTTAATGGCATGGCTTCAGGGGTGAGAGGATATGCAATCAAGGACATTGTCTGCTATTGTCTGCTGGGAAAGCCCCTGACCCTGGTTGGTTCCCCATTTGCATTTGCTAGTGCTGATTTTCTTATTTTGTAGGACTGGTAGCCACATCTTGTTTACTTTAAGGGTTTCTTCTTTCCTGTTGAAGTTATCCAAGTGTTTGTGAATTTCAATGGCTTCCCTGTGCATTCTGACCTGATAGTTGTTGGCATGGTCCAGGATTTCAGTGTTTTCAAACAGCATTTTATGCCCAGGATGGTTTATAATGTGTTCTGCTATTGTTGATTTTTCTGGCTGGCCCAGTCTGCAGTGTCTTTCATGTTCCTTGACTCATGTTTGGACACTGCGTTTGGTGGTCCCTATGTAGACTTGTCTGCAGCTGAATGGTATGCAGCAAACTCCTGTGGCTGTGAGAGGGTCTCTCCTGTCCTTCGCTGAGCGCAGCATTTGTTGGATTTTCTTGGTTGGTTTGTAAACCATTTGGAGGTTGTGTTTCCTCACCACTTTCCCTATTCTGTCTGTGACTCCTTTGATATATGGTAAAAATACCTTCCCTTTGGGTGGTTGCTCATCTTCACTCCTCTTGGTTTTCCTGGGTCTGGCAGCCCTTCTGATGTCTGAGCTGGAGTAACCATTTGCCTGCAGGGCCCGGTCTAGGTGCTTCAATTCCTCTTCCAAAAAGTGGGGTCCACAGATGCATTTTACCCTGTCTACCAGTGTTTTTATTGTGCTTCTTTTTTGTCCTGGGTGATGGTTGGAATTCTTGTGCAGGTATCTGTCTGTATGTGTAGGTTTTCTGTATACTGTGTGACCCAGACGTTGGTTTGGTTTGCAGATGACTAGGACATCCGGGAATGGCAGTGTTCCTTCCTTCTAACCACTTTGCAGATGAGGTGTTTAGATGATGCATAAGATGAAACTGAGTGGAAAGCAAAAAGAAGTCACACTCTGGGGGTAAAAACTGCAGCAAGAAGAAGCTAGGATACTACAACTTGAGGCAGAAAATGTGCTTCATCACACCAGCATATAACCAGCCTGGCACCAGTGCAGGAATGCAGCAAAACAAAAGACCCGATTGCCAATAATGCAATGGATGTAATTACAACATACACAAACCAGACCAGGGGTAGGCAACCTTTTTGAGCCGGGGGCAGGGTTGCTGCCCCTCAGACAATCGGGGGGCCGAAGCACCAAAAATAAATAAATAGATAGATAGATAGATAGATAGATAGATAAATGATAGATAAAAATTAAAATATTTTTTTAAAAAAACTAAAAAAAATATGCATGCACACTCTCTCGGCCCCAGAAAAGCCATGGCAAAACCCCTGTGGAGATTTTGCCAAGAAAACCTCAAGAACAAGTAATAACAACAATAATCAATATCATCATGGTGGGCAGCGGCGATGGTGGCAGGACAGGCCTAGGGCCAGTCCAAAGGCCTTGGGGGGGTGCATCTGGCCCCCGGGCCTTAGATTGCCTACCCCTGAACCAGACAGCCCAATAAGGGGCATGGGATGAAGGGGGAATTTATAGGGGACTCCATGATTGTACTTTGCCAATGTGTTACTGGGCACACTGTGCATTGTATGTGCAACTGTGTGGCTGATCATATGGGCAGGTGTCCAGTGGAATGGCATCTGGGTGGGAAGGGGGAGGTAATTTGGTCACAGGTAGTATATTTGTGCAATGGTGTGCATGTATGCTGGACAGTTTGCAAAAATAAGTGTGCAGTGTGGTTTGACAGCCCATGGGTGTTTGGCCCACCTTGGAAGTGGGCCATGTTAATAGCGAGGTTTTGATCCACTTTCAGAAAATCAGGATTGAGATGCTTTTTCCTGCCCATCTGGTCTGGCCCTATGAGGCACAAAGATCTGGATTTAATTTTAGTACATATCTTAAGGTTCCAGCTGTTTCCTTAAATATTTGATATAAGATATTACATTTTGGCTCTCCTATGCTGCCCCTTCATTCCCTACATATCTGTAAATACATGCAAATACAACAGGATACAAATAAGACTTCAGTGATGTCCTTCCAAAGAGAACCAAGTCTAGGTAAGTATTGAGGAGCTCCTGACCATTTGGAGAACCAGGTCAGGCATAAAAATATAGCATCATATTGCAATTTTTTTTTACATGACAAAAATGAAGGCCTTGAATATCCACATGTAGTGAATCTGATTACAAATACACAGACTGTGTTACTACCCAACTTCTGTTTGTTAATGGCCACTATATTTGCATTGCAGTTCTCGCTGACTCCAATTTGTACAATCCACACCACCCCAACACATCTATAATAATCTGTCACCTGAGCTAACAGTCCATGAAGCTGATAAAATGAGCTACAATCTCTGAAAATGTCTGCCAAGAGAAATATATTAATTTGTAAGTTGGCTGTGGTGAGTCACTAGGCAGAGTGGATATCCCCAACAGCCAATCCTGGTTCAGGCTGGCTATAAAGGAAGGGCTGCTGCAGGAGGAGTGACTATAAAAGAGGAGGATCCATTCAGAGAGGGAATGTTTAGCCTCAAACAGACAGTCCAAAAGGGCCACCATTAGGCCACATTGGGGATGGAGTGTGCATATGACACAAGCCCTGAATGCAGCCAGAAGCTACCCTGGGCACGGCTCTTTTCCAAAGAGCCAGCACAAAACCAGCGGGCCAGTTGGGGATTGTGGTGGTGGCCTGAATCAGAGCTGGGTGTATGCAGCTGTCACAGCCCCAACATGAACAGGCCCCATGTGGTCTTCAGGTGGCCCTTTTGAGCCATATGTTTTGCCCCTGTGTCAGTTTAAGAGTCAGTTCAGAGCAGTTCAGGGATGTTCTGTACTGAGAGTTGTCAGTTAGGATTGGGGCCAGTGTACCTTAGCAGAATTCAAAGTTCTTTTAAAGGGGAAGCAGTTAGAGGTATAAGAGAAAGGAAGCAAGAAACAGTTTAGGCTTGAAAGAGTTCAGTGAGGGAACAGAATGGGAAATAACTTGTAACTATTAAAGTACAGTAACTACTGTAACCATACGAGCTGTGAAACAATGTTGAAGAAGATACAGTCTTAACACATGCTTGTTGATAAATATTTGCTACCAGAAGAGTATTGGCCTGAGTGAATTTATAACAATAACTTCACAGATAACACACTATCAAAGATAAAACACTGATAGGAGAAGGACACTGGGGACCACAACCCTAATTCATTTAAAGTAAAATAAATTGAGGGTATAAGTGGAGCAAGTATCAAGGACCAAGGGGTCTTCAGATGTTTATGAGGTAAAAAGATAGCCTCAAAGACTGCCTTGGTCACAGTAAAAGATCACTATTTGTTGTTTTCTCTGTAGTGGATTAATAGAGCTATGTCCCTTAAAACCTTTCAAAAGAACTATAGTTAACATAGCTACTATAAAGTTCAGCATTAGGGTTTAATCGAGGGGAAGCCCCTGCCTCCCTTAACTTGTCCAACCTCCCCCCTTGTCAAAATATTTTCCAATTTAAAAAGGATAATTGCATATCCAGAGGTCTCCAGGAGACATGATTATCCATGTATTCAGTGTTCCTCCCCTTGCAACCAAAAAAAAAGATAGTCACTCTTTGTGTTTGATTGTTCCAATCTTGCCTTCTGTGTAGGAAGTAGTGGGCAAGCCTTCTGCTTGAGAACACAGTGAGAACCTAGTGGTCAGTCAGTCAATTATAACAGAAAATGTTGGGTGAAGTGCAAAAATTATCTGATGTAATGTAAAACAGCTCTTTAACGATTCCCATCACTCCTTTACTTTTCTTATCTAACAATGTATGTCTGTATACTCAAAATAATACTTAAACTTTCAGATTAGATATAATCTGGTCTACAAAAGATTAAGTGACCATAATCTGTTAGACAAGAAGTTATCAAAAGCTGCCTTCCTGGAATTTAGTGCAAGGAAGAGATTCAGCAGAACTATTTGGCTTCAAACAATGCTGCCCATTGAATATCTGTGTGGAGTCAATCTAGAGGCACTTGTCCTTCTGTGACATCATTAAATACTGTTCCACTACAGCACAGTGCAGCTGACCAGAGTCAACAGTATGTGAACCATGATCAAGGAAATCCATGTCACTTACTTGGAGGTCAGGAATGCTGTAAGGATAAGGGATGGAGAGCATGTGCCCAGAAGAGAAGTCAAAGGTGGAGAACCAGGTAGTAATTGAATCTCAGAGTTCCATAGAGTTCAGCAGCAAACCCTCATAAATAATCCAGAGGTCATAAACAGCAGCTGAAGATTTCAAGCAAAGATATGCTAAGACTGATATTTACAACACTGATCAGAGCTGGCCTGTTTATAACACTGCTCTAGTTATAACGCTGAAGACTCCCAGCCCTACTCAGCTTCCCTGAATGTACTAGTTAAAAGCCATTCGTAGAAGGGCTCCCTCCAAGCAGTCTTTGATTACAGGTGCACACTGTGTTTGCATCCCTTCCAATATTTCACAGATGAAAACCAGGACACATAAGGCTAAGATTTTCCCCCTTTCCTCTCCACCTTCTGGTTAATTTAATGCAAACTACTTTTGCACTTTGAACTGAGGTTGTACCAGTGGAAGCCAATCGAGGACAGTGGGAAAGTGGGAGGATGAGAGAGAAACTGGGACATTTTATAAGCTGCTGAAAAAGCTAAACAAGACAGAAAGAAGCATTAATTGTGACTGTCCCTACCAAATCAGGACAGCTGGACAGTATGTATCTGAGGAAGAGAGTCTAGTGTAGTCCCTTTTTCCAAACTTCTTGGTTGCCTTCACCAGGTTCTCAATGCCTGTTTGGGTTCTGAGATGTCTTGCTCAACAAAAGAGAGGCCTGGCTGATCTTCACTGTTTGACTAGATGGCTTCTTTCATTCCTGCCTTTATTGTTGTCAAAGTAAGTCTTGCATCTCATCTGATTAAAAGTCTTTTTGGGTACAGAGTGCATGACAGTACTTCAAGAACTGTGACAGATACAAAATGATTGATGACAGGTTGTATGTTTAAATAGCATAGATAAAAGTAATTAAAACACTCAGAAAGGAGAAATATAGTAGTGATGGGTGACTTCAACTATCCTGATATTTGCTGGAATTCACACTCAGCAAAATCCCCAAGGTCTAGCAAACTTCTCACTTGCCTTGAAGACAATTTCATTGTCCAAAGGTGGAAGAGGCAACAAGGGAGTCAGCTATTTTGCATCTGATCCTAACTAACAGGGAAGACATAGTTAATGGGGTGCAAGTGTTTGGATCCTTAGGTGGGAGTGATCATGTTCTCTTGGAGTTTATTATACAGTGGAAAGGAGAAGCCAGGCATAGTCAGACACACATTCTAGACTTTAGGAAAGCTGATTTTAGTAAACTTAGAAAAATACAGGGGGTGATCCCATGGTCAGGAATACTAAAAGAGAAGGGAGTTCAAGATGGATGGGAGTTTCTCAAAAGGGAGATACTGAATGCACAATTTCAAACAGTTCCAATGAGGAAGAAAAATGGGAGATGTCTCAAGAAACCAGGATGGATGACTGAGGAACTTTCAACTGAACTAAGTTTTAAACGGAACCAAAGAGGAATTCAAACAAATAGCTAGCACGTGTAGGGGTAAAGTCAGAAAAGCTAAAGCACAGAATGAACTCAGACTTGCCAGAGAGGTTAAGAACAATAAAAAGGGCTTTTGGGGGTATGTTCACAGCAAAAGGAAGAAGAAGGATATGGTAGGGCCACTGTGTGGGGAAGGTGGCAAAAAGTTAACAGGGGACAGAGAAAAGGCAGTTACTCAACACCTTCTTTGCTTCAGTCTTCTCAGAAAAGGCAAAGGGTGATCAACCTGAGGATAATGGAGCAGAGGACAGAATAGGAGAATTTCAGCACAGAATAAGTAAAGAGATAGTACAGGAATACCTGTTTAATTTAAATGAATATAAGTCTCTAAGACCAGACAAATTACATCCAAGGGTATTAAAAGAACTGGCAAATGTAATATCGGAACCATTGGCAATGATCTTTGAGAACTCCTGGAAAACAGGAGAAGTCCCAGCAGACAGGAGGAGGGCAAACGTTGTCCCCATCTTCAAAAAGGGAAAAAAAAGGATCCCAACAATTATCATTCAGTTAGTCTGACATCAATACCAGGAAAGATTCTGGAGCAGATCATTAAACAGAGAACATATGGAAGGTAATTCCATAATCACAAAAAGTCAACATAGATTTCAGAGAAACAAATCATGCCAGGCAAATCTAATCTCTTTTTTTGATGAAATTACCAGCTTGGTAGATGAAGGGAATGCTGTGGATATAGTATATCTTGATTTCAGTAAGGCCTTTGACAGGGTTCCCCATGATATTCTTGCAAACAAGCTGGTAAAATGTGGGCTAGACAAAGTAACTGTTACATAGATTTGTAATTGGTTGATTGGCTGAACCTAAAGGGTGCTCAACAATGGCTCCTTTTCAACTTGGAAAGAAGTGACCAGTGGGGTGCCACAGGGCTCTGTCCTGGGCCCAGTGCTATTCAATATATTTATTAATTACTTGGATGACAGTATTGGGGGCATAGTTATCAAATTTGCAGATGACACCAAATTAGGAGGAGTAGCTAATACCCCAGAAGACAGGATCAAAATTCAAAATGACTTGAACAGACTAGAAAGCTGGGCCAAAGCTAACAAAATGAAATTCAACATGGAGAAATGTAAGCTACTGCACTTAGGGCGGAAAACGAAAAGCACAGATATATGATGGGGGACACCTGGCTGAATGAGACTACATGTTAAAGGGATCTAGGAGTCCAGGTAGACCACAAGTTGAACATGAGTCAACAGTGCAATGCAGCAGCTAAAAAGGCCAATGCAATTTTAGGCTGCATCAATAGAAATATAGTGTCTAGATCAAGAGAAGTAATCATGCCACTGTATTCTGCTTTGGTCAGGCCTCACCTGGAATACTGTGTCCAGTTCTGGGCACCACAATTCAAAAAGGATGTGGAGAAACTGGAGAGTGTCCAAAGGAGGGCAACTAAAATGGTGAAGGTTCTGGAAACCAATCCCTATGAGGAATGACTTAGGGGGTGGGGATGTTTAGCCTGCAGAAGAGAAGGTTAAGAGGTGATATGATAGCCATGTTTAAATATTTGAAGCGATGTCATATTGAGGAGGGAACAAGCTTGTTTTCTGCTGCTCCAGATACTAGGACCTGGAACAATGAATGCAAGCTCCAGGAAAAGAGATTCCACCTCAACATTAGGAGGAACTTCCTGACAGTAAGGGCTGTTCGACAGTGGAACACACTCCCTCGGAGTTTAGTGGAGTCTCCTCCCTTGGCGCTATTTAAGCAGAGGCTGGATGGTCATCTGTCAGGGATGCTTTGATTTGGAGTTCCAGCATGGCAGGGGGTTGGTCTGGATGGCCCTTGTGGTCTCTTCCAACTCTATGATTCTATGAATACATATAAGTGATCTGAATAGGGTGATATTCATACCTCAAGTTGCATCTACCACTCTTTCTACTCTTTTTCCTGCCTTCCCCAGAGCCTCTCAACTTCTCAGAATTAGCGGCGGAAGCAGTAAAGATAGCCAATGGAATAGGAGTATTCCACCTGCTCAGAAGAGCATCCCAGTCATACCAACAAATACTTTGAGCTTATATGATCCAGCAGCCTCTAATGCAGGTGTGGGGTACCTACATCCCACCAGATTCTGACAAACTACCATTCCCATCATGCCTCACCATGAGCTAGGCTGAAGGAAGTTTTAGCCAGGCTCGTGAGGGCTTGGTTGTAGATTCTCCCCTCATGGTAATGCTACATATAGTATCACCATAAGGAAAGGAGCTAGAACCAAGCCCTCACGAGCCTGGCTAAAACTTCCTTCAGCTTGGCTAGTGGTGAGGCATAATGGAAATGGTTGTGCACCAGAACCTGGAGGGCAGTAGATTCCCCAGACCCTGCTCTAATGGAATGTGACATTTTCACAAAAAAAGAGGAGAGGGAGGGAGGGACTCTCCTCAGTTATAAATGGATGTACCTGCCAACAAGGCATGCTGAGCAGTGGCATCACTTGAGAGTGCAGTGGTACAGACTGCACTAGGTGACACCCCAGAATAGGGGTGACATCTGGCCCAGCACACCCACCTCCCTGCCCAGCGCTGTTTTACTTGTGAGTAAAATAGTGCCAGGCTGGAAGGAAGAGGGCCTAGTGTACCCTACCTCCCTGCCTAGAGCCATTTTACTTATGAGCAAAACAATGCTAGGTAGGGAGGAAGAGGGCATGGCCTTTTGGACCCATCACCTGGAGCTCCCTGAAGCCCAGTCCCTGCCCCAGGTGACACTCTGGTCTTGTTGGACAGAATGTACCATTTTGACAACAAGTTGATAAAACACTACCTCCTTGGTCATCTTCTGCTGGCCTGTGTATGTCTGTGTTAGCAGAAATGCTGTGGAAAATGGATTATTTCCCATAGTTCTGGGTGTGTAGATTCTCTGAGGTTGCAAACAGCAAAGATTCACATCTTACATGGGAGATTAAGGTGATTTACAGCCACAGGATATCTTCTGGCAAGGTTCAAAGAGAAGACCATTAACACACCTCCCAATTTATCTATATCAAAGTAATCTTTATGGAAATCTGAGAACCCTTTGTACTACAGTAACAACCTTTGCTTTAACCTTAGATCAGGTCTATTTAAAGACTGAAAATCCCTTTGTTTAATGTGTTAGTTTGAAATTCAGGTGTCCCTCACATCACTCTGAATTTTGACTTAGATTTGACCCTCAACCACTTCCTCTATCCCGTTCTGCGTGGCTTGGGTCTATAAGACTTCAATTCATCATAGAGCAGCCTTATTCTGGTAATTATCACCCATTAGAAGGCCTCTTTTCTATATCTACAGTTAATTCCTTTATTCCTAAGTTCTTGTGCGTATGAGTGAGTGAAACATTGTCTTTAACATGTATGTGTGTGTGTGTGTATTTCCCCAATAAATTCAACAATTAGTTTGAAACGCTTTGTCTCTACCAGTCTTGTTCCTAGCTACCTTCATATAAATAGTGATAAAGACCCCATAGTTAATTAATTGAGCTAATTAGAATTCCCCAAAGTCATGTTCATTCGTAATATCTAGACGACCAAGTTGAACAAAGTTAGTTAAGTGAAAGAAGCTGGTAGTGAAATGAAGACTAGGCTGACCTCCTCTTGCTCTCCTTTCTCTGGCAAAAAAACTTTTCTTTTCAACCAGGCTTTTCATTTGTCACTGTTCCCAGGGAGTTTTCATATTCAGGTGTTTGCTTTTTGTATATTTTTAATAGTTTTATATTTTGAAATTAGTAAGTTTATAATGGCTTTATATTTTTATAACTTTATTAGAAAATAGAAAATAGTATAAATATATCCTAAACACAACATATAATCTACACTCCTGTATTCAAACAAAAAAAGGAAAGAAAAAACACAAGTAAAAAAAAATCATAATACAACACAAGAATATGTTAGGATATGGATGGGATATACAGTCAAAGGTGAAATGTAAAGATGTGTGTGTGTCTGTAATTTTCCACTTGAGAACAGCTTTTGGACAAAGCACAAAACAATATTTAGAGAAACAGAGTGAATCAACACCAGGTGGCTAAAACAGACGTCAACATGTACTTTCCAGAGGTAAAACTAATGGAACCAGACTTTGTTATGGATAACAAGATATATCAAATACATAAACATCGTTAGCTTGGGAAAGATAGTCACGTGGTGGATGATGAAAAGCAAGAGGCTGGGTTAATAGACATCATACAGACATTATCCAATTAAAATAAGGTTAACACCTAGAAGGTGGAGTATGGGAAGGGCCTAGAAAATCTTTTGTCTAAGAATTGTTTTATTGTTCAAGATGTGAGTGTGTGTGGCTGACAACAGTGATTTTAACTGCAACAAGTTGGATCCTAATGCTTTTGGGATTGTAAAAGATGTAATCTTTCATGGCTGAACTGGACAAGTTCATCACAATGGATTTTACTTAGTTATCTTATTTTTTACTTTTTATATACATTAATAAAGCTATGCTTTTGGACTTTACAATGTGTCTTCTTGACTGAGGAGGACAGGGTGCTGAAGAAGGGAAGCTGAGCCAGTTGTTGGTAGGAATTACAGAGTGGCTGTGGATCACAGCAGCCAGCTTGTCCTGCAGACTCTGCTGGGTGCCAAAGGGCATCACTACAACACTCATCATCCACACACCAACAAGGGTTATGGGCCCAGTTATGGCTAGTTTCCAGTTATGGCTGTGTCTGCCAGATGTGGCTAGTCTGGCTGAAGAGGCTTGTTTTGCCAGTCTGCGGCTAGTCTGCCAGCTAAGACTGTTTTTGCCTAAAAAGAGGCTTGTCTGCCAGATGTGGCTGGTCTGCCAGAGGACAAAGAGGCCAAATGTCCAGAAGGAAAAGCCCACAAGTCCAGATGACAAGTCTACAATGTGGCTAGAGGCAAGTTTGCCTATCCACGACTTCAGCTGTGCCAGGACAAGGGAACCATGCTTCAGCGGTTGCTGGGAAAAGCAGAGGTGGCTTCAAATCTTCTTCAGATGTAAGTAACAGTTAAAAGTTTACTGCTAAGCTGTTTTGCCTGATGGCAGAGTGCAGAACTCTTTAAAGACGGTTGTCTGAGGACTCCACTCTTTAAACAGTAAGATGCAGAGAAAATCAAAGCCTGAGAATGCTGAGAATACTGCGGGTTCAATACAGTGAAATGTTTATGTTTTTGTTCAAAGCTGCAAACGACTCTGTTAAGGGCCATTTTGTTTAAAATGGAAGCAGCTGGAACTTGAGTCACAGAATACATGTTGCAATGCATGCAGTTTTAAAATGCAGCAGGATTGCTGGACACAGGCGGTTGCCTAAGCCAAGAGAACTCATTCTGTTAACCCTCTCTGAGTTACAGTTAAGTTTTGGGAGAGGATGTTTCTTCAGCCAAAGGTTTTGGGAACTGAAGAAGAATTCATGATTTCTACACAGCTTTGTCATAAATGCTGTGGTCAAAGGACTTTACAGTTCTTGGAGGAAAATACAAAAATCCCTGGTGAGGGTGAAACAATGCTGTGTGGGGTGCAGCAGGTTTTGCTGGATGCCAAAAAGGTTCCAAAAGGATGGAACGTGATGAGCCAAGCGGTTTGCTTGAAGAAAAGCCAGAAGTGCTTAGCTTGGGGATACCTAAGCAAGCATCTGAGATTTCTGAGAAATGCCTGACACAGCACCTGAAGTCAGGAAATGTGTCTTGAAAAGGCAGCTGATGCACGGGAGAAAACCGATGTTTTTACTGCGGCAGAGCAGGAGTTTTGAAAATGGCAATGCAAGGAAGTTTGCAACAATCAACAGTCAACAACCCAGAGACTTTGGGGGAAACAAAGAAACTACAAGCTGTTTTACAGAGCTGTGACTGTGACTCACACAGGTGGTGAAAAACCTGAGGACAAAATAGAGTCTATATATTCTGGGACAACCAGACATAAATATTACAGTTTTGCTGAAAAGAAAAAAAAATCCTCCAATCTTAAAGATGTTTATCTAGCTGATGGAGGGGTAAGAGATGTTAAAAGAAATTGAGAAATGTCTACATGCCAAGTTTTAGTGAGAATACTTTGAAAATGTTTTATGTGTACTGTTTAGTTGGTGTGTCAGGGGATATACACTGTTTTGTGGGAGACAAATATAAAAATCACCCCGGATGGGGAGGTGTGGACAAAAGTTAAAAAAAGGGAAAATATATATTTTATACAAAGTGAAGACAAATGCTAAATGTGCAGGTGTAAAAAAATGAATCATTGCATTCTGGTTATGCACATCAATAATATAGAATCCTAGGGAACATAGGATTTGGTAGCTTGTTTAAGCTGGTGGGATATAGGTCCTAAATTTTTTAAAATGTCTCATTATACAAATGATTTGAGAGATGTTCGGTTTGCCACAGAGGAAAAAGTCAAGGTTTTTCCTGTTGCAAAACCAGAACAAGAGAATTGCTAAAAAATGACCTGTTGTGGTCCAAGCTGTTAAACAAAAGGGACAAATGTGTGTTACTGGGTGACAACAAATAATTTCTTGGTGATTGTGGATAGATTTTCCAGAAGTTTTCATATCCCAGAGTTTTGAAACAGAGATGTGATACATTTAAAAGTTTTTAACAATGGGTAAACATAAATGTGAAAAAAAACTTGATTACAAAGGGTCTTTGCTCACAGACCAGAAAAAAAGGAGAGTTCTTGTCTCACAGTTTAAAAACTGTCTGAGAGAAAAAAATCCAACATCATTTCATATGTTATGTGGGGATCCACTAAATCTAAAGTATCTGACAGGTTTTTTTAGACAATATGCAAATATATATGTGCCAGCATGTTTTTTTAAAAGAGAAAAGTTAAACCAAAGTGCTACAGATGATGTTTATAAGATATACCAAAAAACAAAACAACAAAAAAAAAAAACAGTTAAAGATTTCACCTTGGTGGTGGGAAAAGTTTTAATGTCCAAGTATAACAATTGTGAAAAAACATTCAAGTTTTGATTGGGAGTTCCTGCATGGCAGGGGGTTGGACTGGATGCCCTTGTGGTCTCTTCCAACTTTATGATTTTAAGTTGAAAAAAGATACATTCAAACAAAAGGTTTTTACTGAAAATAAGACAGTTTAAAGATCCATGTGTCAGGAAATGGAGGGGCACACACAACACACAAAGGACAAACAAACATTAATCCTCTGGAAGTGAGGAAAACACTTTAGTTCAGACAATGCAGACAAGATTATCAACAAATAGAATGACAATAAAACAAAGGACACACAAGTCCAGACACACAAAAGATGATTAAAAAGTGTAAAAACAACAAACCAATTTCATTATATAAGAAACAAGGGTTTATACAAAAGTGGCTGGTGAGCCGGAGAGTGTCAAAGAGTTTAAGAGATTTTAAAAGTTTCAAAAGGTTTTTCCTATTGAGGAAAGTAAAAATGATATACTGCAGTACAACAAGAAATTCCAGTTTTTAAAATTGACAGAGGTGTTTAAGTGTGGTTGATAGAGCTAAAAAAAATCACAAGGTGATTAGATATATAAAATAAAAGATGCCTGATGACAAATAGAGTTATAAAACTAGATTAATAACAAAAGGATTTGTTCAACAAAGGTTTGAAAACATTGATAAAACATTTAGTTTAAGGCTGAGAGCTTGTGACTAAAATAGACTTTAAACAAAAGGAGGGGCTAGTAAGTTCAACATTTTGGTTTTGAGATTGCTTGTTTAACTGCTGATATGTGTGTTAACACAAAAGGAGATGACAGTTTTTGGTTGTTTAGATTCAAGAGATTTAGGAAAAAAAGTTGTCTAGAGAGATTTGTTATCAAAAGTTTTGATTTTTGAGATCTTATTTTGAGGTTACTGGACTGCTGATGGAATATGTTTAATAAGTCAACATAAAAAGATTAAGAAAGTGTGGTTTGCAGAGTGCAAAAAATAGTGACAGGTTTAAAGTCAATAGGTTTTGTTTAAAGTAAAGTTACAGAGAGTTTTAAATATTCAGATACATGAAAAGCTTTGTGAAAGGTTTGATGTTTATAGTTGACAAACAATAGATTACAATTTTGTTTGTTATAGGTGTTTTAGAAAAAAATTGTTTTAAGGTAATAGATTAAACAGCAATAGAATATTTGATAAGTTTTTTTTAAGAAAAAGGGGCTTGTGATTTAGAATAATCATATTAAGGTTAAAATGTTTTATAGATAGCTCATTTGCTTTAGAGCAGGGGCAGGCAACCTTTTTGAGCTCGGGGCCGGGTTGCTGTCCCTCAGACAATTGGCGGGCCGAAGCAAAATAATAAAATAATAAAAATAATAAAAATAAAATAAAATAAAATTTAAAAATATGCATGCACACTCTCTCAGCCCCAGAAAAGCCACGATGGCAAAACCCCTGTGGAGATTTTGCCAAGAAAACCCCAAGAACAAGTAATAACAACAATAATCAATATCATCATGGCGGGGGGGCAGGACCGGCCTGGGGCCGGTTCAAAGGCCTCATGGGGCCGCATCCGGCCCCCGGGCCGCAGGTTGCCTACCCCTGCTTTAGAGTTATATGATAGAGAGTCAGGTTAAGGATTATTAATTAAAAATAGAGAAAACTCAATAGTTTGGTGGATTAAAAATAAGGATATATAGTTTTAAGTGTTGATAGAGCTTTAAGTGCTGATAAAACAAAATATATAACATTAGATGAGATAAAATAGATTAAACAATTGTTATAAGATTTACATTGTGAACTGTCAGTTGTGATATATAGAGATTTACAGACATACATTTTTATAACAACAACAAAAATAGTGATCTCACACATCTATACATTTCAGGAGGGGATTGTTAGGATATGGATGGGATATACAGTCAAAGGTGAAATGTAAAGATGTGTGTGTGTGTAATTTTCCACTTGAGAACAGCTTTTGGACAAAGCACAAAACAATATTTAGAGAAATAGAGTGAGTCAACACCAGGTGGCTAAAACAGACGTCAACATGTACTTTCCAGAGGTAAAACTAATGGAACCAGACTTTGTTATGGATAACAAGATATATCAAATACATAAACATCGTTAGCTTGGGAAAGATAGTCACGTGGTGGATGATGAAAAGCAAGAGGCTGGGTTAATAGACATCATACAGACATTATCCAATTAAAATAAGGTTAACACCTAGAAGGTGGAGTATGGGAAGGGCCTAGAAAATCTTTTGTCTAAGAATTGTTTTATTGTTCAAGATGTGAGCGTGTGTGGCTGACAACAGTGGTTTTAACTGCAACAAGTTGGATCCTAATGCTTTTGGGATTGTAAAAGATGTAATCTTTCATGGCTGAACTGGACAAGTTCATCACAATGGATTTTACTTAGTTATCTTATTTTTTACTTTTTATATACATTAATAAAGCTATGCTTTTGGACTTTACAATGTGTCTTCTTGACTGAGGAGGACAGGGTCCTGAAGAAGGGAAGCTGAGCCAGTTGTTGGTAGGAATTACAGCATGGCTGTGGATCACAGCAGCCAGCTTGTCCTGCAGACTCTGCTGGGTGCCAAAGGGCATCACTACAACACTCATCATCCACACACCAACAGAATAAATATAGACATTACAAACAAATACAAACATAATAGAATACTAATACAAAAAAGCAAACAACTTCCTGAATTTCATGCTGATCTAATCTAGTATTCCTTTAAATGACCTGACTGACCAAAATAACCCCAAACATATTCTCCCATCCCTCCCAAAAGCAATAGGATGAAAACTTTTTTAACCTCAACTTAATCATTTATCATAATATCCTTTTAAAAAGCTGTTAAGACAGATCTTTTCCAGCAGGCCTTTCCTGAATAGATAACTGGCCACCAAATAAGTTGAACCTCTTATTCCCTGATTTCTGCAACAGCCATTGTTGATTTGTTATTATTTTAAGGTATGCTTTAATCTGTATACTGTTTAATTGTATTTTAGGCGGGGGTTATTGGGATACGGGATTGTGTATTTTATCATGTAAGCTGCCCCGGTTGTGTTGCACAGGTTAATAATAATATCTTCTGAATTAAATCTTTATCTCAGTATATTTCATAGTGACGTCATATAATCTATCCTCTTCTTTCTTCTGTAGATAGTTTAACAATGGCTCCCAAGCAGCCTTTCCTTCATCCCAGGAATCTTCTCTCACCAAACAGGTAAATTAATCTAATTGGATATAATCAATTACTTTATTTAGCCATTCTGTCAGAGTATAGATGGGCTAAGCAGTCAAAGGTGAAATGTAGAGATGTGTGTGTCTGTAATTTTCCACTTGAGAACAGCTTCTTGGCAAGCACAAACAACTCAGTCCAGATGGCCAGAAAGACAAAACAATAGAGAAGCCTAGGTGGGAAATCATCCTTGTTTACATAAGAAAACAATAATAAAGGCTGGTATGGGAAAGTAGATCACATGGTGGAGGATGAACAACAAGAGGCTGGGTTAGCATACATCACATACAGATCATCCAATCAACCTGAAGGTTAACACCCAAAAAGGTGGAGAGGGGCTGGACTGAGTAACTCTGTGTTTAGCATTGTATTATTATTATTTGTTTCTTTGGATCACACTTCTTCTTCTCTTTACTTCTCGCAATGGATCTATAATATGTTTATATTGCTTTACAATGTAGCCTTATGATCTGGAAACATGAATCTGTAGTTTTGTTCTTGTTTAGCCACTTCAGCAAGATGTGATCCTATAGTGGACTGTATTTTACTTTGCATGTTGTTATTATTCTTTCAACAATAAAACTCAATGTTTAGAAGCTTGGATTTTTGCTCCCTGATTCTGCTGGATTTACAAGCACACTACTCCACCAAAACCGAACACATTTCGTCCCATTAAGGCATTCCTTCTTTTTCCAAAATCTCACAAATAAAATGTAGGCTGCAGTAGCACACAAAAGCATACCAAATTTAGATTCTAAAGAGTCATTTGTGACCAAAATTCAAATTGCAACTTAAAAGTTCCTTCATCAGCCCATGAATCAATATCCAATATTTTTTCATTACTTTACACTCCCACCATACATGTAAAAAAGAACCTTTAGCCTTTCCACACTTCCAGCATTTGTCATTAGCCATTTTATATATTTTTGCAATTTTAACGGGTGTCAAATGCCATCTATATATTATGTTATATGAATTCTCTCTGAGATTGTAACTCAGAGTATACTTTAGTCTTCTACTCCAAGTTTTCGCCCACTGTTCCAGTGGTATGTTCTGTTTCAAGTCTTATGACCATTTAACCATGATTTCTTTTCTGATCTCCTGCTCCATGTCCCATTTCAAAAATAAATCATAGAGTTTTGAAATTTTATGAATGTCATCAGATTTTCTGATCTGTATCCTCTATACCGATGATTCGCATATCAACCTTAAATCTTTCTCGAAGCTGTCTATAAATGAAGCTGTCTAAAAATGAACTATATAAGTCCTCTTCCTCAAGTTCTTGTTGGGTTTTAAAACTCAATTTATTAGTATTTACAACAATTGTTGTTAAATCTTGATATGCTGACCATTTATTATTATCAAATCTTATTTCTCTAAAGAAGGCTTCATTGGAGAAGGCCCACTTAGGTATTTTTTGACATATTCTTTTTTTATATCTAAGCCATACTCTAAATAAAGCTTTCCTTACAAAGTGATTCAAAAATTCTCTATTAGATTTTTGCTTATCACAAAAGAGATATGCATGCCATCCATAGCAATTTCCCACACCTTCCAAATCAAGTATATTTGATTTCTCAATGTGATCCATTCCCAAAGCCAATCTAAGCAGACTGCATCATAATAAAGCTTCAAATTGGGTAGACCCAGTCCTCCTCTACTAATTTTATCAAAGAATACTTTCATCTTCCCTTGAGGTTTTGTCCCACCCCAAAGGAATTTTGATAAATCTTTATGCCAAGATGTAAATAATGTAATATTTGTAATAATGGGGATGTTCTAGAATAAAAACATCAATTTATGTAACACATTCATCTTTACTGTAGAAATTCTTCTTATCCATGAGATCCGAAGCTTACTCCACCTTTCTAGGTTCCTTCTTTATTCCTATCCATGTTTAAAAATAATTGTTTTATCGACGTTTTTAGATGTTATAGTTATCCCCAGATATTTCACTGCTTTAACTACTTGCATATTTGATTTTTCCCCAAAAAAACCATTTTTCTGTTTTATCTAAATTCATCATTATAATTGATGACTTATCTTCATTTATGTGTAGACCCTAGACTATAGCATACTCCTTTAGTTTTTTAATACTTGCTCAATGTTATCTACCAGATTAGTGAGTGTTATCAAAAGATCATCCACAAATGCACAGATTTTATGCTCTCTTCCCTTAATTTTAACACCTGTTATCTCTCCATCCTCTCTATGCTAATCAGTAGAATTTCTAATGCCAAAATAAACAAAAGCAGAGAGAGCGGACATCCCTATGTAGTACCCTTATGTATATATAAGGCTTTCGACATCTCTCCATTAATCAAAACTTTTACCAATTGTTTTTGATAGATCACTTCTACCCATCTCTGGAAGCTTGTACCTACCTCAATTTTTTTAAACACCTCTAACAAAAAAGACCAGTTAACATTATTGAATGCTTTTTCAAAATCTACAAAAATCAAGGCTAATTTCCTGTCGATATGTTTTTCATGCAGTTCAACCAAACTTAAAACATGATGTAAATTATCTTTAATATGCCTATTAGGTAAAATGCCTCTCTGGACAATTCCTATCCAACTAGCCAACATTTTAAAAAACTTTCCACCAACATTGAAACAAAATTTTTATAATTGCTATTTGAAAGGAGATTGGTCTATATATTTTTTATTTCAATTTTATCTCTCTCTCCTTTCAACATCAAGGTGATATACGCTTCCAACCAAGTCCCTGGGATGTTTCCCTCCTGAATTTGGTTCATAGTATCTCTTAATGGATCTGCCAACCAATTCAAAAATGTCTTATCTTTGTTGAGAAACCATCTGGTCCAGCAGCCTTTCCAGATTTAATTTTCTTTATTGCTTCAACCACTTATTGCATCATTATTTTGCCATTAAGTATTTCTCTCTGTTCATCACTGAGTGGCTGAATCTTTACAGAGTCTAAATATTTTCAAATTTCATCAGCCTTAATCTTATCTCTCTTATATAAATTCCCAAAGCAATCTAAAGCATCTGTTTCAGTTCTTCTTGTTCTGTGCATATATTATCCCCTTGCCTCGATTGTGTGATTGCTTTCTTTTCTCTCTGCTTCCTTAATTTATAAGCCAGGAGTTTACCTGGCTCATTCCTATACTCAACACTTTTGCTGAGTAAATTTCATTTTTTGTTCATTTCCTCTGTTATAATTATTGAAATTGCTTCTGTATTTTCTTAACCTCTTCTAAAAGAAATCCCTTACATATATTTTTTTAAAAGCCCTAGGCAATTTACCTTGATTGTGCTTTATTCCTTTTTTAGTAAACCTATACAAGTGTGGTTCTATGACCCCACTGAAATCTCCCATCAAAATCAATGAGTCAAAACTTAAGCATTGCATTTTATTGAACAAATCTCTAAAAAAAATCCCTTTATTTTTGGTGGAAGCATATATTCTTAAAAGTAAGGTTTTCTTGCCCATTATATCAATCTGTACCCCAATAAAGTGACCTTTAGGGTCTAAGTATTTCTTTAGATTCATATTTGCTTTTAATATAGAGAACAACTTCCTTTTTCCCATTGGGTAGTAATGACATATATTCATATCCTAATTTGTTCTTAAGATATTCACTGTTCTCTCTTTTAATCTTAATTTCTTGCAGAGCCGGGAAGAGGACTGGGCAGAGGCTTCAAAGCCACCTTTCCATCCCCCGGCAGCACAGCAACAACACTGGCTGTGGAGCCAGGAAGAGGACTGGGTGGAGGCTCCAAAGCCACCATTCCATCCCTGGTGGCATAGCAACAACACCGGCTGCAGAGCTGGGAAGAAGACTGGGCAGAGGTTCCAGAGCCACCCTTCCATCCCCTAGCAGCACAGCAACAACACCGGCTGCAGGGCTGGGTAAAGGACTGGGCGGAGGCTCCAAAGCCGCCCTCACAACCCACGGTAGCACACCAGCAATAGAACAGTAGGGCCAGGATGGGGCTTGGGCGAAGGCTTTGAAGCCCGCCCTATTCTAACATTGTGCAGTATAGCAGCACTGGGTTCAGAACTAGCCCTAGGTAAAACTTTACAGCCCGATTTAACCCTATAACTGTTGCTGGCGGAGGAGAGCTGGCATGAAACACACCTTTTTTCCTGCGACACCATTCTCCTGCTGTGATTACTGCCAGGAGAATTCAAGGGAGAAAGCTCCCTAGTCTGCCTAATTCCACTGCCATCAGTTGCAATGTTGCTGGGGGCAGGAAGTCGGCTAGGACGACACCTAGTCTGCCCCAAATTCTATCACCATTTGAAGTGGTGATGCTAGGAGAACATTAGGCAGGAGGTTATTTAGTCACCCCAAATTCCATCACCTCCTGTAGCTGCTGGGATTGGTCTTGGAGCACAAATCAAGGTTGTGCGGGGGAAAGGAAGGTATGGTGGAAACAGAGTGAAGGGTTGTTAAAAAAGAAGGCGGGATCGATGTTTGAAAGCTATCCCGCCTTCTATTCACTCTGTTGCCTGGAATGGATTGGAGAGGTAACAGCCATTCCACAGAACCTTACTCTGCTCCTTTTCAATGCCAGGTTGGTTAAAAATAAAACTCACATCATCTATGACCTCCTTTTAGATGAGGAGGCTGACCTGGCTTGCTTCACAGAGACCTAGGTGGAAGAAGATAGTGCTATAACCTGGTCACAGGCCCTCCCTGTTGGGTACTCTGTTAGTGAGCAGGTAAGGGGAAGTGGGAGGGGGGCGGAGTGGCTCTGATTCACAAGAACAACCTTACCTTGACCAGGATACCTGTCCAGAACACAGCCCATTTCGAGTGTATGTACCCAAGCCTGAAGACCAAGGATAGTTTGGGGATTCTGCTAGTATGCCAACCACCCCGTTGTCTAGCAGACTCCCTAACTGAGCTGACACAGCTGGTCTCAGAGTTGCTGTTGGAATCACCCAGACTTTTGGTTCTAGGCGACTTCAACATCCCACTGAAGAACAGTTTGTTAAATCTAACAGGTACAACTCGGGTATTCATGGAATCCATGACAAACATGGGTCTATCCCAATCGGTCGTCGGGCCTACTCATTGTGCAAGTCATACCCTCGATGCAGTCCTTGGTATAGAACAGGAATATCTGTGGGTTGAGGGTATTAAAACCACCACATTGTCATGGACATATCATTTCCGGATCAAGGCTGAACTTAGAACCACTGACCGCCCCACCGGGGGTGGTGGACCTATTAGAATCCTTCACCCTCAAAGGCTAATGGAACCAATTGGATTCCAGAAAGCCACTGGGAGAGATCATTCTGAGTCATGGAGTGGGGTGTTATCAGTATTTCTGGAATCCAATTGGTTCCATTAGCTTAGAGGGTTTAATGGTTGGTAATGCCAGTGATTCTGTCGAAGCTTTGGTCAATACCTGGAACACTGATCTTGCCAAGGCTATTGACACAATCGCTCCCAAGCGTTCTTTCCAACCTGCTTCTAACCGTAAGTCATGGTATACAGAACAGCTTAGGAAGATGAAGTGGGTTGGACAATGACTAGAGTGCATCTGGTGGAAAACTCGACTCTCATCTGACAAGACTTGTCATAGGATCTTTCTTTGTACCTATCGAGAGGCAATACATGCAGCGCAGAACTGCATGTATTGAGTGGAACTGCTTAGGGTGGTAAGGGAGCTGACGCAGGTTCCACCTGTGCAGAACCCACTACTTAACCCGACAACGGCCTGCTGTGATGCATTTAACAACTTTTTTGCAGCTAAAATCTCTCAGATAAGAGCCGACTTAGATGCCAGTGTTGCAACAGAATCAATTGACGAGGTGTCCAGCAACTCAGTTAATGAAATTATACTGGATCAGTTTCAATCTGTGAGTACCAATGATGTGGACAAATTCCTTGGTAGAGTAAGGAGGACAGCCTGCCCTCTCAATCCTTGCCTGTCATGGCTGGCTGACCATTAGGGACATCATCAATGTATCCCTTAGGGAAGGTCATGTTCCATCTTGTTTGAAGGAAGCGGCAGTTAAGCCGCTTCTGAAGAAACCTCCCTGGATTCCCAGGATATGAACAGCTATAGGCCGGTCTCTCTGTTACCTTTTTTGAGCAAAGTGATTGAGAGGGCAGTTGCTCTTGAAGGAAATCGATTATCTAGATCCATTTCAAAATGGCTTTAGAACAGGATTTGGAGTTGAGACTGCCATGGTTGCCTTGGCTGATGACCTTTGCCTGGGCATCAACAGGGGTAGTGTGACTCTGTTGGTGCTTCTAGACCTCTCAGTGGCTTTTGATACAATAGATCATAACATCCTCCTGGATTGCCTCAGTAGGCTAGGAATTTGAGGCACTGCATTGCAGTGGTTCCATTTCTTCCTCTCAGGCAGATTCCAGAGGGTGTTGCTCAGGGACAGTTGCTTTACTAGGAAAAAGCTTAATTGTGGCATCCCTCAAGGCAACATCCTGTTTCCGATGCTGTTTAACATATATATATGTTAGCCTCGAAGGCTAATGGAGCCAATTGGTTTCCAGAAAGCCTTAGAGGGTTTAATGGTTGGTAACGCCGGTGATTCTGTCGAAGCCTTGGTGGACACTTGGAACACCGATCTCACCAAGGCTATTGACACAATCGCTCCCAAGCGTCCTTTCCAGCCCGCTTCGAATCGTAAGCCCTGGTATACCGAGGAGCTTAGGAGGATGAAGCGAGCTGGACAACGACTGGAGTGCGAATGGCGAAAGACTCATCTCTTATCCAACAGAACTCGCCTTAGGAAGCATCTTGATTCCTATAGGGAGGCTTTGCGTGCAGCGCGGAAATCTTTCTGTTCTGCACGCATTGCGTCTGCAGAGTCCCGCCCGGCAGAGCTGTTTAGGGTGGTGGGGGAGTTGACAAAGGTTCCTCCTGCGCCAAACCCCCTACTTAACCCAACTACAGCCTGCTGTGAGGCTTTTAATATTCACTTTGCAGATAAAATCTCTCGGATAAGAGCCGACTTAGACGCCATTGTTTTAGCAGAATCTGTAGATGAGGCACCCAGGAACTCCGTTGATGGCAATCTACTGGATCAATTACAATCTGTGAGTACCGATGACGTGGACAAGCTGCTTGGAAGTGTGAGAAAGACGACTTGCCCCCTCGATCCTTGTCCATCCTGGCTGGTCGTCCAGGGGGGGGGACGCGTTGAAGGTGTTCCTTCGGGACACAATCAACGCGTCATTCAGGGAAGGCAAGGTACCATCTTGTTTAAAGGAGGCGGCAGTTAGGCCACTCCTGAAAAAGCCTTCCCTGGATCCCTTGGATAGAAACAACTATAGACCAGTCTCCTTGCTCCCTTTTTTGAGCAAGGTGATCGAGAGGGCGGTTGCTTCCCAACTCCAAGCACTCTTGGATGAAACTGATTATCTCGACCCATTTCAAACTGGCTTCAGGACAGGATATGGAGTGGAGACTGCCATGGTTGCTCTGACCGATGACCTCCGCCTGAGCATCGACAGGGGTAGTGTGACCCTGTTGGTGCTCTTGGATCTCTCAGCGGCCTTTGATACTATATATCATGCCATCCTCTTAGATCGCCTGAGAGAGTTGGGAATCGGAGGCACTGCTCTGCAGTGGTTCCGCTCCTTCCTCTCAGGCAGATCCCAGAGGGTGAGGCTCGGCGATAGTTGCTCATCCAAAATCGAGCTTAATTGTGGCGTCCCTCAGGGCGCCATCCTGTCCCCGATGTTGTTTAATATTTATATGAAGCCGCTGGGGGAGATTATTCGGAGGCATGGAGCTCGGTGTCTTCAGTACGCTGATGACACCCAGATATATCTTTCCATGACCAGATCATCGTCTCAGACTTCAGATGGCGCCTCTCCTCTTAATGACTGTCTCAGAGCGGTAATGGGTTGGATGAGGAAAAACAGATTGAAGTTGAATCCAGACAAAACGGAGGTACTTGCAGTCACAGGCCCGAAACCAGATCTGGGAATACAGTCTCCAGTCCTGGATGGAGTCACACTCTCCTCTAAGGACTGTGTTCGCAGCTTGGGGGTGCTCCTTGACTCATCGCTTCACATGACCAGTCAGGTGAATGCGGTGGTCAGGAGTGCCTGTTATCAGCTTCGGCTGATACGCCAACTGCGCCCTTATCTGGACATGAGGGATCTGGAAACTGTGGTACATGCCCTGGTAACCTCACGACTAGATTACTGCAATGCACTCTACATGGGGCTACCCTTGTGCCTAACCCGGAAACTTCAACTGGTACAGAATATGGCAGCCAGGTTAATTACAGGAACATCAAGGAGGGAGCACATAACACCTGTGCTGAAATCCCTCCACTGGCTGCCGATTAGTTTCCGGGCGCAGTACAAGGTGTTGGTTTTGACCTTTAAAGCCCTACATGGCTTGGGTCCATCCTATCTTAGGGACCGCCTTTCCCCAGATGAACCCCCCCGCGCCCTTCGGTCCTCTGGGAGGAATCTGCTACAGCCACTAAAAACTAGGCTGTCTCAGACCTCCCAGAGGGCCTTTTCTGCGACCGCTCCCAGATTATGGAATGGCCTGCCAGATGAGATCCGTCTAATTACCACTCTTGCTGCTTTTAAGAAAGCAGTAAAGACGGATCTCTTCCGGCAGGCCTTCCCAGAATAACTCTCAGCCTAGGGATGGGTCCCTGACTTGTAAATCTGACTCCTTATATTATTGTCATTATGTTTTTAATATTGTATTTTAATTGGTCATTTGTTTAATTCTGTTTTAAGGGGATGGGAGGGTGGGACTATGGGATGATGGAATGTTTTTAACTTTGTTCTATTTTAATATTGCTGTACCCCGCCCCGATTGCCGCGCAGAGAGGCGGGTTATAAATAAAAATTTATTATTATTATTATTATTATTATTATTATATAAAGCCACTGGGAGAGATCATTCTGAGTCATGGAGTGGGGTGTTATCAGTATGCTGATGATACCAAGATATATTTCTCTATATCTAGGTCTTCAGCTTTGACTTCAGATGGCATCTCTCCCCTCAATGACTGTCTTAAGGCAGTAATGGACTGGATGAGGCAAAACAGATTGAGACTGAATCCAGTTAAAACGGAGGTACTCACAGTACCGGCCCCAAAACTAAGTATTGGGATACAATCTCCAGTCCTGGATGGGGTCACAATCTCCTCTAAGGACTGTATTCACAGTCTGGGGGTGCACTTGGATCTTTCGCTCCAGATGATAAATCAGGTAAATGTGATGGTTAGGAGTGCCTGTTATCAGCTTTGGATGATATGCCAGCTGTGCCCTTTCCTGGAAGCTAGGGACCTTGAAATTGTGGTGCATGCACTGGTAACCTCTCGTCTTGACTTCTGTAATGTGCTCTACATGGGGCTACCCTCATGCTTGGTCCAGAAACTTCAGTTAGTACAGAATATGGCAGCCAGACTGGTCTTGGGAACATTGAGAAGAGACCATATAACACCAGTCTTAAGGTCACTTCACTGGCTGCCTATTAGTTTCCGGGCACAGTACAAGGTGTTGGTTATTACCTTAAAGCCAATGGCTTGGATCCAACCTATCTTTGGGACCACCTTCTCCTATATAATCCACCCTGTGCACTTTGGTCCTCTGGGAGGAACCTACTGCAGCCTATAAAAACCAGCCTGTCTGTAACCTCCCAGAGGACCTTCTCTGGAACCGCTCCCAGATTAAGGAATGGCCTGCTGGATGAGATCCGTCATATTACCAACCTAACCAGCTTTAAAAAGGCTGTTAAGATGGATCTTTTCCGGCAGGCTTTTCCAGACTAGGTATCCCGGCCTTCAGGATTAGCCCACCCTTCCTCTCTTAAATTCTCTACCACATTTGTTGTTTACTGTCTGCTGTTATTGAGATTCCTTTAAGTATGTTTTAATTACGCTATTTAATACTTTTTAAGGGGTGCATGGGTTCTGGGATTATTAGGTCCTGATTGTATTGCATTTTATGGTAATTTTAATGTTGTAAGCCACCCCGATTGCCCTGCAGAGGGGCAGGATATAAATAAATGTTGTTGTTGTTGTTGTTGTTGTTGTTGTTGTTATTATTATTATTATTATTATTACACATATTATGGCATTATCTAACTTTAACAAATAATAAAATACTTTTTTCCTTTTAATTATATTATTATTTCACATTCCAGGAAATTGCTTTGATATGCCTACTCATTAATGTCTAAGTCAGCAATTTCTTCCTCTCTCTCACCTTCTATAGTCTCTTCATCAGTGACAGTTTCAACTTCTACATACATTTTTGTTTATCATCCTCTAGGGTTTTTTTTCCCCTGACTCAAATATATTTTTGTCCTCCCCTCTTTTTCCTCTTTCTTTCTTCCTAATTTCAGCCCTATCAACCATTTCTTCTTCCATATCATCTTTTCTTGGTTCCTCATTCATTTTTATTGGTTTGTTGAAATTTCTGATCTTTCTTTTCCTACTCTTTAGGATCCTTTCCTTCTTTATTGTATCTTTTAAATTCCATTTTCTTTCCTCTTTTAAATTCATGCCCATCTGATTCCATTAAAAAAAAATACTTCCAGAATTGATCTAATCACTCATTTCCTTTTCTTATAACCCCTCTGGAAGCAACCATCTGTAATTTATCTCTTTCTCATGTAGCTGACTTGTCAAAAGTGAGTAATCCTTTCCTCTTTTCAACACCCCAGCAGGAATATCTCTAAATATCTGTATTCTCTGGCCTTTAATCCTCAAGGGATTTTCCCTTTGCTGTCTCAAAATTAAATCTTTGGTATATTTTCTAAGAAAACATATAACTACATCTCTAGGTAGATTTTTTTTTTTTGGGTTGGGCTATTCTAGAATTCAGCCTGAACAATTTGTCCACATCCATTTCAAAGAAATATTCTTACTTACCTAGATATTCTGCTATGATCGGGATTCATTCTGCATATAGATTTTCTTTCTCCTGCTCAGGAACACTTCTCAGATTTAGATATTTTTCCCTAAGCCTCACCTTGCTCAATTTCCTTTCCTTAATCTGAGTTTCTTGCTGGTGTTGTATTTCTTTAATTTTCCCTTCAACATGCTTTTGCCTATTCTCTAGTTTATCTACTTTAATCTTAAATTTAGAAAATTCAGGTGAAACTTTATCAACAGAGTTTTGCATAGCCCTTAATTAGATTTTTAGATCATTCCTAATTTCAACCTTAAAATCATTCATCTCCTATTTGAGATCCTCTATTCTTTTACCTACCTCTGAACTAATTTTAAAACTCCTCTAACAAGAACAGATTTGAGCCAGACATCTTAGCTGGATCCATTGATGGTCTTCTCTGTAATGATGCCTGAGATTTTACTGTCTGACTTCTCAAGGCCATTGACATTTTCACTAATTGAAATTATGTTAACACAAAATGTAACACCTCCAAGCCTCAACAGAAATTAATCAATTCCAAAGGAAAAAAAAGTAGGTCTGCACAAACCATTCAATTCAAATAGTTTAATCCTCAATTTCTCCAGTATCAGTGACAGCTACTACTGCAGTTCCATTGTATGGTTCTTACAATATTTCAATTCCAAATAAAGAAAAAAGAGGATAATAATGCTTATCAAAGCTCTATTATGTCAATAAGGAAGAGACGGCCCCATATAGCCTCTTTTCTCCTTCCTTTGTCCAAACAAATATAGTTTCAATGATCTTTATTTGTCCATTTATGATCTCTAATGTTTCTTATTAAACCAATGCCCAATTCAAAGTCACAGTCAGTAATTAGTTTCTTTCAAAATTCACTCCGGGACTGGGGCCACAGAAAAGCCCAGATTCATATCTTCTTTAGGCCTTAATCATTACAATTATCTTCTAGTCACAAAGAGGGGATGCAGATGGCGCAAACCATAATCTTGGAGGCAGGGAAGGGGAGGGGCCTCTGCACAGTGAGTGCCCTGATGTCCTCCCGGCGCAGCCTCTGCATGAGTTGCCCCGGAAGAGATGCAGAAAAGCTGCATGGTGGCTCTTGATGTGCCCCTTCTGCTGGCTCTGAAAGGACCGGCATTTTGGTGCTCCTTTCTGGGCTGACAGAAGGGAGCATTGGGGCCCAAGGCATGGGGCAGCCTGGGCCCCAATCCTTCACTTCCCGGGGCAGCCCACAGCCACCCATCTGCATCCTCCCTTACTCTACCATTCCAAATGATTAAATGAAGGAGAGCAAATCAGGAAGCGGAGAGAGCTATTAAATAGAAAAGGCTATGGTAACTATTTTCTGCCTCACTATAAAGGAAGCATCATTGAGTTTTCTTTTCGCTCAATTTTCAGAGCTCTACCTGGTCTTATTTGAAATTTCTGTGAAAGTCTGATAATCTTTAAGAGTCAGCTGCCTCAATCCTCTCTTCCTTTTCCTCCAACTGGGCTTACTTCTGTTTTATATCTTAGGGCCTTTGCAGACTACCAGAAATAGTGCATATTGAGTCCACTTTAAATTGAGGCACTGCCCTGGCTCAGTGCTAGGGAATTATGGGAACTGTAATTTATTGTGGCACCAGAGCTCTCTGGCAGAGAAGGCACAATGTCTTAGAAAAAAATACAATTCCCATGATTCCCTAGCACTGAGCCAGGGCAGTGCCTCAATTTAAAGTGGACTCAAATTGCACTATTCCTGGCAGTCTGCAAAGGCCCTTAGGGAGTCCACTATCCTCCAGCTCTTCTGTACTACAACTCCCAGAAGCCAATAGTCCTTTGCCAGATCAAACTTACTTCTGGGTTTGCCTCTCTTCGGGGGAAACTGCTCCCACACACTCATCTAAGACTCACCCAAGATTCCTCACACAAGTAGCCTCATAGGAGAGATATAGATAAAAAAAAAAAAAGCTCCAGCTCAAGGTAAACAAAGAAAAACAAAAAAAAGTTTTTTAAATTGTTAAGTTGAATTATATTTTCAAGCCACCTTTAAAGACTGAGATAGTTCCTTTTCCTCCAAGTCATTCTTTGATATCTATTCCACCCTAAAGAGTTCAAACAGCCAAAGCATTCAGTTGGATTTCTTTGTTGTATACAATCAGTTCAGTTTTTTATATATATATCAGAAAACTCCATTCCGTTTTAACATAACCAAAAACCTTGAATTAAAAGGTTTTTAAAAAATGGTGGCATTCCTGGCTGCTTCAGCACAGTAACTCCAAGGCAGCTAGGTAGACCCTGGTAACCTCCGTTTCTTTGTGCTTTTCTTTCAAAAAAGCAGGGAAGTTAGTGCTAAATGCCTTGTGTCTATCTTTACCAAAGCTCCCTCTGAACACCCCTTACTGGGGGGGGGGGAATTTTGGCCATGCAAAGCTCCATTAGAGTCGCCTTGAAGTGAGAAATCCTCTTCACAGGAAGCGCCTGAAGTCTGAGGACATCTCAATGGTCTGCCATTTCCAACTGGAAGTCATAATGGCTTTATATTTTTAACTTGATATATCAATGTGAGGTTTTTTAAAATTGCTTCTACAATTGAAAGACACTGGCAAAAGTGATAGTGGGCACTTTGTGGACTCACAAGTGTTTGAATGTGCCTGCTTTGATAAAAGATCAATTCTTATACACACTCTCTAGGAGCATGTGCAAAGGACTGAGACATTATGGACACATTGAACTAATACCTATTCCCCTAAAAAAAAAAAAAAAAATTTAAGGAAAACCTGAATGATAACTTTTTCTAATGTAAGAGTTGAGAGTGTTCCCAATGTCATTCAGAAGGCAATGTGCCTCTACTATCAGTACTTTAGGGAACTCAGTATTTTAAGGAATCAGGCTTCCTTAATGAATTACCTCTGATGCTGTGAATTTTTAAGGTGTTTGAACAAATTAAAGAGCATGATTCTAATCCCTCTGTTCAAATTTCCTGAGGTTACTTCCTACTGCCACCATCCAACTGGAAATAATTTGCAAAAGAAATGTAATAGTTAATTACAAATGATTTATTTTGTGAATTAAGAAATCATTCCATCCTTACTTGTTTGTAAGTGTGACCTTCCCTGAAATTAAAATAACTTCATATGATTTTGAAAATATATTTGAAAAGGGCAAGAGTGGCAGCCTGCTGTTCATCTCCCATGAAAGAGCTAATATGATCTGAAATTTTATCTGCAAAAAAGTCTATGCCCTAATAGGAAATAACCATGAAAAAGTACTATGAACTCTGCTCTTAACTGAATGCTTGACTTCTCGAGTTTTTCTCTTTTTCTTTTTTCTAATTAAATGAAATATGCACTACTCATTGTTCTGGTAAAATGGAATAAAGGGTTCTGTTCAGCATGAAGTCAACAGTCCAGTGAATGGAAGACAATTTGGCATTCAGAGTCCTTCAAATGGTGACTCTGGCCAAGGTGGTTGACAGTTAGTAATATGATTTGTGTGCTGCTCCTAGCTTTGCAGGATTTATTATTATCTTTAAGTGTATAAAGACACAGATGAATTCCACATCAGACCTGAGATCAGAGTGCTGTGTGGATGGAGTTCTGGGACTAAGGACCTTTACAGACTGCCAGAAATAATGCAGCTTGAGGCCACTTTAACTGTCATGGATCAGTGCTAGGGAATCATGGAATTGTATTTTTTTGGGGGGACGTTGAGCCTTCTCTGTCAGAGAGCTCTGGTGCCATGATAAACTACAGTTCCCATGATTCCTTAGCACTGAGCCAGGGCAGTTAAAGTGGCCTCAAGCTGCATTATTTCTGGCAGTCTGTAAAGGCCCTAAGTTGCCTTTTCCTGGAGGTCACACACACTATGCTTCCAGTCACTGAAGATCTTTTTCCAAGCAGCCATGATAGAGGATAAAGAGACTCATGATAGAGAACATAGGGGGGAAGCAGACGGGCGGCTGTGGGCCACCCCGGGAAGCTGCGGATTGGGGCTGAGGTAGGCCCAGGCCCAGGAAGGAATGCTAAAATAGCGCTCCTTCCACAAGATGCCGAAGGTGCGCTACAAAAGGCCTTGGGCACACCTTTGGTGCCTCTTCCACTGCAGCGTATGCAGACGCTGCAGCGGAAGGGCATCGTTGAAGCACCAGCCGTGCGGAGCAACGGGCGTTCTGATGATGTATTCAGGAAGGGGTTGGGGCACCCAGCGTGAGGCTGCCCCTCCCCTTCCTGGCCTCAAAAATGGCACTTTGTGCTGTCTGCTTAGGCCCAAAGAAGCATTGCAGAGACCTGGAAATCACAACATTCACCAGGAAAATGTCAAAGAATCACAAAAATTCATTAAGGTCAGCTAGAGACAAGCTTCTTCAGACAAAAATTTAAATATTATTGAAGGACCTTGGATGGCCCATGCTAAACAGGGATCAAAAACCCTCCAGCTCAGTTGCTGATTTATTACACTTGCATGAGTATAAACAAACTGCATTGCAAATATCTGAAGTTCAGTTTCCACTGAGAAAGTATCTGAAAGTGAAACTAGTGTAACTAAGAGCTGTGAAAAACAGATAACATAGCATTAAAAAATTGCAGATTAAACTGAGTGGCAATATGGACTGGAAATAAGAAATGGAATTGGTGTGCCCAAGATTTAAACATTTAAGAAGTCTTCTTTTGAGGTTTTAAAGCAGAGGCTGGATGACCATGTGTTGGAAATGTTTTCATTGTGTCTTCCTGCATAGCAGGGAGTTAGACTAGAAGGCCCTTGTGGTTTCTTGCGACTCTCTGGTTTCTATAGTCACCTAGAACTTTATACAAATGTACAGAGTATCTTGGATTAATAGACAGTTGAAGATATTTATGCCATACTTTAGAGACTATCCTTTTTTCATAGTGACATGAATCATTTTCTGAATAGGTATGTTCTGGATCTGTAAGAATATGGCTAACTTAGTAAAAGCATTGACATTTTACAAAAAAATAAATAAATCAGATCATAATCTCACCATGATGCGCCCTGAAATGGAGCAAACACAATTAGATAGAGCCTTAATGAATATTGCAGTAATAAATGCAAATTTTTGCTAAGAGTGGATGCCAGATTCTTGGTGAATTTCTTTCAAACTGTTCCTATTATAAGAATTGGAATAACTTTTGTGCAATGGCAGAAAGAGATTTCTAGATTTCTGGATATGATTGAAGTAGTAGATATTGCTTAGAGGTGTGAGACTCTTGGAACCTGAAGGACATAATTTAAGATATGGTTGGCATGGTTAACTTTGGTATGATAAAGTTAAAGCATATGCTGAATTTAAAAATCTTTGACCATATATGGACAGCCCAAAGGACCCATGCTCCTCCCAGCTGCATGTCATCTTCTCCAGATGATGCAGGCCATTAGCCCCAGGATGGGATCAGGTTCAATCCCAGCCCAAAGGGGCCTTAAACTGGTCTAAAAATACTGACTGTTTGCCTTGGAGTCTCTAGGAGACTCTAGGCGGTTGCAGACTGCCAGAAATAGTGCAAATTGAGTCCACTTTTAGGGTTAGGATTAGGGTTAGGGAATCATGGGAACTGTATTTTATTGTGGCATCAGAGCTCTCTGACAGAGAAGACTCAATGTCTCAGAAAAAAAAATCCATGATTCCCTAGCACTAACCCTAACCCTAAAAGTGGACTCAATTTGCACTATTTCTGGCAGTCTGCAACCCCCCTTAATCAAGATAAGAGAAATGCAGCCACAGAGGTTATAGAAAATGAGTCTTATCTAGAGTAGTAGAAATATGATGACCATGTTTTGTTTTTTGTTTTGTTTGTGTGTGTGTGTCTTTTAAAACTGTTGACAGAAGATAAGCCTCTAAAAGAGGGCATGATAAGATGGGCCTAAAATTTAGGACCTAATACCCATATGGGTATATGGGAAAAATTGTGATTCAAGCATATAAAATTACTTTGTGCAGTAATTGAAAAGAAAACCTGCATAAGATGATGTATAGATGATATCTAATCCAAAATAAGCTGTAGAAAATGGCACAGAATGTTTAAAAATGTTGGGGATGTCAAGATAAGGAGGTCTCCTTTTTCATATGTGGTGGACTTGTAAGAAGGTGAAAAGTTACTGATCTAATATTTATATGTTAATTTTAAAAAAATTAAAGTAGATTTTATGATGTTACCAGAAATATTTTTCTTGGATATTGTGGATAAAGAACTGGATAATAAATATGCATTTTGTCTTTGATATATGACAACAGCAGCAAGAATATTATTTGCTCAAACCTGAAAACAAACTGAAGCACCAATGATAGAAGAATGGATAAAGATTTCTAAGCTTGTCCCAAAGGCCAGATTAGTATGGATGCTAAAGAATAAACCAATTGAAGAATTTATGAAAGATTTGATGAAACTGTTTATGGATTTTTGGAGCAATAAGAAATCTAACAAAGTGATAATCTGTGGCTATAGTTATTAGTAATTTTAGTAGGATTATTTAATGGATCTGTAATGGTAGAAAGATTTTTGAAAAAAAAATCTTTTCATTACAGTCAGAATTGTACAGTCAGAGCCCTATTAACTGTCAGTTGTATGTCTCCCCCCTTTTTTCTCTTCTCCCTCTTTTTCTCATTCCTTTATCTTTGATTGTCTGTTACTTTGACTGTCAATTAGATTGTTCATGCTAAAAATTAATTTTAAAATAACCTTTAAAAATTCTCTCAGATGTTTGACCTATATGTGTTGTGATGTCTTATCAGCACTTTCTCTTCTATTGGTGGACTACTATGAAGTTACATTCATACTGGGTAATCCTTGCCAAAGAAGACACTATGAAATCCATGGGGTGACCATAAGTCAACAGGTGATTTGAAGACAAACATACCCACACCCTGTATATGGAAGGGATTTGTGTTTCCTCATACACAAGATTCTCTGGCTTAACTCCAGTTATTAGTATCAACTACATCAGATGTTCTGAATTAATGGAAATCACATAATTATATACACGTTAGCAATACAGGTGTTTTGAGTTTTAAAATATGAACAATGTTTCATCAGTACCAACACTTGCCCATCAGTTGGTGAATATAAACAAGTGTCTGCTGGGTTTGGACTATGGAAATGTAATAGGTTGTGATTTGAATTATGTGCTTGTGCTATATGATTTAACATTCTGAAAGCTAAGTTGATGAAATAATGTATAACTATCTTAAGGTGCACTTTAAAAAAATCCGTACTTCTTGTAATATTTCATCACAGATTTAGCTTTAATTATTTGAGCAAAAATTGCTCTATAATTGCACTATAATTAGATGGAAAAGCAGGCACATGGAATTACTTTCAGGGCAAAAGGTATTATTCAGCGCAATCAGGGCTTCCCCTGTAATTTTGGATAGTGACACAGAGCTTGAATATGTTTATCAGACTACTTAAAACAGATATAGGATGCATAAATGTGGTTCCAGATATAGATAGCTATTTACCTCCAAGCCCATTCTTCTGATGTAGAGATTTGTCAATTCTTTCCTCCCATAACAAGATCTGCAACAAGTTGTCAGGAATGAACTCTGCCCTGCTTACATGCGAATATCTATAGAATACTAGCAATTAAGGAAGGAAACAAACTAACTTGACAATAGAATTTATCATTTACTTTCATTGTGGGTGTCAGCTTCAGAACCATATCTCCAAACATAGAAGATATTGTTTCCTTCTGTCCACTTTCAGATTGTAAAAACCAACAGTGATCAAGGTATCTAACATCCAATTCTCTAAGTACACACAAAATATACATGTGTTGAAATTTCCATTAACAGTGTTTAATTCTGTTATTTTGGAGTATCAAAATAAGATGTTTCTAGGGTTAACAGTGTATAAACTGGAGACAGCTCCTGTGCAATGACTGTGTAGAAGAGGGAATTTCAGCATATGTTGGCTTGTCATGCAACCAGATAACAAGCAACACTGCTGAAATTCCCTTTTTTACACAATAATTAATCGTACAGAAGAGGTTTCTATTTTTCAGTCTGGCAACCCTAGATGTTTCCAGTGCTGCCCCATCAAGTATAAATATTCCCAAAGAAACAAGTTTACACATTGTCAGATATATAAAAGAAATCAGCTGTGTGATTGCAGGTAGAAAGGGGAGGAGCAGATAGACTTTTTACAGCAGGTCCATATAGTTACCCTATGGAATATTCCTTGGGAGAATGCCTGTTTGTTAGCCTGTGGAAAATTAGACCCAGATGCAACAGTTTTCTGTTCAACATTTCTTTGGCTGAGGCCTTCTCTTTTAAAGCAAAAAAAGCAGCTTATTTATATACCGCTTCATATCACGCTATGGGATGTCTAAGCGGTTTACAACTGTGAGCTGATTGCCCCCCAACAAGCTGGGTACTCATTTTAGCGACCTCAGAAGGATGCAGGCCTGAGTCGAGCCTCAGCCCTGGCTGGTATTGAACTCGCAACCTTGTGGTCTATGAGTGAGTGGCTGCAGTACAGGCATTTAACCACTGCGCCACCAGGGCTGCTCTTTTAGTATTCATTAGATGTAAAATATTATATTAAACCCAAGGAATCCCAGTAGTACTATAATAGTGTTGATCTGTTTTTATACCACTTTCTTCTCATCAAGGCACATCAATGATTTTCCAGGCTTATTATTATTTATTGTAGACCATTACAGATACAGGCAATTGACTTTTTCAGAGGAGAGGGGAGGAATATGGATCTTTTACTGCATAGATGCCATCATTTCTTGTTACTTCAGAACTTTCAGTAAGGGACACAATACAGCTTTAATCAGGGACCCCGAAGGTTTGTGTTTTTGGTATTTATGTATTACATACATGTATGTCCCACACTTGTTCTAATGAGCTGAAAGCAGCATTTATGGCCTTTCCCCATCCCTCTTTATTCTTCTAATAATTTGTGGGGCAGGTCAGGCTGAGAGAGTGATTGGTTCAATAATCCATGTAGAAAACCAACAGTATGTAGCTATTATAGTTCCATAGCTAACTAGGGACCAGAAATCTTCCAAAATGTGAATATTCTAACCACTATATTATTGGCAAACATGTTAATTATCAACATGTGAAAATGTGAACACATTACCCTTTGGTTCTGAATCTGTTTTTTTATGAGTTTTGAGCATGTGGTTACAAATCACATCAACTCAGATGTTTTAAAAGTGATAATTGGTTAAATGAAATGTTTATGTATATATGTGTGTGCATGTAAATTTACAGAGATGGAGCCAGTGTGGTGTAGTGGTTTGAGTGTTGGACTAGGATATTGGAGAATGTTTCAAATCCCCACGCAGCCATGGACACCCATTGGGTGATTTTGGGCAGGTCACACTCTCTCAGTCTCAGAAGGAGGCAAAAGCTAGCTCCCTTTGACCAAATCTGGACAAGAAATCCCTGTAACAGGTTTGGCTTAGACTTCTCATAAGTCTGAAATGACTTGAAGGCACACAACAACAACAACAACAACATTTCCTAATGATCTAGTATTAAAAATATTGTCACTGATATCCACAGTATTAAACAAAAAGATGTTAGCAAAACTGCGTATTTATTGTGGGAAAATGAACTGCCAAGTTATTCTCTAAGGCCCAAAAGACACTGCAGAAATAATCCAGTTTGAGACTGCTTTAACTGCCCTGGCTCAATGCAATGGGATTCTGAGAATTGTAGTTTTGTGAGACATTAGCCTTTTCCATCAGAGAACTTTGGAGCCACAATAAACTACAATTCCCAGGATTCCCCAGCACTGAGCCAGGGCAGTCAAAGCGGTCTCAAACTGGATTATTTCTGCAGCATGTTTTGGACCTGAGAGGACTTTACTGACCATATAGGAACATTCCCAGAACATGGTTAAAAATAAGATTCTTTTCTCATTCATGACTGAATTGTGGTTTTAGACAATCAAGCACCATCTGGTGGCTGCTCATAATTTCACATGATTCCATATAGAAAACCAGTTGTAGGTAGCTACCAGCAAATGTTCTTCTAATGTTCTTATCAAGGTCAATCTATGTCTTCTTGTTGCCTCAGGGAGCAAAGATCCCCTGTTTCTCACTTCCATGTACACAAGCCAATTGGGATGGTAGCTGAGTTTCAATTCTGCTCTGGCAATGGCATAACAGCCATAGTCTGTCGGCAGCCGGTTTGTTTATATCAGTGGTTCTCAAACATTGGTCCTCCAGGTGTTTTGTGGTTCACGTTCCAGAAGTGCCAGCCAGATTGGCCAATGTTCAGGGATACTGAAAGCTGCAGTCAGTCTTTGGAGGGCCAAAGATTGAGAACCAAAAACTTACAGGATGCAGGACATTGTATATATTGTGAATACTTTGGTTCTATTTCACAGTTGACCTTTTGTATGTTTTCAACTGTATGGTATGTGTTTCAAATTGTAAGCCCCCTTGAGTCCCAATTTGGAGGAAAAGGGTTATTGGCTGTAACAGGAGGCACCATGGTCAATGGGAAAGTGAAACCACTTCAGGTTTAAACTTTTAAGCAGCTATCCATGATGCAAAACCCTATTCCCAAAATGGATTTAGAACCTTGAATAGCTTCATTAGTAGATTAACTGCCACATTGACATAAGAGCTTCTTGTCTCTCATGCCCTATCACATTCTGGGAACTGTAGTGGGAAGACTAACATTTGCTAGTACTGTATTTTCAAAATGACATAGAAATTACTTCTGACCCAAGGGGAACCTTGCTGTTACATGTTTTTTACAAACTGCTTTTTTTTCCCATCTAGAAGATGAGTCCAGAAGTTGTGAAATTGCACAGTTAAAGTAATTTGTTCCTGGTACCCATTTTTAAAGTAACGTATTATTAGTTTTTTGTGGGGGTTTTGGGCTGTGTGGCCATGTTCTAGAAGAAGAAAGAAACACTTCTAGAACATGGCCACACAGCTCGAAAAACCCACAAAAAGCTATGGATGCCAGCCATGAAAGCCTATGGCTTCACATTGGATAACTCATTATTGTTACTTGTTGCAGTGTATAAAAAGTTACTAAGTTACTTTTTATGATTTTAAAAAATAATCCTTAGAGTTTTTAAGGGAATTGAAGAAATCATGAAAACTTCTAAAATGCTTCCAAATGCCCTTTAATGATAACTCACAACCCAGAAAGCACTCAAAACCCATTCTTTATTACATCATCCATTGAATTACTTCTGAAAAGTAATTTTCATTACTTTTCAAATTAATGTTTTTTATGTCCTTGTTACAAAAAAAGAAATAACATATTCCACTCACCCATTGTTTCCCTGATCTGTAGGAGAGATATTGGGGGGGGGGGGGAGAGGGGAAATACCTTCCCCAGATCTAAATACCAATGAATGAATGCGATGGGAGTTGAAAAATATTTAAAGATGAAATAACAGAGAAGCCAGTCCCTGCCTTACTGCCTACCCTTTTTCAACCTACTGATGACTGGTTTTTTTTATGTGGAACAAAATATCCCATAACTCTACCTAATGTGAAACCATAACAAAATATATCCTGTCACAGCTGTCCCTGCTGCTGCTCTGTCTGCTTTCCAAAAAGACAACTCATTTCATTTAGATGAGAAGTCTAAAATGTCTTGTCTTTCCTTTCTTCTTCAGTTCATTTACAGCGTAATGGTATACATGGCTAGTCAGAAATAAGCCCTACTGAGTTCAAGACAAAGTACCTTCCACCATATCTATCTATCTATCTATCTATCTATCTATCTATCTATATGGGATTTGAGCCTCAATCAACTTTAATTTTCCCAACCTGGAGAAAGCCAAGTTCACCTCAACTAAACCTTAGCTCTTTATGTGCCACAAACTGGTTAATTAAGGGACATAAAGACATCCTAAAAACAGCAAAACAGCTGCTAAGCCTTAATTCTGATAAATATGCTTCTTAATATTGTTCAGATTCACTGGTGTCCATTATAAGTAATGGTTTATTAGATTTTCATTCTCTCAAGACAGCTAAAAGATAGGAACTAGGCTGCAAATAGCAGCAGTGTTACTTCTCTCCTTTCTTTCTCTTCATATACATAAAAAATGAATATTTGTTCCATGAATGGATTATTCTTTGTTCTTACTAGGTGTTTTATTTTTTATTATTTTTAAGCTGAATAATAAAACATTGTCATGGGATTCACAATTTAAATGAGTTTGAGTCAATTTATTGAGAGATAATGGAACAATGAATCAGCATAGTATAGTGGTTTGAGTATTGGACTATGACTCTGGAGACCAGGGTTTGATTTCTTGCTCAGCCATGGAAACCCACTGGGTGACCTTGGGCAAGTCACACTCTTCCCACCTCAAACCCCATCTGAACAAATCTTGGCAAGAAAACCCCATTATAGGATCATCTTATGGTCGCCATAAGTAAAAAAATGACTTGAAGACAAACAACACACACATACAAATGGAACAATGGCATAGAGAGAGTTTGTATGCCTTGCTTGAAATCTTCTATGAAGCTATAACAACTACACTTTGACCCTTCAGGTAGTAAGAACCCAGACACCTGAGGCGCATGACCAATGGTAGGGGGCTACAGGAATTGTAGCCTAAAACATCTAGAAGGTCAAAGATTTCCATTTAACGATTCCTTGTATCAATTCCTCTGCTCTCTTGGCTTATGTTTTGGTAGTTCAGAGAATGGGTGATGTGTGTGCTCTTTTCTGTATCCTCAGTCCAGGCCCACCTCTGTGCTTGGCTGAATTACGCCTTCAACCCCACCATTCAACATCTGCAGCTTTAGCCACATGACTGAGAAGGGTGAGGATATAGGAAGCATACACAAAAGTTACATCATATGCAGTCTTTTGCCTACTCAGAAGCAGTGGCATCACTAAATGGTACAGGAAATGTGGACCGCACTAGGTGACACCCTGAGGGGTGTGTGACACCACTGCTCTTCAAATACCTGCCTTTTGGAAGAAATGGGCTGTGTCTTTCATCTGCTTCCCTATAAAATGCTTTAAGAGATGGTGGGAGTGGGGTGAAGCTCAGTGGAAGGAGAAAGGAGAGACCCCCAAATTTTTAAAAAATATTTCAAATAATATCAGCTCTTATACTGGGAATTCACATTAAGTCACAAAACCTAGTCTGATAGATGGTTACTTAGACACTTTCTGTTTAATGGAACTGCTATGTTTCAATTTCTATGCATTATTACTAAACAGCCAAAGCCATTGTACTAAATAAGATAAGAGCTTGGGGGAAGGGGAATAGACATCAGCTCAAAGAAATACCCAACCAGTATGGTCTCTATTGGAAGGTCTATCCTGCTGGCAAATAAGTGTGCATGGGATACTTAAAGACAGCTTGGTGATGCCCATCTACTGCTCCTATTATTTTTGTAGAGTTTTCAAAGAATTTTCAGAGAATTTCCCAGCTTATTGTTGACTTAACCATGCTTTCCTATAATTCCCTCTAAATATTCTATATCCCTTATTTTAATCAGACCCTTATCAATATAATGTAACATAATAAAGTTATCTTCAAATTTCCTTTCTTTATTGGCTTGAGTCATACCTTTAACACTGCTCAAACCTAATTGGGGGGTCACTAATTACTTTCCTTTCCAAACCCTGTTCTTCCCAGATGACCTAATGAACAATCTGAAATGAATCTAGTTCACAAGAAAAATCCTCATAATGTAATTTCCCCCAAAACTCTTTGGAGACATTACAAATTTCCAAATTCTGATTTAGATGTATGCAAACCTCCAAAATGAAATTACATAGAAACAGCAAATTATGCTCCTCACATTCTTATGCTAAACCTTGGTAATGTGGCACAATACATTTAATGAGGAAAAGAAATGTCAAGAAGATTTTATATCTCATCAGCAATAACAATATTAAAAATCACTTACATTCTAACTGGCTTTTAATAAGACTGTAGTTCATGGGTGAAGATTTTATTCTGATTCTGTCAGCTGTTGTAGGGAGATGTTCTCGCTCTCTTTCCAGTACTGGTTAAATGCCAGTACTGCAGCCACAACATTGTGACTTTGATGGTAGAGAGCTCCAGGTTGACTCAGGGGGCTTGCAGACTGCCAGAAATAGTGTGAATTCAGTCCACTTTTAGGGTTAGGGTTAATGCTAGGGAATCATGGGAACTGTTATTTTTCTGAGACATTGAGCCTTCTCCGTCAGACAACTCTGATGCCACAATAAAATACAGTTCCCATGGTTCCCTAACTCTAACCCTAACCCTAAAAGTGGACTGAATTCACACTATTTCTGGCAATCTGCAACCCCCCTCAGTCTTCCATTCTTTCATAAGTCGGTAAAATGAGTACCCACCTTGTTGGGGGAAATTGTTGTACACACTGTAAACTGCTTAGGGAGTGCTAGTTCACTGTGAAGCAATATAGAAGTGTAATGTGCTCTTGTTGTTGCTCACACAAACAGTAAAATTCATATGGAGAACTATGAAGGCACACAAGACAGTCATAGCAATTGATGTACACCAAAACCCTAGTTCCTGTAGCTACCACCTACATTGGAAATGCTTCCTCATCACCTAAATGTTCAAACTATATTAGAAATAGCTCTATATTTATTGATGTACACACATAGGACGTTATCACACGGGGGCAAATCTGCTGGTTAATCCACACAAAACCCAAACAGAAACTGGATTAGTGCCCCGTGTTTTCACATGACGTCACACAGAAACTGGACAGAAAGTGGACAGAAACTGGTGTTATCCAAGATCTTTTGAAATTCGGTTGTTTGGAGGAAATGCAAATGCGCAATTAAGGTAAATTCGCATTTACCATAATGTGATAGCCAAATGCGCATTTGGAAGCATTTCCCCGCATTTTCCCATGGTTCCGCGGGGTCTCCTTCCCCCTCAGCAGATGGCTAATTGAGCCGTCTTGAGGGCAGGGAAGGGGAGGGGCAGCCGCACGATCGGCGCTCCAACCCCTTCCCCAGGTCGTCCTCGGAGCAGCCGGCCCTCCACATGGCTGGCACTCTAGCGAGGACCTCCCGCCGCAGCATTTGCAGACGCTGCGGCAGTGGAGTCGGCAAAGGTGTGCCACAGCCTTTTGCGGTGCACCTTCGGCAGCTTGAAGGATGGGCGGACGTGGGCCACCCCGGGAAGCTGCGCTGCGGGGCCGAGGTATCCCCACATCTCAGCACCACGGTGCAGCTTCACCGCCCCTGAACGGAGCGCTAAATTGGTGCTCTTCACAAGTTGCCGAAGGTGTGCCGCAAAAGGTTGCGGCACACCTTCGGCGACTCTTCCGCCACAGCATGTGCGAGGAGGTCCTCCTCGGAGTGCCGGCTGTGCGGAGGGCCGGCTGCTCCGAGGACAACCTGGGGAAGGGGTGACAGCCGCGGTGAGTGACAGCCACGGCGAGCATAGTGCGCATGTGCTAGAAGATCATTTCTAGTACATGTACGGGATTTTCTCACTTGTGTGTGAATGTTAAATGCGGTTTCAGCGGGAGCTTACTTTAATTGTGCAATTAAGGTAATTACGTGTGAAAGCCATTTGCGGAATCAAGGTTTATTTTCGGTTTATTTTTGGGATTTGTCATTTCCAGTTTATTGTCAGTTTGTGGCCCACGTGTGATAACGTCCATAGAGCTCCTCCTTTTGGAAGACTCCTTAATTGAATCAATCACCCAAACAAGCAGATTGCTTGGGCAATGGCAGCTGGAAATATGGGCATGGTTCAGGTTGAGTTGAATCCACTAAGACAAGAGGAATTGAAACTACAGTGTCTGGTGTTCCTGACCAGCCATGCACTTTGTCATGAAAGCTACCCTTTGTAAACCTGTCAGGATACCTTCCAAACCAGAAGTGAGAGAAACTTTTTCCAAGGAAGAAGTTACACAGCAAGCCCCATACTCACAAGATATGTAGGACAGAACGAAGAGATTTGGTAAAGAGACTCATTCTTAGCTCTGCTTTGTTCCTCATCTCTCTTCCTTCATCCAACAGCTCTCCAAAAAACAGACAAGGATGGACCAGAGGGGAAGCCCAGAGTAATTCTCAGAGCAGCTGCCACTGGGGGGGGGGGGTATTATCAATGGTTTTCTTAAGTGTAAAGTATGGGGTGCAGGTGGGGGGGGGAGAGAAAAGATACAACTTTAGATAAAAGGTGAGGCAAACCCAGCTGCTACCATTTTTAAAAAAATAAATAGAAATTTATACCCCCCTCTTCAGCCAAAAAGACTCCTAAAGCAGCTTACAAATTGTTGATTTAACAGTTCCCTGCCCTCAGGCTTGCAATCTAAAGAAAAAGAATCAAGCCACATTGGACACACCTTCCACAACTACAGCTTCTCACTCTAGTTCTTGCTGTCTCACTGGTGTGTAGCCACACTACAGAGTTATAGCAGTTTCATAGTACTTTAATTGTCATGGTTCAATCCTTCAGAACCTTAGCATTTCTGGTTTGATGAGCTAATTGGAATTCTCTACTAAAAAGCTGTATTTCACACTCTGCTGAGCTCTAGCAGAGATCTCCAGCAGAGAATTCCAAGCTCAACAAACTACTAATGCCAGGACACCATAGGAGGCAACCATAATAATTAAAATGATGTAAATGCTACCATATTTTAAAATGAACAGATTCAAATAGTGGTAGGATGCATCAAAGAACATAAAACAGTGGTCAATTCAAATTTACTTTTTATGTTATTTAATTTGGAAGATTTGGGGGGTGGGGGGGAGTATAAAAGGGTTTTTCTTAAGTGCCTGAAAATATTGAGACCCTTTCATACTATGAAAATATAGAACTATTTCCACTTTAACTACCCTGGTTCCATCCTATGGAATTCTGGAATTTGCAGTTTAGAATCCCCTGCCAGAGAGTTCCTCTGATGCCTCATTCCCAGGATTTCATAGAATGTTGCCATGGCCATTGAAATGGAATCATAGCATTATAATTGTGTAACATGAAAGATAGATATGCCCCTGCATATCTAAATGGCTGACGGTCCCAGACCAATCAGAATAAATATAGAACTGAAATAAAAACTGGATGAGGCTTTTGCGTGTAGTCATTACAATGAACCTCTGACATTCATAATGGTCTGTCCATACACATTTTTGCCAATATGAATAGGATATTATTTTTTGTAGTTGTTATGTTACTTACTCCAGCTCAGCTCCAACTTATAGTGGTGATATCATACAGTTATCTTGGTAAATTTTATTCAAAAGAAGTTTGCCATTGTATTCTTATAAGTCTGAGACAGTGTCTTGCTGAAGATAACCCATGGATGTCCATGGCTGAGCAAGGCTTTGAACCCTGGTTTCCCCAAGTCCTTGTCCATTGCCTCCACTTAGGCTGAGAGCATGTGACTTGCCCAAGGTCACCTGGTGGGTTTCATGGCCGAGCCAGGTTTCAAACCCTGGACTCTCAAAATCGCAATCCATCACTCAAACCACAATGCCACATTGGCTCTCATTATTTAGCTCTCCTTATTTTTAGATTTTTTAAAAAAAAAATAAAGCATGAATTGGTGCTCAGCCAGAACTAAGCTCTCTTTTCCCCAACCTAGGCTCAACAGTGCTGTTGCATAGCATAAGTCTGGACAAATTCCCAGCCTTCCCACCATACAAATTGCCACTGCTCTGGCCCTTGATGGAGAAAACAGCAGCCAGCATTTGTTGGACTCCATCCCCTTCTTACTGTCATTCCTTTTGCCTGGTGCTTTGTGCTTTTAAATTGTAAGATTGAGGGCAGGGAGAGGTCAAATTAACAATTTGTAAACCTCTTGGGGAAACCTGAAGGGTGGAGTAGAGATAATCTAAATAGATATATAAATAGGTTGAGGAAGACTGCTTGCTCGAGTTACATAGGATGTGCTGTACCTACTACATTCAACCTAGACAATGAGGAATTCAAAATAGTAAAAGAATTCCTGTACCATGGATCAAGATCATGAAAGGCTATGGAATGCCCTTAAAGACATGGAGTGCCAACACATCTGATAGTCCTGATGAGGAATCTGAACTCAGGACAAGAGGCTACTGTCAAGACAGAACAAGGAGAAACAGAATGGGAAAGGGATCAGACAAGGCTGCATCTTTTCACCCTATCTGTTCAACTTGTATGCAGAACATATTATAAAAAAGCAGGCATGGACACAGAAGAAGGAGGAGTAAAAATAGGAGGAAGGAATATCAACAATCTAAGATATGCTGATGACACCATAGTACTAACAGAAAACCTCACAGACCTGGAACACCTATTAAGGAAGATCAAAGAGGAAAGTGCAAAGGTAGGTTGAACACAAAGAAAACAAAAATAATGACCACCGAGGACCTTCACAAATTCAACCTAGACAATGAAGAAATAGAAATAGTAAAAGAATTACCATACCTGGGATCAAACATTGATAGAAATGGAGAGTGCAGTCAGGAAAGCAGAAGAAAATTAAGAATGGGGAGGGTGGCTATGAAAGAACTAGAAAAGATTCTAAAATGCAAAGATATACAACTCAACACAAAATTAGAATCATACAAGCCATTGTATTCCCTATTACCATGTATGGATGTGAAAGCTGGACGGTTAAGAAAGGATAGGATCAAACATCAATCAGGAAGGAGACTGCAGTCAAGAAATCAGAAGAATACTAGGAATGGGGGAAACAGCTATGAATGAACTAGAGAAGATCCTAAAGAGTAATGTTATACAACTGAGCACTAAAGTTAGAATTGTACAAGCCATAATTGTACAAGCCATAATCCAAAAGCTCCAGGAGCCAAGCGGGGAGAGTTGGGACCAGCCCCTCCCTTTCCACCACCTGAGCAGCTGGACTGGAGGCTACTCCGCCGACACCACCCAGCAAGTGGCGGCCTCCCTGAAGCCACGGAGGACTGCTGGCCACCCAGCAGCCCTCGGAGGACCAGTTTCACCTGCGCTGCTGGGGAGGAGCACCGGCAGCTTTAAAATCCCCTCCAGCTTCCAGCTTTTGACTATAATTGGACTTTGATTTTCACCAACAGCACAGCTGTGGCTGGAGCACGGTTGGGGAGACCGGGAAGAGCTTAAAATCCTTCCCCAGTTATACATTTCCCAGCTACAATGCTATTATGTATTTTTATATTGTAATTGTATATTTTATATTGTATTGTATATTGTTTTTTAATTTGTTTTGTTGAATTGTTTTGGGGGGTGAGTGGGGATGGGAATGAGGGATGGGAGTTAATTTGATGTAATCTATTTTGATGTTTTGAACTCTGTACGCCGCCCCGATTGCTTAGCAGAGGGACGGGATATAAATAAAAATTATTGTTATTATATTATTATTATTATTAATAATAATTCCCCATTACCATATACAGACATGAAAGCTGGACAGTCAAGAATATGGATAAGAAGAAAATCAATTCATTTGAGATGTGGTCTGGAAAAGAGTGCTGAGGATACTGTTGACAGCATAACACAAACAGATGTTTATTTCAATTGACTTGAAGGTGGTTAACAAAATAACAACAACAATAACTGTTCATTTTAATTTTACCTTACTTTTCAGTTTTATTTCCTGTTTATCAGTTCAGTAAAATAATGCTTACCCTGACTTTTGGATTACTAAATTACATAGACCAAAGCTTCTCAGGCTATCTGAGGGGAAAGGGGAGGCCAGCAATGATTATTTTTCTCAGTGTGCCAACCATATTTGTACCAATTGGTTATAACTGTTTCTTTCTTTCATGAAAATTTGCCAGGGATCAGTAGCCCATGGCTGAGGCATCAGCACTCATCCAGGGACCAGCACTTTGAGCAGCACTGCTATAAACAACATGAATATTATCAGAGCATGGGAAAGTGACTTTTTTGGACTTCAAATCCCATGGTTCAAGTAGCCATGCTAGCACCGAGGTGCTGAGAGTTGTAGTTCAACCCCCCCCCCCCCCACAAAATCATTTCCAAGATCCTATGTCTGAGTTGGAAGGATTACAATATGTATGTACATATTTATTTGGATTTTTAAATTGATCTTTCTGAAGCACAGAGTAAGGGAGGTTCATCCATTTTTCATACAAGTCTATTGTGTAGTAGTTCTTCTCCAATTTGTTTCTCTTACAACTTACTCGATGGAGGGAGAAGAAGAATCTAATGGCATTCACAGCCAAGTGGAGGGGAGTCTTGTCCACCATTCCTATTGATTCCCAAGAGTGGCCTGGTGACAACACAGGTTCTTATATCCATAGTATTCCTGAAAGTCTGTTGGAGAAGTGATTGAGAAATGTTGGGTAGTACCTCAGCCAGTGTCTCCTAAATTGCCTAATGGCCAAACTTTAGTTTTGGCATAATTTTAACCCCCCCCCTCCCCATTCCACAAGCAATCTGTTTAAATCCCTGGAGTCAGGTGTTCATTGAGGCTGGTGAGGTGCAGATTAGGGATCAGCACACACCTAGTTTGTGTGACTTTGTGTTTTCTCTTGCCTGTCGCTTGCCTGTCCCTGTTGGTTGGATGTTTGGTAGATGGTGCCCAAACAAGGCTTATATGCTTGCATGTTCATTCTGTCCATCCCACAGTAGCTTACTGAAGAGAAAAGGAAGGATGAGTGGTGAATGCATGGAGAGAGAGCAAAAGAGGGACAGGTGTAGGATGGGTAGACAGAGAGCAAGAAAAGGAAGAATGGAGGATGGGTAGAGAAATAGAGCAAGAGAAGGACAGGTGAAGGATGGGTAAATAGAGAACAAGAGAAGGATAAGTGGAGAATGGGTAGAGAGAGGGAGAGTGGGGTGATAGTGTCAGAAAGAGCAAGACAGAAGAAGGAAAGACAACACACACACACACACATACACAGAGAGGATATTCCCCTCTTCTTCAGATCTGGCCCTGCTCACTGTTGGTTTAGGCCTTGTCCAAAGTTACATGCAGCTCTCAACAAATTACCCCCCCCCCAAAAAAAAATATGTGCATCTGTCACAGGACGTTTTCACACGCATGGGTCCAAAGCCGCCTGGAAGCAATCAAGAGCCATTCTGGAGGTGAAAGCAGCAGCATTCCGGAATGGCTCTTGATTGCTTCCGGCAGCAGCAACTTAATTCCTTTTAAAAAAAGGAATTACAAAGACCGGGGATGATGCCGCCCAGCGCTGGGGATGGCGCTGGATGGGGCGGGGCTTGCTGCGACGTCGTGTGAACACACGGAGCAAGGACCCGGACTGACGCCGGCTAGCGCCGGGGATGGCACTGGATGGGGCGGGGCTTGCTGCGATGTCGTCTGAAAAATTTGCAAAGGAGCCGGACTGGGGTCGGACGGAGGTAGGATTGTGTCTGCCTAAAGCCCCGTGTGAAAACACCCACAGACAAGAGAAAAGTTTCACATTTCTGGTAGCCAGTTCTGTTTCACCATTTTTGAATGTATGTGATGCAAAAAGATTAACAAGCAGCACCTTTCCAAGAGTCAGATTTGGCCCAGTCAGTTCCAGTGGCCAGTCAGTTCCATATTTATTTGTATTTTTAGGATGGTATGCCATAAAACATAAGTCACTAATATACTGACTTGTTTTGCATTCCCTTATAGAATAGCATCACACAGTAGTGGAGAGTACAGCAGGAATACTGCAATGATGAAAGGGAAATTGTTAAACAGGACATTTGACAAGTTCAATACAAATGTAAATCAGCAGGGGTCATGAATTACAACTCCAAAGCCATTAACTCACTTTCACTTTATACCTTTTGTTAGGGAGTTAAGAAAATGGGAGGGGGGAAAAGAACAAATTGCTCCAATGATGGTGGTATGAGGAAGATTTATCAGATTCACTGACATCAAATGCTTCAGATCTGCAATTATAAAACCACCCTGCATTTCTCTTCCAGTCCAGAACACAGATTTCTAGCACTGTTGAATCTGTCATGCTTATTAATAAAATGAAGTGGGGAGAGGTTGAAGAGAATATTCCATGCAGGTTTTTTAAAAAGCTGAATATGGGATGTTCATGTAGCAAGAGTACCACCTAGTGTGCTTTGTGGAGTATTGCACCTACAATGTTCCTAACCCAAACCATTACCTATGAATGCTTCTGCAGACTTTTGTTGTGAATCATGACCTGGGAATGCCACATTAGTTGAAGTTTACAGGGATCTAGATGATGTCCTCTTCAGTGAAAGACCTCTTGTGTTTCCCTGATGACTTTTCTTTCTTTCTTTTTCTTTCTTTCAAAATATAAACTAGCTTTGGATCATGACATCTTCAAATGTAGCTCTATTTTTACATTCATAAAAAGTAATGTAAGAGGAATCTGGCCACCAATTGGTGAGCAGGTGGTCAGGCTTGCTCTTGTTTTATGGAATTAATTGAGTCATCTATTCACCTCCTAGCTGTCCCATGGTGACAACTGAACTGTGTGCCCTAAACGAATTCCTGACTCCCCATGTGCAGATTTGAACTGTTAGTGTGTGTGTCCTTAAGATGTGTTGTGGCTCAAAGATTCCTTTGAACTTTTCAAAAGTAACATTAAGGTTGCATTTTAATCTACAGAGGATAATTCCTTAATATTGGGGGGTTGCAGACTGCCAGAAATAGTGCAAATTGAGTCCACTTTTAGGGTTAGGGTTAGTGCTAGGGAATCATGGGAATTGTATTTTTTCCTGAGACATTGAGCCTTCTCTGTCAGAGAGCTCTGGTGCCACAATAAAATACAGTTCCCATGATTCCCTAACCCTAACGCTAAAAGTGGACTCAATTTGCACTATTTCTGGCAGTCTGCAACCCCTAATAGTTAATGTGTTATAGAGCCATCTTAGAACCATTGCCTCTCTTCCTATGTAAGTGCCCTCAAACTGTAGGGAAAGAACCAGTAAGGTAGCTATTTCTCACACTAATACTCTCCTCTTAGGAAATGTTACAGTGCTTCTTCCAGTCTATTCCGAGTAATCAATGTATACTAAAATTTGATAAGCAGGGTAAGCAATGAGGATACATCCTACCAGAATTGATAGGATCTGTACCAGAGCTAGTGCAAGTTGGTTGCAATTATTATTATTATTATTATTTTTGTAACCACAGTAGAAGAACATTATCTTACAACTGTAATATAATGATGAATAATTTCACATCTCTTATGGTGTGATTAACTTTTTAATTACTAAAAGGGGCGTGGCCTCTCTAAATGGGGGAGGAAGAATATCACATGTCTAACCTTCTGTTACATCCAGCCATCCCATAAAATGGCCAAGAGACCATAAAGATGTTTAGAAAACAGATGAGTTTCTGATTATCAACCTTGCTAGAAAAATTTGAAACAAGTTTCTTCTATGATGTAAAAAGAACAGTGTATGTTTTTAACATTTCAGAGGGGGGAGATCTAGTGAGTACTGGCTAATATTTGGGCCTTTCCAGGTACTTTTGTGATTGAACTACATTTGTAAGTGGCTTTCTTGATTATAAAGATATGCCCTATAATTCCACCCTTATGCAATATCATTCAAAATGCCTCCAGCAAAAAGGGTAGAAAATTACTTCTGCATTTATGCATTTCATTTTCAGTAGGTCTTCAAACTATGTATTCTTGTACATGTGCTACCACTTCCTTCCTCTCTGTTAATATTTGGCTGGTAGAATGGCTAAATTTAAGACCAGTGAAATGGTCAAGCAATTACTATTTTGAATGGCAACTAAGGCCTTGTCTGAACAGGCCCCAAAGTCCCCCTCTCCCATTCTGGAATTGTCCTGTTCAAACAACACATGGCCCAAACTCTGGTTGTGATGTGGGCAGTCCAAATTATGTCTGGCATGTCCCACACCAGAGCTGGGGTATATCAAGGTTAAAGCGGAGTAAAAAAAACACCACCACCATGACCTGTTACTCCAGATCTTCTGGGATAATCCAGAGCCCTCTGTTTCTACACTGTGGCAGCTTTCTTCATAGACATCCTGATAATGCATCTGCCACCACTGTGGGGTGCTCATTCTGAAGTCAGAACAAGGCATCCTGACCATTGCCAGGCACCTCATTCTGACATCAGTGGCAAATAACCCACCATGACAGTGGATCCATGGGGCATGTTGGGATGCCCATGCAGACAGCCATGATGGCACAAAAATGGAGGTCAAGGTAACAGGCATAATGGGGTGGCTATGGAGCCAGTATACTCCAGGCTGCCTCTTTTTGGCCCATACAGATGAGGCTGGGGAGTCATAGATCACTCTTTGTTCAGAGGTATGTTTCCTCATTTCCGTGCTGACTGCTCTTGTTTTTGCTACAATTATGCTGCTTGCTGTAAGGACAGAACATTGAATGCATGACTGTACACCTTTTTTTGTTAGGGAATTTGCCATAGGAAGAAAAGTCTTTCACACACACATCTGACTGGATAAACCCATGGTAAGATTGACTTCCACTCCATTACATTTTCATTCCCAAGACCGTTAGTATCTAGTCTGCCATATGCACATTTGCTTCATGCTCTTAAATAGCAGGAAGTTTGGGACAGACTTCCTGTCACCAGAGAAGAGACCAGGCTGGTGTTTTAGTGAGGAAACTCTCTCCCCCCCCCCCCCCCCCACACACACACTTGCAGGTTGTTTTTCATTTTTAATACAGCCTATCCTGCTTTGTTTTTCTAAAGAAACCACTAATTTTGGAGTTTAATCTTGCTTGCATATGATATTTTTGGCATACAAGTTGAAGATCCTGCCCCCCTTTCCAATGGGAAACCATACTGCTTCTAAACTAGTATTTCAGCCCAATTGCGTATTACTTGTTATTTATTACTTATTAGGCTTTTATTTTTTAAAGAAGTAGTTATATTTTAATTAATAGCCTATCACCATCATCATTGTTGATGGTGCAATAAAAACATGTTATTTTCAAATTGTTTCTACAATTCACCTTAAAATGCAAATGTGGTCTGAAATGGACAAAAATTACACATAATGAGGCAGGACAGAGCAAGTAAAAGTGCAACTGAGCAACTGTAAGTTATTATACATTATTGTTAAAATACAAAGAGATGGATTTGTTTTTCACTTGTTATCCCCTTAAATAACATGCAACAGGTAAATAATTACTTGTAACAGTTACCTCTGAGCATTTTATTTTGCATCATGACAAAATGCAACGAAACAGAATATGGTGGGCGGAGTGGTTGCTGCAAAGTTTGGGGTCTTTTCACTGTATTTAGTTTGGCAAATGTTTACATGTCAAAGGGGGACAGGGTCAAAAGCCAATATAAAATGAATACTGGACAGTAGCTTGCTTGTCCAGAAAGTTCACTATGAAGACTGAGTAGTCATTCTTTAATGGATACAAAACAACATCCAGAATCATATTTTCTAGATGTGCTTAAAACTCTCTTGCATGTTGGTGATTACTGTCAACATCTCTGCTTCATGAATAATTTTCTCTACTGCTGAATGGTACTTTGAATTACAGTTGAAAACAGTGTTTTAGTATTAACTTCCAATATATATTTTTTATTCTGAAGTGTAAAAGCTTTTCTTCAGACTGTAAATACCACAGTGATGTGAGAAATATACTTATGTCATGTAATTACTTTAAAGCAGGGAGTGGTTGTTGTATGGCAGACAAACAGCCAATTTAACTTGTCTGTTGCCTTTTCCTTTCATTAAGTGGTAATTCAGCTCTTCATTTTCCCTAATGCTCTCTGCTCACTTTCAGGTAATTACAGAAGGAGACTATGATGTTAATGAGTTTTGCATGGCAGATCTAGGAAGGATTTTTTAAAAAGGAAATTAAGGTACTTTAAGGGTGTATCAGTTGTGAAAGATATTTTTTTAAAAAAAATCCTAGATACATTTGCTATCAGGGCTTTATTGATCTTATAAGTCAGGTATTCATTGGTATAACTAAACTCTAACTAGCTCAAGAGGTATTTAATCACACATTTAGACCAATGAGTTCTGAAAGTAGCTTTTTGTGAAAATGTATGGTCCCTGAATTGAAATTATTTTCTGGTTGTTTCAGTTAATTTTAAGTACAGGTTGAGTATCCCTTATCAGAAATGTGGGTAATGGATGTTGTACTGTTATTCTGATTGCTGAAAATATAGGTTGCATTGCTACTCTGGAAGATAATAAGCTCTTTTGTTCATTCATATACCCCCTGTGTTCTTTGTAAAGACTTTGGTTTCTCAGTATGCTTACCATGATCAGCAATTTCTAGAGGAGAGGAAAGCAAAGGGTGGGGAGCAATTTTCACACACACCCAGGAACCAGTGCAGGTTGTGCCAGGCCTCAAATAAGTAAAATTTGCCAAAAAAATCCAACAACAAACCAACAACAACCCATGGTTAACTGTGGGCCTACAAAGCAGTCTTGTGGACCAGAAGTAACTCATAGACTGCACTTTCTCTGTCCTTGTTCTAGAAACATCTTGGATACAACAGGGGTTGTTGTGTGTGTTGTAATGGCACCCTTATAGAACATCAGCACAGGCTACATCTACACAGAGAGACAGCTGACCTATACTCTGAAATGGGTAGCAGAGATTACTTGTGTATCCCACTATCAAAGGGGTAGGAGCTTGTTGGTATTTGTGGAATTGTAGCAAATGTTGTCCACCAGGCTTTATCATGATAGGCGTTCAAGTAGGACCTAAGAATGTTTACCTATTTATTTTGACCTATAAATCAGTTAGGACTGCATTTTTCTGTATATAGCACTATTTGGTTTCAATAGTTTTGATTTGGACATTATCATTGTGCTTGTCAATATTTTGTTGTATGTTGTCATTTTAAATTTTATTCTGTTTTCCTGCTTATATTTTAAATAAATTATATTAAATAAAATGTGTTGTAAATCTCTTATGCTTAAAGCCATCTATCATGTAGTATGGTAAATTTCTAGCTCGTTCTATCAAGATTTCGCCTTCAGACTATATTTGGAGGTGTCTGAATGTCCTTGCCAGGAAGGACCATTCTTACCTCAGCTATATTTGTCCCCACATCCCACTTTCTAATTCATTCTGATAACATAAATTACCATGGTTCTTTCTGCAAACTTCACATTTTCATTCAGTTGTCTCCTCTTACATAATTGATCATAGACAGCTGTTACATTCCCAAGAAGCTGAATCCTGTCATCCCTTACTTTGGGATATGATGGTCAATTTCAGCAGAAGTCCATGTTAAACTGAGCAGAGTTTTCAAGCTTGATCATTTGTACTGTACAATTCCCCTTGGCAGCTAGAAACACAACTAATGATTGCACCACTACCCTCACAATCATAATCATCTCATTAGAAATTGGACCTATTGCCTATCAGACATTTTCTATGTGGGTGGAGTAAGCACCCAGGGACTGCTGTAGCACCACTCTCTTCAACACCCTCTTCATGTGCAACATTTGGAGGATCTCCCCTTGAGTCTCCCCTTTTCCAGTGTAAAAATTCATGTGAAGCATGTCCACATGTAGTGAGAACTGCCCTCTTCAGATGATTGCCAGTCAGAAGTGGAAGGGGGATGGAATACTCCCTCTCTTCTCACACATGTACCTCATTCAGGATTTAAAACACCTGAATAGGACTTTACTTACTGAATGCTTAACAGCATTAAAACAACTAGATTACTTCTTCCAACAGATGGAATAATAAGATTTCATAAAATCATAGAATCATAGAATTGGAAGAGATCATGAGGGCCATCCAGTCCAACCTCATGCCATGTAGGAACTCAAAATCAAAGCATCCCCAACAGATGGCCATCCAGCCTCTGTTTAAAGACCTCCAAAGAAAAAGACTCCACCACATTCCGAGCGAATGTGTTCCACTGTTGAACAGCTCTCACTGTCAGGAAGTTCTTCCTAATGTTGAGGTAGAATCTCTTTTCCTGTAGCTTGCATCCATTGTTCTGGGTCCTGTTCTCTGGAGCAGCAGAAAACAAGCTAGCTCCCTCAATATGACATCCCTTCAAATATTTAAACAGGGCTATTATATCACCTCTTAACTGTCTCTTCTCCAGGCTAAACATACCCAGTTCCCCAAGTCGTTCCTCATAGGGCATGGTTTCCAGAATATTCACCCTTTTTGAATTGTGGTGCCCAGAACTGGACACGGTAATACAGGTGGGGCCTGACAAAAGCAGAATACAGTGGCACTATTACTTCCCTTGAACTAGATGCTATACTTCTATTGATATAGCCTAACATTACATTGGCTTTTTTAGCTGCTGCATCACACTGTTGACTCATGTTCAACTTGTGGTCTACTAGGACTCCTAGATCCCTTTCACACATAGTCTCATTAAGCCAGGTCTCCCCCATCTTATATCTATGCATTTCATTTTTTTGCCCTAAGTGCAGTACCTTACATTTCTCCGTATTGAAATTCATTTTGTTAGCTTTGGCCCTGATTTCTAATCTATTAAGGTCATTTTCAATTTTCATCCTGTCCTCTGGGATATTAGCTGTTCTTCCTAATTTAGTGTCATCTGCAAATTTGAGAAGCATGCCCCCTATTCCTTCATCCAAATCATTTATAAAGATGTTGAATAGCACTGGGCCCAGGACAGAACCCTGTGGCACCCCACTGGTCACTTCTCTCCAGGATGAAGAGGAGCCATTGCTGAACACCCTTTGGGTTTCGTCAGTCAACCAATTACTAATCCATCTAATAGTTGCATTTTCTACCCTACATTTTATTAGCTTGTTTTCAAGGATATCATGGGAGACCTGGTCAAAAGCCTTACTGAAATCAAGATATGCTATGTCTACTACATTCCATCTGCCAAACTGGTAATTTTATCAAAAAAAGAGATCAGATTAGACTGGCATGACTTGTTTTTGAGAAAGCCATGTTGACTTTTAGTGATTACGGCATTCCTTTCTAAATCTTCACAGACTCTCAGTTTAATGAACTGTTCTATATTTTTTCCTGGTATTGATGTCAGACTAACTGGACAATAGTTGTTGGGGTCCTCTTTTTCCCCCTTTTTGAAGATGGGGACAATGTTTGCCCTCCTCCAGTCTGCCAGGACTTCTCCTGTTCTCCAAGTGTTCTCAAAGATTATTGCCAGTGGCTCTGAGATTACATTTGCCAGTTCTTTTAATATCCTTGGATGTAATTAATTTGGTCCTGGAGACTTAAATTCATTTATGTTAACCAGGTATTCCTGTACTACCTCTTTACTTATTTTGTGCTGCATTTCCTCTATTGTGTCCTCTGCTCCATTTTCCTCAGATTGAGCACCCTTTTCCTTTTCTGAGAAGACTGAGGCAAAGAAGGTGTTGAGTAGTTCTACCTTTTCTCTGTCCCCTGTTAGAATTTCTCCATCTTCTCCACGCAGTGGCCCTACCATTTCTTTCTTCTTTCTTTTGCTATGAACATACCCCCAAAAGCCCTTTTTATTGTCCTTAACCCCTCTAGCAAGCCTGAGCTCATTCTGTGCTTTGCTTTTCCTGACTTTACCCCTACATGTGCTACCTATTTATTTGAATTCCTCTTTAGTGATTTTGCCATTTCTTATACATACTTTCCCATTTCTTATACATCTCCCATTTAAAACTTAGGGCCTCGGCAGACGGCTAATAGGGCCGTCTCCGAGACCCGGAAGAGGAGGGGCAGCTGCACGCGCGGCGTCCCTTCCTCTTCCTGAGGTCGTCCTCGGAGCTTCCGGCCCTCCGGACGGACGGCGCTCTGGGGATGACCTCCCTCTGCAGCGACCGGATGCGCTGCGGAGGATAATTCAGGGAAAGTGTGCCCTACACATTTAGGGCGCACTTTCCCTGTCTTGTAAAAGGAGCGGCAATTTGCCGCTCCTTTTAGGGTCGCCGCAGGAGCGCCGCGACATCCCCAGTCTGTTCAATTGAACAGCGCCGCGGCATCCCCAGTCTGTTCATTATCTGCATCCCCAGTCTGTTCAATTGAAAGTTCTTTTGTCGTCCAACTCAGCTTCTTGAGATGCCTCCCATTTTTCATTCTAATTAGAACAGTTTGAGATTGTGCCTTCAGTAACTCCTTTGATTTGAGTTTGAGATTGTGCCTTCAATATCTTCACTATCATTTGGAAGACATGTAATCCAAAGTTTGCTTTATTGGTCTAAAAATGGGACAGCTTTCCATCTCTTAGCCAAAGTATTCAGCAAAACCATGGCACCATAGTGTTTCTCTGTTAGTGCAAATGTTTATATAAATTTTATATGCCATAAAATCCTGATAGAAACAAACAAAATAAAAGAAGCCCCCAGAAAAACAAATAAAGAGTTAATGTTTATAAAAGTCTGAAAAAATACAAATGTATTGAGTGCCCAGCTAAAAGCCACCAGTGAAGAGATCAGTCAAAGCTTTCTTGGGGAAGAGTTATGTAAACAGAATGCTACTTCTGAGAAACCCCTCTCTTACCTCTTTTGCCAAAGAAAAAGAAGGCTGTGAGATCACTAGACTATGGCCATGCATGGTGGGAATGGTCTAGAATAGAGGTGAGCTGCAGATTGTGGGGAGCTACACAAGAGTAGAGACTAGGCAAACCAGGAATGTTAAGACTTCTGGAAGAAGCAAAGCAAAGGAGAGAGAGGGAAGAGAAACATTGTGATGTAAAAAATGGGTGCCACAGGGCATCTAAAATGAATGCTCTTCTGTTTAGATTATATTGGTGCCTGCTTCTTGACAACCCTCTGCTTCTTGACTAGCACTTCCTGCTCTTGACAAAAAGGACTAGACCACTCACCACATCACACTTTTACCCCCTAAAAGTCTTAATAAGGAATGAGGACCTGCATGGGGTGGATGGCTGATGATATTTTTCACTTTGTATTTTACTAAAACTAATTTCATTAAATATGTTTATATTTAATATAATTTAATGACTCTGCTTGTAATTTTTTGTTATAAACAATTTTGAGAAGACCATGATAATGAAAGATAGTTAAAATGGATTTAAATAAATAAATGGATGGAAAGACAGTGAGCAAAAGTGTAGGGTGATGATAAGAGTGTGTGTGAAGTGCTGGTAATGCTAACAACAGCTTCACCGACCTCACACTCTTTCTTTCTCTTTTTCACACACACCAAACCACAGACTAATTGCACTTCTGGTACTTGAAATAACAGAGAAAGAACAGCTATGTAATTTACTCTTTCCCTCAATATCTCACACTAATAGACTGGTTTGGGTTCACTGGGATAAGAATACTTGAATTAGCGACCTCACATTCTACACAGAGAGAGAGAGAAAGAGAGAGAGAGAGAGTCTGGATTCAATTCACTATCTTTTGTGAGCAATAACAAATGACAACAAATGCTAAAGAAGCAGCTAATTTTATTCTCTGTAAATATTTCAGCATCAGTATTCACATTCAGCAAGAAACAATAATTCACACACTTTATTTTTTAACAGAGTAGTGAAACCAAGAAAACCCCATATTCCCAAGAACAATTCTCTTCTGAGAACACACAAGAAAAGGTTGTAATTAATGCCAAAAGAGAGAGAACAATCTATTAACATAATCTGAATAAAGCCCTTCCATATTTAAATGCAGACGCTAACTGCTAGTATAATACTTTATTAATTAACAAAGTATTTATCCACTGGGAAACGAGGATAAAAGACAACACTTTGTCAGACAATAGTAAAATATGTTAGCTCTTCATAAGAAATGCATAAAAAATCAAACAAAAGAAGCATTATCTTTTTAAACCAATTACATTTAATCTCAAAAGAAGGAATGAGTACATCAGTTCTTCCTTGTTCTGTGATAAGCCTGCCCAGCTACTCATAAGATCAAAACTTCTTGACAGACCTTGCAGTAGCATCAAATCTGATTATGATACTGAAGTAGCTCAGACAAATGGTGGTTATTCAATTAGACTTTGAGGCAAGGTCCATTATTGTGTTGTTTCATAGCAAGCCCCTAGGGACTTAATAATTTCTGCATTTTAGACAATCCCTCCCAGAACCTGAGTTAAAATTATCTCTGCAAAATTCCTTCCCCTTTTCCTATGGACAGAATATTACTACCACTGCAGCTGTTCCTGCTACAACCACTACTACAACTACCACCAATTTTTGGATGCACTATTGGGGAATAATTGCTTAGAGAAAAACATCACTACCCCTTTTTTCTACCAATAGTCACAGTACCTTACTGCTGTCAGTGTATTCCATTTTCATTCTATCTAGTTAAGAGAGAGAGTCAGTGTGGAACAATGAAATTTGAAGTTTTCCACAGAATAATAATCTTATTTTCTTTATTTAGGCACATTCAAAAATATTTGGACAGATAAGAGTTAATTTAAAAACACTTTAGGTTTAAGTGTGGCTGTGATGAGCAAGTTGGTAGATTTTATAATTCTGGTGAAAATTACGTTGATTCCTAAAGTTTATCAAATATTGTTCTAAATCACTGAAGTTCATCTGGTGAGTTAGATGCAGACTCATATAAGGTCATTTGCAACAGCAGTACTACCATCTTGGAAATCTATTAGGATAAGGAATTTAGAGTGCTTCAGAAACTATTGGACACCAAACCCCATTATCCCCAGCCAGTAAGGTCAATACTGGTGGGAACTGTAGTCAAACTCATCTGCAAAGGAACAGATTTCCCATCACTGAAATATATAGTGAAGGAGAAAGGAAAATAGAACACGTGTGTTTCCAAGTGTATGCTTGAGCAACAGGAGGGCTCTCATATTCTTCCTCCAGAGGTTTCTTCATTTCTGGACACAATCGCAAAAACAAAAATCTGAGGTCTATATTATCTATATACCCTGAATTCCTGCTGGGCTGGCTGCATGCTGTTTGCACTACACAATCTCAAAATACCAAATTGCATCTGGGCTGTTTACAGAACATCCATACTGGGGAGTCCAGAGTATTCTGGCAAATGTAGACAAGCCTTCAATCACTCATTTCTCACTGTCCTAGGTCTTGCAGCATTTGCTCTCCTTGGTCTTTTAGAATAAAATATTGGAGACATGTCTCGCTAGGGACCTTTACTGTTGGTGCTTTAAAATTCTTTGTCTTATTAGAGTATGCAGTTGCTTTGTATAAAATGAACAGGATACATTTTTTAAATAACCAAACTCCTTAGAGAATATCACTCTAATTGGGGATATATGTATTTTAAAACCCTCTTTTACTTTATCTGGGAGCTTAGTTTCAGTTTCAAGGTTTTTGCTCAGTCAGGTTTCAGAAGTGTCACAATGCCTGCACATAATGGGAAAGGTGAAAAGAAAAATGTTTCTACTGGTGTTCATCTAATGAATTTTTAAATAAATTTCTATGTGAATTCTTAGCTTTGCCTTTTGATTTTCAACTAGAAATTGAGATAACTTGTTGAGTTTCCAATGCTGAACAATGGTTTGGGTCTACTCCAGTGGTTTTTCAATTTCTCTGCTGGCTACTAGATATTCTTTACTTCAGATTGCTAGGCAGTGGGGACAGCTACGGTGAAAATCAGATAAAATGAGAATTTTTTTTACTATACAAAGGAGATAAATTATCATAGGAAACAATTTATCAAAGCATAAAATGCTTGCAAGGCAATTAAATCTGAAGTATTACATCAAATATCTGGATATATTCTAAGTTTTTATGGTTAGAGAATTTTTTTTAAAAAATCAATTGGATGCGGAAGCTGGTTCTTTTCTGACTGGGCCTAAAACAGGATCCAAGACTCAATCCCAGGCCCAACCTCAGGGTTCTACAACATCTATTTGATGAGGCCTTTCCACAACCAAGTTGATGTCACTATTTATTGATCCAGTCTCAGCATAACAGTTTACATCCCATTCCATCCCCACTTCATCCTGATCAGTTTCAATCTATGGATTAATCTTTTTTCCTCTTCTTCTCCTTCTCCTTCTCCTTCCTTTCTTTCCTTCTTCCTTCCTTCCTTCCTTCCTTCCTTCCTTCCTTCCTTCCTTCTTTTTCTCCTTTATTTTAATTTCTCTTCATTTTATTTCATTCCCTGAATACTTTAATCATTTTAACACTGCAATTCAAGAATGATATTGAAAAGCTGGCACATGTCCAGAAGAGAGTGACCAAAATGGTGAAAGGTCTAGAAACCATGTCCTATGAGGAATGGCTTAGGGAGCTACATAGGTTTAGCCCGGAGAAGAGATTAAGGGGCAACATAATAGCAATGTTTAAATATTTGAAGGGATGTCATATTGAGGATGGAGCAAGCTTGTTTTCTGCTGCTCCAGAGACCAGGACATGGAGCAATGCATTCAAGCTACAGGAAAAGAGATCCCTAAACATTAGGAAGAACTTCCTGACAGTAAGAGCTGTTTGACAGTGGAACACACTGCTTTAGAGAATGATGGAATCTCCTTCTTTGGAGGTTTTTAAACAGAGGCTGGATGGCCATCTGTTGGGAGTTCTTTGATTGTATCTTCCAGTATGACAATGCATTGGACAGGATGATGCTTGTGGTCTCTTCCAGCTATATGATTCTATGCATTAGAGTTCCATTTATTTTGTATATTCTATTTTTTTCTTTCTTTTCTCAACCTTCCTATTGAAGTAGTTCTGTGAGATAATTTAGGGGTGAAACAGACCGCCCTGAAGGAGTGGCTCTATGACACCCCTTTGCTAGCTGGATTGGGGCCATGGCAACCACATGCCACAGTCCCAATCTGGCATTTTTCCAGCACAAAAAAGAGCAGCAAAATGCTGCTCCTTTTTGAACTGGAAAAAAGGTGCCCCTTTAATCACCACCACTCTTCTCTGCTCCTGTGGCATGCAGTGTATAATAGCTTCACCACAGGAGTGTTCCCATGCTGCTAGCCATCAGATCAGACAGGTGGTGTGATGCTGCTTTGGGAGCGGAATCGAGGTGGGAGGTATGCAGTGACCACACCCCAAGCCACCAAAACACTGACTCTTTTTGCTGGTCTGCTTAGCCCCTTAGTTAAGGGAAGAGAAAATAGTGGAGTAGTGGATGAAAAGACTTTCTCCAACTGGAAGTCCATCGGATTTCCTCGTCTTTAATATCATCACATCTGGAAAGTTGTCTTTGTTTTTGCATTTGTTTAAGTGTTTTGGGTGAAGGGGGTTGTGAACACTTCTTTTTAATTTTTTCAGGCACCTCAGGTGTTCATTTTCTGTATGATTTTTTCATTCTATTCAGGTGTATGTGATTTTATGGGGTTTCTCAGGGTTTGTAAGATTACCATAAGTAGTATAAGCAGGGAGTTATGCTTTATGGAATTAATAACTAAAGATCACAACTTAGGAAATATATACAATTTTATGCAGGTTTTTAAATCTGTAATACTAGGAATAATGGGTATAAATGTAGATTCTAAATGTATTGCTGGTTTAATGCTTAACACAATTTTATGGAATGTCAAAGGGCTGTGAGATGTGAACAATTAAAAACAAGTGCTTTCTAAGTTAGAAAAAAACATTAAGGCTGCAATTGCATCCCTACAAGAAACTCACTTGATGACAGAAGATTTGAACAAAAAATTAGAATAATCCCTAAGGATCTATCTCAGATTATTAATCTTAATATAAGTAAGATGATAAAAGACATTGCACAAGATTTAGAGAGAAGGTCATGCTTAAAGGATTAAGGTAAACATGATTAAGATGATGTTATACCTTGTGTTGTTCATGAAATTTCTCTACTTATACCTTGCAACTATTTTCAAAAATTAAGTAAATTGATCAGAAGATTTTGGAGGGGGAGTCATTTCCTCCTAGAATTTCAATGAAAAGGATGTAAATTCCAATCAGAGAGGGAGGTATCAGCATTCCAAATTTTCTTACATAACACCAACCATAACTGCTGTTGTTTGTTGTTAACTGCCCTTGAATCGACCTTGACTTGTGGTGACCCCATGGATGAGATGTCTTCAACTCCCGCTATTCTCCACTGCTCTGCTTTGGCCCTGCAGATTAAGACCTGTGGACTCCCTGGCTGAGTCTATCCAACTGGCATTCTGTCTTGCTCAATTTCTAATATTCTTTCTGTTTCCTAGCATTATTGTCTTTTTCTAGTGAATCATGTTTTCTCATGATGTGGCCAAAGTACAATAGCCTCAGTTTAATCATCTTGGTTTCTAGGGAGACACTGTTGATATTCCATCCTCCTGTCTTCACTCCTCCATCTTCTAAGTCTAAGCCTGCTCTTTGTATGAATTTTTCTGCATATAGGTTGAACAAGTTGGGTGATAGAATGCAGCCTATCCTGTATTCATTTTTAGATATATCCACTTAAGGAAGTAATCCACCATGTTCAGCCTTGGAGTCTGGCACTTCTACTCAAATGGACAATACTTGGCTATCATTTTATATATAAAACAAAGGAGGGGCAGTGTTTTGCTAACAATTTCAGTGGTTAGAATTGTGTGGCAAATATTGGGCTGTAGCAGATGGGTGGGAAGATCAGCACGGATCTGCTCTGATCAGAACAAAGTTGAGACCATGCTAACTGCATGGCCCACTCCCAAAGTGTGCCGCATCCACTGGTCCCAACCTGCACCACTGGGAGGTGGATTATCCTGGCTCCATTTTTGCTCTGGTCCAAAGGACTAGAGTGCAGCATCAGAGTGGCTTCAGGCTGCATTGGAGGCATCCATTGTTTGAACATCTTGCCTCCAAAGTTTCCAGAAGCCACTTTTTGTGGCCTGTCTGTGGTCGATAATGAAATAGTTACCTTAACTCATATACTTGGCATTGATTATGCATTTTTTTTTCCAGAAGCAATTTAAACTACCTCTATCAGCTAAAGGGCAATATTGACAACTGAAACATTTGTTTGTTAAATTTGTTAAATGTTTCTATTGGCGAGAGCACCGAGAGCGGTATGCCGAGAGCTGGGCTGGACTCTGTCATCTAGCCACCCAGCTCTCTTTCCACCTGGATGCCGAGGGAGCCAGGCGGAGTCTGCTGGGGTTGGGTGGGATATTTAGCTCTCCCCAACCCCCTCTATTCACCAGTGGTGAGAGCCCCGAGAGCTGTGTGCCAAGAGCTGGGCTGGACTCTGTCATTTAGCCGCCCAGCTTTCTTTCCACCTGGATGCTGCGGGAGCCGGGCAGAGTCTGCTGGGGCTGGGCGGGATATTTAGCCCTCCCCAACCCCCCTTCTCCACCAGTGGCGAGAGCGCTGAGAGTGGTGTGCCAGGAGCTGGGCTGGACTCTGTCATCTAGCCGCCCAGCTCTCTTTCCACCTGGATGCCGTGGGAGCTGGGTGGAGTCTGCTGGGGCTGGGCGGGTGTTTTTATTTTTTCCCATCTAGCTGCCCAGCTCAGCTTTCTCTCCTAGCCTTCCCTGTACCTTTATTAGGAGCAACACACCTGTGAGGGTTATGTGGCTTTATCGCTTCCTCCATTAGCTGAGGCCGGGAATGGTGTGGGGGTGGAAATCAGACTTGTGCTGGAGAAAGAAAAGTATGGGCGGAATGGAGTGAACAGATGTTACAAAAGAAGGTGGGATTACTGTTTGGAAGCTATCCCTCCTTCAGTTCACTCTGTTCTCTGGAATGAATTGGAGAGCATACCAACCATTCCACAGAACCTTACTTTACTCTTTTGCAATGCCAGGTTGGTTAAAAATAAAACTCACATTATTTACGATCTTCTTCTAGATAAGGATGCCAATCTGGCTGGCTTTACAGAGACCTGGCTGGGAGAGGATAGCACCATTACTTGGATGCAGGCCCTCCCAGCCGGGTATTCTGTCAGTGAACAGGTAAGGGGAAGTGGGGGGGGGGCGGAGTGGCTCTGGTTTAATAGGATTCCAGAAAGCCTTGGAGGGTTTAATGGTGGGCAACGGTGACCCTGTCGAAGCTTTGTTCAATATCTGGAACAACGACCTTACCGAAGCATCCTTTCCAACTTGCTCCAAACTGGAAGCAATGGTATACACCAGAGCTTAGGACAATGAAGCGGGCTGGACAATGACTAGAGCGCTCCTGGTGGAAACTCGACTCTTATCTGACAGGACTCATCATAGGAACTTCCTTTGGTCCTATTGAGAGGCAATACGTGCAGCACAGAGATCCTTCTGTTCTGCACATATTGCGTCTGCAGAGTCCTGTCTTGCAGGGCTGTTTAGGGTGGTAAGGGAGCTGACGCAGGTACCTCCTGAACAGAACCTGTTACTTAACCCAACAACGGCCTGCTGTGATGCATTTAACAACTTCTTTGCAGATAAAATCTCTCAGGTAAGAGCCGACAACAGACGAGGTGTCCAGCAACTCCGTTAATGAAATTATCCCGGATCAGTTTCAATCAGTGAGTACCAATGACATAGACAAGCTGCTCGGTAGAGTGAGAAAAACAACCAGCCCCCTCGATCCTTGCTCATCATGGCTTGCTGTCCGGGGGGGAGGGGTGCATTGAGGATGTTCCTTATGGACATCCTCAATGCATCCCTCAGGGAAGGTCATATTCCATCTTGTTTGAAGGAAGTGGCTGTTATGCCGCTTCTGAAAAAACTTTCCCTGGACCCCCTGGATATGAACAACTACAGGCCAATCTCCTTGTTACCATTTCTGAGTAAGGTAATCGAGAGGGTGGTTGCTCTTCAACTCCAAGCTGTCTTGGATGAAACTGATTATATAGACCCATTTCAAACTGGCTTTAGGACAGGATTTGGAGTTGAGACTGCCATGGTTGCCTTGACCGACGACCTGTATCTGAGCATCGACAGTGATAGTGTGACCCTGTTGGTGTTTTTAGACCTCTCAGCGGCTTTTGACACGATAGATCACGGCATCCTCTTGGATCACCTAAATGGGTTAGGAATTGAAGGCACTGTGCTCCAGTGGTTCTGTTCCTTCCTCTCGGGCACATCCCAGAGGGTGCTGCTCGGGGACAGTCGCTCTGGTAAAAAGAAGCTCACCTGCGGCATCCCTCAAGGTGCCATTCTGTCCCCGATGCTGTTTAACATCTATATTGAGCCGCTGGGTGAGATTATTCAGAGTTATGGGGCTGGGTGTTATCAGTACGCTGATGACACCCAGATCTATTTCTCCATGTCTCGATCATTGGCCTTGAATTCTGATGGTGTCTCTCCCCTCAATGAATGTCTTCAGGCAGATGTCTTCAGGCAGTAATGGGCTGGATGAGGAAAAACAGATTGAAAATGAATCCAGAAAAAACGGAGGTGCTCAAGGTAGCAGCCCCGAAACCAAGAATCAGGTTGCAACCTCCGGTCCTGGACGGAGTCATACTCTCCGTAAAGGACTGTGTTCGCAGTCTGGGGGTGTTCCTTGATCCATCGCTTCTGATGACTAATCAGGTAAATGCGACGGTCAGGAGCGCCTGTTATCAGCTTCGGCTGATAAGCCAGCTGCGCCCTTTTCTGGAAGTAAGGGACCTTGAGACCGTTGTTCACATGCTGGTAACCTCCCGTCTAGATTTCTGTAATGCGCTCTACATGGGGCTACCCTGGTGCTTGGTCTGGAAACTTCAGTTAATACAAAACATGGCAGCCAGAGTGGGCTCTGGAACATTTAGGAGAGACCATATAACTCCACTGCCTGCCTATTAGTTTCTGGGCCCATTATAAACTGTTGGTTATTACCTTTAAAGTCCTAAATGGCTTGGGTCCAATCTATCTTTGGCACTGCCTCCTCCCATACAATCCTCCCCGCGCACTCTGGTCCTCTGGGAGCAACTTGCTCCAGCCATTAAAATCTAGGCTGTCTGCAACCTCCCAGAGGGCATTTTTGGTAATCGCCCCTAGATTGTGGAACTGCCTGCCAGATTAGATCCATCAGATTACAACATTAAACAGCTTTAAAAAGGCTGTTAAGACATATCTCTTCTGGCAGACCTTTCTGGAATAGATTTTCTGGCCTCAGAACCCCCCTCATTTCTGCACTCTCCCTATCTGGACATAGCCGCCACTTTGCTTGCTCTATCATATTATTGATGTATTGCAATGTATGTGATTTTGTATTATATACCATTTTAATCTATGTTTTAACTACTGTTCAGTTTAATACTTTTTAAAGGGGGTGCGCATTGGTTCCTTTTTTTGTTTTATATTGTATTGTATTTTTAATTGTTGTTAGCCGCCCTAATTGTTCACAAAGGGGCAGGGTAAAAATAATTTTTTAAAAATATATATTTTATTAAAATCCAAATTTGGATCTGCAGCTTTGAGTGCATCTGAGCTTCCTGTAAAATTAGAGACATTAATTGAGGCCAATCAAGTATCCAAACCACACAAATAAATATTTTTAAATGTATATAGTCTATAAATAAATATGACATGCAAAGTTTACAGCAAGAATGGAATAGAGAATAGGAACATCCAATTAAAACTAATCAATGCCATCAGTTTTAACATCTATAACTAATATGGCTATAGATTAACTGCCATGGCTCTATGCCAGGGGTAGGCAACCTTTCTGAGCCGGGGGCCGAGTTGCTGTCCCTCAGACAATTGGGGGGCCGAAGCACCAAAAATAAATAAATAAATAAATAAAATTTAAAAAAAATATGTATGCACACTCTCTCAGCCCCAGAAAAGCCATGGCAAAACCCCTGTGAAGATTTTGCCAAGAAAACCCCAAGAACAAGTAATAACAACAATAATCAATATCATCATGGCGGGTGGCGGCGGCAGCGGTGGGACCGGCCTGGGGCCAGTCCAAAGGCCTCAGGGGGCCACATCCGGCCCCCGGGCCTTAGGTTGCCTACCCCTGCTCTATGCTATTGAATTTTGAGAATGGTATTTTGTTGTGGTACCACTGGAGCTCTGAATTCCCAGAATTCCATAGTACTGAGCCATAGCAGTTAAAGTGGTGTCAAATCAGAATATTTCTGCAGTGTGGATTCACCCTTGGAGTACTTTGGGGACTTTTAACATTGCAGTACTCCAAATGTTACCTCAGTGGTCTAGAAGCTGCTAGAGTTTGCTTCTTCCCTGTGTTATTTCAGTAATGTTAGAAGCCCAAAGTCCCAAGAAAGGATGAACCAGTGCTATGGGTGGATGAAGTCTTACAGGATTGTCCCTGTAAGGTAGTGAGACAATGCTGGTCTCAGAATGAGTCACATTGCGTACTCACCAGGCTTCCAACATTACTTGAGTGGTGCAGAATGGAGGCATGCTGCAAACAAGCGTCCACTGTAGGGAGGTCACATCCAAAGGGATCCCAGATCAAAGAGCTTTGCACATGTCCTCAGTACAGTGGTTCCTTGAACTGTAATCTTACAACCCATTCTTCTATACATCTGCACAACTCTATTTCCATTGCCATGAAAAATCTGATCATCTCTCAGTGCCTCAAAAGTTCTTTGTCTTTAAAGACAATGGGCAACAATGTCAACATTCAAAGAGAAAAACAGAAATGGTTCTGCCTGGAAAATGATACATTTTACATGAAAAACCAATGTTTTAAGATGAATCCAGCCCACCAATATTAATAATTTCCCTGGTGGTATAAATGCGATTTCAGACACATGCTGGGATTTTACCATAGATTCCCTCCTATTATGCATTATCAATCTATCTTACAGGTAGGCTTGGCTTTATACTTAAGACAACTGCAGGTGTTGTCTTCCACTTTCAGTCTTGAATGTTATTCCACATGTGCATCAAAGTAACCTATATTGGCACAGCTCTGCCATTCAGCCATGCTGGATTGCAGGTCAACACTTTTTTTTCTTTGTCTGCAAATGCTTCATTGGCTCTTAGGTTGCAATGGCATAAAGGTAATTTATGTAGTTATTTTGTATGCACAGCAAATAATGAGAAACACCTGCAAATCCCCCCCCCCTCCAAGTTCAGAAACTAACTGTATTTTTAAATAATGGCTAGCACTGAACACAATTATCCAAATCATTTTAAGTAATGGACTCTTTTAAAGGCATTTGTGAAGGGGGGAAGCAGTTTTAAATCACTCTTGATTTGCAATATGGGAGACTAAAAAGTTCAATAAGCTCCTCAGCAACCAAAAATAATATACAATAATATATTTTGCCAGTTTAGCTCATTCCCATCTTATGCTAACTTTTCCAGAATTCCTGTTTCTCCAAGCATGTGACATAGCCACCATCCTTTCTCCATTGACCTGGGTTCTCTTCACTCTAAACTGACCAATGCACTGACCAATGCTTAAGACATTGAGAAAAGTATAAAGCTCATACTATACTATACCAGTTGATTTATTCATGTTCTATATTTAATTTCTTAAATAAAGAAGTATCTGACAAAAAGGATGATAAAATATACAGAAATTCAATTTAAAATCAAATTGGAAAGACAAAACATTTATCTAAAGTCCATCTAGAGGGTTAGACTACATATAATGGGGAGCAGGCCTTCTATGAGCTTAAAATTTGTATACCACCCAATTGGCAAATGCCTCAGTGTGATTTACAATCAAAAATCTATTCCCCAAACTTCTTCTAATTCCATGATACTTTGTGCCTGACTGAATTTTCTCCTGTGGATTTCAAAAAAGTCTTGACAACCCATTTTGTTTGCATTTGGTCACTCGATTGTGGTGCATCCACCTTTCAGAACCATGGCAAATCCCTTTCCCAACCTCTCAAAACCTACTCAGTTTGGGAATAGAATAAATTTCTCAGCAACAATGGACTGGGATGCTACTAGACATGCTCAGGTTTGTTTAAGCATTTTGCATACTCTCCATTTCCTAGGACTAAAGTTCATCCCAGGATACTATAGCTGCGGAGAAATTAATTACATGATAGGGAGGGGACAAGAAGGGAAAAACCTGTATTGTCAGTCTCAACCAATCTTTTTGTTTTAGAACAAGATAAATCAGAATTCCAAAGCAAGGAAACAGTTTCCAAGACTGGAAAGAAATTATCATTGTAAAAGATAATTTTCTAGCTATATATATTGCTTTCCTTCCTGTTTGCTTCATTCTCTTGAGGGCATGTTGATGGGGTGGTAGCCTCTCTCCCTATCTGGGGTGAAAAAAATTCCTGTAGTGCAATTTTCTGTCACACACAGAAAATTTTCTGTCACACACAGCAGCTCCTACATTGACCTGCTGGTATTTGATGTAAATTAAAGGGATCTCCTCCCCCCCTAAAAAATTCTCCCCTTTCTAGTACATGCTCTAACATGTATCTGCCTTACAAGCATAGGAGTAATAGAGGCTGTTGTCAATATTTTGCTTTATCTTCCTCCTTTTCTCTTATTGCGTAGGGCAGGGTCAACAACGTGCCATAGTCAACACTAGGCTTTGGAAATAGTACCTAGTGCTGTGGTGGAAAATGTTTGAACTCTAGATGTAGTCATTCTCCATCTACTATCAGCCCTAACCAGCATAAACTAGTGGTAATAGGTTATGACATTGTAGCCCAAAATCCATAGGGCCCATATATGAGGTACAGGCAAGGGGGGTTTATGTAGGAAGACTGGATATATGCAGCTGGTGGTCATACAAGGGACACACAGACAAACATTACTCCAAGAGCACCCACCCGCTCCAAGCATGCCAGGATGCAAAATAGTATGCAGGTCTTATGAACACCTGCACACATGCACAGAAGACATCACAAAACTCATGCAAGCTGCTGTGCCTATTAGTTGCAAGCCTACATGCAGCAAAATGCATTTATTGTCATTATAGGGAATGGCTGTACTGTGTGCAGCCTTGGCCTGATCCATCAGCTAGGTGAATTGTCCAGGACCTGCCATCTCTTCACTCTCACTATCATCCTCAGTGGCCACCGTAATGGTGCATGGGTGAGGAGAGCGGTCACGGTAGCTAGTGGTTGTGGAAGATGTAGAGGTCCCCTCCCCAGTAGGGATGGTGGTCTCATCTTGTAGGGTGTCTCATCCGAGTCAGGGTACTTATTCTGGTCCTCTGCATAAGAAGGAGTGAGGGTCATGTCTCTCCTATGCCCACTCTGGTGGCATGTTCTCCCCCTCTATCCTACATCCCTTCCCAGGCTCCCTGCCGCATCTTACTTTGAGAGGGCATCAAAAGATCCTGGGCACATTCTGCCTTGGAGGTGTCCTCCACAGGTTCATCTCTGGCTGGCTGGCCAACTGGGACACTGGCAACTTCCCTACTGGTACATAATCTTCTGGTACATAATCATCCTTGATAAGGAAGAGATTGAGTTCCTTGTAGAAGGGCATGGTCTTGGGGCTTCGGCCACTTTTGGCCTTGTGATCCCTAGCCTTCTTGTAGTCTCCCCTGAGGTTTTTGGTCTTCTGGTGACACTCCTTCCAAGTGCATTGGTGGCCCCTTGCCCTCATGCCTTTTGCCACTTCATTAAATGTTTCAGCATTCAAGAACGACTTTCTCAATTTGTCCAGAATATGTTGTTTTGAACACACAGCTATCAGGTCAGCTGTCTCCACATAGGACCACGATGTCCCTCTCCTTCTTTTTGGCTCACTTGTGGATGGCTCTGCCATTCTGCCCAGTGTAAAAGACAAGTGTCGATGGTGGACAGCTGGCCAGCTGCACAGAAAACTGGGAAAATTGTGCTGGAATGTGCATAGGGGTCCTGCTTAAAAATAAAACTCATGCTTATCGCTTTTTCCAGCCACAACATCCAGCAGCAACACTTTAAGCATCCCGTAGTTGCTACAGCGCATGCATATTAGGGTTAGAGTTAGGGTTGTAATATCCAGATGCACCTGCAGTTGCGCATCCACATTGGGGACTATAAGGTGCATTAAATTGAACCTTCCTTCATACAGCACATGCTCTTGACTTGTGTCTCATTGATCTGCACACCTACGGTGGAGTAGTCATACCTGAAAGTATAGGATGCTTTAAATTGAAGCCTGGTACATACAGCGCATGCTCTGGAGCTGTGCCTCATTACCTGCGCACCTGCGGCGGACCATTTACATGGGCATACTAAATGTGAGACACCCTTTTATGCTGCATGGGTGCATACAGACACATCTATGAAGGTGTGGCCCTTTCAGAAAGAAGTGGAAAAAACCTGCTCCTTTTTGAAGCAGCTTTTCTCTGTATAAGGTGCCTAGAGGGTGTTTCCTGCTGGCTTTAGGGCGTGTGTCATCTAAACACCATGCCTCCAAGTCAGCCTGAGAGCACCTCTTTTTGACTGTCTGCACAGATTATTAAAAGGAATCATGGAAGGAGGGGTTAATCCTTGCCTCTCTTCAGTGTCATGATCCAGATTTCCCACTCTTTGTAGCAGCTATTTGCCCCAGGAGGAAAAACAACAACCCTCCTCTGAATCTATTTTGACTTGCAGATTCGAGTTTAGTATAGACCATAAGTTTCTCACTTTAAAATCCTTTTTTCTTAGTTATGTCCCATTGTTACAGGATCCAAACATAATCTTTCACATTCCATATGTAGAGAGATCTTGTAGCACCTTTGAGACTAACTGAAAGAAAGAAGTTGGCAGCATGAACTTTCATAGACTTCAGTCTACTTCCTCAGATTTTTTTAAAAAGGTGCAACAAGATCTCTCTACATACTGATTCTACAGACTAACATGGCTATATCTTTGAATTCTTTCACATTCTAGTTAGGAATTTCCCTATAATATAATTTAACAGAAATACCAAAGCATCCATAAGTCAGGCCACAGATAGGCATTACAAAATGTAGAAATACTGCTTGTGGTAATAGGAAAAAAAATTGTTTTCTTTTGGAAGCTTAAAAGAGAAAAATGTACTTTTACAAAAGAGTTGAAGAATTTGACTAAGGATTAATAACACTTATCAGTGGACTTGAACTTTGATTTTGGATTGATCTTAAAATGAAAATGAAAAACAAAACAAAACCTTATCTATGTTGCACGACTTAACCATGGCCAGGAGAGGGATCCATTGGCTAAGAGTTGACATTTTGTTTTGTCCTATTATAAGAGCATCAAATGTTTCTAGAGTAACAGTAGATGTTTAGAAAATGGAAGGACAATTTTGGATGTTCATTAGAATGCATGTTCCAAATGCTCAACGATTTCTACAATACTACATCAAGACAGTGCTACTAACAGGATTTAGTGTGATATATGGAGAAAGCGTGACAAGAGCCTGATTTGAGAAAGACACGTAATATTAGCGGATTTCATTATGCTACAAAAAGTAAATAACAACAAACCCATATCATGTGTTTTCCATTTCATTTCCTTAGAAAGAAAGGAAAACTTCTCCAAAGTACATTAGTTTCAAACATTTTACTGTAAAGCCAAAGTGAAACCATCTGATCAAATAGCCCACTGACAAAATATGTATATATGATCATCTGGAACTGGAACTGTAGAAATAACTGGTTATGAAGTATTCTTGTTTACAGTCATCTGGACTATTGCAGTTTTGTTTTTCAAGTGGCAAAGATAATAAAAGATACACAGAGTGGCCTCTAGGAGATTCTGTAGCATCGTTCTGGCTTCCATCCAGCTAACATACTACAAAATGAGCTGGAAAATATATGTATCTTCAAGGACTGAGGGTTTCCCTGCCTGCAGCACCATCAACTCCCAAAGTGAAACACTTGAGAAATATGCTTATTGATCTTGGCAGTCTCCTGATTTATTAGAGTGTTGACATCCACTCTTTTTTGTATCATTTGACAAATGATCAATAGCATTTATTTCTTGGTGTAGCATTTGCAGATTGACTGTGGCAGCAGGTATAAAAGGGAATAATACCAAATTAGGGAGTTAGTTGAATTCACAGCAGAAAGGGGACTTCCATTTCAGAGACCTGACTAAAGAAACATAAGTGGTCTGACAATTATGATAGCCAGTCCTGGGAGTAAATTCTAAAGACACGACTGCTGGAAAGGTTTTTATAAAGCAAAGCTACTTGCATGTAGCACATTATATCATCCCACCACTACCACCACACACACACACACACACACACACACACGTGTATCGACATGTTAGTTTGGAATGAAATAAGTATATGTGGGAATTGTGATAAATGAATGGCAGGATGCAGAGCTCGATGCTGCTGTCAAGTTTTGCACATAATCTTAATCTTACACACATTTAAATCAATAAGATTGTTCCTGTGAGTACATTTAAAGCTATGTTTGTAGGACTGGATGTTAGAATTCTTTGTGTTTCTACTAATATGAGACCTAAAACATTCGGCTGTATATAGATCTATCATTAATCTCTATGATTATTAAAGATATGGAACTATTGAAATGCATGTATTAAAAACCCATTGTTCTATGCCCTTGAATGTGTACAAAATTAATAGTTATTGTAATTTCTATTCCCTAAGCAATTATTTATGCTGAAAGGTATTTGACAGAAGAATCTGTCCCCACTTCTTCACATATCATTTTTTAAAATTGTATCATGAAGTTCTCATGGAAATTACATAATGTGCTTAGTTGTTACATGTACCCAAATGCCCAAATTAGCTAATCTGCATTTTCCTTGAAATATTTTAATATCCTTACACTTAAAATGCCGTGAATGAATCTCTGTCTTTCTTTCAAGACTGACAAACTGTGAAATAAACAGCAATCAGGCTAAAGATGCTGTATTAAACAAACCAAGTTTTGTTTTGCTAAACTAAGCAAAATTAGTTGAATGCCCTAAGTAATAGTTGCTAGTATTTTTCTCCCCCTCCAGTTTAAATTATTTCTCCACTTGTTTTTGTGTCTATGCATAAATTAAAAATCTGCTGAAATTTATTATTCATCTGAGATGTAATTAATATGCAAAATTATGCAAATTAAGATGCAATTAGGTTTCAATTCTCTAGTGGAATTTTCCATTATAATTTAATACAAAGTAATAGAGTAATTGGTGTCACGTGTAATTACTGTTACTCACGTGTACATGCGGACGTGAAAATGGTTTGTATATGTTAGTTATCCTATGCAAATGTACCATGCAGCCTCTCATCACTGGGGGACTAGGTAAACAAAGCCTGCCTTAAAACAAGAGGGAGGGAGTGACCCCCCCCCTTTCTTCTCATGTACTGTCATTTTCAAGAACAACATGAATAATTGTAATTGATTTTGCTGCATTTATTCCTTAGAATTCATAAATAGGTACAGTTTTGTGTCATATTTGCCTTATTATTTTAGAGAGTACTTATCTCCAGCAAAACAAGATATAATAACTAGCTTGACAAAGAGATTTTGATGTTCTACCGACACAGAGAAAATCAAAATAATAAACGAAGCCATTTCACACCAAATCAGGACCATTCTAATAAGTTTTTTCTGGCCTTGCTTTGGGATGAATTCTTCTACAAAGAAGCAAACTGTATCCTAATCTCTAAAAGTCTGGAAGGGCACAAGTATTGCTGACTAAAAGTTGCCTCCGAAGAAGCAGCCCTGGGCTCTTTCTCCCCAGGTAACTGGGGATCCATGATAATAAACAAGCCAAGTTATGAACAAACCAAGTAGTTCTAGTTGGATGTTCTGTCATACAACATATGCTTCTGACTCTCAATTATTTAATAACAATAACAAAACATGGCCCCCTCATCTCCAATCAGGTTGTTATAATCTCTCATTGTAACAAATGTAGATTCATAAATATATATACTGTAAAGATTAATCTGGAAGAGGGTAGCTTCAGGTTTGAGTGGAGGTTCCCCCCCCCTCCAAACCATCCTCTACTGAGCCCCCTGCTGTGCTGGTAGACCCTGGGAGGTTTAGCCTGTGACAGTGGCAGGCAATTGTGGATAGCAATGCTTGTATTCAACAGTATTAAAATGCCAGATCTTGGGGGTGGGGGTGGGAGTGGGGAAAGCATTTATAAGGAAAACCTAGGGCAGAATTCAGTGGTGGGTCCTATTAGGACCCTGGCAGCTGAGGGTTCTGTATACTGGTGCCAAATGTGGGTCTGTGTGGCTTATGGCAGTTACAGAGAATGTGTAGATCTCATCATGTTTTTAGACTATAGATTTTTTTTTCATTTGCAGCTCTCATAACCCAATTAGCTGTGCTGCCTAGGGCTGATGGGAAGTGTAGTACAGTGTACTGTACTACAGGTTCTGTTTCTTTGATCTATAGAATGTAATAGGCAATTGGTTCTGCTCTATCAGTGACCATGTGTTGGTATGAAAGCCACTATTTTTGCACTTGGCTTTCTTTGGGTATCTAAGAGTGCTGGAAAAATAAACAAGAAAGTTTATTTATAGGCCATGAATGGGGAGCAATGGCCCTCCAGGTGTTTTTGAATCACAGCTCCTGTTAGTTCAAACCAATGTAGCCGGTATGATTGTATGAGTTATAGTCCAAAAGATCAGCGGGTGGTCATACATGTCTGTTGCTTTCATAAACAAATGGTTGTCCAGTTTAATCCATCCCCAAGGGACTTCCCATCTACTACATGATACAGTTGCAAACTTCATGTTCCCATCACTCACTTGACGACAAGATGTTTTCTCCCTTGTGATCAGGCAAAGGGTCCATCAACCCATTACTCCCTGATGCAAATAGTATTACAAATTTGGCAGTTTTCCTTCATGCATTCTAGCTTTAGATTACTTTGTATTGGACAAGTCACTTGCAAAAGGATTGTATCAATATTTAGTGACCAAGCCTTCTGCTTTACAGAGGGCACTGCCCTGTCTGAAGCACTGTTATAAGACAATCTGGAAGCATACATTATTTGAAAGGTTTTTGGTTTTCCCAAAGCCTAATTTTCAGACAAAGCACTCTAAGAATGGAAATCATAGTCTTAAAAGATGCTCATCAATAGTTTGTATCTGGATAGCAATGGGAACAGACATACAGGCTACCTGTTCATGGTCTTCCACACTACAGTAAGATGTGGTAGGTTTCTGTTCAAATTATAGTAGTGACATTAGATAGATGGATGGGCAGAATACATTTTCCTTTTTGAGGACATATGCAAGGGGTCACCCTAAATGCAGGTTCCTCCTAAGTAGTCAACTCTGCCTTTATAACAAAAATGCTATTTGTCCTTTTTTAAAAAAAAACAAACTGGAAATGTGGTAGTAGTTGAGAGACAGGGGCATTAAATAACACATGAGTCACATGTCAATGGCTGATGGCAATGTTTATGGATGTTTCTCAAGTAAAAGTTTAGATGCTGTACATGAAAACTGGGATTGCAATTAAACTACTTTTATAAAGGTTTCTTATTCCAAATACTTGAAAAACTGGAATAATTGTCCTTGTAACCGACCTCCTCTCAATTTGAGCTAAATAAAATTCCCCTTGACAGACTTTTGGCTAGACTATGCTTGCTACTTTATTGGGTATACACACAGGCTTATGCTACAACAAACCTGTTAGGTCTTTAGGTAATACAGGGCTCTGTTGCTTTTAAGCAATAGAATGAAATACACTAGAAAGTTTTAATTCCAAGAGCAAGGCTCACTGAGAATTTACTTTTACTCACCTTTACTTTTTTATTATGAAAAAATATTGTGCAAAAGAAAATATACATGGTTGATGGAAGAGGGAGATTTTGCAGGGCTAGACAGGGATACTGTTAATGCATGACAGTTTCAAAATATATATTTCTCCTCCTAATGCCATAATAATGAGTACATATACCCTTCCATAACAACAAAATATTGCTATACTTTTCTGGGTAAGTGGGTATGGACCCCTCCTTTCCTATGCTGTGCTGGCTCTTTACTTTTTTCAGAGTGAGCTATGCATTCTGAGTATCAGATGATGAGATTAGTTTGCATGCCAAGCTAAGTTAGTTGCCCTTGCATCTCACTGAAGTGAATGAAACAAGTTAGTCACAATGACTTCACTTATGTCCCACTTATTTCAGTGGGAGCAAAGTACAACTAAATCAGACTGGATCCAACAAAATGGCTCCAAGGTCATTTATGACATAAAGAAATAGTCAAGAAATCTGCTCCTGAATATCTGGAGGCTGTTTCTGTTGCAATTTAATTTGCTTGAGACTTGACTTAAGAAGTTTTATTCAAGGATAAGTAATCATGTAAACAACACCTGAAGCATAGTTTTCTACTATCTTGTATACCTATTGCGAGCTTTTCTCATGCACAGCACTCAAGCTGCATGTTTGAATTGAGGAACTTTGAAAGAAAATAGACATTATTGTAAATTAGCACAATGCGTATGCCGCTATATTGTGCCAAACTGCATTTTCTTTCTCGTTTTTCTATCCCTCCCCCACATTTTGCTTCTGGCTAATTATTTAAAGTAAAAGACATCCATAGGAAGAAATAAAATCTGCCATTAGTCTCCTGTGCTGCACCCCATCCGGGCCTCACCCATTCATCCATATGTAGTTTCTCCATTCTATCCTGTAATACTACCAATTACTATGCAGTCAGGACTATTCATATTCATATTCACATCTCACAGTGGACATTTAAGCTACACTCTGAGCAACACTCATACCTTAAACTACACCTATTATACAGCTGTTGTACAATTACTGTAAATGAAGTGCACAATATGGGGCTCAGCTTGTATAATAACTTGTAATCAGTGATAGGGAAAGGGGCTACAATTCGCTTTTCTCATGCACACAGGGAGCTCTCTCTCCCTTCCTCCCACTCCTATGACTGCCTGATTTCTTTTCTCTCTTGGATATTTGACAAATGAATACTGTTAAAGAGATGCATCACCTAATACCCAGGGGACTTCAGCAAGTCAGCTATAAGCAGAACAAAATTAGCTGTTGCTCTTTGGCCCTTCTGTTCAATGAGTAGTGAGCAGGTTATGGGTTACACTCTGGATCAATATTAGCTCAGAAGCAATATTGCTTGTGGAGGCCAGCACATATATTGAGTCTGAATTAGCTGGATTTTTTTTTCATGGATTGTCCTGGGAATGTCTGGTGTAACTAACTCCTTCCCCAATTATTTTTAGTGTCCCTCAGTAAGACTTGCTTCCTTTAAAAATACACAGCCCCACAACACATGGGAGGAGGCACCAAAAGGGAACTAATTACTAATCCGGCATGACAACTTGAACCTTAGTTATACCACTAGAAGGAACTAATCCCTTCCTCCTTGGTTTTTGGGAGGTCTCTGGTAGAGAATTTGAATGGTTCTCATCTAGCTAGTTCACCAAGAGGACCCTGTGAAGTTCTGTAATGTCACAAAGATACATCTCTTTGTCTGCCTTGTCTAACAATTTAAGGTTGCTGCTGTTGTCTTTATTTTTTTATTCCATATTACTTCAGAATGTTTTAAATTTTGGAGTGATATGTACTACATACTGGCATGAATTGAATATTATTCACCCATGAAATAAATACACTCTCTTAATGGCTATCTTATGGATATCCTTCATTTCCCATTCACTAGAAACAAAGCTACCTGGAATAGATATTTTGTCTCTTTTCCTATGCCCATTAATTTCCTGGAAAATGTTTGTTTCATCATTAGAGTTGACTAACTCCTCCTCCTCACCTGCCAATCATCAATACCATGCTAACAGAACATGCCTTATAAAATTAATTGTGCTGCTTTGCGTTATAACTCATCAACGCATTTAGAATTAGCTGAAATGAAATAATGGAGGTCAGTTGTGTAAAAAATGAGTTTACTTTCATGCCAGCTGCAGAGAATGAACAAAACTGGCTTAGTGCCAAAGAAGGGAGAGTCTCACATTAGGAAAAGACAAGGAAAGTACTCACAAAACACTGCACATCAAAGGAAAAATGCATTATAGACTGTGTACACTATACACCTATGCCCAAAGAATTTATTATAGTGTGGATGTCCAAGGCTGACTGGTTTCATCTCTCACACATTTATTTCATTGGACCAACAAATATTGTTTTATTTCATTAATACATTGATCTGCATTAAAGCTGAATGATGTTGCTTGTGAAGCATAGAAATCTTGGTATAAAGGGGAAGAGAAATGCTTGGAGCATGCTGGACCGTCTTTGAAAAGCAAATCTGATTGCATACCTCATTGTACGTTTAACGTTATACAAATCAAATGAATTAACCATAACAGTAGTATTAAACACTACTGTTTGTACTTAAAGTGAGTAACTGACCCTATACACTGTAGTCTGGTTTAGAAGTGAACAAATCCTGCTTTAGAAGTGAACAAATCCTGGATCCAGAACCATATTCAACTGATTCAGAGGGATATGGGAGATATCAAAATCTAAGTGGAGTTCCTGCAAGGCAGAATGAGTCAGAATCTGAACACTCTTGAAGGTTTGTTCACAATTTTGATTTAGAGTGACACAGAGACAAACACATCAGATCTCTCAAAATTGATACTTCTCTCCTCAAGCTGACAAATAAAGAAAACATCAAAATGGAAATAAGAATGGGTGTAGTTTGTGACTGGCAATCCTAGTACGTAATCATGGTAAAAGGTTTTACTGGCATTTCCCAGTCACAATGCTTTGTATCATGGGGATATTGAAATAAAATCACAGGGAGTGTTCACTGCTCTTTGCTGGTTCTAGGTCTAAGGACTTTATCACACACAGCTTTTAAACTGCCATACAAGTTGGATAATAGCACCTTTGCCCATATTATTGCATGATGCTGTCTCCATCTCATCACTGACTTGTCCCAATAGCACTAGTCCTCAGGTGTGGTAAGTTACTTCCACTGAAGTTCCGGGATTGCATGGTCACATAGTGTCAGTATCTCCTCCTCTCTCCTCCTCCTCCTCTTTGCTATTTCAGAACAGACTTTTTTTAAAAACCATATTCACATAACTATGCATTTGCATTTACCTCCCCCCACACACAGACAAACAAAAGGCATACTGGGTAGGGTGTAGAAATCAGTATGTATGCATTTCTCTTCATTAATGCAACTATGGTGAGAGCAGTGTGTTTGTGTGTGTGATAAACTCCTAAAGCACAGTTATACTAAAACTGTTTTGATGCTTCCAATGGTATGACTGAGATAACTTGCCCTCTTGATCTTTGCCCATCATGGCTGGCCATCCGTGGGGGGGATGTCTTGATGGTGTTTCTTAAGGACATCGTCAATGCATCCCTCAGGGAAGGTCATGTTCCATCGTGCTTAAAAGAGGTGGCGGTTCAGCCACTTCTGAAAAAACCTTCCCTGGACCCCCTGGACATGAACAACTATGTTACCATTCTTAAGCAAAATGATCGAGAGGGTGGTTGCTCTTCAACTCCAAGCAGTCTTGGATGAAACTGCTTATCTAGACCCATTTCAAACTGGCTTTAGGACGGGATTTGGAGTTGAGACTGCCATGGTTGCCTTGACCGATGACCTGCATCTGGGCATTGACAGGGGTAGTGTGACCCTGTTGGTGCTTCTAGACCTCTCAGCGGCTTTTGATACAATAGATCATAGCATCCTCTTGGATTGCCTGAGGGGGTTAGGAATTGGAGGCACTGCTTTGCAGTGGTTCCACTCCTTCCTCTCGGGCAGGTCCCAGAGGGTGCTGCTCAGGGACAGCTGCTCCAGCAAAAAGAAGCTTATTTGCGGCATCCCACAAGGCACCATTCTGTCCCCAATGTTGTTCAACATCTATATGAAGCTGCTGGGTGAGATTATCCAGAGCTATGGGGCTGGGTGTTATCAATACACTGATGACACCCAGATCTATTTCTCCCTATCTCAATCGTAGGCCTGGAATTCCGATGGCGTCTCTCCCCTCAATGACTGTCTTATGGCAGCAATGGGCTGGATGAGGAAAAACAGATTGAGATTAAATGCAGACAAAACGGAAGTGCTCACGGTAGCGGCGCCGAAACCAAGGATTGGGTTGCAACCTCCAGTCCTGGATGGGGTCACACTCTCCATGAAGGACTGTGTTCGCAGTCTGGGGGTGCTCCTTGATTCGTCGCTTCAGATGACTAGTCAGGTGAATGCAATGGTCAGGAGTGCCTGTTATCAGCTTCGGCTGATACGCCAGCTGCGCCCTTTCCTGGAAGTAAGGGATCTTGAGACCGTGGTGCACGCGCTGGTAACCTTCCATCTGGATTTCTGTAATGCGCTCTACATGGGGCTACCCTCATGCTTGATCCGGAAACTTCAGTTGGTACAAAATATGGCAGCCAGAGTGGTCTCAGGTACATCGCGGAGAGATCACATAACTCCTGTATTGAAATCTCTTCACTGGCTGCCTATTCATTTCCGGGCCCAGCATAAGGTGTTGGTTATGACCTTTAAAGCCCTAAATGGCTTGGGTCCAACTTATCTCCAGGACCTCCTCTTCCCATATAATTCCCCCCCGCACACTCCGGTCCTCTGGGAGGAATTTGTTACAGCCAATGAAAACTAGGCTGTCAACAACCTCCCAGAGGCCCTTTTTGGTTAACGCCCCCAAATTATGGAATGGCCTGCCGGATGAGATCCGTCAGTTGACAACTTTAAGCAGCTTTAAAAAGGTTAAAACGTTTAAAACGTTGCTTGAACTGGTAGGTCCCATAAATAAAATATTGTGGAAATTTACCAGAGAAGACATGTCAATTAAGTGTTAGGATGAAATCCTTAATTAGTTGACTACTCCATGCCCACTTACTAAAGACTGTTGGAAGTGAAAGGGAGGTATGCTTGAGTACCCATGTATAGGATTGCTCATTTAACTCTAAAAGTTGCTGTGTGACCTGAAGTAAGCCATTCATATTAGCCTAATTCAGTATTATTTTAAAAACTTCTATTACTGTAATACAGTCAAATGAGATAATGATTTTAAAGTGCTTAAAAATGTCTTAAGAAAATATCATGGTTACTAAGGGCCTTTACAGACAGCCAGAAATAATGCAGCTTGAATCCACTTTAACTGCCCTGGCTCAGTGCTAGGGAATCATGGGAACTGTAGTTTTTTCTGAGACATTGAGCCTTCTCTGTCAGAGAGCTCTGGTGCCACAATAAACTACAGTTCCCATGATTCCCTAGCACTGAGCCTGGGCAGTTAAAGTGGACTCAAGCTGCATTATTTTTGGCAGCCTGTAAAGGCCCTAACAGAATTATTTTGATCATCCTAGCCACTTAGTATGAGACAATTATCTTTCATTTTTACCATAGCTATTCAAGACAGATTTTGGTGGGGGTCTTTTTTTTTTTTAAAGAAAGAGGGAAGGCAAATTGGGTCAACTAAATACAGAAATATCTTTGAATTTTAGGCTAGTAAATGAAAATCTCATTTCTATCAGATCAGCAAAATTAATTTTGCAGCCTGAGATGGGAAGACACATATAGCCAGGCTTCAATGCTGGCTAAAATTCAACACTGGGAACAGAAAAAAGGATCCTCCACCAATTCTGATAGTAACATAGTAGTTTGGAAAGAGATGATGTGGCATACACACATTTTTTCCAAGTGATAGGAATGGACAGGAGGAAAGAAATGGCTGATGGCTTTTGGCTCCAACTTTTACCTCTCAGCATATACTTGTTTTCCTCTAAATAGTGGTAGGGCTGGCCCTATATGTACTCCCTGAATGGGTTTTGATTCTTGCCATGTTTTGCAGACTTTGCACAGGGTAGTCTTGTATCCATGTTGTGTACATGTTCTTGCTGTTGTGTGTCTTCAAGTCATGATAGTCAGTCTATCACAGAGTTTTCTTAGCAAATTTCTTTTGAGGGGGTTTGCCTCTGCGATTGAGAGAATGTGACTTATCCAAGGTTACCCAGTGGATTTCCATGGCCTAGCCAGGATTCTAACCCTGATCTCCAAAGGCCAAGTCCAATGCTCAAGCCACTACACCATGTTGGCTCTCATTGTGTACATACAGTGGTGCATAAAATGACTCTGTGAAAAAAAAGTGAAGAAATTGCACAATCATGCACACATGTGTATAGAAGCATCAAAAATGCTACATGCCCCAAGCATGATACTTCATAAGTAGTGAGGGGTGGGGTAAAAAAAAAGAACTTATCCATGTGATGTGACAAAAGAAGAGCCTAAGACTCATTTCTATGTATCCTATGGACAGACTACCCATACACCAGAATGTAGTATAAATTAGTTCTTTGTTCCTAGTCTCCCAACCCCTTCAAAATATTTTGTACTTGGAAATTGGAGGATGCTGAAGAACCAGAGAAAGTAACAATGAAGATTTATAGCTATTTAAAACAACTAAGCCAGGAATGGTAAGCACCATTGAAATGAAGTTAATTGATAGATGAATAATAGATTGTGTGAAGATGTATTAGGACTTGTATTATTTTGTACTATTTCCATTATATTGGGACTAATTTCCATAGTAATGCTGTTAGCTGAAAAGCTGCCTTTGTCTATCAGTTCTCCACAGAAAAAGCAAATGTGAAAATGGCAATATTTTTAATAGTATGTTGAGGTTTTCTTTAATAAAGCTAATGTTTTCAAATCTGCTTTTATTAAAACATAGTAAATGGCATCAGATTTTTGACATGCAATTTCATTATATACTGTAAATATTTATCACTTTCCAAAGAAAACTTTACACATTAGTTGAATTCCCACTCATTTGGTCATAAAGCAGGATTGGAAATGAATCATTTTATTTTGCTCCCTCTCTTTACAGCACAAGAGCCAATGCTGTGTAGTGATTTGAGCACTGCGCTACAACTATGGAGACCATGGTTCAAATCCCTGCTCAACTATGGAAATCCACTGGGTGACCTTAAGCAAGCCACATTCTCTCAGCCTCAGAGGAAGGCAATAGCAAAACTCCCTCTGAACAAATCTTGCCAAGAAAACCCCATGATATATTTGACTAGTTGCCATAAGCTGGAAACAACTTGAAGACATACAACAACAACAAAGCTTTAAAGCACACTGCAATTGGAAACTGGGAGCTAAAACCCAGTTTTGTTTAATTAGCCCTTTCTTAACTACAAGTAATGATACAGATGAAATTAAAGAAGCTAAATAAATCAATGTATTCCTTAATTATTTCATACTGCCACTCCCATCCGCTAATTGGGCAATGTGGCTAGAGCCATAGTGCAAAGCAACATTCCATTTCTATGTTTAGAATATTCACTCTGAGACCAATTGTTTCCCTTACAATATTTGAAGATTTTCATCATTCCACACTTTAAAACAATCCAATCTAACTCATAATTCCTGGACCAATATGTTGAATCCAAAGATGGTTCTCCTACATATTTTACACCAATTTTACACTTTTGCACTATTGTGATGTAAAAGGAGTAATCCTGTGCAAAGTTGCAATCAGAATGTAATGTAGCCACACTTTCATTATTCGGGAAAGAAATGACACATATCTTGTTATATTCAACTAGTTGCTTCCGAGCTTTGATTTAAAGATCACACACACACACACACACACACACACACACAAAGTAACACATGTGCCCATAATTTTCTAGTTACCCCATCTTGGTGGCAGGTAGGAAATCTCTGACTGCTTCAGTCAGTAAATGAATGGGATATTAGATATTAGATAATGGCAGTCAAGGGAGGAGAACCAATACCCACACAACCTGTGATGCATTTAAGGATAAATCTGTATATTTCCAGTCTATGTTAGTTTCACTTGCATTCATTTATGATTCTGTGCCATCCTGATTTTGCATTGATCTATTATAGATAAGGGTCAAGGTATTCCTCATTGTGTCCGACCATAGGGACCAATGCTTATCTCCATTACTAAGCTGAAGAGCCAGTGTTGTCAGAGACTACTCTGTGATCATGTGGCCAGCATGATTGCACAGAATGCTGTTTACCTTCCCACCAAAGTGGTAGCTATTTATCTACTTGCATTTGCATGCTTTTGAACTGCTAGGTTGGCAGAAGCTGGGATTAGTAATGGGAGCTCACACCATCATGCAGCACCCAGGCCTTGAACTGCCAACCTGAAGATCTTACAATCAACAGAGTCAGCATCTTAACCACTTGAGCCACTGCATCCCTTATTGATCTGTTATACTTTTTAAAAATTGCACAAAACTTCGATTGTCATTAACCTGATGTCCCACCCAGGTATTTATACAAAGAAGTGGGAAATCTCCAACTTCCACCTGTTAGTCCTGATGAGGTGTCCAGCAACTCTGTTGTTGGCAATTTATTGGATCAGTTCCAATCTGTGAATACCTATGACGTGGACAAGCTCCTTGGAAAAATGAGGGAGATGACTTGCCCTCTCGATCCATGTCCATCTTGGCTGGTCGTCCGGGGGGGGGGGGGCGAACACGCTGAGAGTATTCCTACGGGATACAATCAATGCATCCTTCAGGGAAGGTACTGTACCATTGTGTTTGAAGGAGGCAGCCGTCAGGCCACTACTGAAGAAACCTTCCCTGGACACCCTGGATAGAAACAGTTATAGACCAGTCTCCTTGCTACCTTTTTAAAGCAAGGTGATCAAGAGGGCAGTTGCTTCCCAGCTCCAAGCTGTCTTGGATGAAACCAATTATCTCAATCCATTTCAAACCGGCTTCAGGACAGGATATGGAGTGGAGACTGCCATGGTTGCTCTGACTGATGACCTCCGCTTGGGCATCGAGAGGGGTAGTGTGACCCTGTTGGTGTTCTTGGATCTCTCAGTGGCCTTTGACACAATAGATCATTTCATTCTCTTGGATCACCTGAGAGAGTTAGGAATCGGAGGCACTGCTTTGCAGTGGTTCCGTTCCTTTCTCTCGGGCAGATCCCAGAGCGTGAGGCTCGGGGATGGTTGCTCTTCCAAAATTGAGCTTAATTGTGGTGTCCCTCAGGGTGCCATCCTGTTCCCAACGCTATTTAACATTTATATGAAGCCGCTGGGTGAGATCATTCGGAGGCATGGAGCGCGGTGTCTTCAGTATACTGATGACACCCAGATATACTTCTCCATGACCAGATCATCGGCTCAGACTTCAGATGGCATCTCTCCTCTTAATGACTGTCTCAGAGAGATAATGGATTGGATGAGGAAAAACAGATTGAAACTAAATCCAGGCAAAACGCAGGTACTGACAGTTACGGGCCCGAAACCAGATCTGGGAATACAGTCTCCAGTCCTGGATGGAGTCACACTTTCTTCTAAGGACTGTGTTTGCAGCTTGGGGGTGCTCCTAGACTCGATGCTTCACATGACTAGTCAGGTGAATGCGGCGGTCAGGAGTGCCTGTTATCAGCTTCGGCTGATACGCCAACTGCGCCCTTATCTGGACATGAGGGATCTGGAAACTGTGGTACATGCTCTGGTAACCTCACGTCTGGATTACTGCAATGCACTCTACATGGGGCTACCCTTGTGCCTAATCCGGAAACTTCAATTGGTACAAAATATGGCAGCCAGGTTAATTACTGGAACATCTAGGAGGGAGCATATAACACCTGTGCTCAAATCCCTCCACTGGCTGCCGATTAGTTTCCGGGCACAATACAAGGTGTTGGTTTTAACCTTTAAAGCCCTACATTAGGGCTTAGGTCCATCTTATCCCAGGGACCGCCTCTCCCCATACGATCCCACCCCCCATCCCCGTGCACTTTGGTCCTCCGGGAGGAACCTGCTGCAGCCCATGAAGACCAGGCTCTCACAGACCTCCCAGAGGGCCTTTTCTGCATCCGCTCCCAGACTATGGAATGGCCTGCCAGACGAGATCCGTCTTATTACCACTCTTGCTGCCTTTAAAAAGGCTGTAAAGATGGATCTCTTCCAGCAGGCCTTCCCAGAATAACTGCCCGGTAAACTAGAGGTGATCTCGTACTACCCCTTGGCTGCCACTGCATGCTGCTATATTTTATCTGTATCATCCTGTTTTTAATTCTATTGTAGTTTAATTCAGTTTTAAGGAGTGGGAGGGTTGGGGTTCAGGATAAAGGGATGTTTTAACTGTTGCCTTTTTTAATTGTTGGATGCCGCCCTGATTGCTGAGCAGAGGGGCGGGTTATAAATAAAAATTTATTATTATTATTATTATTATTATAGTCTGAGAGATGACTGCTCCATCACTTTGTTCAGCTGGAAGCATATGCTCATGGGAAGATTTTATTGAACTATGTCTTATTTTTTATCAACATACAACTTCTCATGCTTCACATTTACACTTTCAGAATTTCCAAATCAAAGTCCTACAGTAGCATGATTTTGAAATTTGGTTCTGTAGTAAAGAGTGATAAGCAGAAGCTTCTAGGACCTAAGACAAACAATTTGAGAGAACCGAGGTTTTGAATTGAACATCTGCCAAATGTCCATGCCACTGTCATTTTCAAATCTGAACTATCGCAGTTCTAATACAAACATACTAGAATCTAGTAGATTCTAAGCTTCCATAGGCATCAGAAATATAATCTTTAAAGTTAATGCACATAGGAACTGGGCATGCAGCATGAAATTCCTTCTGGACCAGAAACTAGCAGCATTTACAGTTCTCAGATATGACAGACAGTAGCAAGCTAACCAAATGGTTGTTATCTGCAGTTGACAGATAACAGTATTAGGTACTAATTTCATATGAATGCAAGCCCATGTATATAATGAAAACACTAGAATTGTGAAGATACAAATGGAAGGTAAGTATGCATGAGTATGAAATCCAAAGTGTCAGAAGTATGAACTGTATGAATCAGTTTGCCAAAATCTTGTTCATTACATTACCATCTTGTAAAAAAAAAGTTGAGTGCCCATCGTGTCTAACAAGAAGGTCTGAATAGATTTTGTAAAAGGGTTTTGCTTAATGCAACTGGGAATCCCACCCACAATCAGTAACACTTTAGAAACTAGTGCTAAAATTGCAAAGATCTTTAGAGAAGCTTGTGCACCTGGGGACACTGGGGATTCTGTGCACACCATTATACACCTTGGGTGTGCATTAGCCTAATATAAAAACAATAGTTTACATATATCTGTATTATATCTTCCTGAATAGGAATGTAGGATGTAGCTTGCCTTGAATACTCTAGACATCATCTACATGCATTTAGTTTTCTAGCTGTGACTGTGGCAGGGCCCATGGTCCCCCCTGTATTTTCACCAGGGCGTCTATTAGACTCCATTTTGAGAGTGAATGAAGAAGACTCCAAACTAGTTGTTGCTATGCTAAGTGTCCACCAACTTTATTAACTCCACCCATACAATGATAACAATAAGGGAATTAGCTGTTGCTTCACAACTGTCATCCACTAATCAAAGAATATGAGTTCCAACTTCAGACACAGCTGTGTCTATTCTCAGTTAGCTCCCAACTGGCCTTCTCCTAGGTGCTGGGTGACTGACCCAATATCCACCTATGACCCCTAATATCCCAACACATGAGTGAATGTGTACCAGGTACATGAGTTTGGGTCTTTCCCTTGGGAAATTATGGTTTCTGTCATTGCTTTGGGGATTTCTTCCAAGAACTCCTCTTCTATGGGATCCTTAAAGCAACCTGAACAGCTTCCCTTCTGTGGGTGTATGCCCTGGCGTTACAAGTATACAGGCCACCCCTCTCATGCTGAATGTGGTCTATTAACATACTCACTTTGTCCACGTCCACCTCAACTCTCTTCTTTTTCACAATCTCCCTTCCTGTGCCTGCCTTTTCCCCCTTCCTTAAATCCCCCTCGCTCTCTTCCCTCATTTTCTCTTCCCAATTGCCCACAGCTGCTAATAATAATAATAATAATAATAATAATAATAAATTTATTTCTTATATCCCGCTTTTGTCTGAGCAATCAAGGTGGCTTACAACTATAAGATACAAATTAAAAACAACAATAACAGTAATACAATAACACCACCCCCACCCCCTTAAAAGACTAAATACAATATTTTTCAGGCTAGGCCCAATGGAGTTGGCCTGCCTTCTCTCCCTCCAGATGATGGTGGATGGAGGGAAAGCCTTCTTCTTTTCAGGCCAGGCCCAATGCAGTCGGCCTGCCTTCTCTCCCTCCAGATGATGGTGGATGGAGGGAGGGTCTTTTACTTTTCAGGGAGTGGGATTTAAAGTCTCCGCTTCTCCCCCAGTTGCAGGTGATGTAGTTGCTGCTGCTGTGCTGCAGTTGGGTCCCTACACTTTTTCTTCTATCTCCCACTCTTCATTCTGTGTCTTCTGGGTCCCGCATACCCCCTTCTCTTATCCCTCTTTCCTGTTCCCATTCAGGACAGCCCGAGACCCCCTCTACATCATCACAATGACATAACTGAGACTGGATTCCATTGTCCAAATATTGCTTACCTTGGTGGGTTGGGTTGCTAGGTTTTCCCACTTTTCTATCTAGTCAAGAAAAGGTAGAGTGCTCAATTTGCATGTATGAAATGTTTGACTTTGAATTTCCAGGGATCTGAAAGCTGAACATGCCCCTCATAACTCTAGAAGACTTACCCTGCCCCTCTCCTTAAACTCTCTCACTTTTGCTTTCTGGGAGTACAAAAGTAATTTCACCACATCCCTTCAACCAAAGTTTTTTTTAGTTTCAGGGAGGCCATTTGTCAAATCCTGAAGACTAGTTAAATCACTTCCAGATTTGACATCCCCCCTCCCTTGGGCATAAACTGGCTGGAGAGATTGGGAACATAGTCAAATTGCTGCCGAAAAATGTTTTTAGTGGTTAAGATGCTGACTCTGACAATCGTAAGGTAGGCAGATCAGCAGTTTGATGCCCAAGTGCCACGTGATGGAGTGAGCTCTTGTCACTAGTCCCAGCTTCTGTCAACCTGGCAGTTTGAAAGCATGTAAAAGTCCAAGTAGATAAATAAGTATCACTTCAGTGGGAAGGGAACAGTGTTCCATGCAGTCATGCTGGCCACATGACCATGGAAGTCCTCTTTAACAGTGCTGGCTCTTTGGCTTAGTAACAGAAATGATCACCACTCCCTACAGTTGGACACGACCAGACAATGTTGTCAAAGAGGAAACCTTTACCTTACACTCACACAAACACACACACACACGGAGGGGTGTCAGAGCCACAGGATCCTTGCTCAGTCCATAGGTCACACTTTGTCCACTCTAATTTAAACTGTACAATAGTTTTCCTCCACCATTTAGCTGCCCCCTGCTTTTGATGACCATTTAAGCACCCACACCATTGCTTTGTCTACCTTTGACCTAAATCATGTGAATTCTTCCTCCACCATATAGAGGGACCACACTCCATAACTTTAACAGTAATTTTATATGTTACAATTACACAGCAAAAGAAGATCTGTTGTTAGGTTACAACCACAACACAGTGCAGTTATGACTTCATTATTGGTAAATGGATCTCCTAGAATCATAAGGTTGGAAGAGGCCACAAGGGCCATTCAGTCCAACCTCCTGCCATACAGGGATACACAATCAAAGCACTTCTGCTTTTTGGACATCCAGCCTCTGTTTAAAAACCTCCAAAGAAGGAGACTCCACCACACTCAGAGGTAGTATATTCCACTTTCAAACAGCTCTGACCATAAGAAAGTTCCTCCTGAGGTTTAGGTGGAATCTCTTTTCCTGTAGTTTGAATCCATTTCTCTGTTTCCTAGGGCTGAGGCAGACCGGCCAAAAGGACCAGCCTGAGGGCAGAGTTGGGGTGGGGCGACCATACGCTGGCCGCCCCGATTCTGCCCCAATGTTGCCATCATGCCATGAGCCCAATCGCATGGTGCACGGCGTCAGGGCCCCCTGTCGGCACAGCGTGTAGACACACTGTGCCAAAGGGCCGCAAAAGAGCTGTGGCGGCGGTGCTAAGGGTGGTTTTTTGTCATCCCAAAAAAGAGTGGCATTTGCCAGCTCTTTTTGGAGCAGCAAAAAGCCAGATCAGGGCCACACCGTGTGGTTGCAGCAGCCCCAATCTGGCGCTCCCAGGGGTGGCACAGAGCCACTCCTTAGGGCCATCTGCATCAGCCCCTAGTCTCTGAAGCAGCTGAAAACAACCTTGCTCTTTCTTTAATATGACATCCTTTAAATTATTTAAGAGGTGGCTATCATGTCACCTCTTAACATTCTCTTCTCCAGGCTAAACGTAACCATGTCCCTAGTTATTTAAAACTAATTAGTTCTAGGATTTGTTCATAAGTAGGAAAGGGTGAAAATTTTGTTCAGTTTGTTTCTCTAGAGAGAATTTGCCAAATTCACACACTTTTTTCTAAATTTGATAAAAACAACAAGATGCCTTTTAAAAATATATGAATATGATAGAAAATGAACTTGAAAGCCTAGAGAAATTTTAACTGTTAAAATTCTGCCTAAGGATGCATATGCACTGTAGAAATAATGAAGTTTGCCACTACTTTACCTGCCATGGCTCTATCCTACAGAATCCTGGGATTTATAGTTTTGTGAGGCACCAGCACTCTTTGGCAGAGAAGGTTAAAGATTTTGTAAAACTACTAATCCCAGGATTCCATAGCATTGAGCTACAGCACTTAAAGTGTAGATACATGCTAAATATTTGTGCTTTAAATCATACTGAATTATTAATTATGTATATCATAAATTATGCTGAGTTATCAATGCCACATCTCCCCCTATACTTTGCAGTTGGGGTCAGCTCGACGATTAGGAAATTTGAAGTAACTGCCTCAAAATGCTAAATACTAGGAGGAGGAGTGGTTGTTGTGGCCCTTGACTTTCCTCCTGCCAGTCACCTGGCTTTTACTGATAGAAGACATATAGGCTACAAAGATTCCTCAGATTAATTGCCTTTAGGCGTAATTGCTAGGATTTAAGTCAAATTCAACTAGCCTCATTCCAGACAGTTTCTTAAATATAGAATATGAGAAGTATGCCATCTTGTCCTTTGACTGAGGCAGCAAAATATCATTGGATCAGTCCTACTGGTAGACTCCTAATCTTTTACTGCAACATGACCAGGAAGTACAAAATGAAATAATGGTACAACCCTGAATTTGGCCAGAGATCAAAGGTTTCACTTGCTTCATTTTTTATAAAAGTTCTACAGTATTTAAGATTTCTTCCTACATCTGACAAAAGATTTTACATTTTAAAAGAATGAATGTAGGAGAAATTAAAACTGATAGATTGTCTAGCTCTACTCCTAAGCTTCCCATTTTCAAAACTACACAGAAATATTCTCCGGACAGAGATTCAAGGGCAACTATTTAGAAATCAGTTAAATGATACCACTTTTCTAAAAGTCTTTACTGAAGCTCTTCTACTGCTTGTCATTTTTTCTTTCATTTTTTCAAATATTAGACTAAGAACATATCCTGTTGCAATTATTTGTCACATACTGTGAGCTCCTTACAGAAGCCAAGGCAACCTAAATCAAATCCTTAGAGGGACTCTTTTTTCTCTAAACTGTGCTCATTTGAGAAACACAAGCTGCCATCTTCCTCCTCCTCCTCCTCTTGAGAGCACTCTGCAGAGGAAAAAAGCCTTTTAAGAAACAATGGTTACAGATTTCAAAATGGCCATCATGGTATGTTCCGAATACTACTGGAACTCTTATTAGAGTCATTGCACAGCCTTTGTGTCCTGTCCCATTTTACAGTCAGACTTTAGGATTTGAGGTTAAATGAACTGCAGGTTAAGAATGTATTAACTGATCAATCATTAGTTAGACACCAGTTCCATTAAACTATGCACAACATGTGAAATACATGACAAAATATGAACTCGGTGACACCCAGATAATAAAATGGGAAGAAGTGTTATTTTTTTTTTAAAGAAACCATTTGGGGAACTTTTTCTTTTATTTTTGGATGACGGCACTAGGCACACTCTCTTAACAGAAATGAAAGTGAGAAAGACTTAGAAGAAAGACTTCCGGCTGCTATTGGCTACATTTTGGAAGTTTTGATGTAACGCTACACTATAACACAGCTGTACATTGATTTGCCTGAGCCTTTCTCTTCACTTCTGTGAGGAAGATATTTGCTTTCTTTAACTATAGCTTCTTTGACCACTATTCCACCTTGAATTATTTGGATAATCCTTAGCCTAAATTTTCCACAGTTTTCCTAGTCTGGATGAAACAACAACCTGTAGTGAGTTGAAAACAGTATTATAGTTGGTGCTTCATATCCACGTGTTATTTATCCATGGATTCAACCATCCACAGCTTGAAAATATATTTTTAAAAAATACATATTCCAAAAAGCAAACCTTGATTTTGCCATTTTTTTAAATAAGGGACACCATTTTACTATGCCATTGCATTTAATGAGACTTGAGCCTCCACAGATTTTGGTATCCAAGTGTGTGTGTGTGTGTGTGTGTGTCCTGGAACCAAACTACAGTGTATAACAAGAGCTGAAGTAGGCAACTGCAAGATGGACCATACAAGTTTGCAGCTTCTTAATATAGCATTTAACTATGTTTTACGATTACATCATAATGTGACTTTTTCAGTTATTTATGTAATTGTATAAATAATAGTCACTATCAGGCAGAGCTTGAGAAAAGTCTTTTTTTTTTGGAAAAGAATGCCCAGAATCCCCCAGTCAAAATATCTATTGACCATGCCGACTAGGGGTTCTAAGTATTGTCTTTTGAATTATTGTCTTTTGGTCTACACAACTGTGCAATTTACCTGGTAACTTCTGAGAAGTTGTTTTCAGTCTAAACTGCCTCACTGAGAGGAATGAGTTCAGTGTATCCATACTGTGCAAATGCTTTACATTTGCTACTGCAATGAATAATAGTAATGATAAAGTGATGGTTTTGGGTTGGTTCCAAAATAGGCTACGTATCCTTTATTTCTACTGAAAACATTTGGTCAAAACTGAAACTATGGTTTATTTTTCATATTGATTTCACTGCAATCCAAGTACAATTAATTTAAGCTGGATCAAACCCAATGGGGAATATAAGAGCGTCCTAATAATGTGTTTAAAAAAAAAACCAGATGCACTTATAACAAATGTAACAAATATTTCTAATTGCCATATGGAGCTACTGTTTCAAAGAAATATATAAATTAGGAAAGGCACAAAAGGAGAGGGTTTTTTATTATTATTAACCCAAAGGCAGCATTTTGCTAATTAAATTGCTGTAAGTCGTGTGTCACCTCCTACGTAGGTCATCTAGAAGAGAAGGTAGGCTTGGGTAGCCTTCAGGATGAATCCCAGGGGAGCATCATACAAACACATGGTATTTACAACATGTAGATTTATTTGAACAGTTCTCAGACTACATTGCAGGTGAAATCTCAGATACAGCATGACACAATTAACAGATTTATTATTCCCAGGTTGCTTAGGCTAAAGATGTGATGAGCTAGTATTTTTCATATTAGTACCAATATCTGGGACTGTACACCCACTAGAGCTAAAAGATTATTTCCAATGCAACTAATTTTTACAAGAAGTAAATTCATTCTGAAGTGATCTGAAAGATTTTTAAAACTATACATTATCACTTAATTTCAACTAGAGGTTTTATTTGACAACTATGATTTGGGGAAGTGTTCCATAAGATTTTCACATCACAAGTGGGGCCTCAAATATTTTTTAGCAGTATTCCCCACCTTGTTAAGAGAGGGATGGGAATCATTGAGCCTTCCACATTGTCATGGACTGCAACTCCCAGTCTCAACATGCTTCACTTTGTTCCCAACCTCAAATGTAAGAAGGAAGTTGTTTACTGCAGACATCCTGTTGCAACCCAATACCACAAGGATGTTTTTCCTCCATCCCTCCATCATCATCATCATCATCATCATCATCATCATCCTGCTAAAAACAGCTAGCTAGACAGAGGATGAGGAGAGAAAGCATGCAAAGTCACATGCTCTCAGCCTCAGGGGAAGGCAATGGCCAACCACCTCTGATCAAATCCTGTAAAGGAAACTACATGTTAGGTTCACCTTTGTATCACCATAAATTGTACACAACTTGAAGGCACACAACAACAACAACAACACATTCTCCTTTATGCACCTGTATGTGTTTTCAGAACTGCTCAGGAGGTCCTTCTCTCTGCATCACCACCCTCACAGATACATCTGATGGGAATACAGGTGAGGGCATTCTCAGTGGTTGCCCCTGGTTTTGGAACACTCTTCCCAGAGAGATTAGACTGGCACCCTCCCTATTCTTTTTTCACAGACAGGTGAAGACCTTTCTGTTTTGACAGCTCCTTGAGAATTGATTGTACAAGGGCCATTCCCCAATTTTGGGGGCAGCAAAACAAGAATCGGGGCCATGGCATGGGGTTGCCACGGCCCCAATCCATTGCTAGTAGGGGTGGCCCAGAGCCGCCCGAAACAGGCCATCTGTAGAGGCCCTATGACTCTGGAGACCATGGTTTGATTCCCAGCTCATCCAGGAAACCCACTGGGTGACCTTGGGCAAGTCACATGCCCTCAGCCTCAGGGGAAGCCAATGACAAACTTCCTCTGAACAAATCTTGCCAAGAAAACCCCATGATGGGTTTGTATTAGGGTCGCCATAAGTCAGAAATGACTTGAAGGCACAGAACACAAACAAGCTGCCTTGAGTCCCAAACTGGGGAAAAGGTAGGATAACAACAACAACAACACACTTCTGAAGTCTTCTCTTTAAAGCAAAGCAAAGCAAAGCAGCTTCATTTATATACCGCTTCATATCGCGCATGGGATGTCTAAGCGGTTTACAACTGTGAGCTGATTGCCCCCCAACAATCTGGGTACTCATTTTAGCGACCTCGGAAGGATGCAGGCCTGAGTCGAGCCTCAGCCCTGGCTGGTATTGAACTCGCAACCTTGTGGTCTATGAGTGAGTGGCTGCAGTACAGGCATTTAACCACTGCGCCACCAATCACACTATCTCCTCAATCACACATCAAGCCTTTTTGATTTCCCCCCGCTCTACCCAGGCTGAAGCATTAAAATTTTCCTTCCCCCAAACCATGGGTGTGATCAGGTTTGGATACCCTTCACACAGAGCTCTTTGTAAGTAGGTGGTGTGATTCCATATCTCCCTCTTATGTGTTGCCTTGACCAAAGTGGCAGAAGGTTAAAGTTTCACATAGAAGTTAAAAAGAATGTAAACAGATGAAGGAAGCCATAGTCTAGGTGTAGGAGCACATGGATGCCATTTCTATGCTATCTATATCTATATCTATATATATATCTATATCTATATCTATATATCCATGTTCATATATTACTGTTGCCTCCTCTTCCTCCTCCTCCATGCCTGGACTTTGAAATCTTTCACTGAAACTGTTTTGCATGTCTCACTAATTCAAAAGGCTAGGTTGGCAAATATACAACAGTGTTTTGTTCTGTAGTAGTCCCTTGACTGTGGAACTTTCATGTTGGAGGCTGGCTCCCATTTTTTTATTGAATCGTCAATAGATAGTCAACACTGCTGTATTCTATTAATCCTTTGGCTTTTACAATTGTTTTAATCTTTTATCTTTTTGAAAAAATTGGTGTTCCCATTGTCCCTTTATATTTAATAATACATACCTTTTGGAGCTCTGGAGGACAGAAAAGCAATTTGTAAATACTAACTATCCATCTATCTGTCTATCTGCACCTTTAGTTTACAGTGCTTTTCTTTTAACTTGTCTTATATATTACAATACCAATTACAAAGCATTTTGAGGTATTTGCATTTTGTTTGGTTAAATGTATACTTTCTGTATGCCTATATTTTCCTTTACTAGGTTTTGTTATCTGAAAAATCCCCATTCTCAGTCATAGGGAAATGTCCATGGTCTCATGACACACTAGAGTCTTTCTGTTTCAATCTGTTTAACTGGGAAGTTGCTTTCTCCTGGGAAGATTTTCCTTTTAAGATGTCAAATTACACGTGAAGGGCTAATTTTCGTCTGGAGATCTTATCATGAAGGCTTTTCCTCCACCACAACCTTGGGAGGGCAATGTTTTCCTCCTTAATAATTTTTTCCTTTATTAATAGGGGTAGTCTCTATAGAGTTCTGTGAATGGTTTGAGTCAAGTCAGAAAAGTAATCAAAGTCACAGGAGTTCTTGCTGATGCAGCTTCTGTATACCTGCATTTCTTCAGTGTGCTTATGTCAGAAAAAAAGAAATGCTCCACATATAGCTCTCCTGTAGCCACTATAATGGGAATCCTCCCCTTCTTTTACAGGAATGCTACAAGAATTTGGACTTCACAAATTCTGATGCAGCCTGACAAAATCTCCACATTTTGGACAAATATCAAATATCATATCATTATTCTTTGGGTTTTTTATTTTTTCAGAATGTTATGATACCCTTCTAATCTCAAAAGGTGTACTAAAATACATGTTAAAAAGCACGTCCGGGGATAAAAGTTTGGTGTTAAAAGTCATCATTAATTCAAGCCATGCAACACTTCCCTAAATCCATTTTAATTGCTGCTCTTCTTTGCTTTCTAATAACAATGCATATGAACTACTTTGCTAAAGTATTTTCACTAAATGCTAGGCAATAAAAAATGTATGATTATGTTACATGCTGGACAAAGTGGCAATGTAAATAAACTGATAAAAGAACCAAGCAGTAGCTTTAATTCTTCTGTACCCTGACACCTGAATGTCTTACAGATAAGTCTCATTTTTATTGACAATTGGATGAGCTTTTGGGATTCTGCAAATGAGGAAATAAACAATCAAAGGGTTTTCTGTAACTATGCTTCTGAGCATTGAGCTCCAAGAGCTGGTTAATCAAAAAATGACTTTATTCTTGAATAGAAGGAGCAATTGAGAATGATTGAACAGACATAGCCACTAATGATTTTTTTTTCTCAGACACAATTATAATAATTAACATTATAAAGTGCTAATTATCTTTGGACACAGAGGACTTGCATGCCAAAGGCAGAGGTCCACATTAAGTAAGGAGGATTTTATTTAGTGCAGTCACCATTTTTCTTTTCACACAAAAGCTAAAGGACATTTAACTAATCATGCTTTATGTTATAAACTGTGTGTGCTCTTGCTGCCCAGTCTCTGAACTAGAACAGATTGGTAGGTCTTTGTCCAGAGACAGTTACTATTCTTTTAACTCAGAGAAATTGTGACAAGACATAACCACCATAGTTTCTACCCTAGGCTGTGCCTCTTTCCACCATTCTCTTTCAAAACTATGGCACAACAATAGAGATCTGCCAACCACATCAGAGAGTCAGTGTGATGTAGTGGTTTGAAAGCTGGACTAGGACTATGGGACTGAGTGGCATGGAACCCTACGGGTGACCTTGGGTAAATCATACTTTCTCTGCTTTAGAGGAAGGCAATGGCAAACCTAAGTCAAAGGCAATTTGAAGGCACAAAAGAACAGAACCAGCTGCAATAAGAAGAAGGTGGGCATGAAAAACAGCTCAGGTGCCAACAAACAAGCACACAATATTGTAGTGTGTCCTGTTTAGTTTGTCAGCCAGCTGTGGTTTTTTTTTGTCAAGGTGCTCCATTCTATTTCCCCTTGGTTTTCTGGATTTCTTACAACAGATACAGAAGACATCTGAACAATTTGGGAGAGGAATTCTTCTGCTACCATCACTCCCCACTACCACTTTTCATGTCCTTCTAGAAACCTTGGAATTGTCTTCAGATCTTGGTACTTCCCACTTGCACAGGACTGTTGCCATTTTGATTATATAAAGTACCTCACTCAGAATGAGGTCAGTGTAAGTATGTACTACTACTACTACTACTACTAATATTTATTTATATCCCGCCTCTCTGTAAAATAAGACTGATTCTGCAAAGCATCTAGTTAAATCACTGTCCTCACAGCACAAGGGAGAAGCACTTTCCTATCCAAAGTCCAAGGTGATACATAGCCTGTTCTTTTATTTCTCACTCATAAACATATTACAGACAACAGTCGGGTATGGAATGTATAATGAGAATAGCAGTCTATGGTCATCCTGGATTGAATTGTCGAGGTGGAGAAACAATCAGTGGAGGTCTTTATACATTTCCATGTGCCAATGTAGCATGCTGCTGCAAATATTGAAAATATATTTGTTCTGGTGTGTCAAAACAACATCTGTGTCTGTGGCATTCAGCTCAGCGTCTACACAAAAATTTAAGGGAGGAAATGCTGTTCCTGAGCAAAGTCGTTTATATCCTTTCAATGCCACTCCAGATAGGAATCTTTTAAAAAACAGTTATGGAGGTTAATGGATAAAACTTGAAACATCACCCTCAAAACATTATCTTTTAAAAGACTTAACTACACGGTGGTGGTAATAGAAGATGATTAATCTTACATTTTAATGACCTATTTGAAGTACTTTTCCACTATTGTTCATGGTATGAATCAGAAGCTTATAGGTCTATAGTTACAGGTCCATTTTATCATCAGTTTGCTTCTGATTTATTGCCACATTCAAGAAGGGTCTCTCAAAGTGAATGGCTGTGTCCAGGAATGTCTCATCTTTGAGCAAGGAGTTGGTTAATACAGCTTGGATTCAAAATCAGACCAGCAAAGCATGAGCAAATACATTTTGAAGAAGATTTAATTTTTCAGGAAATCATCCAGTAAATTATACTCAGAAGCTCTCAAATGGGATCCATGAACCATTGGTAGTCCATGATTTCCAGTCAAATGGTTTGCAGAAAGTATAAAGAAGAATAAAGAATCTCTGTATTTGGCCTTCACCTTGATTTATTTTCTGACAATAGAGACAGAGGGCATTTGATTTAGAGCTGGGTTGCTGAATAGCTCAACAAGATCCTGGACTGAAGGCTGTGTTTTTGATAGGACATCACTGGTCCAGACCACAAATTATCTCCCAAAGGATATCTCCTAAAAAATTATACATGCAGGAGGCCCATATTAGCTGCCAGATCTAGGGCCTATAATTTTCATAAAGCAACACAAGTTTTAGTGTTGATATGCAGCATGGGGTTTGATAAAGCATGTGTTTTGATTTGCAGGAGAGAGACAAATTTATTAAGTGGGTCCCCTAACCCTATGCCCCACAACAATTTTCAAGTGGTCTGCCCCCAACACCAAAATTTGAAGTGTTACTCTAGGGAGTTCAGGTCAGTTTCTACTTTCATTGTTACCTATGCAAATCCAAAATTTGGAGGCAAGCAATTGCAGATAATAAGTAACTTCTGATAAAACTTTTTAAACAAAAAGTTACATTACATTATGATTACAGCATGTAAAAGGATAATTTCACTCCTCTGCAACATAGCTATTTAGTTCCTTCAGTACTTACAAGATATGTGCACTATTTAGCTGGGCTTCCTACCCAAGGCCAACAGGGTGTAGCATGTTGGCATTACCATTTTTTTTATTTAAAAAAGTAACTAAAAGAAATTATTTTACTCACTTTTCAACAATGAGACAATAAATAGATGTTTTCTAATGTAAATATAACTGTAACTAACTGCTTTGGGAACCTTTGAATTGTAATTGTAACTAATCAATTTTAAAATGTGACATTTTGTGCCTGAAAAGAGTGTGTCTGCAATATAACTGACAAATCTTGGATACTGATCTGTAATTTTCTAACATGTTTGGATTCAGGGAGGGTTTTTTCACTAATGGCCTCACCACAGCCTCTTTTAGGAAGGAAAGAAAGCTGCCTTGATGCAGTGGGGCACTCACTACTTGCCTTACCCACTTGGTCAGTCTCTTCTGGCTGCTTTCAATAGCCAGGAAAGTCTAGTATACATGTGGTGACTCTCACTTCTCCTAGGATCCTATCTATCCCCTTGGTATTCATAATATTCCATATTATAAAATCCATAATATTCTCTTTGGAAGTCATCTACAAAGATATGTAATAATAATCACTGAGGAAATTTAAAGACATTTTCTGATTTAAAAAAAGAAAACTACAAAGCAAATTACTAAGGGAAGGGGAGTATGGGGCAAGACCAATGATAGACTTGGCAGAGCGGAGCCATATTGAATCCTTAATCAGCTTGGAAATTTTCTCACCAAACTTACAAACCACAGCTAGATTATATGCATGTGTACTCAGGAGTAGGCTGCACTGTAATAGCTTTCTGGCTCGTTCCAGTCCATAAAATACATTTTTCTACCCAGTGGCATCACTGCCCAGGGTGTCACATTCTCTCAGCTTCAGAAGAAGGAAATGGCAAACCTCCTCTGAACAACTCTCACTAAGAAAATCCCATCATAAACCTTAGGGTTGCCATAAGTCAGAACCGAAGGCATGCAACAACAAGATGATAGATAGATAGATAGATAGATAGATAGATAGATAGATAGATATCATGAGCTTCATATAAAAATATTATCTCTATTGTCTGCAGTGCCTGCATGTTTATTTCTGTGTGAATATGTTAAGAGTCTGGAAAAGTTACTTTTTTGGACTTCAGTTCCCAGAATCCCTCATCAACGTTCTCTTGCCAGGCTGGCTGGGTTCTTGGGGATGTAGTCTAAAAATTTAATTTTTCCAAGCTATGTATGTGGGTATGTGTTGTTCTTCTAGAAAATTCCTTCCATGTATGACATTATTCAGCTTCAAATGCAAAATTGCTTTACCCTTGCCATGCAAGCAACACTTGCTGAAATTCTCTTTTCTACATAACATTGTAGGTACAGGAGCCATGTCCTGAATTTTAATTTGCCAACCCTACCTACCCATCTTTCACCTATTTGTGTTATAGAATATGCATCGAAAGGTACATTATTTGAGGCACTTACTGGGCACATGACTGTACCATAAGCTTCCCTCTGCAGAATAAAAAATGAATCTTCTTACAGCTGAATCTGTATTTTCATGCCATCTGTAAGTTTAAAATTCTGGTTGTGCAAAAATGTTCTAAATATTGAAAAGAAGGTTCCATTTTTGGTTTTATAAAACAAATAAATACAGACTTAAGGAGCAAAGGTAAATTAAAGTAAATGTGATATGAAGAAAATACATCTTGGCAAGCATCTAAATATTTTTACACATGCACACAGGAGTAATGAAAATTAAATATACCTTCTTCTTCATCATCTTCCCATAAAAATGATCAAGTCAAAATCTAGCAATCCCACAGACAGTAAAGAGATTAGATTTTTAAAATACTATAGAAAGTTGGGTGAAAAAAAATAAATATCCTATTGGCTGTCAAAATCAATCCATTCAGCCAAGTCTCTTAAATCTGCTTTTAATGATAATGGCAACAACTTTTTCCTTTTTATTAGGCTTCACATACATTTAAGGGTTTTATCATTTCAAATCAAATCAAATGTATCTGTTGCTGTGCCAGGGCATAACAGTAGCCCATGAGTCCTGGAAGTTTAGTCAAGAGTGCACTAATGATCTTTTCCCTCTCTCATTGCTAAGCAGTTATCTGTTGCAGAAGCAAAACTCTTTTTCACTTTAATAATAAGAATAAATGTTCACACAAATATTGCAACACTTCAACTGACATAACAGTTAATAGTAATTGAATGTGCTGACAATCTTATTTACTCTTTTTATGAATGTAAGACTGTAAAGCAGGTTACTAAATTTAATACTGTGTATGCTTGTTTTTTCTCTCTCCATATAACAACTTGTCAAGAGCATGTTGGTGTTGGTGTGGTTATATACCTCCAAATCATTTTTGACTTAGGCGACCTTAAGGCAACCCTATTATAGGATTTTCTTGGCACATTTCATCAAAGGGACTTTGCTATTGCCATCCTTTGAGACTGAGAGAGGAGAGTGTGACTTGCCCAAGATCAAAGATATACCCTCCAAAATTTCACAGATTAAAATAAGCACACATGTGGCCAAGCAACATCAGAGTGAGGTCAAAACCTGGCATTTGAAGTCACATATAACTTTCACTGACACTGAGCCAGTGTGGTGTAGTGGTTTTAGTATTGGACTAGGACTCTGGGGACTAGGATTCAAATCCCAGCTCAGTCATGTAAATCAACTGGGTGATCTTGGACAAGTCATACTCTCAGCCTCAGAGATGGCAATGGCAAATCCCCTGTGAAGAAACCTGCCAAGAAAACCCCATGATAGGTTCACCTTAGGGTCACCATAAGTCAGAAATGGCTTGAAAGACCTTGAGCTTGTTTGGAGGTTCTAGCAGGGGAGCGCAGTTATCGTATATCCTTGACCAAAGAACAGTACACTCCATGTATCTAGGATGGTCATCCTCTTCCACTGAGCATACAGCTTCAGGAGGGATGCACATGGAGTAGTGAGGGAGGAAGGGAACACCCACTTCGCCTCCCAGATCAGCCAGATCAACCCCGGTGGTCAATGGGGTGACAGATGTTGCAGCTAGATCACCCTCACATCCAAGAGTTTGGAGAAATAACAGGTTGAAAATTAAACAAAGGAAAGTCAGCAATTCTTACAAAAAAATTGACCAAAGCAAAAGAGAGAGAACTGAGTAATACAATGGGTATGAGGATACAAACAAAAGTAAAATATTTGGGAATAATAAGCTCAAAAAAACCCCTACATGTTTGTTTGAGGAAAACTACAAGAAAGTATGGAATGAAATTTAAAAAGATATGGTTAAATGGAATAATAATAATAATAATAATAATAATAAACAATTGTCACTGTTAGGGAGGATTTGGGCCATTAAAATGTTAATACTGCCAAGAATGCTTTTCTTATTTCAGATGATTCTAGTGATGACTTCAGATAATCCCTTTAAAATTTGGCATAAAGATCTAAATATAAAAGAAAGGACCAAGGGTCAGATTTAAGATATTACAGGACACAAAAGAAAGGGGGGTTGGGAGTACCCAACTTGAAGCTATATTTTGAGGCATGCTGTTTCATGTGGATCAAGGAATGAATTCTTTTGGAAAATAACAAGGTATTAGCTCTAAAGGGAGACAGATTATATTTTGGTTGGCACACTTACTTAGGTTATGAGAAATTAAAAGCTAACAAAGATTTTAATACTCATTATGTGAGGAAAGCTTTGCTCTGAGCATGGAGAAAATATAAAGCTAGACTTATATCAAAGCTCTCCCTCTGGTTCTCACCACAGAGAAACAGCACACAAGGGCTAAAATGGCTAACCAATGAGAACCTCCTAAGAAAGGATAGGGATGGAAAATATAATCTGAAAACTCAGGAAGAATTAAATAGTGAAGGATGTAAATTGGATTGGTTCTCATTTAGACAAATTTCAGAACCCTACAGAATAAATAACAAATTACAAGGATTCAAAGAGAACAGGACTGATTTTGAAAAGATAATATTAGTGGAGAATAAAAAATGGATTAGGAACTTTTATGTTAATGAAATGGGAATCAGAGGAAGAAGTGGTGAAGGAAAGCATGATACAATGGGCTAAAAACATAGGTCAAACATAGAGCTGAGTAGATGGGAACACACATGGAATAAAGGAATGAAACACATGGTATCACAGAACCTCAGAGACTATAACTATAAACTGTACTTTTGTTGGTACCCAAGAAATTATCTAAAATTTACAAAACCAAAAATAATCTATGTTGGAAGTGTGGGAAAGAGCTGGATACTTTATATCATTGTTGGTGGACCTGCAAATTGGTAAAGAGTTATTGGGTTAAAGTAAATGAAGTTATAAGTACTATCCTTCACATAAAGATGCAAATTTATCCAGAATTTTATTTGTTAAATATGTGGGAGGAGAATTTAGAAAAAAGCTTTGGTAAAATCCTTTTTTATCTGGTTACTACAGATAAGAATGACACTGGTGCAAAAATGGAAATTTAAAAAAACAAACTTCGGCAGCACATATACTAAAATTGGAACGATACAGAGAAGATTAGCATGGCCCCTGCGCAAAAATGGAAATTTTAAAAAAACAAACCCAAGTATAAAGGAATGGTTAATAAAACTATATAATGCAATTGAGATGGATGAACTGACACAATTTATAAGATTTAAGTGTATAAAGAAAGGGGAAAAAAGGAATGGGGGAAACTAGCTACAATTGGTTTCTAATATCCAAAGGACTAAGAGGAAATAGAATTAAATAGATAATGGAAGAGCTATATAGAACTGAAGTGGAAGAGATTTCAGAGGTGGAGACAGAAGGGGACATTCGAGGAAACTGAAACAGGAAAAGGTTCAGAGACATTAAAATAAGATTGCTAAACTGACAGGGATAAAACAATAAGGAATATTTTAAAAAATTCAAGGATTTAAATTAAGTTGGTCAAATAAGATTTAAGATACAAGTAAGAGTAAATAGAGCTGAATGATTGTGAAAGAAATAATTTTAACAATTAAAATTAGTTAAAGTTTAAATATTGACACAAATGGAACATGGAAGTAAAAAGACTCGAGTTATTGAGTCAAGGCTTAAGATAATGAAGAAATAAGGAAAGGGTTTTTTTGTTTTTGTTTTTTTAGTGGAAAGTAGATAAAAAGGTCAAAAGGAATACATCAAAACAATCCAGTATTGGTGGGAAGGAAGTCTGGAATGAATAGTATGGAAGGGAACTAAAGTATGGGAAAGACAAGAAGAGAGATGAGATGAATGTGAGAAGAAGGTGAGAGAATGTAGAAAAAGGTGAGAGAAAGGAGATAGGATGTAGATGACGGTGTGAGGATGCAGGGAGAAGGAAGGAGCAAGTAAGTAGAAGATAAGAGGAAGTGAGAGGAGGTGTGTGAGAGGAAGAGGAAGAGGGGAAAGAGAGAAGATAAGAAAAGAGGATTTGAAGTTAGAAAGAGATTAGGGTTAGAAACAGAGGAGATTTGAAAGATATAGAAGGCAAAATTAGAAAGGAAAAGGAAGTAGGGGATGGGAAAGGAGAAGAAAATGGTAAGACTGTTAGAATGATTGTATTGATTGTATTGTATAAATGTGTTTTTGTTATTTTTGTTTATTTGGAATGTTTTGGAAGTTAGAATGTTTTATGATTGTATAATAAAATTTATTTTTAAAAAAGAAATGGCTTGAAGACACACAACAAGAACAGCAATAACAACATAGCTTTCACAATTCCAGGATTTCTTTGTAAAAAATCTTGTTATTAAAATCTAGGCTTGTAGGGCCTTTTTAAGACACTGAGAGATCCATGGAAGAATGTTCATTTGAAGGCCCTTCCATGAAGTTAGGGTGGTGTAGTGATTTGTGTGTTGGACTCACAAATCCATGTTGTAGACTGCTCAGCCATAAGGATCACTAGGTGACTATCACCCTAGCTTTCTCCACAAGGCCGTTATGAGAAGAAAATGTAGAAATGAGGAGGTGCATCATGTCAGTGTGGTTGGGTTCTTTAGAGGGAAAAATAGAGAAGGATATAAATATAATAATAAAAAGTGTCAGTGTGTGGTTGATGTGTAGGGTTGCCATACCACTCCGTTGGCCAGGTTTTACTTGGTTTCAAGGTATGCTACTTAGTGCCCATTTGGAGTACAATCTGTCCTGGATTTCAAGTTGTTATTATTATTATTATTATTATTATTATTATTATTAATCAAGTTTATGGCCCTTGTAGGAGAGGAGTTATGTGGGGGAAATGTGCAGGCATTCTTTTGTTCAATTGTTTCATGAGAAACAAGCCTGTCTCTGTTTTTTAGTGTGTTTAGCCAATGAGTGAACTCACACACCTATGACTGACATTTGTGACCTGTCCTTTCTCAATTCCAGTTTCCAGTTCCCTGAGCCAATACAACTCTGGAGGAAAGTTTACCTTTGAATGAAATTCTAACTGCAAAGATTGCACAGAAAGCAATAGTCACTGGAGTCCCATTCTTAAAAAAGAAGTGTGGCATAAATCAAGTGAAGTAGGAGGATCACAACAAAACAGTAAAAGCTGCAATACAATGATTATGATTTAATGTCCCATGGATCATGTTATTTTTCATGAATAGCTTGATATAACAATAGTATGAATTTTATTAACTGTCTGGGAAAAGATCAAGTTCTATTTTATGAAGGGCAGCTAGGGTTCTTCCAATGTCTGATGTTTGAAGGAAAGAGTTATTTCCATTTTGCCATTGTTTTTCCACCCAAAGGAATCAAGAGAGGTGGAGTGGCAAGGTGGAAAGACATAGCCATAAAGTGACAGAAGGTGCAATAGAATAAGGAGTGGTGGCCAGAGGGGAGGCAAGGAGGTAAAGGAGGCTGAGAGGTGCAAGTAAAAAAATGCAAAAAGCAAGGAACAGGGGCATGACAAAGGTGCAGTGTGAAGCAAGGAAGGGAAAGAAGTGCAGCTGTGAAGTAAGGGGGGAGGTATTTGTGAAAGCCTGAGGTAAGGCAAGAAACAGGAAAGAAGGGATGAAAGGGTGAGCGATGCAGTAGAAAGGGAAAAGGAGCAACAGAAGTAACTATAAGCTGGCTCAAAGTGCAACAGGGTTCCCGTGATGTTTTCATGTATAGAGCTTTTTGCTGCCAATAAACAAAAATAGTAAGTTAGGAAGTTATATCTGATAAGAATTTAGAAGTATTAGAAGGACCTGTGCATTATTTATTTATTTACTTTATTTATATGCTGCCTTTCTCCCAGGATGGGACCCAATGTGACTTCCATAACATGTGCACAACAAATATTATTGTTATTGCTGCTGCCATAATCATTATCATTGTTATCATTACTACCACACCAGGAGCATGCCTAGCTACTTTGCATGGTTCCTGTTTTGCTATTAATTCCCACAGCAATCTTGTAAGGTAGATGTGCTGAGAGGCAGCAGTTACCTAGGGTCATGTGGTAAATTCCATGACCAAGTACAGATCCAAAACCTGGTCCCTCTGTTTCAAATCCAGCACTTTAAACATTACTCTAGTCTATAGTAACTATTCAGAAGGGTAGTTATGATTAAATTACTAGAAAGTGTAGTTAATATTTAAAAGATGGTGTCCAGGCTATAAAGGTTTTGTAAAAATGTAACTATTGAAGTGATGAATTGCATAACAGGAATGTAAATAAATAATATGCATAATTGTAATAATTTGCATAATGGGCAAATTATGTGGCCAAATTGTAAGGGGCTGGAATATGACAACCCTACTGGTGTTGACTGCTATCATTAGCACTGTCTATGGCTGCTGCTTATGGTGCTATTACAAAAATACACTGCTTCGAGTAGACTAGTCCATGAATGTATGTTTGTGTGTGTTTTCACCCGCTAAGTTTTTATAGCTCAGGTTCATGAAATTCTGAACAAAATGAGATGGCAAAAATGCAGCAGTGTTAATGTTGATATGGTTCCCTTTATGTGTGAGCCCCCCCTCCTAAGTGTTGCCCAAGGAAATTGCCCCTCTTTCAATCCTTCCCCCAAAGGCCCTGTCTGCTTTCATTTTATCCAAAGACTAAGGGTACATCTTCAGTGTAGTGCAGTTTGACACCACTTTAATTGCCATGGCTCCATCTTACAGAATGCTTGGAATTGTAATTCTGTGAGGAGCCATCACTCTTTGGCAGAGCAGGATAAAGATATTGTAAAACTACAAATCCCAGGATTCCATAGGATGGAGCTACATCACTTAAAGTGGTGTCAAACATTATTTCTATGTTATTTCTGTGTTATTTCTGCAGTGGAGATGCACCTTTACTGATCCTTCTTTGGACTCCTTACTGTTTCTGTCTTGTTATTAAATGTAACCTTTAATTTTTCTCAGTATTGAGCATGGATGTGTTGTATGTGTGTGTGCTAAATAAGTGGTTAACTCAACGGATACACACACACAAGCACACAAAATATCCTGAGTATTTGCAGCTGGTTTCAGTATCCATATTTCTCAGAAATTAATTATTATTGCCCAAGGTCTTTTGCATTCTTTTGGTTTTAATTGCTGTGAGGGATAAACTCTTCTGAGCCTGATTATCATTTCCACTAAGGCCCCTCTATGCCACTTTGGTAGTTTAAAGAAGCCTTTTGGTGGGTGTAAATTACATTTAAGACCATTCTAAGACCTCTTCATGAACACAGACAGATGCAAATGAACTGTACTGTGAATTAAAATGTTTCTCCCTCAACCTTAGTACAATTGTAAGAAATTATATAATCCATGTCAGGTAAACACAAGAAAGTCTGTTTCTGCAGCAACTATTTGTAAACTCTTACAAGGTAATTTTTAGAACCACCACTCTCTTATTATAATTTCTTGATATGCAAAAAGTCTCTTTACCTAATGCAGGGAGCAATCTAGTTCTACCACACACAGGCCAGAAAACATTGGTTCAGAGATAGATATTGTGTCTTGCAGTCCTTGCAGTACCTTTTTGCTACCCCTGTCCTCTACCTGTGACATAGATTCTAGTTCTTCTGTTTACATATTCACATTTTAATCCATATTGGTCTTCCTGGACCCTAGAATGGATAGTGATGGTGGTGAAGGATGTGGCTTTGATCCCACACTCTGATCCCACACTTTGATGCCATGTTATGACTAAGCTTGGGTGCCGAGCCTCCCTGAAATGATTTGGCAAAATTGGACTACCCAAACTCCCAGGCATTATCAATCAGAAGTGTACTAAGTGATTAGGCACTGAGAAATATGAATTGTGATTGTGCTCTCCTAGCAATAATAAAGCCTGCATGAATCTATCCTATGCATTCTTAGGGCCTTTACAGACTGCCAGAGGTAATGCAGATTGAGGTCACTTTAACTGTCCTGGCTCAGTGTTAGGGAATCATGAGAACTGTACTTTTTTCTGGGACAAAGAGCCCTGGTGGCACAGTGGTTAAATGCCTGTACTGCAGCCACTCACTCATAGACCACAAGGTTGCAAGTTCAATACTAGCCAGGGCTCAGGCTAGACTCAGAACTGCATCCTTCTGAGGTTGCTAAAATGAGTACCCAACTGTTGGGGGGCAATGAGCTTAAACTACAGTTCCCATGATTCCTTAGCACTGAGCCAGTGCAGTTAAAGTGGCCTCAATCTGCATTATTTCTAGCAGTCTGTAAAGGCCCTTACTTGGGAGCAAGCTATGATGAACAAAGATTTCAATGATAATGGATGGGATAAATAATTTGCCTTCTTTCTGCAACTAGCTGCAAGTAGGCAAAATTAATTGCCTGCCAATATTGAGCCTTCATCCCTTAAAAACAGTCACAGCCCTCTTGCCTTCTCTCAGTGTGGAGTTCCCTTTTCCCCCAGTTGTCTGCCAGAGGATGAGAGGAGTTTGGGTCCCACTGAAACAGGTGTGCTCATTGACATACCTGTTGGAAGTAGAAAATGAGCTATGGGCCTTTGCAGACTGCCAGAAATAGTGCAAATTGAGCCCACTTTAAGGGTTAGGGTTAGGGAATCATGGGAACTGTATTTTATTGTGGCACCAGAGCTTTCTGACAGAGAAGGCTCAATGTCTCAGAAAAAAACAAACAATTCCCATGACTCCCTAGCCCTTAAAGTGGACTCAATTTGCACTATTTCTGGCAGTATGCAAAGGCCCTATGTTTGCAAAATCAACTATGGGTCTACAGGGTGAAGGGTTCCCTGAAGTGTTCCCTGCTTTTCACCTGTAATTTATTTCTTCCTTGCCTGTAGACTGATATTCTCAGCTCTGGCTTCACTTCCTTTCACTTTTCCTTCTCCTACTCTAGTCATTTTCTTAGCCATATAGTTATAATAATCAGGCCTCATACTTCTCTATCTATAAGACATGTAATTTCCTTAATAAACACTTTCTCTGCAGTTAAGAGTCTCTAATATTAATTCAAAGCAGCCATCTTCCACACAAAGCCAACAATATGCTTAGGATACACTGTATTCTAAAGCTTCCCCATGGATTTACCTCCCTGGGCACTTTGAACTTATCAGGCTGTATGTCAGGAGCTGTGTAGGCTATGTCTTATTCATGTCTCATCACATAACCACAGGGATTCCTCAGAACAAATGCAAAACATAAAATGGCATAGCTCTTACATGGATAGAATGGGCAGATACCTATAGATTTTGACAAAGAGCTTGGGGATGCTACTAGCTAGAGAAGATTATGACAGTTGTTAGCAAAAGGATTATAATTTATACTAAGTCCTCCCTCTATACCACTTTGGTAGTTTAAAGAAACCTTTTGGAAGGTGTAAATTATATTTAAGAGCCAGTGTGGCATAATGATTTGAGTGGTGGACTACAACTCTGGGGACCAGGTTTTGATTCCCAGCTTGGCCATGAAACCCCCTGGGTGACCTTGGACATGTTGACTTATGGTGAATGAGTATCAGAGTTCAATTTGCTGAAATGCCTGGCTGCTGTTCCACAGCTATTGTCCTCACCATCCAGGAATGCAGCAGCTCCATGCATTCTCCCAGACTTGAAGACACAGCAGTAGTTCAAAGTAAGATTTTATTGTAAGTTGTAAAACAAAACAAATACTATATACATCCATCTTTGCAGGTAGAAACTTGAACACCGGAACACAGCTGTGTTGTAAGTTAGAACAAAGAACTCTTAGCCAAACCCTCAAACTCCACCTTCTGGGTGGTAACATGCATAGTGATTGGATCAACAGCTTTAACCCAGCCTCTAAACCAGCCTTTTGCTATATGTCATCTATCATGTGACCCTGGTTCCAATGTAAACTAGATGAGATCATTTACCTTCTAGCTTCTTTTGTTCTCAAAACATAGTGGCCTTGTTGTGCTTTGTGTAAGTATTTTTACAGAAAACTGTACCTGCAAGCTGAAGACTCTTTCCTAGCTGAGAAACTTTTCTCAGAAGAGATTTTCACACATTTGTACATTTCCATTTTTGACTGTATATCCCATCCATATTCCAACAGGACAAGGCATATGCTCTCAGCCCCAGGTGAAGGCAAGGGCAAACCCCCTCTGAAAAAAAATCTTACCAAGAAAACCCCATTATAGGTTTGCCTTAGGGTTGCCACAAGTTGGAAATGACTTGAAGGCACACAACAAATCCTAATTATGTTTAAGATTGTCTAAGGGCCTAAGCAGACTGCCAGAAATAGTGCACATTAAATTGAGGCACTGCCCTGGCTCAGTGCTGGGGAATCATGGGAACTGTATTTTATTGTGGCACCAGAGCTCTCTGACAGAGAAGGTTCAGTGTCCCAGAAAAAAATGCAATTCCCATGATTCCCTAGCACTGAGCCAGGGCAGTGCCTCAATTTAATGTGCACTATTTCTGGCAGTCTGCTTAGGCCCTAAGACCTCCTCATGCTAAGGGCCACAGAGATGCCTAATGGGGTGGCACAGAGCCATCCTGGGAGTGGCGGATCGGGGCCGCAGCAACCACATGTTGTGGCCCCAATCCTCCCTTTTGCCGCCCCCAAAAGAGCATCAAAAGGCCACCCAAAGAGCTGGCACTGTGGCTCTTCCATGCCCTTTTGGCATAGCATGTGTACACGCTGCACCAGGAGGGTGTCCTGATGCCACATGCTGTGCAGATGGGTGCGCAGCATCAGGATGGCATCGGGGTTGAGTTGGAGCAGTTCGCGTGCGGCTGCTCCACCCCAACTCCACCCCCAGGTTGGCCCTTTAGGCCAGTCTGCATAGCCCTTATCTTTCCTAAACTGTGGGATTATGTATGAATAGTGTTATTTGCTGTCTGACTACCATCAGTAAGGGCAAGGCAGGACTAAATTAGATACATGCATTTTTTCTGCAGTGCTAAGAGATGACTGTCTGATCTTTGATGCTAGAGCTATGCATAGATAGCTATAAAACTGTCTATAGTATTTGTGGGCAGACAAATTACTGAATTTCTCAAGGGGCAGGAGAAATTCTCCAGTGTTTCCCCAGCAGTATATCACCCCAGCATACCACTGCTTTCTCCCCCTCCCATCCAGCCTCATTCATATATGTATGTACATCAGCAACTGAACTGACATCCTCCATAATGCCTAAACTTACTGTCATACTGCATGATGTCTTATGTATCCTGGTGTCATACCGTCATACCATCATTGCAAATCTGCATTTTTGCCTGTTGAAAATAATCTGTTAATGGCTACCTCTTGTGCTTCCAAACAGTATGATTTTTTGGTGGGGAACTCTGATCCTGCTTTCTTCCGTGAGAATCCCATGACTGAGTGTGATGTGGGCAGGTTGGGGGTTTGGCCAGCTAATTCCTCCCTTGGAATTCCACAGGAGATTTAAGCTGGTGATCCACAGACTACTTTCAGTAATTGTTCCAGGAAGATCATGTCAGTATGTTTAACCTCTCCCATGGTGAAACACTACAATGGCGTGACAGCAAGGCAGTCCCTGAAATACTTGCAAAGAAAAGCAGTTTACAAAAAGTTTTCAAATGAAAAGGTGAAGACAAGTTGTTTCATCCACACATGAAATAAAGAAAAGGTGGGGGCAGTATGGCTACCTTCTCTTCTTGTATAATAATAATAATAATAATAATAATAATAATAATAATAATAATAAATTTTATTTATAACCCACCCCTCTGCTAGGCAATCGAGGCGGTGTATAGAGTTAAAAACAAGACAACAGTTAAAACAAATTCCATCCCCCCCTCAATCCATAACCCGCCGACCCCATAAAAGTCAAATTAAACCAGTGCAATAATTAAAATACAAATGAGCCCTGGTGGCACAGTGGTTAAATGCCTGTACTGCAGCCACTCACTCATAGACCACAAGGTTGTGAGTTCAATACTAGCCAGGACTCAGGCTAGACTCAGGCCTGCATCCTTCCGAGGTCGCTAAAATGAGTACCCAACTGTTGGATGGCAATGAGCTTGCAGTTGTAAACCGCTTAGACATCCCATAGTGTGATATGTAGCGGTATATAAATGAAGCTGCAAAAAAAGTTAAATCAAAATAATTTAAAAACAGTGAAACAAACAATGGAGGCAGGGAGCAGTAAACATCCAAAGTCTATTTGGGGCAGGAGAGTTATTCCGGGAAGGCCTGTCGGAAAAGATTCATCTTCACTGCTTTTTTTGAAGCAATTGAGAGTAGTAATAAGATGGATCTCATCTGACAGGCCATTCCATCATCTTGGAGCAGCAACAGAAAAGGCCCTCTGGGAGGTCTGCAACAGCCTAGTTTTCATAGGCTGCAGCAGATTCCTCCCAGAGGACTGGAGTGCGTGGGGGGGGGGATTATACAGGAAAAGGCGGTCCCTGAGATAAGTTGGACCCAAGCCATGTAGAGCTTTAAAGGTCAAAACCAACACCTTGTACTGTGCCCAGAAACTAATCGGCAGCCAGTGGAGAGTTTTCAGCACTGGTGTTATGTGCTCTCTCCTAGATGTTCCCGTAACCAACCTGGCTGCCATATTTTGGATCAATTGAAGTTTCCGGGTTAGGCACAAGGGTAGCCCCATGTAAAGCGCATTACAGAAATCCAAACATGAGGTTACCAGGGAGTGTATCACAGTTTCAAGGTCCCTAATCTCTAGGAAAGGGTGCAGCTGGTGTATCAGCCGTAGCTGATAGCAGGCACTCCTGACCGTCGCATTCACCTGATTGGTCATGTGAAGCAACTAATCTAGGAGTACCCACAGACTGTGAACACAGTCCTTGGAGGAGAGTGTGACTCCATCCAGGACTGGAAGTTGTATTCCCAAACCTGGTTTCGGGCCCATCACTGTTAGTACCTCCGTTTTGTCTGGATTCAGTCTCAATCTGTTTTTCCTCATCCAATCCATTACCGCCTTAAGACAATCATTGAGAGGAGAGATGCCATCTGAGGTCTGGGCAAACAATCGGGTCATGGAGAGGTATATCTGGGTGTCACCAGCATACTGAAGACACCGTGCTCCATGCCTCCGGATGATCTCTCCCAGTGGCTTCATATAGATATTGAATAGCACCGGGGACAGGATGGCACCCTGTGGGACACCACAATTAAGCTCTATTCTAGAAGAGTAACTGTCACTGAGCCTCACCCTCTGGGATCTGCCCGAGAGGAAGGAACGGAACCACTGCAGAGCAGTGCCTCCGATTCCTAACTCTCTCAGGCGATCCAAGAGGATGGAGTGATCTATTGTATCAAAGGCTGCTGAGAGGTCCAAGAGAACCAACACTACCCCTGTCGATTCCCAAGCAGAGGTCGTCAGCCAGAGCAACCACGGCAGTCTGAACTCCATATCCTGACCTAAAGCCGGTTTGAAATTGATCGAGATAATCGGTTTCATCCAAGACAGCTTGGAGTTGGGAAGCAATCGCCCTCTTGATCACCTTGCTTAAAAAGGGTAGCAAGGAGACTGGTCTATAGTTATTCCTGTCCAGGGGATCCAGGGAAGGCTTTTTCAGGAGGGGTTTAACAGCTGCCTCCTTTAAACAAGATGGAACAATGCCCTCCCTGAAGGACATGTTGATAGTATCCCGAAGGAATACCCTCAATGTGCCCCCCCCGGACGATCAGCCAGGATGGACAAGGATCAAGAGGGCAGGTCATCTTCCTCACTCTACCAAGGAGCTAGTCCACATCATCGGTACTCACAGATTGAAGCTGATCCAGTAAAATGCCATCAACAGAGTTTCTGGACACCTTACCTACGGATTCTGTCAAAACTCTGGCATCCTGGTTGGCTCTTATTTGAGAGATTTTATCTGCAAAGTAGGTGTTAAAGGCATCGCAGCAGGCTGCTGTAGGGTTAAGTAGAGGATTCTGCACAGGAGGTATCTGTGTCAGTTCCCCCACCACCCTGAACAGCTCTGCTGGACGAGACTCTGGAGACGCAATGCATGCAGAAGAGAAGGATCTCTGTGCTGCATGCAATGCCTCCTGATAGGAATCAAGGTGTTTCCTATGGTGAGGTCTGTCAGATAAGAGTTGAGTCTTCCGCCATTTGCGCTCTAGTCATTGTCCAGCTCACTTCATCCTCCTAAGCTCCTCTGTATACCATCTTGCGATGATACATCTCATGCTGTGCTGTAGCAGAACTCAGACAAAAGACCAAACAGAGATCTTCGGAAAGTAGCCTTTATTTCCAAGTAACGTGCGGGCCCTTAGTGGAAGTGAGTTCCAAATACCAAGAGCCCTGAGTGACAGATCTTGAACACTTTTATAGACAGTTAATTGGCTTTGTGACATACAGAAAAACTCTTTTCCCCCGCCCTCTAGTTTCCTAATGTACGCTCAACATTTCTCTTTCTCTTGTAATCCTACTTGCAATTTGAGCAACTAGTTTACAGAACAGTTTTAGGATAAGATAACCCGTCCCAGGACTCTTACAGTCTTTTAGGAATTGTTGACAGAACAGTGTCCACTGAGGGAATGTTTGCAGGACAAATTGACAAGAACAGTGTAATTAGTTACTTATTGTCCCTGCATCAGCATTTGTGAGTACAAGGTTTCAGAAAATACATTGAAGGGGGAACATTTTAAGACATGTTAAGATTCTCTAGTCTGACCCCTTACAAAGCTATTTCATTTCCCCTGCAGTGCTAGGTGCTATCTTGACATATTTCTGGTATGCCAGCATGCTGGCAAGAAAAAAAAGAAAGAAAGAAAGAGAAGAAAAGAAAAGAAAAGAAAGGACCAATCATGAAGCTAAGAGGCGGGATGGGGTGGAGACTGTGACGCCAGCACTGTGCCTGTACTGCGGAAGAAAAATCCATGTATGGAGCGTGTTTATTGTGAGATTACAGTGGAAATGTAGCAAGATGCAGTACAATTCGTATCCATCCCGTGACACTCTGCAGCGGATCAACACGGCATAAAGGTAAAATGCAGTAAAGCTCTCAGTGTCACAATATGAAGATTCTACTCTTTCTCTTGTATCCCATTTCTGTGAAGATTGTTTGCTTCTTGTTTTTATTATTATATTTTTAAAAATTGGGAATGTTTGTTGGGGTTTGTGTGGAAATGACACTTCTTTGAATAGAGGTCTGTAAAGTTACCTTTTTTCCCATGGGGGTGAGGATAAGAAAGAACCTTTGGCTGAACATTAACAGTTGCTGCTACCTCAGTGCCATGGTCCAAAGCAACATTGTTAACTGTAATTAATTACTTTTTGAGGGTAATGACTTTATGATGTAATATTTGTAATGAGAATATAATGAAGCTACATTTCAAACACAATGTAAAGAGTAAGGTTGAAGTTACTTTATTAGTGTAACAAGTAATGATTTCTAGTTATTTGTGAAAGTTGGTTTGAAAAAGGCATTTTAGATGCATTTTGATAAGACTTTCACAGTCTACTCCATTCTCATATCAATCTTACCTATCTGTTTTTCTCCCCAAAAAGTTAAAAGTATTTATAATTTTTAAAAAGTATATAATATGCTTGCTTTATATATAGGCAATATAATTTTTAAAAGTTACTTTTTAACCTATTTTCAACTTTAGAATATAGAGATAAGGCCCAAGAGAAGAGATTGTTAAATGGTAATTTCAGATGGTGAATGAATAATTGATTGACCCAAACTTTATTACTCAAGAAGCTCAGTACAATTTGGAGAGAGAGAAAGAGAGACCTTATTAAACTTCCTGTGAACAAAGAAAGCTTTAAGAGTTATTCCAACACAGTGAAGCACTATACCTCAGATACCTATATAAGTTAAAGATGATACTGCTAATTAAGAAATTAAAAAGCAAAAGATGATGTTTGAGGTCCCATAAGGAATTATTGTGCAACACAGAAAGCAGTCTGCAATATGGTTAGTCCAGCACTGCTTGTGTTTTTTAACAGGAGAAGAGAGCTGTTTTCTAAATATAAATGTAAGTGTTTAGTAAGTTAACCATATTTCATGGAACAGAAGTGTTGTATACTTGTATAGTTCACGGGAAGCCATATGATACATAAATTGCATCTACTCAATCCTGAGATTTTAAAACAATCTTTTTGCATTCAATTAAAAGGCTTCTCCAGTAAATTGATATATATATAATTAAGAATTTTGTCATTATTAAATACAACATCTAAGTGAATCACCCACCATGGATCATGGCTTGCCGTAAGGGAAAATGCAGTGTTTTTGTCAGAAAGATAATGTACTAAAACACTAGGATTTGTTTGATAAGAATTTAGATATCCTCTATCATAAATTTAGATATTCTGAACCTGAAACTATACTATAGTCAAAGTCTAGTTCTTTTTCATTTAAGACTGAAATTCTTTGCCTGTACAGGGGGAGTGAGGGAGAACATTGTTGTTGTGTGTGCTTTCTGTTAGGGATTTAGCTTGTAAGGATTCTGTGCCTTAATTACATACTTACAGGTGTGTGTGTTAAGATGCAAAAATCTCTTTCCCTGGAATAGAACACTTGTGGTCTCATTAGTAATCAGGCCAATAGGTTTTGAGCCACACCCTAATCCTATTACTATAATTGGGGTATACTGATGTTTGCTCTCTCTCTCTGCTTGAGCCTTTTTGTTTTGTTTTTTAGTGAAGGTCTGTTAATGCTGTTCTCTGCTGTTTTCAGTAAAAGTAAGTTTCTGGATATTATTTTTACAAGGGAATAGACAAGGGTGTGACTATAAGGTTTATTGCAGAAGGAAGGAAGACCAGCAATAACCATAACAGGTTATGGGCCCAGAGTTCACTGTGAGTCCAGAAGTTCCAGTAAGAACCCAAACTCCAGAGTGAATCCAGAATCCAAAAGGATGCCCAGGCTGTGGCAAATATATATATTTGAGCTCTTCTTCCTACTGTGTGTGTGTGTGTGTTTTAGAAAGAGTTAAGAGTATTAGGATTGCAGAAACATGGAACCTGGAGTGAATTTGGCAGCTTTTCCAATAGCCAGACTTAATGGAAAGAAATATTCAGAAGTTTAGAAGATATTTGCTGTGTCTGAACCATCATATCTCATCTTATTAAGCCAGCTTCTAGCAGTGGTTTTAAAAAGTAACCATAGAGGCAAAACAGACAGCCTGGATGGGCCGGCGTGATGGATAAGTGCCGTGACAGCTGTACACCACAGCCACAATCTGCCACGTTGCTGGCTGGAAAAGGAGCAAGTGCCCCCAAGATGCCTTGAAGCCAGCTGATGTGTGGACACTCTGGGTGCCTTCAGGGCATCATGGAGGTATGTGCCATGTGCACGCCATGCCCCCAAGATACTGGGATGCCAGATTTTCAAGCTGGTTTTTTTTTCACTCCATAGTTTCCCAGTGCAGACAACTTGAGAGAGACATTTTCATTCAATAACAGTTTGTACCAACATTGGGAAGTTGGGGAGGCTTTCTGCATGGGTAAAAGCCTTTTGCATGTGTTGCTTAATGAGCCAAAAAATGATAGTCCAAACCAGAACCATCAGCAGATCCATGAGACATGAGGAAGCGGCAACTGAGAAGTGAAGGATAATACACTATTGAGTAAACCACACTGAATGGACAACTGTGGCATAAATCTGCATTCCAAATAGTTTAGATATATGTTTGTGCTTTCAAATGGGGGAAACATTGCAGTCTATGGCAGATAACTATTGGTACAAGATGCATGATAATGCATCTGTACAAGAAGAAACAGCATATCCAGTTTTGAGGATAAGTGTTCTCTAAGATTCGATGTCAGCATGTGATAAAGTAGAAATATCCACAAGCAAAAGGTAGAGAGACAGATTTCCAACTATGGTGAATGGTATTATACAGGTATCTAAAATATCTAACTAATTAATATTATTGAAAAATCATTTCATTGTTATAAACTTTATGAGAGATGAATGATAGAACTCAAAGATCTGGGATATATTGGAGATTATTGCATTGTTCTTAAATAGTGGGATAGAAACAGGATTGCAACTGTAATCACTGGATTTTACCACACCACCTCATGGCTAGACAGTCGGTATCTTATACTGAATCTATGCTTCTGATGCTGCTTTTAATGAATGGGAAAATCCCATGAATAGCTGACAATTGTGCATAATCCCTTATTGAAGTACATGCCATAGGACATTCAGGGGTAATTCAGAGAGAAGGGGATTTAAACTAGTTTCACATTCCTCTTATGACTAGCTATAGGTCTACTGTCTTAATATCTGAAATATTGTGAGGTTCACCCCTTCATGACCCTAAATGCAGCCGCCATAAGCTCTCAAGCATAGGTTAATGTCGGTAGTTTAGGAGTTGCACAAGGGATGATGCACTCACATACACCTCAGGAAGGCTAGGAAATCTAATCAAGACGTTATAAACCAATTTCTAGGTATTATGTTTGTTCCTGTCTCTTGCTCCTGCAGATTACCTAAAGCAGGAATTTGTTCATTTACACTATATAATAATCTCCCCTCCATTTTCGTGGACTTGGAGTCTGTGTCCGTTGCCTGTTCATGAGTGGCAAATGGAATCGGGTGTCCATGGGCATCATGGTGTGCGCTACCATTCAAGCCAATGGGGCTTGAATATTGGCGATTTTCCATTTTTGCAGGGTGGTCCAGAATGGATCTCCCATGAAAACGGAGGGGTGACTGTAATTCTCACCTCGGAAGCCCCCTCCCCAGGTCATTATGTCATACAATTTGGACTATTGGACATGGGACCTCCTGTACTTTGCCCAGGTGGGATTTTCCTATAAGACCCCAAAATTCCCAGTGCTCCCTGGACTAGTTTTGGTTCACAGGAAGGCATGCTATCCCTTTGAACTCCGCTAGACCTGGATCACCGAGCATTCAGGAATGGCCAAGTCCCACATTCCAGATACCAAACTGCATCTACAGGATTGGTAATTATCACCATTAGTGGAGCCGAAACTTCTATTCCAATCTAATATCTTTAATTCCTAGTTTCTTGTGTGAGAGTGTATGCAAGTGTGTGTGTTTTATCCATTCAATAAAATATAACTAATAGAGGAATTTTGCCTCTGTGGTCCTTTGTCTCCTCACCTCTGTAAAAAATTAGGACAGATCCCAGGCTGCTTGTAACTCAGCCCCACATTGAGCTAATATTAAAAATTTCCTAGACTTCCTGGTTACATCCCAATGAAGGCAAGACTTCTAACTCCTGAGGAAGCAGTCATTTCATCTTGGGCAAGAACAAGGTTTCTCTGCACATACACTCCATTCTCAATGAACGCAAGAGTACTTTATTACTTAATACTGGATAGCTGGCAAGTAAATGGATCAGTAGTGTCAGCAACCTGTAATCAGTTCACAATTGCATCTTAATGTGAAAAGAATTGTTAATGTTTTGGATGTTTAAAAAGCTGCAACAGCATTGGGAAGGAAACTTCATGCAATAATCTCCTTTATTTCAAAGGAATGCAGACACATCCCGTTGCTATGGGGAGTGGGGACACACTTTTTAAAAATATTTTTGTTCAAAGTAACTCCCAGTTCACTTCAAAAACATAAGCAACTTAAATTTACTCTGACTTCAAATTATAATCAAGTTTACAGCTTGGGAAGTTACTTTTTCAAACTAATCCATTCCATTATATAAGAAGTAATTAAATTCTTATTGCTTCCCATGATGTCTAAAAAATCAACTTCCTTCACAGGTTACTAACTTTTTGTTGGTCTTTTTGTATGCAAAAACAGTAGAACTAATAAAAAGGAGGTCATACATCTTGAATACCTCCTGACAAAATGCCTCTAAAGACATTTAAAATGTCTTTTCAAGATTATTTCTTAAACTAGAAACCAGCACTCATTAGATCACTGAAGTAATTTTATTTCCACTCCATTTCTTTTGAAGTGTAACTTTGCTGTGCCCAAAAAAGCATAGCAATTTATTACATGTAATTAATTACTTGCAACCTCTGACCCAGATGTTAATTGGTCTCTGTGTAACAACTGTTTCATGCATGTGGACCTACCTCAGTTAATTGACTTTCTGACAAAGAAGCTCATTTTTACAAAGTCTTTTACAGGGGACCGACCCAGCCTAGCCCTTCCCCTTTTCTTGTTTTCTGGGAGGTTTTTCCCCCTTCCTTTTTACTTCTCAGCATTTGCCCTGGAAGGATGGTGATGAAGAAAGCAGACAATGCAGCACAGATAACATTAGCATATATTGTAACATGGGCATGTTCATTAGTTACCCCTTTTTGGCTAGAATTCAAAGATATAGCCTTATTAGGGCCAATGCAGACCAGCCAAAAGGTTAGGCCTGGGGGTGGAGTTAGGGTGGGGAAGCCTTACACTGGCCGCCTCAACTCTGCCCCTTCGCCACACACCCATCCGCACAGAATGCGGCATCAGGGAGCCCTCTTGGCACAGCATTTTGCCGCTCTTTTGGGGGTGACAAAAAGGAGGATTGAGGCCACAGCATGCAGTTGCCGCAGCCACAATCCACCGCTCCCGGGGGAGGCCCACAGCTGCCCTAAACGTTCTGTCTGCATCGGCTCTTAATCTGTAGAATCAGTATGTAGAGAGATCTTGTAGCACCTTTGAGATTAACTGAAAGAAAGAAGTTGGCATCCCTCAGTATCCACAGATTCTTTAGCCACGGATTCAGCCATCCAAGGCTTGAGAGTATTAAAAAAATATAAATTACACAAAATAAACCTTGATTTTGACATTTTATAGAAGGGAAATAATTTTACCATGTCATCCTCATCAACAATTGGCCACATGGACTCAGGATGATGGAACTCTCCCACCATTGGCCACACAAGCTCCGTGCAAAAATATCAAGAGGGCATCACATTTTCTACCCCTGATTTCAAAGCTTGGGGATTGTTAGTCTTTAGAAAGTTCAGAAAGTGTAGCTTTATAAAACTTTCCTGGGAGCAATTCACATTATCAACCATCACAGGGGGGAAAAATAGAATTTCAATATCTTTTCCTTTTCAGGTCTTGTAAACAAAAAGTACAAAGAAACCAACAAATAAAGAAAATGTACATATCAGGCAGGTTTGTCAAGAAACCCATCTTTAAATAAACGGAATCAGTCTGCAGGTGTCTTAGCTGTAGCTCACACAGAAACATGTGTGATGATTTATGTAGGTCATTGTTGGTTATGTAGGGATGTAGAGAGGTTTTGGCACAGATGCAGATGATAAGCAGTTTTGCATCTATTTGAACTGCCAACCCCTGGAGTTTAGAAAATCTAACATACAGAAACATGGTATCAAAGGCCTGAGAAAGCTTGCAGACATATCATAGATGTGGCATATCTGGGTTACGTTGCTATCTATTTCGGTTTCTTTATAAATACCGGTGAACTGTAGGTGTTTAAAGGCCTTGTTGTGCACAAATCATGGGTGCTTCTCTGACTCTCGTCAGAAGCTGACAGTCATCTGCTCTCTAAGATATATGATTGAACCAAAGATGTCATTTTTGCTCCAGAACTCTGACCACATATAAACCACAAGGTAAATGCATGTTGTGCCACAGATGTAAGATATTGCCTACAGCCTGTATAGTGCCTTCATACTGTGACAGCAGCACAGGGCTTGCTGTGTTTTTGAGATCATATTGTAGTGAAAGTGGGATGGGAAGTTACAATGTCCTTTGGGAGAAACCTTATCTCCACTTTAACCTGCTCTTTTCAGTCAGCCAAATTAAATGGGCTAATGGACTTCTTGTCCTTGGTTTACGACTAGAACTAAACTCATCCCTAAATAGCCCATTCACATACTGAATTAACTGAAAGTAAAGTGTTTGTGTAGTATGGAAAGAAATTATAGGGATACTAGAGCATGGAACAGTTACTGGGGAGTATGAAATTCTACCTGGTCATGCTTACTGAAGATTCCGAAGTAGTCCAAAAATGTTATTTTCCATGTTTCAGGGGAAGGGGTACCAAATCACTCAATTGTCTGCTCACCCAACAGGAAGCTTCTCTCCCATCAAAATGTAGAAGCAACCCACTTATTTTTTCCTGCACCTTATCTAACCAACTACCCTTGTGAGGGCAGGTAGGAATGCTGTTATCTGGCCCCTGAGTTTGCAGTTTCACCACTATAAGAAGTGGGGAAAGAATTGTCTCTGTGAAAAGAGATACAGGATGAAAGAGGCTTTCAACTTCACATTCCTCCACTAATCCCTAGATCACAGCAGGCAGGGAGAGGAAGCTTAAAATTTCTATCTCTGCACACTGACATTTGTGTGTGTGGGAGAAACTATGGAGGTAGCTACACTGTACAGTTATAGCAGTCTGATACCATTTTAACTGTCATGTCACCATCCTACAGTATCTTTAGGTTTGTAGTTTATTAGGAGCTTATTGCACCGACAAATAACCTGACTGCTCCCCACTGAGATACAGTCAGGTTGCGGGATGCAGGTGGATATTATCGTACCAAAGTCATCACTGATTCTGCTGGGTGAGTGCAACCCAGCTGCATCCCGGGCCCCAGGTCTGCTCTGGAGGCCGATTTTCAAAGATGGCAAGCTCCCGGCTTTGCAAAGCAGTCTCTGAAGTGCCTGAGAGCCAGGATGCAGCTGGGTTGCACTCGCCCGGCAGAATCAGTGGCAACTTTGGTGTGATAATACCCACCTGCATCCTGCAACCTGACCCATTAGGGAGCAGTCAGGTTATTTGTCAGTGCAATAAGCTCCTTAGTGGTATGCCAGAGTGGGACCCAAGGCAGCTCACATAAAGAATCAGCTAAAACATAACAATAAAATTTAAGCACAATTAAAAGCCATCACATTAAAACCATATAAAATCATTCAAAAGGCATTCAAACATTAAAAAAGAATAAAACATTCATCCCAATAAGCACCTCCACACACACACACACACACACACACACACCATTTACACATTAAAAAACCTGCTTAAACAAAAATGTATTTGCCTGTCTGCAGAAGGCATCAGGGAAGGGGTCAGCCTTGCCTCCTATGGAAGGGAATTCCAAAGGGTGAGAACAGTCACAGAAAAGGCGCTCTCTCCTGTCCTCACCAAGTCAGTATGTGATGGTGATAGGACTGAGAGAAAGCCCTCTTGTGTAGATCTTAAGACCTGACATGTTCATATATGGAGATGTGGTCTTTCAGATAGTCTGGACCTATGACATATAGGGCTTTGTTTGTTGAAATGAACCAGTAGTCACTGAAGTTGTTTTAACAAGGGAGTTATCCACTCCATGTAACTTGCCCTAGTTAGAAATCTGGCCACAGCATTTTGGACCTACTGGAGCTTTTTGAACAGTTTCTAAAAGCAACTCCATGTAGACTGTGTTGCAGTAGTCCCAATGGAATACAATCAGCTCATATGTCACTGCAGTTAAATGACAATAAATATTGTGGTTTTAATATTCCCCTAGCTAATAATGTGAGCCAGGTAGTTAACAAACCTTCTTTGTCTCCCCTTCTTGCAGAAGATTCAGCATGGCTTCTAGGGAACAAAGGCAGTAACTGAAGACTCTCAATATGGTTGGACATTAGATCTTATCACACGGGGGGGGGGGGGGGGGGGGAGTGGGGAAAACCTGGAAAAGCAGGTAGATTTTCACACACATCACTTTTAAAGACATCTGGGAGAGACACTAGGCCCAGCACCATCGGGCCTGGAATAAGAAGAGGAGCCCTCCCTCCATTACCATCTGATGTCATCTGGGGGAGAGACACTAGGCCCAGCACCATCGGGCCTGGAATAAGAAGAAGAGCCTTCCTTCCATTACCATCCGATGTCATCTGGGAGAGAGACACTAGGCCCAGCACCATCGGGCCTAGAGTAAGAACCCTTACTTCTTAAGGGATGGCTGGGATTCGGGATTTTATGTTCTGTTTAATATATCTGTATGGAAATTGTAATGTTGTAAGCCACCCCGATTGCTCTACAGAGGGGCAGGATATATATTATTATTATTATTATTATTATTATTATTATTATTTGCTTAACCTGAATGGAAAGTAATCAAAAAACACTTCTTTTTACTTTTGGGATTTTGTGAAAGTAAAAAGAAGTGGCTTTTGATTATTTTCCATTCGGGTTGAGCACACTTTAACATCGACGTCATATAAAAAATCTATGCGCTTTTGTGAGTTTTTTCTATTTAAATCCCATTTCTGCATGGGATTTCCCCCATGTGATAAAGTTCATTGTTAAGTATTTGTCAGTGAAATAAATGTAGTGACAATTGACAGGATCTGCATCAGCCACATGAACTTTTCCCCTTCAGGAGAGACAATACAATGGCATATTACAAGGCTGTGGAACAACACAATGTCAGAATGGAGCTAAAACTATATATGGACTTTTGTTTTGTTTTGTTTTTAATGATTTCACTTTTTGCCTATAAACTCTCCAAGATGCTTGTGAAATCACTTCAAGCTTCAAAATACTTCTAGCTTCTTGAACCTTTCCTTGATTCTGCAAAATGGCATGGTGGGAATTAACTCCTCTCCAAGAGCTTTCTGAACAATTGCTTTCTTTCACAGAAGCATATCTTTTCCTGCATAACTGGAAGGCAGAAAGTCATTGCTAGGCACCAATGGAAATAAAGGGAGATATTGTATTGATTATAAAAAGAAACTAGCTGAATTAAAAGGAGGCACATTTTAATTTTTTGAGTGTAGTGCACATGATTAATCCCACAAATTCTGTGAAGTAATTTATGTATGGTTAACAAAATATATTGAGAAAAATGTCTACTGAGATTAATTTATGTACAGTTTGATAAAGACATCACTAACTACTGGATTTTTAAAAAATAAGAAAAGGCAATGGAAGTGCAAAAAACAGGTGAATGGGTCAGGCACTTTGGACACTGCAAATTAATTGGCTTTTGTTTTTCCATCCTCCTTCACTAAGAAAATTTGAAACAATGCTTCTGAGACTCTGGTGCCTATATGTCTTGAAAAGCAAAGAATGACATTTTCTGCATATACACTTTCTGGAGTTTACTTGAGGGACAAAGTTTGCTGGCTTTATTTTCCATAAGAGCTAAATAGTGAAATGAAAATAGCATAGTGCCACTTAGTGGCAAGCAATGAACAAAGATTCCAGGAGCCTCATATAAACTTCTGTTTGAAATTCTTACATTATGTCTTTCTGAGAGCTTCCATTTACATTAAGCTCATTATTGCCACAACATTATGTGCAACTTCTTATACAAAAATACAAAATGAGCCTCCAAAAAATGGAATGAAATAGAACCATGCTTGTAATTAATGTAACATTAAAGAACACTCCATTTTATCTTCAAATTATAGCCATTTTCTAAAAAGGTTAGAATGCCTAATATATAGTAAAAGGCACAAATGTCTACAGGTATTTGTACTTTTTCAGTGTTGATGTTTTTGATATGTATGACTCCATCACCTCCCTGCCAAATTCTTCTCACTTAAAAGGATTAGAGCAATTTTAGTTAAGCATGCATAAAGGTACAACTTTTGGAAAAGCCACACACATACATGCTTTGCACCACTTTGATCAGCATACTGATATTTAACCCAAGATCTTATTCTAAGCTCTTCTGAAAAATACTGTCAACATTTCTTTGCACAGGACTGAAGGGTAGAAGGAATATAAAAGTAATGTAGTTTAGTCCCATGACATCCAAAAACTTTTTAAAATCTCAGATTAGATTTGTCCAAGGCTAAGAATGATCCATATGTTCTATTTGTTGGTGTTAATTGCCATCAAGTCACCATCGACCTATGGTAACCCCATGAATGAGAAACCTTCAAGTCACCCTTTCCTAAATAGCCCTGCTCTGGTCTTGCAGACTCAGGGCCATGGCTTCCTTGATTGAGTCTATCCATATACAATGCAGTCTCCCTCTTTGCTTAATGCCCTCTACCTTATTGTCTTTTCTAGCAAGTCGTGATATGGCCAAAGTACAACAGTGTCAGGGTTGATGCAGCCCTTAAGGGGCAGCTCTGTGCCGCCCCTGGGAGTGCCTGATTGGGGCTGTGGCAACCACACACCGTGGCCTGATCCTCCTTTTTGTCACTCCAAAAAGAGCTGGCAAATGCTGCTCCTTCTTAGGGCAGCAGAAAGCTGCCCTTAGAGCCACCGCTGTGGCTTTTTTGCATCTCTTTGGCACAGCGTGTGTGCAATGGGGCACTCTGATGCTGTGCGGCATGCGGTCGGGCACGCGGCATGACAGCAGCATTGGGGGTGGAGTCAGGGTGGCCAGCGTGTGGTCGCCTCACCCCAACTCCACCCCCAGGCTGGCCCTTTAGGCCGGTCTGCATCAGCCTATACTCATCTTGACTTCTAGTCTTGATTTTCTTGAGAGACCATTGATTTCTGCAGTGTGTTTTGGACCTCAGTCTTATAAGGAATATTTAGTTTCCAAAGGAATGTAGAAAAGGGATTAACAAATCAAATTTAAAATGCCTGTCCACTAAGCTATAACTAAATAATATTGTTTGAACATATATCTGCAAAGAAATTCCCTATATATGTCCACCTCACATAATACACAATTTAGGAGAAATTATGCACAGCATACATCCCAAGGGAGTATCTTGAATAGTTTAATTGTCCTTACTGAACTGAATTGCCATTATCAGATGGAACTGTTTTGATCTAACAGATTTTTTCCCCCTACTGATAGCCATTTTTGTTAGCATGTTGATGATGCTATATATGTTTTGCTGGCATGTTGATGATGAAATTTATCATACAGTTAATTAAATTGCCTTACATGATCCGGCTTACATTTTAAATTGGGCTGCATCTGGAGCCTATCACAAGGATTTAGCCACTGAAATCACCACCTGAGTCCATCCCGGGTCCATCCCTGCTCCCAGGGTCACTCAGTGTGGCTTTTTTCAAAGCTGGGAGTTTTCTAACTTGAGAAAATGGCCACTGGAGCAGCCCTGGGAGTGGGGATGGACCCAGGATGAACCCAGGTGGTGATTTTGATGGCTAAATCCTTGTGATTTAAATCGGATGCAGCCTGATTTAAAATTTAAACCAGATTAGGTAAGGCGATTTAATTAGCTGTGCAATAAGCTCTTATGTTTAGAGAAAAATTAGCATGAAAAGTCTTGAAATCAAATCATAAATGAAAAACTTAAAGGGAAAAGTCTTGGATATTTTTGTATGAAGAAAACTGGCTAAATGTTCGAATGTTGGCCAGCTACATAGCTGAGGTCTAATCAGGGAGGAGGAGAGAAATAATGCATTTTGACACCACTTTAACTGCCATTGCTCAATGCTATAGAATTCTGGGATTTATAGTTTTGAGACATATTTAGCTTTCTCTGTTAGAGTATTCTGGTGCCACAGCAAACTGCAAATCCCAAAATTCCATAGTATTGAGCCATGGCAGTTAAAGCAGTGTCAAACTGCATTATTTCTGCAGTGCAGATCAGACCTGAGATATCAGATCATATTTGGGACTAATTTTTGCTTGTACATTTGTACATTCCAGCAGCACTTTCTTCAGTTATGCTGCTTCAGTCTGAAAAGTTTCAGCACAATTACTTCCTTCTTGTGAGTCCAGCACACAGGTCACATTCCCAGGTGAAGTAAAATACAAGCATATGAGCAGAGAAGTAACATCAAGATCCACAAACCAAAATATATCGCATTCAAGATTTCTCAGATGAAAACTTGGACATTTGTGTTTTAGTAAAGACAGCAAAAGTTGTTAATGAACAGAAAAGAACCAGTTTGGAGAAACGTCAGTAGTTTACTTTTGCCTGGGTCTAGAGCAGAGGTAGGCAACCTAAGGCACGGGGGGCCGGATGCCACCACCGCCCGCCATGATGATATTGATTATTGTTGTTATTACTTGTTCTTGGGGTTTTCTTGGCAAAATCTCCAGAGGGTTTGTCATGGCTTTTCTGGGGCTGAGAGAGTGTGCATGCATATATATTTTTAATATTTTTAATTTTTTTAAAAAAATAAAATATTTATTTATTTATTTATTTATTTATGGTGCTTCAGCCCCCCAATTGTCTGAGGGACAGCAACCTGGCCCCCAGCTCAAAAAGGTTGCCTACCCCTGGTCTAGAGGGAAGGGCAGATTTCTCCTCTTCCACTCTTCTCCTCCCTACTACTTTTGCACTTTGAACTCAGTTTACAGCAGTTGAAATAGTGTGACAACGGAGGATAAATTGGGATTGTCCCCACAAAATCAGGCCTTTTGGAGGATACACATTTGTCTATAATTCAGGTGGGCAACTTTTGGCCCTCCCAATGTTGTTACACTGCAGTTTCCACCAACCCTAGGCAGCATAGCCAATAGTGAAGGATGTTAGGACATGCAGTTCAACTGAGTTGTCCACCCCTGCTATAATTTTACTTGCACCCCAAGTACTTTTCTCCCTTTTCTTTTCCACCTAAACTGCATATTTAATTTGTGGGTGGAGCTTTGGCTGCTCTATTATTTGCCCCACTGGCTTCTTTAAATGTCAGTGACTTGTGTGGAGACCCAGAGTCCAGAGCTAGGGATAAGCAGAGTAACTCAACTTTGTAGCAAGGCTTTCTCTTTCTTGATGAGAAAATAGATTGAGCAAACAGGAGAGTTTTGAATGGGAATCTGAAGGAGAATTCATAGATATGGCAACCATATCTAAGAGGCTGAGAACCTTGGGTTCAAAGGAGTTGTTACAGTAACCAGCAAGCTATGTACCATCAGTAGCCTTAGTAGGGGGTGCAGAGGGTGTGGAACACATTGGGTGACCCCCCAGAGCATGTTGCACCCAGAGGACTGGCTTATTTGCAAAGCACACCCCTCAGCAGCAATCTGGGCAGGTAGATTGCCGGGGTGAGGAAGGACAAGGCAGTTTGCTTTCCCCCTCTCCCCACCCTAGGTGACATCAACGTCAGTGACACCACTGTGTACCATGTTTGTCTTCCTCCCTAAGCACAACAAGAAATACATATGCAGCAAGACCAGCTACCTGCTCTTGTAGAAGAGAAAGTGAATTAGCTTGAGACATGCCTCTGTATACTTACACTGCCAAAGAGGTGGAAGATTTTAGCAGAGCTTGAATAAGTTGCTGTTTTGAACTACTGGATAAGTACAAAGTGTTTAAGCTCTGGATTTTTGATGAAAGGTTATTAAATGAGCAACAGGTGGTTAAGGGTTACCAAGGAAGATGAAGACAACAAAGAGAAAGAAGTGGAGGAAATAAAGAGCATAGTACATAGGATTAGAATAGAAAGAAGATGTTCTGTGATACCAGATATACATCTGATACCAGGGTTTTTAGGCCTAAATACCTTAAAGGCATCAGATCCCATCTGATCTTGGAAGCTAAGCAGGGTCAGCTCTGATTAGTACTTGGGTAGGAGATAGCCGATGAATACCAGATTCAGTTGGCTATATTTAAGAGGAAATAACTGGGAAAACCATATCTGAGTATTCCTTGTCTAAAAAAACTGTATGAGGTTCATGGGATTTGAGGTAACTTAAAGGCAGGCGCGTGCGTGCACACTCACACCCACACCCACACACCACAGTTTTTCCACACAGGTAATACCACTCACATGAAGATGAGATACCACCATGCACTATAGAGAACAGTAAGCAACATATTGAGGCCTGTGTGGGTCAGAGAAATTTAACTATCCACCCATGGAGGAGCTGAAGTATTGTATGATACAGGTTGGAGCTGAAGTGTGATACAAGCAGTATTCTAAATGCTTGGGACCAGAAGTGTTTTAGACTTTGGCTTTTTTTTTTTTTTTTTTTTTTTTGGATTTGGAATATTTGTATATACATAAAGAAATATCTTGGAGATTAGACCCAAGTCTAAACAAGAAATTCATGTATATTTCCTCTACACGTAGCCTGAAAGCAATGACTATCTTCTGCCAATCCACATGGAAACAAATAATATAGACAGTGAAAATGTTGATTGGATCTACAAGAAGAATGAGGCTCTAGGAAACTGGGAGAATTCTCCCAGAAACTCAGATAACTCTCCTTTGTTAGAATGACACCATTGGCTATTTGTCTGCTTCTGAGTATGACTGATTGTGACCTATAAAGCCCAGCTCACATGGATCTAAGCTACATGAAGGAATGAATTCTCTTATGGAAGGCTTCCTAAACTCTGAAAATTTTGGATTTGGAGACGTCCCTTCTGAGTTCTCATAGGAAAGTCTGGTGTGGATATGAGAGGAGGCCTTTTTGACACTTTCCCACAGCACTGAAACTCCTTTTCTAGGGATGATAGCTTGGTTCCTTTTTTGCTGCCCTTCCATTGGCAGGCAAAAACTTTATTTTATTTTATTTTATTTTAAAAAAGGCTTTTAATTGTGTGTTTTGCCATTTTTTTATTTTCAGCAATTATTTTAAATTGCTTTAATGTTATTACTAGTTCTATTATATTTTAAACAATAATTTTTTGAATGTCTCTATCCACATTGTATTTCTTTTCGTTTTGTTACGCCACCTTGAGTTCCAGTTCTGGGGGTAAGGTGGGATAGAAATCTAATACATTTAAACACCAGTTAGTCCCTCCTGTTAAAATTTAAGGTTTGGTTTCATAGACCTTTAAAATAAGGCATTGAAATTAATGTCATTGCTATTTAGTGTTTTGAGTAACTGGCGCCAATGACATTACCCTTAAGCAGTATAACTACAGTGCTGCAACAAGTAACAAATAATACAAATAATACTTGCCAGAGCTAATCTCTAGCAAGCAATGTGTTGCTTGTTAAAAAGGAACATTTGCAAGTTTTGCCATAGCCTTCATTACCAACATGACATATCCCAGATGATGGGATGCATCTCACTTGTTAATTAGGAAAAATGTTTTTTGACAGGAGCTTCACAAAATCGATCAAGAGGCCTTTAAAGTAACTCCTCAGAGTGGTGGTAGCCTACAGCCAAGTGTCAAAGGGCCTTTACAGACTGCCAGAAATAATGCAGCTTGAGGGCACTTTAACTGTCCTGGCTCAGTGCCAAGGAATTATGGGAACTGTAGTTTAGTGCTAAGGAATTATGGAAATTGTATTTTTTTCTGGGACATTGAGCCTTCTCTGTCAGAGAGCTCTGGTGCCACAATAAACTACAGTTCCCATAATTCCTTAGCACTGAGCCAGGACAGTTAAAGTGCCCTCAAGCTGCATTATTTCTGGCAGTCTGTAAAGGCCCAAAGGGGGGATGAAGATGGCACAAAGTGCCATCTTGGAGGCATGAAAAGGGAGAGGCAGCCACACGGCAGCTGCCTCAACCCCTTCCTGAGGACATCATCAGAGTGTGCACCGTTGCACATGGCGAGCGCCCTGATTACGTCCTCCCGGCGCAGCCTCTGCATGCTCTGCGCCAGAAGAGACGTGGAAGAGCCACGCGACAGCTCTTCCGGTGCCCTTTCTGTGGCTTGAGAAAGGAGCACTATTTTGGCACTCCTTTCCCAGGCACCAAAAGGGTGGATTGGGGCCAAGGCATGGGAAAGCCTTGGCCCCAATCCTCCACTTTCCAGGGCAGCCCATGGCCACCTGTCTGCATCCCCCCAAAGACAAGAACACAAAGGAAGAAGCAAGACTATAATGTGATTTTGGATCTCAGTAAATATGACAGGGAAGCCAGGATTATGCAACACCAATGGCCTCCAGTGTTTGTATATGAATGTACAGAGCATGAGAAGTCAACAGGATGAACTTGAAATCTGAATGAAATCTTAACAGAACATAATTTCTCATCATGTTCTTGTTATCTCACATTGTTGTCTACACATGTTTAGCAATTCACAGACTTTATCTGCTGGTCTAGGAAGAGACTCACCAGATAGCACTTTGCCAAGGATTTCTAAATGCTAGATTTGGTCCTTTTGCATATACATTGCAAATCTTAAATTTGTAGAGGAAATTTGTAGAGGAAATTCTGGTGGGTTTTTTTTGTTTTGTTATTGTTACAGAAGAAATGAGATTGCTGGTGACGTATTGTACCCTGCAACTGAAATAGATGCCTAGGGTGAGGTTCCTAGCCAAGTGCAGCAACAACCACACCTACAATTCACAGGAGCTTTTAAGGTTCTTAGAACAGTTCCAATGCCCAAGAGAATTTCTGTGTAGTAGGGTTTTATGCTGCATTCTGTAAAGAGCTTGAAGAATTTTTGTTTTTCACCATTTGTATCTTACTCTGTGTGTGAGAGAGAGAGGGCACACACACACATGCAAACATACCTTAAAGTTTCCTGTTGACTTATGGAGGCCCCACATATTTCATGGGGCGTTCTTAGGCAAGTAATACTCAGGGGTGATTTTGCCAGCTCCTTCCTCTACAGCACCTGTTATTTGTTGGTGGTTTCCCATCCAAGTCCTAACTAGAGCTAACTCTGCTTACCTTAAAAGATCAGACAGGATCTGGTGCCTTCAGGGTATTTAAGCAAGGGATAAATCCCATGTCATTCTTACTGGATGCTGATCCACTGAAATGAATATGACCAGTTAGTCATAAGCAACAAGGGCTACACTTGCACTGCAGAAATGGACCAGGTTGACATAACTTTAACTGCCATGAATAAAGTTCTGGAATTCTGGGGATTGTAGTTTGCTGTGGTACCAGAACTCTCTGATAGAGAGGACTAAACAGCTCACAAAACTGCAAATACCAGAATTCCATAGCATTGAATCATGGCAGTTGAAGTGGTGTCAACCTGGATTATTTCTCCAGTGCAGATGCAGCCAAAGGTCCCACTCATTATAATGGATTCACTCTAGGCTAGAATAATGTTTGATTTAACCCATTGCGGCAATACAATTTTCCTCTTTGCAGGCATCAGTAAATTAAACAGAAGTTGTGAATGTTTAGTTCCCAAATCAGTCAGAGGAATCTGCAATGCAGCATAATTATATACCCATCAAATTGATTTTGCGGGATTTGGACCTGTCAGTTCAAATGTCTTTAAACCCCAACTGAAGCTGAGGAAAGAAGCTTTGCTCTGAAGTCACAATTATAAATACAAAACGAGTTCTTCTTAATTTTGTAGATGCCAGGTTTGCATACAGCATTAGCCATTTTCCAGTACATTTCCATTAGTAATGTCTTTGCTGATTAGTTTTTTTCTAAATTAGCATGTTTATCCATTAGCATATCAATATTGCTGCCAACTATCCTCTTAATTTTTAGTTTTCTTCCTGCAACAAAAAATTGCCAATAAAAGCAAGCATTTCTTGAAGCCTTAATTAACTCAGCACAATTCTCTTTCTGTCTCTCTCTCCTTCTGTTTTTTCCTAATTTTTAATAATAGTGCATAATATTTACTCAGATTATAGATTTGCCTTGCTAAAAACACCATTCAGCAGAAAATTCAAAACCTGCAAGTTCAAAAATGTGGCATAAGCACTATTCATGCTCAAGACAGATTGGTGGCCACTGTGTTTCATGCTGAAGTCCTCTTTGGAAAATATGGAGGGTAAGATGTAATCAACATATTTTGATTGAAAATAATTTGCATATTTACATGATAAGATTTTTTTATTTCTATTATATTATTTGTGAAGTTTATAGAATGAAATCAAAAGAGGGCAGTACTTGGGTTGATTTCTAAGTGGTCATTAGTCATCCTGTTAGTCATGAGCTGGAATCCTGTTGGTTAGGATATACTAGAGTAATCCTATTCAATCCATTCTTGAATGGTGAGTCAGAACAAAGGTAAAGCTAATTAATTCAATGTACTTACTTGAGTTAGGTCTGGCAATAGATATAGACTACAGGAAGTTGTTTTATATTATCTTAGGACACGTCTTAGGACATCTTAGGGATGGCTTAAGAAGCCAGTTCTGACAATCGTAAGATCAAAAGGTTAGCAGTTCGAGGCCCAAGTGCTGCATGATAGGGTTAACTCCTGTCACTAATCCCAGCTTCTGCCAACCTAGCAGGTCAAAAATATGCAAATGCAAGTAGATAAATAGGTACCACTTTGGTGAGAAGGTAACAGCATCCTGTGCAGTCATGCTGGCCATATGACCACAGAGTCATCTTTGAACAATGTTGGCTGTTTGGCTTAGTGACGGAGATGAGCACCACCTCCTATAGTCAGTTACAATCATGTCATGGAAAAAACAAAAAGGCTATGTCTACACAGGCTAAATAAAACAATCTCACCTTGGTTTCACGGTGAGCAGTCCAGATGGTGTACGAGATGATTTGGGCTTAATTTTGGCCTTTTCAGTGCCTCAAGGCTTTAACCCAGAGGATAAAAAGTGGGGTTTTTTCCATATTTGAGCAGAAAAATCCTGATATATGTGGAGGGGGAGGGAACAACTGCACTCCATAGTAATATCAGTATCTGGCTGGGGGAAGCAGAAGTGTTTGGAAGGTAGGATTGGTTAGGTCTGGCAAGCCTTGTGTGTGTCACCATGTTTTCCTATTTCACTATTTCATAAGGAGAATGTATATGGCAAAAAGGTAATAAGCATCATACAGGCCAAATTTAGAAGGGCAAGCACAGCATCTATTAGTTCAATCACTTGAAACAGTTCAACCATGAGAGAAGTGGTGAAGGATTAGATTGGGCTACTCCCTCCCTCTTCCTAAAACCCACCTTACTATCACATTTGTTTTACTGTTTTTACTTTTCTCCCCCATCTCCCACCACCACCCAATCATCATTGCATCATCTTTGTTTTGACTTCAATGTCTAGAGCACGGACACTCCTTTTTCTCCTCACCCCAATCATTCACTTGCTCACTTGTGCAATTGCACACACTTCCTCTCTCCATTTCCCATTATTTGCTTGTTTACTTGCACAGCAATCTGCAATGTATGTATAGAGGGATGGAGTGATGGAGGGAAGGAAGTGTTATGAAAAATACTGTGAAAAAAGGATTGTTTCCCATAGTTCTGGGTGTCTAGATTCTCTGATATGATTTTTAAGCAGAAATGCTGACTTTGGCATTGATTCGAAGCGAGACCATCATGTAGGCACAGCCAATTGGCAGATCAAAGCATCTAGTTTGGGAAGTTGCAAACAGAGAAGATTCACACCTTACATGAGAGATTAAGGTGATGTACAGCCACAGGATGTCTTCTGGCAAGGTTCAAACAGAAGACCATCGACACCTCCTCCCCAATCTTCCTATATCAAAGTAATCTTTATGGAAATCTGAGAACCATTTGTAGTACAGCAACAACCTTTATTTTAGCCTTAGATCAAGTCTATTTAAAGACAGAAGATCCTTTTGTTTAGTGTGCTAGTTTGAAATTCGGGTGTCCTTCACATCACTCTGAATTTTAACTTAGCTCCAACCCTCAGCTGCTTCCCCATCCTGTTCCATATGGCTTGAGTCTACAAGGCATCAATTCATCATAAGAAACAGCCTCATTCAGGTAATTATCACCCATTAGAAGGCCTCTTGTCTATATCCACAGCTAATCCCTTTGTTCCTGAGTTCTTGTGTGTATGAGTGAGTGAAAGGTTATCTTTAATGCGTGTGTGTATTTCCCCAATAAATTCAACAATTAGTTTGAAACACTTTGTCTCTGCCAGTCTTGTTTCCAGCTAACTTTGTATAAATAGGGATAAAGACCCCAGAGTTAATTAATTGAACCCTGCATGGCAGGGGGTTGGACTGGATGGCCCTTGTGGTCTCTTCCAACTCTATGATTCTATGAATTCCCCAAAGTCAAGTTCATTCATAATAGAAGGAGTGTGATCACATGAGCAAGCAAGTGAATGATCAGGGCTAGAGGAAAGAGGGAATGTATACTCTCCAGACACTGAAGTCAAAACAGGATGATGAGAGAAGAGTACAAACAGTGAAACAAATGTGACACTCAGGTGTGGAGGGGAAGAAGATGGAGGGCTAGCCCAATCTAACCCCTCACTTCTGCATTCATGGCTTATTTTTTTCTCTGTGTGAGATGTAGGGGGGTAGCATAAGGGGAATTGGAATTGGAAGGCCAGGCATTCAAGCAGAGTGGATCCAATAGACTGATAGGCAAACTATCGGGCTATTGATTGTTAGGTTGGAGCATGCTGGGAAGTGCAGGGAGCAGATTTGCCAGGCAAAAATGTCTGGCCAGTCATGTTAATGTCATCTCCCTGTCAGAAAGAAACTCTTCTAGAACATGGCCACACAGCCCGAAAAACCCACAAAAAACTATCATCTCCCTGTGTTTGTTGGTGTGTGGCATTAACAGGTTCACTGTGAGGTCACTGTGGACCAGAAAAATGTAAGGTGGGAAGGTCACTGTAGATCAGGGGTCGGCAACCTGTGGCCTGCGGGCCGCACCCAGCCCGCCGATCCCTGCCAACCGCCCCCGCCGATCCCTGCCGCCGACGGGCACTCCCACCACCCTGTGTGTTGCAGACGCCATTTTGTTTGCAATTTCCCCCACCTGGCCACCATTCCCCCCCCCCCCGGCCCGGCGGAAGACCTGGGGACCAGCGACCGGCCCCAGGTATGTGAAGGTTGCCGACCCCTGCTGTAGATGAACCCCTAGACTAATAATCTGTTTGGCTCAGTGGTGCCCATTTTGATTAGGAGTAGCTGCTGGTATCAGGCAAGAAGTTTTATGTACAATGTGTATCAGACTCTTTGAACTGAAGATGCTAGTAACTGTATCTGCAGACACATCATAATGCTCTACCATAGAAATACAGCTCTTCTTTCTGTGACATCAGCTCCATTCTAGCAGTTCACAACTCCATATCAGTAGCTGATTTTCCAATGTTCTGTTTACCATTTGCATCAGCTACAGAGGCCACAAGAGTTTGCAGCTTTTAAAGATGTCCTTCAAATTCAGCCACATGGCTTTGGGTCTGAAGGCCTGAAGAAGGGATGGGGACCATCTAGGCCACAGTCTGCGTGCAACCCCAGGGATACTGTATAGCCTCTAGCCATCCCAGGTGTGGCTAAAATGACCCAGAGAGAGCAAAATACAGCCCCTAGGAGGTATTGATGGGCATTGGAGCAAAAAAGTTCAGAAAGTTCTCCTGCAGGGCCAGTGTAGCTGCCTAATACTGCTCACACACACACATACACACACACTTATCTACCCCAGCTTACAAGAGCTTTCTCTTCTTTTTAGGAGACAGGACTGCCTCCCTCTAAGGCTGAGAGAATGTGACTTGCCCAGGGTTACCCGTGGGTTTCCATGGCCAAGTGGGGATTAGAACCCAAGTTGTAATTTGAAACAAAGTGTAAAAATAAGTCAGTGACTTTTGGTTCTCTGGATGTTTGGGTTTTCAGCTCCCAGAATTGCTGTTCTTTGGCCATACTAGCTGATTCTTCTGGGTTAGAAATCCAAAAAAATCTCAAGGGCCAAAGACAGAGAAGTGCTGCTTTCGGGATTGTTGTGTACCTTTAAGTCATTTCTGACTTAAGGCAACCCTAAGGTGATCCTATCATGGAGTTTTCTTGGCAAGATTTGTTTAGAGGGAGTTTGTCTTTACCTTCCTCTGAAGTTGAGAGAGTTTAACTTGCCTAAGTGGGTTTTCATAGCAGAGCAGGGATTAGACTCTGGGCTCTCAGAGTCATAGTCCTCTCCAAGCATCAGATCCCAGAATCTCATAAGATATTGCCATAACAGTTAAAGTGCTACAATTGTGAAGTGTGAAGGGGCCGAGAGAGAGAGAGAGAAAGGGGGGGGGGGAATCAAAGTTAGGGAAATTCAGTAGAATTGTTCAATAATTGTTTGCTATGACCTCTAGATATTGTTTAATTGGTTGCTATAATCCAGACTTTTATTCTTTAAGATTGCAATACACTACTATTTTACCAGTGAGCTGGACAAACTCCAGCCTCTGTAGCAGAATCATTTCCACCCCAGTCCATTATATGTATTAGAAGGCATGGCCCTGTGAAAAAAGATTTGCCAAAGTTGTGTACTACTGTGTCTGGAGAACCAATACAAGAGGCTTACTGGCTCTTGCCCTAATAATAATAATAATAATAATAATAATAATAATAATAATAAATTTTATTTATATACCGCCCTATGGCAAGCCAATCCGGGCGGTGTACAACAGTAAAATACATACAGCTTAAAACAGTATAATTCCCTCTTCCCCCCCCCTTAAAAAGTTATTAAATCACATCTCAATTAAAACAATTTACAATTAAAACAATAACAAATTAAGAATAAAAAAATACAAACCGTTTTTTTTATGTACCATAAAGTTTCTCTTTTTAATGCCCTCAGTAGGGATAATGTGTATTCAGCCACAGGAGGATAACTCACCCTTTGTTTTAGAACCGTGTACAGAGAACAGGCTGGAATCTTCAACTGTGTAAGTTCTATAGTGTCTACACTGTTATTCAGAACAAATATTCTTGTCTGACATAATTAAATCTTGATGGTAATTATTTTGGCCGATTCCTGCCAGACTGCTGTTAAAGACATGCTTATCCACTTTCAACCATGCTATCTTGTTAGAGTAAATGCACACTGTTAATTACAAAGCACTACATTCTAAATTTGGGGGTTTCTAGAAGTTGTTTTTTAAAAAAAGACAGAAAGAAAGAATAAGAAACAGAAGATAAAGATTTCCTGGGAATGGTACCATGTGGCTCCAAAACTAAAGACAGCAAAATCATCACAAGTGCAGAAAGTGAAGGAGTGTTGAATGTGCAAAACCAGCAGCTAAATAAAATAAAATAAAATAAAATAAAATAAAATAAAATAAATGCAATGAGGTGATTAATATCTTGTAGTAGCTTGACCTTATTGTGCTTTACTTTGCAGGAATGAATGCTATGTCTCCCTCCTCCCTCTCTCTCTCTCTTTCACACACACACACAGACATATACCACTTCTATAATTCAGTTATGTCTTATTCAAGTAGCAAATTTCTAGAATCAATAGTGTTACATTTATTTATTTCAGATGAAACAGTCTTTCTACTTGTTTGATTTGCTTTTGTTTTCTAGAGTATTAAGACTCACAACAGCATTTTTAATGTGTACTAAAACTAAACATATTTTAATCATTTCCAAAAATGGTTGACAACTATGGCTCAAAATCAAAGTAACTTGAATCTCAGGTTTTGTTAGATTTCATTGTTCTCATTCTATTTGTGAAGTATAGAATTGGAAAACCCAGCTGGGATTCAATTATGTCTTCATAAGTAGACTTATGTCTGTGAGCTTATGGCTGTTGTTACATTACTATGTAGGGGTCCAATGCACAACTGGACCAATACACAAAGATACTAATACACAGCAAGACCCAGTGCACAACAGGACTAATATATATTGGGACACTGGCTAGGAGTGTTGATGTGCATCAGTACAGCTTTGTATGCACTGGCACATTTTTGCCAATGACCCATTATACATCTTTCTAATTCACTAACTAAGTTCCTTGGTGCTTATTCTGTGTAGCTAAGTATACATAAAGTTAATCAATGTAGACTGCAATAGAGAATTTGATCCTGAAATGTTCTAAAACAACAGATACTAAACTCCAACAACATTTACATTCAAATTTGTACTCAGGGTAAAATTCCAGCTTGACTTCAAGGGAATTACCAAAGTGATTCCCCAAACACTTTAGCTTTTATTTGTAAAGAAAATATTTCCACTTCAGATAATTTTTGTTCATCCTTTCTGCAACTTTCTGAGCTCTACAATATTCTATTTGAGTAGGATTGACAGAACACAACACAAAATGAGCTATGCCATAGCTGTGGATTCATACACTGGCAGTGGATTGGATCAGATGAACTTTGGGATCCCTTCCAACTGTAGGATTCACAAGATGGAATTATAAATTTCAAATCCCTGCTTCCTCATAAATCTCAGGTGGTCACCATGATCCAATATTTCCAGTTGCAGCCTTCTAGCATAACCTAACCTACTGTGTTGGCGACAAAAAGGCAGTTTTTACAGTACATGCATGCCAAAGAAAGATTGTACTCCACACTTCCCGCACCCATTTTGATTGGTTGCTAGAGTGCTCTGGAGAAAACCTTCAGTAGATTTAAAGCAAAGGAGACATGGATGGGAGACATAATGTTCTGCATTTGAGGTGAGCTTTAGACAGACTTGCTTGCTCCTGCAACTTGGCCTCACCTCTTCTTAAAAGACTTTTTGATTAACGTGGATGTTGACATTATCTTTTTCCTGCCCTTGCCTCCCACCCCCTGCTTCTCTGCTCCTTCTGAGCTTATCTGCTATCTGCATTGTAGCTGCAGGTGCGGTGGCTTTTCCCAGCAACAACATATTGTATGGGCTATCCCTACTCAATCCAGTGTCTTTTGTTGTGGCTTTGTGAACAGAAAGTTAACACCATGAGCTTTCTAAAAGACCTGTTTCTAACAAAATGTAAAACTGTTAGACTGGTTAGTTGATAAGAATCAATGTGGCATTTTTGCCTTGCTTTCAATCTTCCTTTTGAGTTCTGGCTATATGTACTGTCAGGGTGAGCACATGCAATTCAGATATACCTCTACAACACTGAGAATGTCTGGATCATGGTCCTTTCCCACCCAGTTCATTCCAGGCAACAATTTAGCAGAATACCAATATGCCACATCCTTTGATGGAGGTTGTTGAAAATGGGTGTGCCAGCAAAATAACCTGGGTCAGCTTATGGTGACAGCATGGTACATGCCATTCCACTGATGCAACAATCATTGTACTTCTTAAGCAACTTATTGCTTTGAGCAGAAATTTATAGAAGCAAGCAGACCATAAATCTATTTTTTTAAGAAACAATTTCCCATATTCACATATAAGAACATAACAATATTTTCATGATAAAAATACATTTGCCAAGAGCAAATGTTTAAACAAAGAACTTAGTAATCTTAATGAAATGCCCCAAGGAAACTATTTAAACTTTGCTCTTAAGTTTGCTTTGTTTGCTAATCGGCTGCTATTTCTAGTAGTGAGTAGGAAGAGTAAGTTCAATATGTTAATAAGAAAAAAGTAATAATATTTAATTAATTCTGGCTGAACACACATGGTTTAATATACTTGGCAATATCATTCTATCACATGATATGATAATTTAATGGAACTTTTTTTATTTAAATTGCTGGCAAGTTTATGAAATTATAAAGCAAATAGGCCATGCACTTCAGTGTAATTGACTGTATAAATGTGTTTTATACTATACTGTTGGCAAATTAGCCACTCCCTGTCAGAGAATCAATTATTAACTTACTGGAATCCACATAGTAAAATAACAAAATATAGCATTTCTTGGTAAGATGCTATAATGGTTAGTGTCACATTGTTGATTCTTAAAGTCAGACAATAAGTGTTCTGCCTTATTTGTTTTGCAAGGGATTTTGTAATGCCTGAAACTGGATTTGCTTCCCATTCCATTCAGATCAGTCAAGTTTTATTTGAAAAGTGGGAAGGAACTTGACCCAGAGCCAAGATAATGATGATGGCAACATTAAAAAATGCCTGAGTACTCATGGTTTAAGACAGGGGTAGGCAAACTGTCCCCTTTAAGGGCCGAGGGACTTGAGCTCCCAGAATCCCAGACTATTGGCCAACATCCCAGACTATTAGCCAACATGGCTGAGGCTTCTGGGGGCTGAAGTCCCTCGGCCCTTAAAGGGGACGGTTTGCCTACCCCTGGTTTAAGATAATCTATAGCAAACCTTAGTATGCAATCTATTTGACATTCTTGACTTACATGTTCACATACACCCTAGTTCTGAAATTTTTAAGTTTAGCCTTTTTGCAGAATACATGAGGGTGTATGTACCTCCCTGTCCAAGAAGGAATTGATATCATCAAAAGGAAGAGAACAGATTCAGCACTCAAAAGATACCTTTAGTCCAGTACTGAGCATTCCTTAGGCCTTTTCCATCTTAGACCATTTGCCCTTGAAGAATGAGATTAAAGGTGTCAATGGCTAGCACATTCCAGGTCTCTGTGAATTCTCAGACCATCATATAGCATATTTAGTGGGTTGAATTAGCTACAACTAATTAACAAGTTTACCATAATCACCAGCAAATATATGTAGCCCTTGTAGAACCAGCTGAATATCTGAAATGAGGTCTCCTTCCAGAATACAACACTGGCTCTGGCATTTAGACAGTGGAAGTCCAAAGGCTAAATGACCTGCTATGTTAAGTAAGTAGAACATAATGTGCTGTAGTCTTTTGAAGGACCTTAAAGCTAATCTAATCCAATGTTCTGCCAATGAAGGAAAGACACGTCTAAAGTATCCCTGGGAAATGACCATCCAAGTTCTACTTATAAACCTCTGACAAAAGAAACTCACACATTCCAAGGTGGTCTCTTTCACTGTCTCTAGCAACTCTTACTGTCAGAGCTCTTACTAATATTTCATCAAAATCTGCATGTTAAAAAGTTTGATCCCATGGGTATGAGTTCTATCATCTGGAGTATCCCTTATCTACATGACTGCCATTGAACATGGCTTCACATTTACATATCCAGTTTTTTTTCCAATTGTTCTCATAGGACTTGGTTTCTTGACTTCACCATCTCTTTCACTCACATACACCCCTTAACATGTTCCTGGTTACTGATAACTTTATTAAACTATGGTACATAGAACTTATAAAGTGCTCTGGGTATGATCTGAGCAGACTAGAACATGGTACCATGCATGCAACCTACAAACAAAATGTTGTTACCAGTTTACAAAGCTGGGAGTTTTGTAACTCTTCTGTGATTTTCCCATGCAAGAATGAAGTTTTCACACCGAAGTGACTAATATCCATCTGTTTGGAGGCAGCCATGTTAAGGATCAGTCTTACAGTGCTATGCTAGACAACATGTACAAATCACAGAATCATAGAGCTGGAAGAGACCACAAGGGCTATGCAGTTCAACCCCTGGTATCAAATAACTCTCAAAAGATGGCCATCCAAATGTTTCATCAAAGACTATTATAGACTTCTGTGAGAAGCCTTGATACTTGTTTTCTAACATTTCATTTTTCTTTCTCCTTCCTGCTTTATTTTAAACAATCCTTGCATCTTATGGTCTTCTTTCCTTGTGGGAGCTCTGTTAAGAGTCCATTTTCCATACTTATGCATTGCATCTTTTTCTTCTTTTGCACCTTTTCTCCATGGAATAGCCTCAGCTGCAGGCATCTGTTTAACTTTTAAATTTGATGGTCCACTAAAATAATAACAATCTTGAGAGGTAAAGACAAGCATGGAGCTTGTTCACTTCTGTTCATTTGCACTGAGTATCAAGAAACATGTTCTGGAACCTGGTCTGTCTTTACAGTATCATCCAGCCAAGTCATCAGGTCATCCTTATTGTATCCTCATATGCATCTAAACTGCAAAAATAATGCAGCATGAAACCACTTTAAGTGCTGTAGCTCCATCCTATGGATTCCTGGGATTTGTAGTTTTACAAGCTCTTTAGTCTTCTCGTCCAAAGGGTGCTGGTATCTTTGTTGTTGTTGTTGTTGTTGCTGTTGTTGTTGTTGTTGTTAACCACCCTCGAATCAATCTTTACTCATGGTGACCCCATGGATGAGACATTTCCAAGACTCCCTATCTTCCACTACTATTCTTAGTTCTTGCAGATTCATACCCATGACATACTTGACAGAGTCCATGCATCTAGCATGTGACCTTCCTCTCTTTCTCCCTCCCTCCACCTTCCCTAGCATTATGGTCTTTTATAATGAGTTGTGTCTTTTCATGATGTGACTAAAATATGACAGCCTTAGTTTCGGTTGGTTTCCAGGGAAACCTTGGCCTGATATGTTCTAAGACCCATGTGTTTGTCTTGTTGCTGTCCATGGTATGCTCAGCATTCTTCTCCAGCAGTGGCCTGCTGTGACGCATTTAACAGCTTCTTTGTGGATAAAATCTCTCAGATAAGAGCCAACTTGGATGCCAGTATAATAACAGAATCAATAGATGAGGGGTCCAGCAGCTCCGTTGATGTAATTTTACTGGATCATTTTCAATCTGTGAGTACCGAGGACATGGACAAGCTACTTGGTAGATCGAGGAAGACAACCTGTCCTCTCGATCCTTGACCTTCGTGGCTGGCCGTCCAGGGGCCTTCCTTAAGAGCATCATCAATGCATCCCTCAGGGAAGGATGTGTTCCATCTTGTTTAAAGGCAGTGGCTATTAGGCCGCTTCTGGAAAAAACCTTCCCTTGACCACCTGGAGATGAATAATTATAGGCCAGTGTTTATGTTACCGTTCTTGAGCAAAGTGATCGAGAGGGTGGTTGCTCTTCAACTCCAGGCGGTCTTGGATGAAACCGATTATCTAGACCCATTTCAAACTGGCTTTAGGACAGGATTTGAAGTTGAGGCTGCCATGGTTGCCTTGACCAACGACCTGCGTCTGAGTTTCGATAGGGGTAGTGTGACTCTGCTGGTGCTCTTAGACCTCTCAGCAGCTTTTGATACAATTGATCATAGCATCCTCTTGGACCGACTGAGCAAGTTAGGAATTGGAGGCACTGCTCTGCAGTGGTTCCGTTCCTTCCTCTCAGGTAGGTCCCAGAGGATCTGCTCAGGGACAGTTGTTCAACCAAAAAGGACCTCACGTATGGCATCCCTCAGGGTGCCATCCTGTCCCCGATGCTGTTTAACATCTATATGAGATCATTCGGAGTTATGGGGCTGGGTGTTATCAGTACGCTGACGACACCCAGATCTATTTCTCCATGTCTCAATCATCGGCCTTGAATTCTGATGGCATCTCTCCTCTCAATGACTGTCTTAAGGCAGTAATGGGCTGGATGAGGAAAAACAGATTGAGATTAAATCCAGACAAAATGGAGGTGCTCACAGTAGCGGCCCCGAAACCGGGAATTAGGTTGCAACTGCCAGTCCTGGACGGGGTCACACTCTCCGTGAAGGACTGTGTTCACAGTCTGGGGGTGCTCTTGGATTCTTTGCTCCTGATGACAAATCAGGTAAATGCGACGGTCAGGAACGCCTGTTATCAGCTTCGGCTGATACGCCAGCTGTGCCCTTTCCTGGAAGTAAGGGACCTTGAGACTGTGGTGCAGACTGTGGTGCTGGTAACCTCCCGTCTGGATTACTGTAATGCGCTCTACATGGGGCTACCCTCGTGCATGGTCCGGAAACTTCAATTAGTACAAAACATGGCAGCCAGAGTGGTCTCGGGAACATCTAGGAGAGACCACATAACACCGGTACTAAAGTCTCTCTATTGGCTGCCTATTAGTTTCTGGGCCCAATATAAGGTGTTGGTTATGACCTTTAAAGCCCTAAATGGCTTGGGTCCAACCTATCTTCAGGACCACCTCCTCCCATATAATCCTCCCTGCACTCTCCGGTCCTCTGGGAGGAACTTGCTTCAGGCACTAAAATCTAGGCTGTCCACAACCTCCCAGAGGGCATTTTTGGTAATTGCCCCCAGATTGTGGAATGGCCTGCTGGATGAGATCCATCAAATTAAGACCCTGAGCAGCTTTAAAAAAGCCGTTAAGACGGATCTCTTCTGGCAGGCCTTTCCTGACTGACTTCCCAGCCCCAGAAATTCCCCCATTCTTCCTCCTCCCTCCTTGGATGTAGCTGCTTCTCTGCTTGCTTAATTCATGTCTAGAAGTCTGTTAGTAGAATCATAATTTATTTATATTGTTTAATTAAGATGTTTTAAGATATGCTTAGTTTAATTACTTTTTAAGGGGTGGGTGGGACTAGAGTTGTGTTTTACATATTGTATGGAATTTTAACTGTTGTTAGCTTCCCCGATTGTTGACAGAGGTATAAATAAATTATTATTATTATTATTATTATTATTATTATTATTATCTTTGCTCTTTAGGACCTGTTCTAGTTCTTTCATAGCTGCTGTCCCCATTCTTAGTCTTATTGTGATTTCTTGGCTGCAGTCCCTATTTTGATCAATGTTATAAGGACTCTTTTATTATTTTTTATGTCCTAATTGTCTAGGTTGAATTTATGAATATCTTCCATGACCATTATTATTTTTCTTTATCTTCAGCAGTAAGGCTGCCTTTGCACTATCTTCTTTGATCTCCCTCAGTAGTTGCTCTAGGTCTGTGATGTTTTCTGCTAGTAATATGGTGTCCTCTGCATATCTTAGATTGTTGATATTCCTTCCTCCTACTTTTGCATCTCTTACTTCTGAGTCCAAGCCTGCTTTTCATATAATATTTTCTGCATATACATTGAACAGGTAGAGTGAAAAGATGCAGTCTTGTCTGACACCTTTGCCAATTGGGAATCATTCTGTTTCTCTGGGTTCTGTTCTGGCAGTAGGCTCTTATTCTAACTACAGAATCCTCATCAGTATTATCAGATATGTTGGCACTTCCATATCTTTAAGGGCCTTCCATAGCTTTTCACGATCTATGTAGTCAAAGACTTTGCTGTAGTCTATAAAGCACATGCTGGTTTTCTTTCGGAATTCCTTGTTGCTCTCCATTAGCTATCATAGGTTAGACACAAAGACTGCAGCAAGTGTTGGAACATCGCACTAATCTCACAAGGAAGCAAACTCATAGGCACTAGGGTGGTCACATTGCTGGTACCTTACATATCTACAAATCTTAGGATTCTGTAGGATGGAGCCATGACAATTAAAGTGGTCAAACTGCACCCTTCTTCTGTTTGTGTATTGCTTCCTCTCTTTGACTCACTTTCTGCACCACACACTTCATTCCTTAATCCAATATTTCTTTGGCTGTGTTACATTCTGTCACAAAAATTATTTGATTGTCCTCTAGGGAATTATAGATTTTGTCTTGTACTATAAAATACTTTGTGTCCTTGCTATGGTGCTTCTCAACAAATGGGACTCTTTAAGTTTGACATTTGATTTTTGATTTTGATTTTTTGTTTTGTTTTGTTTTGTTTTTTTGCGTGATAAGAGTTGCAAGAGAGTGGTAGTAGATATTCTAGATCTTAAAATTTTGGTGTTATTTTTTTTTTTTAGTCTTTTCCAATTCTATGATGGCTTAAGAAGTCCTTGGTTTAAACATATTTATCAATTGTTACCAGGTAAGATTCTATAGATTGTGTGTTAAGTACAAGAAAGGATAAGAGTTATAGTAGTTAGGTAAAAGGTAAATAATGATCTTCTAATGCACAGTTTGGGAAGTTGTTGTAACTAAGGTCACTATGTTGTTTTATGTTAGTGATCTATGTATATGATAGAACATATATGTGTGTGGTTGGTTGGTTGGTTGGTTTTTAAATTGTTAATAATTTTTTTTTAAAAAAATACTTTGTGTCCCAAACAACAACATCTTCTCTGTGTCTAATTCAAAACCCAGTTGGGACTTTTAATGCAATTTGAATCAAGTATTTCTATTGCTGGTAATGCTGACTACTATGTGTCATAGGTTTCCTAAAAACAATCCTGTCTTTTGGTAAAGGCATTCTGCTTGGTTAGCAATTTAGTAAAAAAACAACAACAACCAGTCACCCCAAAATGGGAAGTGGGGTCTAATTAGTGTGTGTGTTTCATTGTTTTCTTAAAAAATAAAGGAAATAAAGCTCAAATAATTTGGTTAAATTTATGTACCTCAGCCCAAATAACCAACTGGGAAGTGTGAGACATAGATTACTCTCAAGCAGAGTAATTAGAATGACAGGGCTGGAGCTTCTATATATAGATTGAGGAAGAAGTGCCATCTTGTACTTTGCCTCAGGCAGTATATTGTTTTGGGATGGCCCTGGCTACCTGAATGGAGATCAGTCTTGTCCTGATGTTTGTTAACTAGGGTGCTTGCTATGATGGCAGGTTTAGTACTCCAACCAGTGTTGTCATGTTGAAGAGTTTAGTTTACCAAGCTTGCAGAGAGGCACAGTGGTAATGGCACAAGAAATAGAGAACTGTAACATGGCTACTGAGAGCCCCAGCTGGTGACATGGAGAAATAATGAATCTCTGTCTATTTGGTGGTCAGATGGAAACAATGATGTCACATGTTGATAAATCTCCTTTTCTAATTATAAATGGAAGTAGCCATGCCATGTAGGCATGGAAAGTATGTGAATTTTCAAGTTCAAATAGTTCATATTTTTGCTTATGTTTCAATGATGAGGCAATCATCTATGAAATTCTTCTCTACTTTGTCTTGCCTTTGAATGAGTGGGAGAGTTATAAATAAAATGTTGTTCAAGGAGGTGTATAAATAAATTGGCATAATTAGGTGTCATAATTAGGTGCCCATTGCTGTTTCAAACACATTTGCATAATTGTCAGTGCTAAAATGAAAATAATTGTTTGTCAGGACTGCTTCAGTTAGGCTTATTTCATATAGTTTGCCCTAACTGTATGTTTAGAAAATATTTTAAACTTTGATTGCAGAATTATTAGACACAAGTCAAAACTGACAGAAAGGAAACAAGATACAAAGTTCATCTGCTGTGAACTTTGAACTTAACACAGTTTGCTTGACCTTTTGTACATCTGAGAAGTTGTCAACATTTTGTGCTAATGCTAATCATGACAAACGTACTCAGAAAGAACTTCCAGTTCAGGTCTTCCAGTTTATAAAGTTCTGCTGATGAACCAAAGTACTCCAAACAAGGGTGAAGCATTTATTTGTGGGTTTTTTAAGCTATATTCTTCCTTTCTTCCAATATAGGACCCCAAACAGCTACTGTATATGTCAAAACAAAGTGTAGCACAAATGATATATAGGAAAAAAAGTTTTAAAACCCTTCAACAAACAATCCAAATAAAATACTATTTAAACACACACACACATTTAAATCATAGTGAAAAGATAAAGCAATATCACGCCCATTCATATATGTTTCTGCCACAACAAGTTAAGAGCTGAAAGCTTGTGCAAATAAGAAAAGTCTTTACCTACCTCCAACAGAAAGAAAGCAGAGAGGGAGGCAACTGAGCATCCCATTGGAGGGAGTTCCAAAGCCTAAGAGTTATCTCCTGTCCTCACCAGACAGGCCTTTGAGGTTGGTGGGACCAAGAGAAAGCCCTCCCTTGAAGAGTGTAAGATTCCGGCAAGTGCAAAACATAACAGGCTGCTTTATATTGAGACTTATCATTGATCTGTGCAGTTAGGTACTCTGCAGAGTAACTGCCAATAATTCTTCTGGAAGGCCATAGGAATGTCAACAGAAGCTAGAGAATTTCCAATTTAAGATGAATCTCCCTAGAGCAGTAGTTCCCAATCTTTGGTCTTCCAGATGATTTGGACTTCAGCTCCCATAATTCCTGACTATTGGCCAAGTTGGCCAGGGCTTCTGAAGTCTAAAGCAAATGGAGGACCAAAGGTTGGAACTACTACCCTAGGGGATGAGGGTGAACATGATTTTGATGACCCAACTGGGTCCTGAGCATATAGTAATAGAGGATGGACAAAGTGTAGCCCTGGAGCTACACATGGCCCACCAAGTCTTTCCTGTGGTCCATGACTTGCCCAGACTCCCCAGACTACACTTTTTCTGTCCTCCAGATGTGAATCACTTGCCTAAAAGTGTTATGGAGTTAGGGTTCCCATAATTCTCTATCACCAAATTGGTAGGACAAATGTAGGACAAAATTTAGGTAGGAATGTAGGACATTCAAGAAAAATGGAGAATACGACCAACTAAAAGCCAAAAACATTATTAATAATTAAAAAAATTAATATAAATCCATGCTCCTTAGTCATGCTCAAAATGGAAGAGATTTTGACATTCTTCCTGGGCACAAGGTTGAAATGTAGCTCCTCCTCTCTGGAAACAACTTGAAGGCACACAACAACAAACATAATAAAATACATCTGAGGAAGTAGAATTCAAAGGCCTAGAGATTTTAGAGCACCTCTGAAACTAAATGCATCTGAGGAAGCAGACTTTAGTTTGGGAAAGCTCATGCCTGGCTAAAAGGGCAGCCAGGGAGGCCGAGGCAGCAGATGGAGGACCAACAAGCCCCAATTCCCCCCCCAGCCCCCAGTGACGCCTACTATGCCCACCTGTATTACTTGGACCCATCATCTCTGCTGTCCTCCAGCACCTCCGTGATCCTCCTTGCTGCACAGCCTCCCTCTATTTTCTTGGAGCCCAGCCAGTTGGCTGAGGCCCTATGCAGCTCCACTGCTGCCAGGGGAGAAGCCTTGCTGCAGAGGCCTCCCTCCTTGGGGCCTTGCTGCGGAAGCCTCCCCCCTTGGGGCCCAGCTGGCCAGCGGAGATCCCACGTGGCTCTACCGCCACCAGAGGGGATGGTTTGCCATGGAGGCCTTTCTCTTTGGGGCCCAGTCAGCTGGCTGAATCCCCACATGGCTCTACCGCCACCAGAGGAGAGGCCTTGCTGTGGAGGCCTCCTTCCTTGGGGCTCAGCTGGCCAGCTGAGGCCCTATGCAGCTCCAATGCCATTGGGGGAGAGGCCTTGCCATGGAGGCCTTCCTCCTCAGGGACCAGCAGCTGGCTGAAGCCTCACACAACAGTTGGTGGTGGAGACCCCAATTCCCCAACCCCAGCGAGGCCTAACAAGGCAGCTAGGCCTCGCTTGCCACCATCACCATGCTGAAAGCATGGCAGGAGGTGACAGCGGAGGAGGAGGAGGAGGATGCAGGAGCCAGGAGCTGCGACTGGCTCCAAACCCGGGCTGGGACATTCACAAAGGGTTAAAAACCATGAATGTCCCAGCAAAAACTGGGATATGGCAACACTATATGGAATGACAGTTCACCTGTTCAATATGTTATAGGGTCTCCCTGCACATTTTAAGCATAAAAAATAGACATTCTTTTCAATGAAGTAGTTTTCCTGCCACTTCCATCTGCTTGTTTGTTTGCTTGTATATCTGTTTGGTATCTTTGGCAGCCCATTTAGCCCCTGAAAATTGCTCCCCTGGACCTACCATAGTGGGCTATCTCTGCAACAGAACATGATAGCCTGATAAAGAAGGCAAAGGGAAAAAAATCACATGTCAGAGAAGTTTGGAGTGAGACTCCAGGTACAGGTTGTTTATGTGCTAAAATTAGAAGACCCTAAACTAAGATTATGGACTCTGAATGCTTAGTTTTAAACAACTTAGATTTATTTATTGACTAATAAATTTTATTTATATCCTGCCTTTCTCCCAACATGTTGTTCAAGGTGGTGTACAACATTTTAAAAGCACAATACAGTTAAAAAACTGTTGATAACAAAATTTAAAAGACAAGTCAACTAAATTTCTATTTAAAAACACAAGTTAAAAACTGCATTAAATTGCTTAAAATATAATAAAATAAAAACACTATAACACCTCACCTCAATAAAAAACTTTATTTGCCACATACACTAAAATTCAAAAGCTTCATTAAATAAAAAGGCCTTTACCTACTAGCAGAAAGACAACAGGGAGGGGACCAGCAGGACCTCCCAGGGAAACTTGGGAACAGCCACTGAAAAGGTTTTCTTGGGTTCTCACCACATGTGCTTGAGATGGTGGTGGGACCAAGAGAAAGCCTTCCACCCCACACATTAGAACTCAGGCAGGCTCATATAGGGAGATGGTTTTTTTTTCAAATAGTCTGTATCTAAGCTTTGCCAGGCTTCAAAGGTCATAACCAGCACTTTGACTTCTGCCTGGAAATGGATCAGCAGTCATTGGAATTGTTTTAGTTAGGGGGTTATATGATTCCCATAACTGGTCTCAGTCAGCAACCTGGCAGCAGTATTTGGACCTGCTGGAGTTTCTGAATAGTTTCCAAAAGCAAGCCCACATAGAGTATGCTATCCAAATGTGATGTAATCAAGGCATGTGTCACCGTAGCCAGATCTGACATCGCAAGGAGGGGCTCAGCTCTCACACCAATTTTAGTTGCGCAAATGCACTCCTGGCCACTACTGAAACCTAGGAATCCAGACTTATATCTGAGTCCAGTAGCATGCCCAAACTGCAAATTTGAGATTCAACACATGCAGAATCCTTAATCCTTGATCTGTCTTTTAACTGACCAGGAGTACATCAGTCTTGTCTGGATTAAGTTTCAATTTGTTGCCCTCATCCAGTCCATTACTGACAGCAGACATTGGTTTAGTAAAAAGACAACTTCCTTAGAATTAGGTGAAGAGAAAGAGATGGATGTTGGATATAGTGGAATTAACAGAAACTGGGTGGAATGGTGAAAGCCATGGTACAGAACATTTTGAGGAAGGACAAGGATGGCCACAGAGAAAACTGTGTGGATTTCTATGTCCAAGAGGGCATGGTGTGAAATAAATTATACGTTTCCAATAGTTAGGCTTTTCCACTAAAAGTCATTTCATTCCGGCAACATGTTCATAATGTTCAGGGTGATCTCAGGAGTGGGAATTAAATGAGGAAGACATAAAGGTCGAATCTCCCTTATCCAAAATGCTTGGGAGCAGAAGTATTTTGGATTTCAGGGTGTTTTTTTGAAGGGGGGATTTTGGAATATTTGCATGTACATGATGAGATTTCTTGGAGATGGACACAAGACTAAACATGAAATTCATATACGTTTCATATACACCTTATACATATAGACTGAAGGTAATTTCTACATAATATTTTAAATAATAATTTTGTATGTGAAATAGTTTGTGTACACTGAACCATCAGAAAGCAAAAATGTCACTATCTTAGCCACCCATGTGGACAATTTTGGATTTTGGAGTATTTTAGAATTCTAGATAAGGGAGACTCAATCTATACTGATAAGAAAATATTTTAGGGCTTTGTAAATATTTTAGGGCTTCAGTTATTCCCATACACTCTGGACAAATGGATGTTCTGATAGTAGATAGCCTAGAAAACGTAGAACAGTTAGCAATAGAATCATCTCAAGGCTTGGGCTTTTTTCACTCAATATTATTGTAGCACTATGATTCCACTTTAACTGCTATGGCTGCACCCTGGGCTTTGTACTTTGGTGAGGCACTAGAGCTCTCTGGCTGACATTTCTACATGCCCCTCCCATGACTGTAATTTTGAGAGTCAATGTGGAGTAGTGGAGATCCACTGGGTGATCTTGGGCAAGTCACACCCTGTCATCCTTAAAGGGAGATAAAGGCAGGACCTCTCTGAACAAATCTTGCCAAGGAAACACTGTGATAAGGTCACCTTAGAGTTGCGGTAAGCTATACAACAACAACAAACTGTCATGTCAGTTAAGGTCCCATGGCAATTAAAGTGAAATCATGATGCTATAACTGTGTAGTGTGAAAGGCCTCCTGCTTTTAATCCATAGTTGTATCCAGTATTTATGCATTTCCAGCTGCAACCAGTGGCCACTGTATTACCACATTTCATTTGTAAATGGAAAATTGACAGCAAAGTACAATCCAGCTGCATTTAACATCAAAAGACAAAATTCTTCAAAAACAGGGTATCAATAAAAAGGAATTTGAAAGAGAAAGTCAAGGTGGTCAAATCATGCTAGAATCATAGGTCAGAATAAGTACCCCAAATACAAAAAGTCACCAGGATGGTTACCAGGGAGAATCAAGCTAGCTGTTACAGAAAAAGACATCTTATTTCATGAAATGGAAATCTTTCCACATCATCAGAACAAAGGGCAATGTGTACTCATGCAAAAAATATTTAAAAAATAAAAAATGCAAGCAAACAATAAAAGATACAAAACAAGATTTTGAGGTATGTAACATGTTTAACTTTATTAGCAACAATAAATAATTCTTTAAAATCATAAAAAGCAGAAAATAAGCTAGCAGGCTATTGGATCGTAGAATGGAAGGAAATTAATACTAAAAGAGGTACAGGAACTGTGAAAAGCACACATTTTCCACAAATGAATGGAGTGCTTTATATCTTCATGAAAGGTCTGGCAACTTTTATAATGCTCTATATAGATTTTCTAGTACTAAAAAAATTATTAATCTCTGATTTGTATTGAACAATTAAAACAAACAACACAATCCTATGCATATTAAAGGATATGAAAGTGCTGGATCCTTTGTTTATTTGAGATACTTTTCAGTAATGAGCAATACACCCTAATTGAGTGTTTTATGACACAATCTGTCCTATTTACAAAAGATAGTTGCACTGTTTCCCATAGGGCTCAGTTCCAGGTAAGTATGAACAGAATTGTATACAAAATCTTTCCATCATCATCATCATCATCATCATCATCATCATCATCATCATCTTTCCCAGTACACTTTCCCAATACATTGTAGCTTAAAATTATTAAAACCAATACAATACAAATTAAAAACATAAAAATCTGTAAAATATGGGTAAATATATATTTATGTGTCCATTATTTAATAACAAATACAAAATCTATGGAGTTAAAACCATTTAAAATTTCTTAAAAGACAGACTATAAAAAAATCAACAAAACATCATTAAAAGCCAATTCCCAAATGCCCTGCAGAATAGCAGTTTTTGTTTGCCAGTGGAAGGAAAAGAAGGTGAGAGTCATTCTTGCTTCTCTAGAGACAAGAGTTACAAAATTTGAGAGCTGCCACTAACAAGACCCTTTCTCTTGTTTCCACCAAACATGCCTGGGAAGTTAACAGGACATAGAGAACAGCCTTTTCTGAAGACCTCAGAGAATGAACAAATACAGTCCTTTACACAGCCTGGAACTGCAACTGAAACATAACAAAGGCCTCAAGCAGACAGGTGGCTTGGAGTGACTTTTGGCTGCTCCAGCCACAAGTGCACCCTGAACAGCACAGGACCACGGCACCAGATGCCTCAGTCCCAAGACTGGCCACTCCTGTGGTCCACAATGCACTGCTGGCAAACAGTGCTTTTTTTAGTGCTCCTTTTGCAGCTGGGTTTGGGCCACCTTGGTGCAGCTTTGGCCCAATCTGATGGCAGACGTCATCTAAAAGCCATGCCCCTGGATTGGCCCAAAGCCAATGCTTTTGGCCCATCTGTTTCAGGCCAAAGATACTATCATCCAGAACATGGAGCATTTTATTGTGTTGTTGCACTTTTTGTTTTTAAACAGATGGTTGTCTACTGTTATGCTCCAAAATTTCACAGATAAAAACACATGTCAAGTAACATCAGAATGTAGCCCATGTGGCAAAAAGTATTAATAAGGAGCAACACACAAACCCAGGAGAGGCTGCAGCAGTTTGCTTTTGCTTGAGTCTACTGGGAATGGCAAGATTCCACTCCCTCCTTTCCTCTTCTCTCATCTCCTCTCACTCCTACTGAGATGCTGTTTGCATGGGGCAAAAGGCCCACCTTCCCCCCCATCCCAAACCACCTTCCCCCCCATCCCAAACCCAGAACTGGAGCAAACAGACATAAAATGGTTTTTAAATATATATCTGTGGCTCTAGACCTTCTGGGAGGATCCAGAGCCCTATGTTTCCAAGGCACAGTGGCTGTCTGCACGGCCATCCCACCAACCTGCCCAGCACATCTGCCACCACTGAGAACCACTCATTCTGAGGTCACTGGGCACCTTGTTCTGACCCTAGAAGCAAGTATCCCACAGCAGAAATGGACACACTGGCTAGCTTGGTGGGATACCTGCGTAGACACTGTATCAATGTACTGCCTGCCACCACTGTCACATGTCTCTCCCTCTGAAGCCAAAAACAAGGTGTCCAGTGTTGATCATATAGCTGGCTGCCTCATTCTGACCTCAGAGTGATTTGTGATGGTGGTGACAGTGGCAGGTGGCACAGCGGGGTGCATATCTCACTGCTATCACTCCAAGAGCTCTGGAGCAAAAGATGAATTTTTAAAATTTGGATTAAGGGGTGGGGTATACTGCAGGTTAAAAGCCAGACTGGCCATACATTGTCCAGACAGTTCACATCAGAACTGGGATTGGGCTCTGTGTCATCCAAACTGATTGCTGTAAGGATGGGGGGGGGGAGGAAAAAAGTGGTATTTAGCTCATGTGGATATGGCTACAGACCTCAGTTTTCACTTGCCATGGTACACTGTTTAATTTTTTTATGCATGTTGCTTAGTCCATGTGTTATAGTAATGATACATGAGTTCTGAATACCCTTATTTTGAATTATCACGTTAGACACTTTTAAAAAATGTCTAATAATTTCAAAAGTATTGTAAATAATATATTAAGATATTGTTCAAAAGCATAAATCAAATTGGGCAAAATGGCAGATGGGAAACATAAACACATCTCATTATCAATCTTGCAAAACATATCAGATCTGTTTATTACTGAGGTCATTTTGATGGGGACTTTGCTTGGAACTTTGCAAATAGGGACCTACTGATCTGCTCAGCAATAGATTTTTACACAGAAGCTATCAATTATCCTGACTTATTCGAGCATATCAATTGGCTGACTTAGCAAATAGGGGAATTTATAACTCACAAGGGAAAAATTTACCAAGATGGGCCACTTACTATTCCAAACTACTTGCTGTTTATAGTAATCTTGCCTTTTTCAGTCTAATTAGAGATCACAGGAGTATCTCCTGGATTATTCCATTTAAACTATCTGTTTGCTCAACATGTAATTTAAAATATATGTAAGCTGGAGAAACATTTCAGAAAGTGTTTAATTTTGCTTCTGTAAATTATGTAGATAAACAAATATCCTTTCATTCACACTGAGTTCATCATTATGGCTTTAGATCTGAAGAGTATGAGGCCTACAGACAGCTCCTAAGCGGTGGCTCCATGCCGCCCCGGGAAAGCCAGATTGGGGTCTCAGCAACCACACACTGTGGTCCCGATCTGGCTCTTCTGCACTCCTTTGGTGCAGCGTATCTACACGCTGCGCCAAGGGAGCACCCTGATGGTGCAAGCCATGCAGTGGGGCACATGGTGTGATGGCAGCATTGAGGTGGAGTCAGGGCAGCCAGTGTGCAATCACCCCACCCCAACTCCACCCCAGGCCAGCCCTTGTGGCAGGTCTGTACAGGCCCTATACCTAATAATACATAGTGTTCTAGCACCACAGGGAATAAGAAACAGTGTTTATGTTATGTCAATTATCTAGTTCCACAGCATTTTCTGGTCTCAGTTATTCCTTGGAGCTTTGTCCCTACCCACCCAACCTCTATCAAAGTTGTTGTTCTGAGTATTTGGCTTGTGTAATGTTGTCTGATGCAAATTCTATACTCATTTTGTCACAACTTTTCAGCCATTTGGCAAGGGATCTGGATTCAGGACATCATTTTTCTGGCTCTACACAGTCAGTAATATGGTATGTATTTTCCTTCTAGGGACTCATGGGCAGAGATAGTCACAACCAGCTCAGGGACTGAGTGCTTCCCGTGCACCCCTGGTGGCAGGTAGAGACCACATAATAATGTCCACTCATGTAGATCCCCATTTACCGGTCATCCCACTGTTACCCAGCATGCAGACCAGAGATTTGGATCATCAATCAATGGGCAGGTTGGTCAATGCCTGGGTTCAGACTCATGTGTGTGCTAAGCCTATGTGCAGCTGTAACCAATAAAAGTCATGGCCTACCTTGTGCCAAAAGAAGAAGAGAAGAAGGAAGGAAGGAAGGAAAGCTATGAGTATTGGTATCTTATTGTTAAGTGGAGTGGGACTCACCCATGAACACACAAGTTTTGAATTCCTTTAGCTACGATCTTATTGGCTGGTATTCTGGGAGTTGTTACCCAAGGTCTAAATCCAATTATTCTAGTAAAAACCCACTAGTGTAGTGCAATGGTTCAACGTAGTTGCACAAGAGGTTCTGCAACCAATTGTACAACCACTTATGTAACTTCTTTGAATAAACTCTTGCATGATAAAAAAGGTACGTATTCGAAACCACCAATGCGTTAACTCTGAAAATGTACAACTGCTGATGCAAGCAGCCAAGTGACATCAGTGGAGTCAAGGCCCCCTTTTAAGGTCTGCTGCTGTGTAGCTCTTTCAGTCTGCAAGTGTATCATTGTCAGACATCAGACAGGCCATATTTAAAGTCCAATAAAGGAACATTTCCAAGTTATGGTTGGCTGTTTATTAGGTTAATTACATTTAATTGCCCTTGAAATCAATGGCCCTGGTCCCAAGCAGTATAAAGAGATATGGAAGATGAGGACTAAGCAGAGGCCATCCCTAGAGATCCAGAAGATTTTCACACGGGCAAAAGTTACGGGACCATGTCATTATCCCATGAATAAAGAGGAATTCTGCCTTCGCTTTTTATTTATGTGACTTTCCCGTGAATGAAAAGTGATGCTAGAATTCCTCTTTATTCATAGGATAATGATGCAATTATCACATCATCTGATAATCTTCATGCAATTGCGCAATAGTGATGGAAGCATCCCACTATGGTCCTGTCACTTTTACCCATGTGAAAATTTCCCCAGTCTCTGACTAATGGCCTAAATTCTTGAACTCGCAAAGCAGGACAGAATAGACAGAATCTCTTTAGCTTTTTCCTTTCCCAGTAATCAAGTTATATTATGTCAAACACCTTCCCAACATCCACTCAGCAATACACAGAATGTACTAGATAAGAAGTACAAAAGACATAAAGTCATAGCATTTATGCCCAAGAAACCCATCCCATTTTTCACCTGTATAGATCAGAGCTCAGGAAAGATAGTGATGGCTTAAAAAGATTTAAGACATTTTAAAAACTAGTATTCTGTTAAATCAGGCTGCTTGCACCCAAGGATGTCTTCATCATTGTACAAGCCTTGTATGAGACCCTTTCCCTACAGTGATGGGCAGCTTCCACTGTAAACCCTGCAAAATATTTTTAAAAGCTCACTTTTTTTTGCCTCAAATAATCTCTATAGGGTATGAGGTATTTTTTGCCATGTTTCTCCACAAATCATTTTAGGCAAGGAGAACTCATTTTTTTCACAGAGGTATTCCCATTTGGGAGTCACTTCTCATTCATGTACAGTTCTTAAAAAGGCTGCTCCTTGGTCTAAAATGGCCCAGAGGGTCCAAAAGCATGGTGAAATTGCCCAAACATCCCCCAGAGTGTGCTTGGGGAAAATTTCTTTGATCCTCAGGAGCAACAAAAATGACACTGGAGACGGTATGTGGCCCATAGGCCACACTTTACTGACCCATAACCTGTAGATACCATATTAGATTGCCTTTTGAATGCCTCAGTCTGCTTGGTGAACCACCTGGGTCTGAGGCCTTCCACAGGTTCCACTGCTTCAGAAAAGGACACCATAGGATTCCTTTTAAGTCACCTTTTAACACTCATGTAAAATTGGTTTAACTGGACCTCTTAGTCTAGATCCAATATAAACTATTAAATTTGGAATACAATAGATTAATCTAAAATTAGGTGGTGGTGTCATCAGTAGTTATACCTGAGGGGTGGATAGGTATATATGTCAGAATCACCAAGGCCAATGGTCATTGTGACTCATCTTGATGGGATAGGTATATATTTCCAAACCCCTCTAGCAAAGGGATCTGGGTTTGGAATCCAAGATCCATATCATCAAGACCAAATGCCATCTGTAACTCACCTGAAGTCATGCACATTCTTCTACTTCAGGTAATAGGGTACAGTACCATATGGACTAGCTATCATTGTTCCATAGTCTCCAACTGGCTAACAACCTTTGTTCCACGACAAGCTATCTCTAATTAATATATATAAATATTTGTAGAGGGTCATCATGTATGGAAGCCTTTAACCAGAAAAATATGGATTAGAGCCCACAAGCACTCCAACTGAAGTAGTGGTAAGGCTATCGAGAGGGCCCAATGACAAGCATGTTCTCAAGTAGTTTATGAATTTCTATAATTTCCAAACTCTTTCTTCCCCTCTCTTCAAAGGGTAATACAATCATATCCCTTGATCATAGGAAGCTGTTGGCATTTTTAGCTGTGTTAGCTTTATCTCATCTTCTCTACTTATTAAGTGTGACGGACACTTCTTGTCAGGGATGTAGATGTCATTCATGCCGGGGTGGTGGTGGTTCAGAGATGGCTGAGCTTTTCCATTCCACAGTCACAAAAAGTAAGACATTGTACTGTTGTACTCTTCAAAGTTAAATGCCAACCAAGGGTGGAGGGTAGCAACAGTCGGGGGGGAGGGGAGGTTAATGTGTGCCCATTCAACATTACTCTCTCTGTTAGTATGAGCTTGCAAGCTTTGAAAGTCCTGTTTAAGTATCTCTTTTTAAAAGATAAATACCTATTAAGTAATGTATATGCACAAGCTGAAATGTTAAATGGTTTGTTGAAACCTATTAGAATACACAAGATGATAAACATAAATTATAGCTAATATACTGCACCAGTGATTTTTAAACATAAAAATTACTGACACTGTAAAAACACACTTGAGTCATCGTCGCAGCATAATAGCACTAATCCATGTTTATCCAACCATGCACTTTTCAAAAACAACACAAACCTCTAATAAATGCTTTGGCTTCACCTTGACAACTTATATGGGTTATTGCCTCGTTCATGCCTGGATAACCATGTGTTATGACTTAAATGTTCTTTAATATCAATTTATGCCTTGAAGAAAAAAGATTGAATAACACAGTGTACATATGGTTCAATTTATTACAGCAAAACAATCATTTTACTTGGGAAGATATTTTCTCCTGGTACATATCACAGAAATCTTATTCATAGAGCTCCCAATAAACCAGATTTTTTATGTCACAATAAATGAAACGAAGGCAGCTAATTGTTCCTAAGATTCTAAATAGATGGGTCTAGTTAGCTTTCTTGTCAATCAAGAAATAAATTCCTTTAACACTTGTAGTTCTGGACTCTAATGTCTCTAATTGGATTTTACACTACCTGATTAACAATGTAGTTTATAGACTATTGTTTCTTAAAAAAAAAAAAGTTGAAGAGGAAATTGTAGGTTGTCAGCATTACAGGAAAAGCCTGTGAGTATGGCATTGGGTAATTTAATGTTTTCACAACAGCAAACTGTAAAGGCCTGATCCAGCAGGCTTCGCTTGTGAATGTTTATTGTGTCTTGGTGAAACCAATAAAACAAACTAGTAAATTCCTTATTAATATCTGCAACACAAATGTAGATTTAAAACACACAAAATCACAAGAGGAAGAGAAAGACCCAGGACACCTCTTTTTTAGAAGCATGAAAAGGAAGTTGCTTCATTTGTATCTTTCTAACTAGTGTATTTTATACTACACCAGTATAATCTCTGTCTCTCTTTTTAATTAACTTTGCACTTTTTGACAAGGTGATGATAGAATCTTTAAAGACCAAAAAAATTAAAAAAAAATGATGCAAGCCAGCATATCTATGGGGACATGCTTGCTATTTGCAAGGATGCTTGTGGTGATGTAACCTCTACTATAAGGCTGAAACTCTCTGGCTACAGGCTTTTCTAAAAGGCATTATTACAGGGCTTGAAGAATATTCTCAATGCTATTATTATTGCTGTTGTCATTGTTCAAAATCCTGTATCAGCTTCTTAGTTAAGTTAACCAAGTAAGCTCCCCTGGACCAACTCCTCCAAACTTGTCAAAAACATCATTCACCTGTCCTCTAGTCAGTGCCTGAAGGAACCTCCTTCTCACCATGCAGCTGATTCCCAGTAAAGTAGGTTGAGAGGGAAGTTACAATCACGGAAATACTGTTACAATCATGATAGTGATCATAAATACACAACTGTCATAGATGAGTAAATCTAGGTAATTATTTTGTATTCATAGTTGCGTTGTTGTTGTGTGCCTTCCAGTTGTTTCCAATATATGGTGACCCTAAGGCAAACCTATCTTGGCAAGATCTGTTCACAGGGGGTTTGTGTTTGCCTTCCTCTGAGGCTGAGAAAGGGTGACTTGCCCAAGGGTGGCTGAGGAAGGATTTGAACCCTAGTCTCCAAAGATGTAGTTCAGTGCTCAACCCATGACATCACACTGGCTCTCATGATCACTAGTCATGATTATAACACCAGTCATAACACCCCCTGCAAAAAACAAAACAAAAACAAAAACCACCCCAACTTGACTGGGCATCAACTGCACAGGGAAAAGGAGATCCATTCTGCTGGTGACTAGAGTGTGGGTGAATGATATCATTGTCAAGTGATTTTGGGTGGTGGTGGTTGGTCCAAGATGTGTTTGAATAATTTGTCAACAATTTTCAGAACCCCCCCCCCAAAATCCAAACCACAAAATATCTGTTAGTTGTTCTAATACAGACCAATATGTGACTAAGGGGGGGTTGCAGACTGCCAGAAATAGTGCAAATTGAGTCCACTTTTAGGGTTAGGGTTAGGGTTAGGGAATCATGGAAACTGTATTTGATTGTGGCACTGGAGCTCTCTGACAGAGAAGGCTCAATGTCTCAGAACAAAAACAATTCCCATTATTCCCTAGCACTAACCCTAACCCTAAAAGTGGACTCAATTTGCACTATTTTTGGCAGTCTGCAACCCCCCTAAATCATTTCTTAACTGTAAAGTATTCAGCACTGAAGTGAAAAGCTCTAAGTTCAGTTCTCTGCAATTTCAGGAATTAGTGGGAAAACTTCTGGCTGACATCCTGGCAAGCCACTGCCAGTCAGCATAGACCAGAGCTTGGATGTTTTACGTTTGGGGGAATACATTTTCCAGAAATGGCCATGCATATTGGTGATAGTAGGAGTTGTAGCCCAGAAAATGTTACTTTTCCCAAACATTAGTATAGACAATGTGGACTAGAAGATCAATGAGTTGAATCATTGTAACATTGTAACCATCCATCCATGTATAGATTGTATATTTTAATTGACTGATGGATTTACAAATCAAAATTTGAGGTCAAGAAGGAAAATGGTCAGAAGGCAATGTAAATATACAGCTGTGGCAGCACAGCTTTGTTCACATGGGACAGCCAGGCCCACACTGCATTGGCAGAGCTGTCTCATCTCTTGTCCCTGGAGCTGCAGCTGCCACTTCCGTACCTGCAGGATCTCCATGGTCAGGCCGCCTGGTGCATCATTGCTTTTCCTGATGCTGGACTTGACTATGTCACCAATGAGTAGAAAGGTTAGAGGGATCCCTCGATCACAGCTTTGTTCACATGGGACAGCCAGGCCCACACTGCATTGGCAGAGCTGTCTCATCTCTTGTCCCTGGAGCTGCAGCTGCCACTTCCGTACCTGCAGGATCTCCATGGTCAGGCCGCCTGGTGCATCATTGCTTTTCCTGATGCTGGACTTTACTATGTCACCAATGAGTAGAAAGGTTAGAGGGATCCCTCGATCACATGGCTGGGGCCTCCCTAAATCAGACAAGCATCAATGCTGGGGTGGGAAGCATTTGTGTTTTTTTCACCCATGCAGACAAAGTCAATGTTGTTTGTCAACTTATGATGACCTTGTGAATTTCATAGGGTTTCCTTAGGCAAGAATCCTCAGAGGGTGGTTTGCCATTGCCTTCCCTTGAAATATAGCCAACAACAAGTGTTCCTTGACAGACCCTATCCAGATACTAACCAGGGTTGACCCTGCTTAGCTTCAAAAAGCATACTCCTGGCATTTAAAACCACTTAAACTGTAGACTTTTTTGAAGAAATCTTTATTTTACAACATCAAATGAAATAGGTGACTGTCTACAAAACCAACACACTAATAAGTTTAGTTTAAGATACCACTGCACTCCCATGTTCAGCATATGAACACAACTGATATGATGCAGGAAAAGACTGGTCCTAGTTCGTTTCCACTCAGTTCTCTGTATCTATCATGGAACCAATTAAATCAGGAAATATGTCTTTAGAACTTTTCTTTGATGGAAACATTCTGTTATACTGTTCCAAAATATAGAGTTGTTAGATTAATTATATTAAATATTTCTCAAATATAATAAACATTTTTTTCAGATATAGTGTTGTTGAATTAATTATATTAAACACCACTCTCAAAGACTGAATAAATATTTTACTTAATACCTAGATTTAATCGTAAGATAATTATATCCTATTGGATTTATTGATATTGTACTCTGCAATCTATATACCAGAGGTCGAGAAAACATGACCCACTTGAGCCCAGTGAGGCTTCTAATCTCAATGTGGGTTATGTCTAAGCCTTTATTGAGCTATATTTTCATCTTTGCTCTAGGTATTAGGCCTCATGATTCCAAATTTAAGATTGACAGGTATCTATCTCTCTACTTATAACCCACCCTACAAACATTGTTTTTCTCCCACAAAATTCAGAAACAAAATTATAATAATATGTAGGACATATTGCAAAGTATTACAAGATAGAAGTATTCTAGTTCACTGTCCCTCTCGTCAGCCTCCATGACATACGTTCCATTTTCTTTATGCTAGTTATCCACTTATTAAAAAATGATCAGTTTGAAGACCATGTTTAATGAGTAAGCTCAGTCTTCATTGGGCTGTTCTCTCCTGGCAAACTTTGTGATTCTTCTCAGAAGTGCTGCTGCCTCTCCCGGTTCATGGGTGGTATCATTTTGGCAAATAGAACCCCAAGCTGATATATAAGTAGAAGATGTGATCATAATACTTAACAATAATTATAAACAATTACTTTTCTATGCTTAGTATGCCTTTAAATGTCATTTTCTGTGTAACACAATTTGGAGAGTGCTGCTGCATTCATAAGACAGCCTACATATCCAAAAGACACCAGATCCTGTCCATGGAGTAAGCATGTACTTGGATGGGAAACTGGCAACAAAGGCCATGTGTTATAGGCTACATTTAAGAGCAAGAAACTGGCAAACCACCTCTGAATATTAATTGCCCTAGAAAACCCAATGAAATTAGTAGGATCACCATAAGCCAACAGGCGATTTGAAGACACATACATATACACACATTACACTCATATGTTGATTCTGGACTTCCAAGATAAATCTCCTTACCCATGTGGGAAAGAATGCTGGACAAATTAATTAATTAACTCCAAGTTTCTTAGCAAAATGGCTTGTCAATAAAAGAACTCACCAATGGAAACAATCTCACAAAAGGAATCTAATAGTACAGAGACAAAGTTGTCTTCATTGGATGCAATGTCTTCATCACTTATTGTTACCTATATGCCACAAATCTCCTATAGCTATAGCCATTTGCAAGTCACTGGGGTGATATCTTCCTAGCATATTTTTCTGGTTAAATTGTTTTCTCAAAGCTGATACATAAAGTATGAAAGTGTATGGAAAAAAATATTGTACCAGATTATATGCTTTGAGGTAAAAAAAAAAAATAGCCAGATCCTGAACTCTTGAAAATAAGGGGTTATAATGGAAAACATGATGTAGCTTTAATTATAATACTGGAGCTTGTACGGAAAAAAATACTGTTCCATACCTTATAATGAACTAAGGGTTTACATTCTTTTGAGCAGCTGTGATGGTGGTATGATAGATACAAGACTGTCTATACTGTCAGTCTGTAAAAAAAACAAAACCATTTAATTATAAGATATTCCACTAAAAATGAAAAGGAACACTAACTATAGACAACAAATTCTTCAAGCCATAACTATGAAATGAAATAGCACCATATTATTAGCAAAGTATAACCAAGACTAGCAGAAGATTAATTGTGGCTGGTAGAGGTTGATGCTTTTATTCTTTCAGATTTTAAAGCTGATTATAAATGAACTAAGCCTGTGCATGCAAAATACCTTGGAAACAACTCAGTGGACACCTTACTTTAAGATACTATTACTTCCTCCTGATTTTACCAACGTGAGATATCCTAGTGATAGCACAACTCAGGTTTAATATGTCTAAAAGAGGAGTGAGCTGGAAATTTATTATGAAGCTCAAGACTTTAGCTCTTAGATCTTGCTCTCTCTCTTATTCACTCAGTCTCCCTGTTCTTTATCTTTATTTGTAAAAAAATATATATTAGTGACAAGAAAACCAATTAGCTGTACCCACAGGTGAGACCAAGGGCCAATGCAGACCAGCACAAAGGGCCAGCCTGGGGTGGAGCTGGGGTGGAACAGCCCCAGGCTGGCCACCCTGAAACATACACCCTAGGAGTTGTAATGTTTTCAAATTGTGAGGAAGCTGAGATATAAATAGGATAAACACTCAGAGGTTGCACACCTTGTGTGGCTGACACCGTTCTGACGCCGTGTGCCCATCAAAAAGGGTGCAAAAAGCCACAAAAAAGGCACCAAGTTAGACAAAGCTATATCTCTTATTGGAATGACATTCTTCATGGATACTTTGTGAGAGCGCCCCTCCTGGAAAAATGGAGCCACTGTAGAACAGTACCTCCAAGCCCCATCCCCAAGAGGTGACTCAGAAGGATACAATGGTCAATGGTATCAAAAGCCACAGAGAGGTCTAGCAAAATCAACAGGGACACACTCCCCTTGTCCAGTTCTCTGTGTAGGTCATCCACCAAGGCAAGCAAAGCTGTTTCTGTCCCATAACCAGGCCTAAAACCAGACTGACATGGATCTAGATAATCTGTCTCACCCAGGAATGCCTGGAGTTGGGAAACCTATAGGTCCTATATGAAGAAAAGCAGGATATAAATTAAATAGACAAGTAAAAATAATTATTCAAACTTTCATTTGAAATCTCAAGCTTGGTTAGTAAGCTAATGTGATTCTGTAGGTTCGTTTTCTTGATGGAGGGAAAATGGCAGCAAAGTGTCTCTTTTCCATCCTGCTATCCTAATGATTTTATCTCATCCTTGAGATGATTTCCTCTAATGATTCTTGTAAGGAAACAAGCTTCCTGATCCTTTAATCCTACTAACATTTAAAAAAAAGAGATCCAAATTAGTTTTGCTCATACCAGATGTTCGCTGTACAACTGAGTACAGCACTCTAGAGGTTGAAGCAGAAAACAGGTAAATTCAGCTTTCCCCTTTGGAATGCTGAACTACTTAAGAGAATTGGATGTTTACAGAAAAGTTCATTTATTGCCACTGTATGTGAGTCCTGCTTCCCATTTATGCAAGTAAATGACTAGACAGTCACATATACTCCACAAGTTAGGCATGGTTGTGTCTCAGTTCTCAGCTTCCCAGCCCAGTGCAAATGAAATGAGATACTCTCAAATAAGCCTCCATGAATTCTTTTAGGGAAAGACAAAGCTTTGAAACTTTACTTTTTGGACTATAACACCCAGCACCCCTAGACAGCCCAACTACTGAAAGAGTTCATCATGAAAGCCTAGAACTTACAAAAGTTACTTTTTTAAAACAACACCTCCCAGGATACCACCACCTGTTTGTCATGCTGGCTTAAGAATTCTAGGAGTTGTAATGTTTCCAAATTGTGAGGAAGCTGGGATATAAATAGGATAAACACTCAGAAGTTGCACACCTTGTGTGGCTGGAAAGTTAGCACAGGGTTCATTGTTCGTACACATTGAGAATATGTTGTGAAAAGATGTCTGAGTGCAACTAGAATGGGAACTAAAGCATATTAAGAATAGTATCAATGGATCAATTCAGTGAATGTACTTGAAGGACCATCGATATCCATATGAACCTGCCCAGACCTTGAGATCAGCCACTCAGGTCCTACTTCTAGCAGATCTTGTTAGAAATGAGATATAAATAATGTAATCTGCAATGTAGTGCTTTTAGTTTAAGGCTTTTTAAACAGTAAATTGGATGGAAAAGGAAGAATTGTCATATCATGATCACCATCATCATCATCCTATCATCTGTACTGGCTAGAATGCTGGGCTTTCCTTTATAGTTCTGCAGGAACAACAGTCATGGGTTGAATTAATAACATTCATTCACAAACCATACAAAGGTAAAATACTATGATGGCAATATACCTGAGCCAGGACCAATGCAAATGTCAAACTATTTCGGAGGCTTTCTTACTTAACTTCAGGCTGGAGCAAAGGCAAGGTGCAAAGTGGTGATCGCAGAGAGTAATGGTGAGGGACCAAAGTGAGGAGGCAGCAGGAATAGGACTATCATGTCAGAACTATCCCAGCCTGTGAGACTTCAGTGCCAAAACCTGAGAGCTAGAGGTGACTCTTTGTGATATCCAGGCAAAACTGATGACCTTACAAGGGTGTTGTTAGAAAGGGTAGCTCTTGTTGTTGTCATTAAGTGGGATACCAAAGGGTCTGCCACAGCTGCACACAATATGCCACTCAAATCGAAAAAGACCACATATAACAAATGAGGAAAATATATACTCACATTTTTCAAGATAGTATTCACAGCCAGAAGAAAGTGATGGTTGACTCAAGCTTGACTGGTTGTGCTCTGCAACAGAAAGGAGAGGGAACAAAGATACTTTGGTGATTATGACAAGTAGGATGGCAGAGAGTCTCATACTCTCCAACATTTCACACATGAAAACTGGGATATGGTCAAGCAACATCAAAGAGTGGTCAAGATGTCAGAGGTTATTAATGAAGAACAGACAAGCTTAGAGAGGCTGCCACAGTTTGTTTTGGCCTTAGACTTTGTTGTTCTTAACTGCCTTTGCATGGATCTCGACCCATGGCAACCCTGTAGAGGAGACATCTCCAGGCTCCTTGTCTTCTACTGCTCTGCCCAGCTCCTGCAAACTCATATTTATGGTCTCTTTGATAAAGTCCATCCATCTAGCATGTGGCCTTCCTCTCTTTCTACTTCCCTCCACCTTTCCTAACATTATTGTCTTTTCCAGCGATTCATACCTTCTCATGATGTGTCTGAAGTATGACAGTCTAAGGGCTGATGCAGATGGCCAAGAAGGGGCAGTGACTCCCTTTCAGGGCAGCAAAGGCAGTTCTTAGAGCCAACGCTGTGCCTATTTTGCACCCCTTTGGCACAGCATGTGTGCATGCTGCGCCACTAGGGCACCTTGATGCCATGCTCCCTATGGCTGGGCGGATAGCATCAGGGTGGAGTCAGGGCACAGTCGGGGGGGCTGTGGTTGCCCCACCCCAATTGCACCCCAAGGCCAGCCTAAACTGCTGGTCTACATTGGCCCTAAGTTTTGTCATCTTGGCTTCTAGGGATATTTCTGGCTTGATCTGCACTAGGACCCATTTGTTTGTCCTTTTGTCTGTCCATGGAATCCTCAGAATTCTCCATCACCACATCTTAAATGATTTTCCTCCTATCTTCTTTCTTGACAGCTCTCACATCTATACATGGTAATAGGGAATACAATGGCTTCTATGGTTCTGACTTTTGTGCTGAGTTGTATGTCTTTGCATTTTAGGATTTTTCTAGTTCTTTCTTAATCTTCTGATTTCCTGCCTGCAGTTCCCATTCCAATCAATGTTCGATCTCAGATATGAGAACTCTTTTACTATTTTTATTTCCTGATTATCTAGTAAGTTCTCTGTGGTCATTATTTTTGTTTTCTTTATGTTCAACAGTAAGCCTACCTTTGCACTTTTTTCTTTGATTTTCCTTAGTAGTTGTTCTATGTCTTTGAGGTTCTCTGCTAGTATTATGATGTTGTCAGCATATCAGATTGATGATATTTCTTCCTCCTATTTTCACTCTTCCCTCTTCCATGTCCAAGCCTGCTTTCCTTAACAATATGTTTTGCATATAAGTTGAATAGCTAGGACAGGGGTAGGCAACCTTTCCCCTTTAAGGGCCGAGGGACTTCAGCTCCCAGAATCCCAGGAGCTATTGGACAACATGGGACAATCGGCCAACATGGCTGAGGCTTCTGGGAGCTGAAGTCCCTCGGCCCTTAAAGGGGAAAGGTTGCCTACCCCTGAGCTAGGATGATAGGATGCAGCCTTGTCTGACTCCTTTGCCAATTGCGAAACATTCTGTTTCTCCATGTTCTGTCCTGACAGCAGCCTCTTGTCCTAAGTACAGATTCCTCATTAGGACTATCAGAGGTGTTGGCACTCCCATGTCTTTAAGGGTGTTCCATAGCCTTTCATGATCTATACCAGGGGTAGGCAACCTTTCCCCTTTAAGGTCTGAGGGACTTCAGCTCCCAGAATTACAGGAGCTATTGGCCAACATGGGACTATTGGCCAACATGGCTGAGGCTTCTGGGAGCTGAAGTCCCTCGGCCCTTAAAGGGGAAAGGTTGCCTACTCCTGATCTATACAGTCAAAGGCTTTGCTGTAGTCTATAAAGCACATACTGATTTTCTTTTGGAACTCCGTGCTATGCTCCATTAGCCATCATATATTTTCAGTGTGATCCCTAGTGCCTATTCCTTTCCTGAACCCTGCTTGGACCTCTGGGATTTCTCTCTCCATGTATGGTTGGAGTCTATGTTGCAGAATTTTGAGCATGATTTTGCTTATATGGGAGATTAGTGCTATGGTTCTATAGTTTCTGCAGTCTCTTGTGTCTCCTTTTTTGTGGATGGGGATGTATATTGATCGCTTTCAATCTGTTGGCCATAGTTTTTTTTTTCCATATCTGTTGACATATGTTGGTTAGCACTAGGGTTGACTCTGTCAATGTGGATTGCAACAGTTCTATTGGAATATCATCTGTTCCTGGAGTCTTGTTTTTTGCCATTTCCTTTACTGCGGCTTCCACCTCAGTTTTTAGAATTTAGGGTTCATCTTTATATAGCTCTTCATTCCATGTGTCCTTCATTTTGTCATCTCTTTTATATAACTCTTCTGTGCATTGCATCCATTGTCTTTTTATTCCTTCCTGGTCCTGAATTATGTTATTTTTATTGAGCCTGGTCCTTGGTTTGAACTTGCCCTTGATTTCTTGAATCTTGTGGAATAAGTCTCTTGTTCTTCCCTTTTTGTTGTTGTCTTCTATTTCTTTACATTTGTCGTTGTAGTAATTTTTCTTATCTTCGCGCACTAGCCATTTTACTGTTGCATTCATGGTTTTTATTTTATTCCTATCTCCTTTTTGTTTTGTTTCTCTTCTTTCCTTTATTGCTTGTAGTATTTTATCTGTCATCCATGGTTTCTTCACTTTCTTTTTGTCTATTTGAAGTGTCTTTATGCATTCTTCTTTTACTATGTCCTTGGCTTCCAACCAAAGCTCTTCTGGTTCACAATCTATTATTATTAGTACTGCAAATCTGTTCCTTATATTGTCAATGAATTCTGTGGAAAAGTTGTTTAAATTGTATTTTGGTTTGATGACTGGCTTTGTTCTCTTCTTGAGTTTTACTTTCATTTTTTGAAATAAGTAGTTCGTGATCTGTGCCACAATCAGTGCCTGGTCTAGTCTTGCCCACCAGTATAGAGCTTCACCATCTTTTACTTCCAATTATGTAATCTATCTGGTTTCTGTGGTGGCCATCTGGTGATGTCCATGTATATAATCTTGTCTCTGGTTGTATGAAACGTGTTATCAATGAATAGGTTGTTGACTTCACAAACATCTATCAGATGCTCACCTGCTTTGTTCCTTTTGTCTAGTCCAAATCTGCCTACTGTTTTTGATTCTTCTTTATTTCCAACCTTTGAGTTCCAATCTCCAATGATCAGCTTGACATCCTGTGTTGGTATGTTCTCAATTTCTTCCTGCACTCCTTCATAAAATCTATCAATTTCTTCTTGTTCTGCCTCAGTGGTTGGTGCATTTACTTGAATTATGGTGATATTCATAGGTTTCCTGTGGAGCCTTATTGAGATGATTCGGTCTGATTTTGCATTGTATCCTCTGACTTCTTTTGCAATATCTTTTCTTAGTATGAAAGCCACTCTGTTTCTTCTTGTCTTTTCATACCCTGAGTATAACACTGTGTGGTTGGTTGTCTGATTCAAAGTAGCCCATTCCTGTCCATTTTAACTCACTCATCCCCAGTGCTGCTATGTTCATGTGTTCCATTTCCATTATTACTATGTCTAGCTTCCCTTGGCTCATGCTTCTCACATTCCATGTCCCTATTTTTATGTGTGGTGCTGCTTCTGATGGGGTTTGTCTTTCTCAGAGTGTTTCCTGTTTGCTTCATCATTTTTGACTCCCTTTAGCTGCTCTTGCAAATGTGTTTTCCTTTAGTTTTTATCTATCTCTCTGTTAGTGCTCTTGTCCTGCCTATGTGACACTTTCGATGTCTCCTTATTGGGTTTTCTAGTTGGGGGGTTACACAAGGAGGACCACATAACCTCTCTGTGTGCAGTACTAACAAGTGTTAGCTATGATGTCACTCTGTTCTTCATTTTAGTGACACCCACCACTACTGCTGCTGCCATGTAGTTGTTTTCCTATGTCATTCTCCCCCCCCCCCATTATTGTAGAATTGATTGTTTCCTACCCTCCTCCTTCCCCCACCCTCCTCCCTCCTTTTCCCTTCCCCCCTCATGTCCTTCTTTGTTTTAGTCTCTCATCTGTCTTCTGGCCCTCGATTGATTTTCCTTGTCCATCCTCTCTGTTTTCTCCTTTCCTCTCTCTGGAAGGCGGGAGGGAGGGGACTGAAATGGTCTGTGCCAGGGCTAAGTTGGACTCAGTGATTAGATGGAGTCTTTCCTTGCCTCTTCTTGCTGCTTCCTGAGGCTCTTTCAGGATGGGGGAGGGGATTACATGGAGTCTTTTCCCCACGTCTCCTTGCTGATCTCCTTGATGCTTCCTGAGGCTCCTGAGGCCTTAGACTACTTGGAAGTAAAAGATTCCACTCCCTTCTGTCCTCTCCTTTCCCTAATTTAATTTGTAGCAATTTAAGCAAGCCAGGATGAAGGGGGAAAGTGGGAGGAGGAGAGAGAAAACAGGACATTTTAAAAGCAGCTGAAACAGTGGAATAACAAAAAATTAATTGGGACCATCCTTGCCAAAATTGCCAAATTATGACAATTGAAAGGTATGGAAACACTGTCTTCAGAATGCCACTGTGCTCGCTACTTTATCCGGGCACCTGGTGGGCTGGCAGAGGCAGGAAAGCTGATAATGAAATAGTCAATATTAAGCAACACTGAAAGCAACACTATTTTCCACTTAGTACATTACTGATGTTTGCTATAGTGTACTGAGCAGCAGATTGTGTGCTAGGTGTTTTGACTGGAGTCATTGCACGCAACCAAGAAGGAACAAGGTTTGCACCAGGAAGCAGGCATTACAGAGGACTGTGAGAGTTTGTGAGAGCCAAAGCCAGTTAAGCAGGCTTTCCACAAAGACCACCATCCATCTCCAGTGCTCTTCCTTCCACAAGAAATGGGTTCTTCAAAGGCTCTTCTTACTTCACTCCCAATCTAGGAAGTAGGATCCAGACAATTCAAATGCTCTCCTGCAATGGCAATGTTTTTCTTCATGTTCCACAAGAGGAGCACTCACCTGGGAAGGCAGAGTACTCAGCCTTCATCTCCTCCTCTGAAAATTTCTTCATAAATTAATTATTTACCACATCTGCCTTTTTAAAGAGGTGCTATGGTCTCCACTTGTTCATTTGCTGAGATAAATATCACACTGAGATTTCAAGTGTCATAGTAATTAGTAAAATGGGGAAAGGATGCTTCTCTCGGATGTTCAGGGACATTGTATTTCGTCATTTTCAATTTCTTCGATATTAACAATTAGTATAACTTCAGATGTGTTTGTTACCTTAAGAACATCAACATGTTTCCATTATCTAATGTGTATGTTTTGAACCTACTTCACAGAACAAAATTTATTAATCTAGTTTTGAAAAAAAACTTATTTTAAGTGGTCCTTCAGCTCACTGTGAAGGACTTAAGACCCTTATGGAAATCTTTCACTGATGAGCATTTTTTAACATTGAAAAATAAAAGAAAATCATTCCCTCTCATAATAACTACACAGCACATTTTCAGTGCCACAGGAATGTATGACTTTACTGTTCATGAGACAACTAGATATTTATAATCAGAAATATATGACAGTATCAAAACATTGAAGAAGCCTGACCCATAAGCACTTATGTTACATAACCTTGTGAGTCAAGGTTTAAGCAGGAAAAAATTATTTAAGGAACAGAGTTTGAATGAGATGTATTTTATTATTCTTCAAACATTATATATGATATGATAGATGGGAGACCTTGTACAGGTCTTCTGGCTCATAAGGTTGACTTAAACAAATGGCCTATTTTTAGCGATCAGAAAAATGTCTCTCTTGGGAGTCATGACCTTTCGCATTATTCCCCAAATGACCAAATTCTCATTCTTCCATTTTCCTTTTATTATTTTTTTCAAAATACATTCGGATCTCTTAAGAGAAGCCCTTGTCTTCCAAAACTGCCTAAAATGCAGCTCCCATATACCAAATGATGGTGTGAAAATATCACTTAACTTTAAACGATTTTGATGCAGTGTAACTTCTTAACTGCTGCAAGTGGGGATGAAAAAGGATTTCATTGGGTTTAACAGCCTCCAAGAAAGTAGTCTTTTCACACCTCTCAAGACTTGTTTTCAGAAGAAGCACACCTTGCCTCATAAATTCACACACTTATGAAGCTTCCAGGGCATTTCAAATAAAAAATACACACTGTTGAAAAATAATACACACAAACACCTTTGGTTAACAATGGCAGTGGTGTGTAAGTTGAATATAATACATAAGTATATGTCACATTAGGAAAAAATACATTAAAAAGTGCACAAATCTCTAGGCAAACAGACCCCTGACAAAGTCTTCAGCAAGAAACAAGGGCAGGAAGAAAATGCAGGTGGGAAAGAATGTCCTGTCTATAAGTAGGGTAGAACTAGATCAGGGGTAGGCAACCTAAGGCCCGGGGGTTGTTATTACTTGTTCTTGGGGTTTTCTCGGCAAAATCTCCACAGGGGTTTTGCCAGGGCTTTTCTGGGGCTGAGAGAGTGTGCATGCATATTTTTTAATTTTTAATTTTTTAATTTTTTTTTAATTTTTTAATTTTAATTTTAATTAATTTATTTATTTTTGGTCCTTTGGACCCCCAATTGTCTGAAGGACAGCAACCCGACCCCCGGCTCAAAAAGGTTGCCTACCCCTGAACTAGATTATAGGAAGGGATGGAGAATAATTTTCCTTGAGTCCAGATTCTTGATAAAAGTGTCCATTGCATTCATCCCAAGACTTGTCCCAGGACAAAGCACACATTGCCTTGGAAACTCATACCTTAAAAAAAAAAACACAGTACATTATCCAATTTTGGTGTAGGAGAAAGTAGCAATGGCATCACTATCCTAAATGAGGTTGATACCATTGCATTTTGGAGAGAATTGTAAAAACAAAACAAAACAAAAAGACCTGAAAGTGCAAAACAAACATGGAACCTGGATTTAAAATGTAGAAGTAGAATTAAAATAAAAAGAGATGGAAAACATTGCAATTACAACAGAAAAAAAAAGCACAGAGGAAGCAAAGTAAAACAACATTGGGAAGTCCCCAGAAGAGATGAACTTCATAGATCTGGGCTGAAAAAAAATCTAACCAACCTTCATCTAAGGCTAGCACAAGAGTTATTTAGTTAGTTAGCTAGTTATTGGAACCAACTAAAGCCTGCTGTGATGCTTTTAATGACTTTTTTGTAAATAAAATCTCTCAGATAAGGGCTGATCTGGATGCGGGCATTATAACAGAACCAGTAAGAGAGATGTCCAGAGACTCTGTGGACTGTGTTACACTGGATCATTTTGAGTTTGTTAATACCGATGAAGTGGACAAGCTTCTTGGAAGTGTAAGGAAGACAACATGCCCTCTTGATCCTTGTCCATCATGGCTGAGCATGCAGCGAGGTGATGCAGTAAAAATATTATTACAACTCATCATTAATGCATCCCTCAGGGAAGGGAAATTTCCATCTAGCTTGAAACTAGCAGTGGTGAAACCGCTCTTGAAAAAAACCTCCCTTGATCCCCTGGTGAAAAATAATTACAGACCGATGTACCTTTTACCATTCTTGGGTAAGGTGATCGAGAGGGCAATTGCCTTCTGGCTCCAAAGCAAAAGCAGCTTCATTTATATACCACTTCATATCGCGCTATGGGATGTCTAAGAGGTTTACAACTGTAAGCTCATTGCCCCCCAACAGTTGGGTACTCATTTTAGCGACCTCGGAAGGATGCAGGCTGTCTTGGAAGAAGCTGATTAACTGGACCCATTTCAAACTGGCTTCAGGGCGGGATATGAAATTGTGACTGCCATGGTCGCCTTAGTTGACTTAGTGACTTAGTGACTTAGTTGACTTAGTGACTGCCATGGTCGCCGTCTGGGCATAGAGAGGGGAAGTGTGACCCTGTTGGTGCTCTTTAACATCTCAGCAGCATTTGATACCATAGACCATGGTATCCTTCTGAAACGCTTGAGGGAGTTAGGCATTGGGGGCACTGCTCTTCAGTAGTTCCAGTCCTACCTCTCGGGGCAGATTCCAGATGGTGATGCTGGGGGATAGTAGCTCTTCAAAAAGAAAGCTGACATCTGGCGTCCCTCAGGGTGCCATTCTATCCCCCATGCTGTTTAACATTTACATAAAGCCGTTGGATGAAATCATCCAGAGACATGGGGTGCGGTGTTATCAATATGCTGATGATACCCAACTCTACTTCTCTATGTCGCCGACTGCTGCAGTGACTAAGGATGGTATGGCTCCTCTTAATGCCTATCTTGAATCGATAATGGGCTGGATGAGGGAAAACAAACTCAAGCTGAATCCAGAGAAAACAGAGGTACTCGCAATAGGTACCCCAAATCCGGGAAAGGAGCTTTGCCAACCAGTCCTAGACGGGATCATACTTCCTCTAAAGGACAAAGTACGCAGTTTGGGAGTACTCCTGGATTCATCTTTACAGTTATCATCTCAAGTGGATGCAATGGCCAGGAGTGCTTGGTATCAACTTCGGTTGATCCGCCAACTGCTTCCCTACCTGGACCGAAAGGACCTTGAAGCAGTAGTACTTGCCCTGGTAGTCTCTCGTAATGTGTAATGTGCTCTACATTTCTGTAATGTGCTCTACATGGGGCTACCTCTGTACCACGTTCAGAAGCTTCAATTGGTTCAAAATGCAGCAGCCAGATTGGTCACCAGAACATCTAGATTGGACCATATAACACCTATTTTAAAATCTCTTCATTGGCTGCCGATTAGCTTCTGGGTGCAGTACAAAGTGTTGGTTATTACCTTTAAAGATCTACATGGCTTGGACCCGAGTTACTTGAAGGAACGCCTCTCCCCACATAATCCGCCCCGCACTCTCAGAACATCTGGGAAGAAGTTATTAGAACACCATAAAACTAGACTTACCACGACTTCCCAAAAAATCGTTTACGGTCGCAGCTCCCAAGAACTGCCGGAGGAGATCTGTCTTATTACTACTCTAGAAGCCTTCAAGAAGGCACTTAAGACAGAGCTCTTCCGGCGGGCCTATACATCTGATCTTCCAGATTTTTAGATTCTGACAATGATCGGCTATTTTATTTTATTTTATCCTTTTTTATTTTATTTTCATTTATTTTATTATATTGTATTCTATTCTCTTAATCTATTATTATTGTTCTGATTTTTATTACTTTATTGTTTATATTTTGTACATTGTATTCATTTTATTGTGTAATCCCACCTCAATCCATAGGGAGAGGTGGGAAATATAAATACATCTTATTCTTATTATTCTTATTATTATTATTAAGAGTTAATCATATTACTGCAAACAATTGTTATCCAAATTTGGATGACAACAGAAGAACAATATCATCTATGGGCAGGAGATGAGGAGTTACTTCAGCCAATAACCAGTTTGGCGGCACTATACTGCTTATCAGTGCACTTAAGCACTCCCTAAACAGTTTACAATGTGTAAGCCAATTGACCCAACAAGCTGGGTACTCATTTTAGCAACCTACTGAAAGATGTCAGGCTAAGTCAACCCTGGAGCTCTACCTGGGATCGAACTCACAACCTCGTGGCTGTGAATGGCTGCAGTACAGGCATTTAACCACTGCTCCATCAGGGCTCCTTGAATTGCTATTGAATACTGTAATTCAATAGTATTGCTATTGAATACCAGAAGCATTCAATATTCAAGATATTTAAATGTTATTCATTTCATTTCAAATGAAATTTGTTGCTGGCACTATCAGTAAATGGAGTAACATTTTATCTTCTTGATAGAAAAATCATTAAGGTCTAAAACACTGCCAAAATAGTCCAGTTTGAGACTGCTTTAACTGCCCTGGCTCAATGCTAGGGAATGGTGGGAGCTGTAGTTTTTCTGAGACATTTAGCCTTCTCTGTCAGAGGGCTCTGGTGCCACAATAAACTAAAATTCCCAGGGTTCCCTAGCACTGAGCCAGGGCAGTTAAAGCAGTCTCAAACTGGATTATTTCTGCAGTGTGTTTTGGACAAGTCTCAACCACAATGAAAATTACAAATATTCCAGAATATTGGAGCTGAGGACATTCAACATAAAAAAATGAAATACAGTGGGCCTTTGATATCTGCTGGGATTTGGTTTCAGGACTCGCCATGGATATCAAAATCTGTGGATGCTCAAGTCCAATTAAATACAATGGCATAGTAAAATGGTATATAGACTGGCAAAATCAAGGTTTGCTTTTTTGAAATTTATATATTTTTAAAAAGTATTTTCAAGCCATAGATGGTTGAATCCATGGATAAAGAATACATGGATAAGGAGGAATGAATGTAGGTTGCTGGCACTGTATATAACAAGTGTACAAAAAGTCTTAAAATCAAATTTTAACAGTAAAAATATAATTCAGAACACAAACCTCTGGGTCATACTAGTTATCTGATATACTGTTGGAATTGTTGAGTGGACTTAAATAGAACATGTTGCATTAGAAAGAAAAACTCAGAAAATTATGATAGCAAACCATATTTTGCATCATCAAAATGGTACTGATTGTATCTACTATGCAATTTTGAGAGCTCATGGTTTATCAATGAAAGCAAAGAAAAATTTTAATGAAACTATAGAGAGAGCATTATTGAACATCATAGAAACAAAAGATGTATGTAAAAAGAAAATTATGAAAAATAATATTGAAGCTGGTGAAACAAACCACTACACAATTAGTATATTAAAAGTATATTAAAAGCACCAAAGTAAAAGCTGAGAAAGGGCATATCTGAAAATAGTTACAGAACCAGAAATTTAAAAAGGAAATTGAAGAACTTTTTGCAGATCAAGAACAGGTGTTTCAGACAAACAGCATCAAGGCAAATAGAAAATGTCATCAGTATAAAGGAAAATATGATTTTGTTGATCAACTTATTAGTTAGTTCAGCAAGACTGCACAGAATGAATATGAGAAATTGTTGGAAGATTTTTGCATTCCTAGCTGGGCTCAACCGCTGCTTTTTAGAAACCGGAAAGCATCCCCATTTCTAATAAGCACTGGCTGAGCCTGGCTTGGGTCGTTTTCACACGGGGCTTTAGGCAGACGCAATCCTACCTCCGTCCGGCCCCAGTCTGGCTCCTTTGCAAATTTTTCAGATGACGTCGCAGCAAGCCCCGACCCATCCAGTGCCATCCCCGGCGCTAGCCGGCGTCAGTCCGGGTCCTTGCTCCGTGTGTTCACACGACGTCGCAGCAAGCCCCGCCCCACCCCGCCCCATCCAGCGCCATCCCCGGCACTGGGCGGCATCATCCCCGGTCTTTGTAATTCCTTTTTTTAAAGGAATTAAGTTGCTGCTGCCGGAAGCAATCAAGAGCCATTCCGGAATTCTGCTGCTTTTACCTCCGGAATGGCTCTTGATTGCTTCCAGGCGGCTTTGGACCCATGCGTGTGAAAACGTCCTAGGACTCAGGCTGATGGTGGCCAGTGATTTGGTGGTGATTTAGCTTGCAATGATCCCCACCTCCATCCCACCTTCTGGTTGCAGCCCGGGAGGCTTGAGTCATTTCAAAATGCCAAGCAGTAAAGTCATCATATTCATTGATGATCCAAAACTCCAGTCAGTAACACCATAGGCTGAGAGGTGATGATAAAAAAACAAAAAATATATTCTGGCACATGACTGCAGCTAGTTCATAGGGACTATAGATAGTCTGAAGACTCTTAAGTTGGTAAATAGTTGTATGAGATATAGGGGGGTTGCAGACTGCCAGAAATAGTGTGAATTCAGTCCACTTTTAGGGTTAGGGTTAGAGTTAGGGGACCATGGGAACTGTATTTTATTGTGGCAACAGAGTTGTCTGACAGAGAAGGCTCAATGTCTCAGAAAAATAACAGTTCCCATGATTCCCTAGCACTAACCCTAACCCTAAAAGTGGACTGAATTCACACTATTTCTGGCAGTCTGCAACCCCCCATAGTTGTTGGCCATGTTTTCTACTAGGACTAGGGCATCTGATCTCCCCCAGTTGTTATCTAGCAGCAACCACTGGTTTATATCAACAAAAGAGAAAAGATTACATGGCTTACTACATTGGCATGACTCAAATCAGCATCATTTGGCTCCCCCCTCCACACAACTGTTACCTAGGAGCTACTAGACAACCTGTTTTCACAAACTCTCCAACTATCACTGTTTGGCAGCAAAAATCTCTGACTAATTTGTTGTCCCACTTTTTCAGCTGCTTTTAAAATATCCCCATTTCCCTCTTCTCCTTCCACTTTCTCTTTTTGGCTTGGCTTACTTTAACTGCTGCAAACTTGAGTTCAAAACACGAAGTTTGCACTCAGTTAACTCAGCATTGGGTAGAGTAAAGGAGGGGACAGAATCTTGCCCTTCCCAGTAGCTTAGGCAAAAGCAAACTGCTTCAGCCTCTCCTGGCTTGTGTATTTTTCCTTGTAATGTTTGCCACCTTGACCATATTCTGATGTTGCTTGGCTCTACCTGTCCTGGTTTTTATCTGTGAAATGCTAGTGGGGGGGGGGGGGGGTATGGTTTCAACTGAGGGCCTAAGCAGACTGCCAGAAATAGTTCACATTAAATTGAGACACTGCCCTGGCTCAGTGCTAGGGAATCATGGGAACTGTAATTTATTGTGGCACCAGAGCTCTCTGACAGAGAAGGCTCAATGTCCCAGAAAAAAATACAGTTCCCATGACTCCCTAGCACTGAGTCAGGGCAGTGCCTCAATTTAATGTGCACTATTTCTGGCAGTCTGCTTAGGCCAGAGATGGGACAGAAGAGCTCCTTTCTTCAGCTGTAATAACAGATGAACTCTGCTCAGTTTCTCCTCTCCCTGAGCAGAGTTCATCTGTTATATATCATATTAACTCTGTAACTTCAAGCAGATCTTTGTAATAGCTCTGTAACTTTAGGAAGTGTGGCCTGTCTTTACGTGTTTATTCCTCTTTTCCATTCCCTTTGTCTGGGTGCAGCAGAAGCATTTGACTCCCTTGGGCGGGCGCAACTTCAACCTTTGGGCTTACCTGGTGGAGGATAACCATTTAAATTTTCTACCACATCCCTAATAGTGTCTCTCCAAGGCACTGCCAGAAATTAAAAATCCCATGGAGGACTACTATTTAAATTTTGACAATTCCCAAGAGAGATACCATGTGGGAAATGAAAATAGCAACTTGTCTTTCTCTCATTGCCTACTTGCAGCTGGACTCCTGTTACAAAATAATTTTCCAAAAGCCCTTTCATATCTGCAGCCTTCCCAGTACTGTAATTCTGCAAGTATGGATGGCTGTATTTGTTATAGTTTTTATTGTTCTGCGTGGTATTCCTGGGTCCATCATATAACCCTTGTGCAAACAATTGATTTGGGGTAGGAGAAAGGATGCCAGTACAAATGTATTAGTCAATACCTTAATATCTAGCTTATTTGTATATATTGCATGTGTTCCTTTTAAAAAAGAAAAGCAGAGCTTGCAAAAGTTAGTGGGCTTGTTCATTTGTTTTGGAGTAAAGTTCTCAAAATCTGGTAGCTATATTGGCTGCAAGATGCTGAGAGCTGTAGTCCATATTCAAGTAACATTTTGGATTTCTGGAACAAGAATGTTTGCATTGTTGAACAAATTATATACATACCCCCCCAACTATCCCAATTTGACATGCATGGACGTTATCACATGGGGCCTAAAGCAGTCCCATCCCCGTCGCATCCCCGTCCCATTGCGGTTCCTTTTCAATCCAGAACTTACCGGCATACAGAAAGCAGCATCATTCCGGTATCATTCTGGTCGCAGCAAAATGTAATTCCCAAAGAAACCGGCATTCAAAAGAACGGGGATGATGCTGGGTGATGCCGCAATGGGACGGGGATGCGACGGGAATGGGTGTGACGTCGTGTGAAGACACGGGGAAAGGAAGCGCAATGGGACGGGGATGCGACGGGGATGGGCGGGGTTTCTCTGCGACGTCGTGTGAACACAGGGGAAAAGGAAGCGCAATGGGACGGGGATGCGACGGGGATGGGACTGCTTTAGACCCCGTGTGATAACGTCCATGGACACTCCCAAGTAATACTCTGTAATCCCATTTTTTCAGTTGCTTTTAAAATGTCTTGGTTTCTCTCTCCTCCTCCCGCTTTGCTCCTTCTTCCTGACTTACTTCAATTGCTACCAATTGAGTTCAAAGTTTTCACTCAATTATATTGACAGGGAAAAGAGGTGAAAAGGAGCAGAATCTTGCCCTTCCCAATAGACCAAGGCAAAAGCAGCCTTTCCTAGCTTCTGTGTTCTTCCTCATAAATAACATGCTCATTTTGGACTCCATTATGTGACAAAATAGACGAAGTCAGCCCCTGTTAATAACAGGAGATAAATCTGTCAAAAGTTTTCGGAGAGGGGGAACAAGTTAATGGAGTGTTCTTAGTGAAGTGCAACAGGGAAAAAAGAACAGACTGTCTCATTTCTTTCCCACTCCCTTATTCTTTTTCAAAAAAATCTATTCAGACTTGCAGGCTGTGCACCCAAATCCCTCTGGAATTTTAAGTTATTTATAGATAATTCTTCAACATAGTAAGAAGTGCTGTCTTTTTGTAAGAATAGAATTTGGTGACACATTTGTGAAGCTGGTCGCTATAAATATTTAAAGTGGCAAATAGACTCAGGGCCTGTGTTGACTCCTAATAGTTAAGAAGGCTCTCAAGCAATTCCCTTGAGTAGAGGTCTCACCCAGACTGTAACACTCCATGTCCCTCCATCTGGCTGAACAGAAACAAGGATGTTTTCAGTTCTCCCATTTAATTAATAGGAGCATAATTCCAGAGTTCATTTGCAACTTGGTACTAATGAGTGTGTATCAACAACAACAGAAATAAAACAATCAGTTTTAAACATATTAATGATTTATTTTATTTTTTTCTCTCAATTTTCTCTCAATGATTGGCAGTTCAAACCACAGATTGTAGAAGAAGACAATATGCAGTCTGGCTGGAAAATATTCTTTCACAGTCCCTAGAAAAGATTATTTCTGCTTGGAAAAGTTAAATTTGCTAAAATAATAGGAAAGCCCTCAATAAATCATCCCTTCAGCCAACAGATGGCTGTTCATGGTCACCAGTGAGCTTCGTAGTTGTGGGAATTTGAACCTGGATATCCCCAGTCCTAGCAGGCCAATCTTCCTTCATTTGAGATGAGTTGCTGGAAGAGAGATCTATGGGTACTATGAACTGTCAAGAAAAGAAATGAATAGATCTTAGAGCAAATCAAAACTGAACTCTTCCCTAGAAGCCAAGATGACTAACCTGTGACTGTTGTACTTTGAAAATATCATGTGAAAATGTGATTCATTAGAACAGACAATAATGCTTGGTAAGAATAGATTGTTCCACCTTACTTGTGCCGCGGCCCTGCCAGACTTCTTCTCTGTACACCTATTGGTGCTCCAGAATGCATGCTGTTTTAATCTCTTACCTTTTTAATACTGTATTTATTATTTTAAGGGGGGTTTATTATTATTATTATTATTATTATTATTATTATGTAATGTAAGATCTGTTTAAACTGTATTTTATATTTTGTAAGCCGCCTTGATTGCTTTGGCAGAAGGCGGGATATAAGAATAAAGAGAGAGAGAGATTATCGTCTGTATATTATTTGTTGTAATTTTTTTTAAAAAAGAACAGACAATAATGCTTGCTAAGGTGAAAAGAAGTAGGAAAAGAGGAAGGGTCATACAGATGGAAGGATTTAAGAAACTAAGCCCTGAGCATTCATACTTGAGCAGGGCTGCAGATAACAGAAAGACACTGAGGTCTTCATTCATAATGTTGCTATAAGTTGAAATTGATTTGGCAGCAATTAACATCAACAAAGGAGGGCACTCTGACCACTTCATCACCCTGCCCTTGTTGCATTAGAGTGAGAGGCTAAAGGCAGGAATGCTAGGCAGAGAGACATCACTCCCAGGATTGCCTGCAAAGAGAAGTAAATTCCATTAGGTTCAAGGGGCTTGGGCTCAGATAAGTGGATAATGATTGTGGCCTAAAAATGATACTTGCTGATACCTTCCAGGAGAAGATACAGCAATCCCTTTCTATTTGAACCACATCCTTTTGGAAGCATGCTGAGTGCATGGCATTTCTAGAATGTTCTCCTAGCACACTATTATCCAGAGTGAAAGTGGCATGGGAGGGTTGTAACATTTACAGGGCAGCTTGGAATAAATAGAGCATCTTATGTATTGCCAAAAAAGAGGAAATGCATCATGGAAAAACGAGGATAAAAATGGGCACAAATGTGTATGATAACATAATCTCCTAATTCACGTGCATTTCATTCATGTTACAATTGAATTAAGACAGTAATGCCATGAATGACAGGGATAATTATTGAGGACAAAATAGCAAATTAAAAAAATCCTTAAACCTCTGTTTATTGGAGGGGTGGGAAAAATTATTTAGAGAGCCATAATCTATAAATTATCTGCAATAATATTCCATCTGACAATGTATACACATACATATGTTGGTAGACAATTAAATTCTTTCCAATTGTAGTACTGCTACCACATAAGCCATGGTTTGCAGAGCTATGAGCTATCAGACTGTGTATTATGGGAAACTGACGAATACAAGCACCACAGGGCATTCATCCCTAACCACTTTCATTTCCAGGAAATATATAAATGTGCCCCTGTTTTAGGTTCCTAAATATTTTGTCGGTTAGGTTACACATCTCCAAATATAGTGGGCTCCATTTAAATCTTTAGGTCCGCATATTTTTGTATGCAGAAAACATTGGTATGTTATCTGCATACAAAAATATGCGGACCTAAAGATTTAAATGGAGCCCACTATATTTGGAGATGTGTAACCTAACCGACAAAATATTTAGGAACCTAAAACAGGGGCACATTTATATATTTCCTGGAAATGAAAGTGGGTAGGGATGAATGCCCTGTGGTGCTTGTATTCATCAGTTTCCCATAATACCACCACAATATTGACTCATGCAGATATATCTATCTACCTCTACCTCTATAATCATATAATAATAATAAATTTTTATTTATAACCTGCCCCTCTGCTCAGCAATCGGGGTGGCGTACAACAAGGTTAAAAAACAGCAGCTAAAACATTCATATCCCACACCCTAGCCCTCCCACCTCTTAAAACTAAATTGAACTGGAATAGAGTTAAAATCAAATTACACAATTAAAAAGGTAAAATCAATTCTTGGCTGGCATATCGTGGTGGCAAGAGAGGTAAAACAAATTACCTCCAGTTAGCTGGGCGGTTATTCCAGGAAGGCCTGCCAGAAGAGATCTGTTTTTACTGCCTTTTTAAAGGCACCAAGAGTGGTAATAAGACGGATCTCGTCCGGCAGGCCATTCCATAGTCTGGGAGCGGTCGCAGAAAAGGCCCTCTGGGAGGTCTGTGAGAGTCTGGTCTTCATGGGCTGTAGCAGATTCCTCCCAGAGGACTGAAGTGCACGGGGGGGATCATACGGGGAGAGGCGGTCCCTAAGATAAGATGGCCCAAAGCCATGTAGGGCTTTAAAGATTAAAACCAACACCTTGTACTGTGCCTGGAAACTAATCAGCAGCGAGTGGAGGGATTTCAGTACAGATGTTATATGCTCCCTCCTAGATGTTCCAGTGATTAACCTGGCTGCCATGTTTTGTACCAGTTGAAGTTTCTGGGTTAGGCACAAGGGTAGCCCCATGTAGAGTGCGTTACAGTAATCAAGACGTGAGGTTACCAAAGCATGTACCACAGTTTCCAGATCCATCATATCCAGATAAGGGCGCAGTTGGCATATCAGCCGAAGCTGATAACAGGCACTCCTGACCGCCGAATTCACCTGACTAGTCATGTGAAGCGACGAATCTAGGAGTACCCCCAAGCTGCGAACACAGTCCTTAGAGGAGAGTGTGACTCTGTCCAGGACTGGAGACTGTATTCCCAAATCTGGTTTCGGGCCCGTGACTGTCAGTACCTCTGTTTTGTCTGGATTTAGTTTCAATCTGTTTTTCCTCATCCAATCCATTACCGCTCTTAGACAGTCATTGAGAGGAGAGACGCCATCTGAAGTCTGAGCCGATGATCTGGTCATGGAGAAGTATATCTGGGTGTCATCAGCGTACTAATGACACCGTTCTCCATGCCTCCAAATGATCTCACCCAGCGGCTTCATATAAATGTTAAATAGCATCAGGGACAAGATGGCGCCCTCTACCTATCTAATCAGAGGCCCATATCACTCAGTAGTACTGCCTTTTGTTGTATGTAGTACTAGATTTGAATTTTTGAAATTGCAATACAAAGAACCATGGGTTCATAATAAGACCTTAGTATTCTCCAGACACTATTTTTAAGAACTTTCAGGACTTTCAAATGAAAATTACTTATTACTACACATAGGTAGAGAGAGGGAGAACAAACACAACAGTTTTGCTTCCTCCCTCACTCTTGTTGCCCTCCTTGTCATCAGTGTGGATGTCTGAACTGAGGAGGTTCTTCTTCCCATGAAGAGACTCTACATGGTCTGGTAATCTGGATGATTAGAGTTCTCTATATTAGTGCTTGCCCAAGTCAGCATGGCGTAGTGGTTTGAGCATTGGACTACAACTCAGAAGACCAGAGTTTGAATCTCTACTCAGCCATAGGCAAGTCACACTCTCTCAGACTCAGAAGAAGGCAAAAACAACCCTCGTCTGAACAAATCCTGCCATGAAAATCCTGTGATAAGTTCATCTTAAAGTCACCATAAGGTGAAATTGAAGGCAAACAACAATAACCTCAATGCTTTTCAGGCTGTCTGATATGAAGGAATGGCACTCTCCTCCCCCACAATGTACCAAGGAATAGTGCTATTTATTTATTTTATTTATTTATTTCAAGGATTTATATCCCGACTTTCTCCCACAATGGGATTCAAGGTGGGCTACAATAATTTGAAAAGACAAAATAATTTTTAAAACCAGAAGTAAAAGCACTCATTTACAAAAGTTAAACAATTATTAAACATTATTAATATTAAAACATAAGTTAAAACGCAGTTAAAACCAGCACAAATAAAATTCAGCTACCAAATACTTGCCTAAATAAAAACATCTTCAGCTACCAGTGAAAAGAGAACAGGGAGGGGGCAGACCTCATTTTCCATGGAAGGGAGTTCCACATTCTGGGAGCTGCCTCAGAGATGGCTTTCTCCTGAGTCCTCACTAACCACATCTGCAAAGGTGGTGGGACTGAGAGAAAGCCCTCTTCTGTCTGGATTCTTGTCTGAATTCTTGTCTGGATTAAGTTTCAATTTGTTTATCCTCATCCAGCCAATTACTGACATCAGACACTGGTTCAGTACAGAGACAGCTTCCTTGGAATCAGATGGAAAGGAGAGATAGAGTTGGGTGTCATCCACATACTGGTGACACTGCACTCCAAAAAATCCAGATGACCTCTCCCAGCGGTTTCATATAGATGTTAAATAACATGGAAGGACAGAACAAAAGCCTGAGGGACCCCACAGGTCACTATATTTGTGCTGAATGCCTGGAACTGTTTCTGTTTTTCTTGAAAACTCTCTGTGGACCAGCAGTCAATGGTCCAAGGACCACAATTTTCAATAGTACTGGTCTGCATCATATACACACTCCACACAGTGGCATCACTGCGGGAGGTACGGGGGGGGGGGGGCAAGCAGCACTGGATGACACCCCAAAGGAAGAGTGACACCTGGTTCAGCCCTCTTTATCCTTCAGTGCAGGAGGGATGAGTATGGCAGGTAACAATAATTAAAATTACAATTTAAAAGCATAATTTTCTTGTCATAGCATGATGCCGACGAAAATGTTCTTGGCAGCCCTATATAGCTTCGAGTGTCCATGGGGAGGGAGCGGAGGAGGGGCGGCTCAGGCCGCACAGGTGGTCACCCAGGGCTGGTCCTCCGGAGCTGGTAACTGGTCCTCCGTGGCCTGGAGGACGCTGCCACTCGCCACCTGGTGCTGGCGAAGGTGTTCTTGGCAGCCCTATATACCCTGCAGCGTCTGCTGGGGTGGAGCGGAGGAGGGGCGGCTCAGGCCGCACAGGTGGTCACCCGGGACTGGTCCTCCAGAGCTGGTAACTGGTCCTCCGCGGCCTGGAGGATGCTGCTGCTCGCCACCTAGTGCTGCCGAAGGTGTTCTTGGTAGCCCTATATAGCCTCCAGCATCTGCGGGGGTGGAGCGGAGGAGGGGCGGCTCAGGCCGCACAAGTGGTCACCCGGGGCTGGTCCTCCAGAGCTGGTAACTGGTCCTCCACGGCCTGGAGGATGCTGCCGCTCGCCACCTAGTGCTGGCGAAGGTGTTCTTGGCAGCCCTATATAGCCTCCAGCGTCTGCGGGGGTGGAGCGAAGGAGGGGCGGCTCAGGCCGCACAGGTGGTCACCCGGGGCTGGTCCTCCGGAGCTGGTAACTGGTCCTCCGCATCCTGGAGGACGCTGCTGCTTGCCACCTGGTGCTGGCGAAGGTGTTCTTGGCAGTCCTATATAGCCTCCAGCATCTGCGGGGGTGGAGCGGAGGAGTCCAGAAAGTCCAGAAAGCAAAGAGGACTGGTAACATCCTGTAGAAGTGATGTAGAGAAGAAATAAAGTCTCAGAGTGTTGAAAAAGATTATTTTATTCTTGGAATTAGCCCTATGTGTTTTGGCCTAGTAATATTTAATGGCCTTCTTCAGGGGCTATTAAAAGATAAAAGAAAAGGGACAATATGTAAACAATAAAAATTATAATAGGTGACAAGTTACAATATGCAGCATCAGTTTTGTGTACCTTATTTTCCGGCATATAAAATGACTTTTTAACCCAGGAAAATCTGGGTTAAAATCAGGGCTTGTCTTATACACCAGGTATAAGGAGGAGGAGGGTTGGAGGAGGAGGAGGAGGACAGAGGTGGGGTGAGCAAGAAGCCTTGGGAAAAGAAGAGGATGAGGAGGACAGAGGTGGGGGCAGGAAGAAGCCTTGGGAAAAGAAGAGGACAAGGATGACAGAGGTGGGGATGGGAAGAACCCTTGGGAGGAGAAGAAGACAAGTTGGACAGAGGTGGGGGCGGGAAGAACCCTTGGGAAAAGAAGAGGACGAGGAGGACAGAGGTGGGGGTGGGAAGAAGCCTTGGGAGGAGAAGAGGACAAGGAGGACAGAGGTGAGGGTGGCAAGAAGCCGTGGGAGAGGAGGAGGATGAGAGGAACCCTAAGGCAATCCTCTCCTAGGGTTTTCTTGGGAAGACTGGTTCAGAGAAGGTTTGTCATTGCCTTCCCCCGAGGCTGAGAGTGTGTGACTTGTCCAAGTTCACCCAGTGGGTTTCATGGCAGAGTGGGAAATCAAACCCAGGTCTCCAGAATGGTAGTCCAACACTCAAACCACTACACCATGCTGTCTCCTATTCCCACATACTACCTATGAAACAATTGCAGACTTTTATGTTGTTCTTGTGTGTCTTCAAGTCCTTTCCGACTTATGATGAGCCTAAGGCAACCTTATCACGGGGTTTTCTTGGCATGTTTCTTCAAATGGGGGTTGCCATTACCATCCTCTGAGGCTGAGAGTGTGTGACATGCCCAGGGTCACTTACTTGGCCGCAAATTGTACATGCCCCAGAATGCATCACCTAGTATATTGGCAGTCCTTCCCCCGAACACTTTCTCATTTCCCCCCAACCATCTCATAGCTTGGAGATGGAAATAATTTTTAAAACAGCATTTAAATCTGGACTATTTTTTAAAAAAATAAGGTCCAAAACACACTGCAGAAATAAATGCTAGGGAACACGGGAGCTGTGTTTTGTTATGTTTCTTAGTGACAGTTTTCCTACTAAGTACCTATATGTCATAAGCATTTGAATTAAAATTACTATATTGAAATCAAATCTGATTTTTTTTTTAATTTTTATTTGGTGTGCGTTGGAAGAGGGGTAGTCTTATATAGCGAGTACAAAATAATAATAATAATAATAATAATAATAATAATATGATTTATTTATATTTCCCACCTCCCCCTGTGGATCGAGGCGGGAGCACAAGAATAAAATAAAAGGAAAAATACAGCAAGGCTAAAGCATAACAGTAAAACCACAGCAAAATAAAAAGTGATAAAACAGTAAAAAAACAGCAGTGATAATTAATACAATTGAATTTTTAAAATTACAATAAAAAATAACAAAATTACAAATTACAAATACAAATCTGTGCCGTGGGAGGTGATGATCTTCCTTCATCACCAACCTCTATATTTTAACTGGGAAAGTTGGGGGTCGTCTTATACGCCCAGTCGTCTTATACGCCAGAAAATATTGTACATATGTCTTGCATCAAGAGGCATGTAAAACATTTCATTTTTCAAAACACCTATTAACCCAAAAATGTATACAGGAACAAAATATGATTTACAGTACAAGTTTAAAACTTCCTGCTGTGATTCCAAAAAGAGTGCCTCTAAAGCAAGGGTCAACAACCTACTTCCTGCGGGCCGGGTGCAGCCCACAGAGGCCTTCGGACCAGCCCCTGCCCAGTCCTGCCACCGCTGCCACCTTCCGCGGCTGCAGAGGTCCTCCAGATTGCCATTTTGGATTCCAAAATGGTGCCTGGAGTCTCGCACGACCTTTCCCATTGCGAGAAAGGTCGCGTGAGACTCCGGGTCACCATTTTGAAATCCAAAATGGCCCCCCTGGAGGACCCCCGTGGCAGAGCGCGGTCGAGGGAGCCCACCTAGGGGGGCCCCGTGGTGGAGCTGGGCCTCTCGGAGGCCCAGCGCGGTCGAGGGAGGCCTCCTGGGGGGCCCCCGCAGCAGTGCTGGGCCTCTCAGAGGCCTGACACTGCCGAGGGAGGGCTCCTGGGGGCCCCGCGGTGGCGCTGGGCATCTCGGAGGCCCAGCATGGCCAAGGGAGCCCACCTGGGGGCCCCCCACCATCGTGCGCATGCACGTGCGACGCAGGGGGTGCCATTTTGTTTATCAAAATGGCATAGAGCGCGCAAGCACGTGCGGGGGACAAGGAAGCATGCGAGTGTGCAAAGTGGCGCTGGTCCCCAGCGCCATTCCCCCCCCCTCCTGGCCCATTGGCCAAAAAAGTTGACGACCCCTGCTCTAAAGCTTATGGCTGGCAACAGGTAGTTTGGGAATTAGAAGGCAGAACATTAAACTGTTCCAATTTTTTCAACATATACCAAGGACATCCTTTTCATAACAATTCTACTGCAGAATGGAAAGTTAAGTGATATGTACACACTCAAATTTTAAAGCAGATGGATGTCCTCTAAGTCCACATTTAAACCATGGGGGACTAGCATGTCAAGTCTCAATATCCAATGTATTTCTTTTTTTAAGGATTCTCTCATTCTAGGAAAAGGGTTTCTCAAGCACTTGAAAGTGCAAATCCTTAAAGAAGTGATCATGTTCCAGAAAACAATCAATCAAAGGGGCACCTGATCCTCTGTTCCTGATATTTCTAAGATGTTCCCCTATATGGATTCTATATGTTTTTCTTATGTATAATTTGTTGCAGGGACTCCAGATGGCATAGATCACATACGGAGTGCTACAAGTTGAAAATTGTTTTACGATGGCATTTTTTTCTCATTGTGATTCACAATCTCTGTTATCTTGATTGTGTACTTACAATAAGTATGGTCTCTCAGGACTGTTGCTAATAGAATGTTGGGATTGACATGCTGATATGTTCCGAAATCACTTCTTATTAGTACGTCACAAATGCTATGAGGTGCTTTTCCTGATACCCATGTATGCCTTGCAAGATGTGCTGCTATTTTCTGATACTACACTGCAATGTTTGGGTTATGCTATTGTATGTCTTTTCTTTTCTTTCAGTCATTTAATATTACTTGGGAGAAATGCATTAGGCTAATTGCAAGAATAAAACCAATTTTTTGTGTTGCTGTGTTGCTGCTGCTGCTGAACTGATTTAACCACAAATAACCAAAACTATAATTCTAACCAAAAACAAACAAACACCCCTTACCTGTTGCCATTTCCATGCCATGGTAGCTGAATGCAAGGATGTCCTGCTAAGCCACTCAGTGTGTCTTCCACCACTGTGAGTCCCTTGCTCTGAGGTCAGAACAAAATCACCCTGAGATTTTGGCCTTGTCTGTACTGACAGCCTGGTCCAACAGTTGCCCCATTTCTACACCACCACAGCTGTCTGCATTGGTGTCTTCCTGAGCCAACCAGTGTGCCTGCCACCAAGGATAACTCATTTCTGTGATCAGAATGATGTGCCCAGTGATGGTCACATGCTAGGTGTCTTGTTCTGACCTCAGAGCAAGGGACTCACAGTGGTGGAAGACACACTGAGTGGCTTAGCAGGACATCCTTGCATTCAGCTACCATGGCATGGAAATGGCAACAGGTAAGGGGTGTTTGTTTGTTTTTGGTTAGAATTATAGTTTTGGTTATTTGTGGTTAAATCAGTTTAGCAGCAGCAGCAACACAGCAGTAACAAGCATGTACTCCACAGGTATTTGGCAAAAACAATTAGATCTGAGCTTCTGCTAAATAAACAGGATACATTGGTAGCTAAAAAGAAACTTACTTTATTGTTATATCTAGGTTCTACAAAAATAACTACTCAGTAGAGAAGACTATACTTTGGCACAGAGGACCCTAGATAGCTGACCTCCATGTGTGCAATAAGAAGAAAAACATCTTCAGGAGCAAAGCCTGGTGTCTGTGTCCATGCTTGGTAAGAGCAGAGAGGAAAGTGTGCTACCAAACAAAGAACCATAAAACCAGGAAGAAACTCCCAGAAAGAGGAGGGGTATGGGAAGTGACCTCTTCATAGAGAATACTGACCAAACGACCATAGAGGTAAATCAGTTTTCCTGTGTAGTAGACACTGTCCCTTCTCAAAGGAAAACAGAGCTATACACAAGCATTGATGCTAGTACTCCAACACCTTCTCATCAATGCTTGTCTTCTTGTGACAAAATTCATCTTATTTCTCAGGAACTGAAATTGATCTCTAGGTAGAGGCTTGGTAAAAACACCCACAGGCATCTCTTTTGATGTAGAACATTTATATGGTACTTCTGTCCTTGCTATGTAGGAAAAGCATAGAGGTGGTACTCTTCTCTTTGTTCAAGATGAGCGTCTCAGCTGTGGTTCTGGAACCCTGTCTGCTTCCTTAGCGACGTCCAGTTCCAAACCTGGTTCTGCTTACTCATTCTCCCCTTCTGTGTATTCACTTCTTCCTCTTAAAATCTGGGCCAATATTCCAGTAGTTGGTCTATATCTTGTGTCTCTGTCTGTGTGTAATCTGTTGTTGCACATTTCTCATTTTCATCAAAGTACACAGCACTTTTCACTATGATTTTTCCTGTTTTCGGGTTCAGAATTCTGTAACCTCTACTTCCAGCCTTGTACCCTACCATTATGCCTTCTTCCACTTTGTCAGCTAGTTTGGATCTTCTCTCTTGTGGAAAATGAACATAGGTTAATGAACAAAAAACTCTGATATGGTCCATATTTAGCTTTCTGTTGTGCCACAGTTTAAATGCAGTTTTATTGGTTGCCTTCATTGGCAATCTGTTTTGTAAATATGTTGTAGCCATCGAATTCCCTGTTCTTTAAAATATGTCTGCACTTCATGTGAAAGATACTCTCCACCATTGTCTAATTGTATAGCCTCAGGTCTTTTCTCAAATTTGGTACTAACAATGGCTACATATTGCTTCAGTAGCCCACAGACTTGACTCTTTTCTCTTAATAAATATGTCACACAGTATCTGGAATAATCATTTATAAAGGTCAGCAAATAATGATTTCCAACTTTAGATACAGTTTGGATTGGTCCACATAAATCTGAATGAACAATCTGTAGAACCCTTGAAATTTTATGCTCACAGATTTTTTGGATGGAAGGTCTAGTATCTTTTTCCTTTATAGAATGTACACATCTTGAGGTATCAAATTCACACTCCTGTAATTCTAGACCTCTAGTCAAATCATTTCTCTTCAAATTTCTTATCCCTTCCATGTTAAAATGACCTAGTCTTCTGTGCCATAAGTGAGAATAGTCTGTATTTGCATTTGCACAGGATCTCAGCATGTTAACCTGCTCTCTGGTACAGTCCAACACATAAACACAATTTTTCTTAAATGCTCTTGCACATAGTTCTCCATCATGAGTTATCGTACATGAATTGTCACTGAAATGTACATCATATCCTTTGTCAGTTATGACTGACACACCTAGCATGATTTCACTTAACCCTGGTACAAATAAAATATTCTTGTCTGTGATTAAATTTGTGCCATTGTCTGTATTGCATCTTAACAAACAATCTCCTGCAGACATAGCTTGAAGAAATGCACCACTTGCAATTTTTAATCAATTGGACTCAAGTTACTCAACAAATCTGAAGTTCCTGCCATGTGTTTACTTGCTCTGGAATCTATAAAAATAACATCATTTGTTTTGTTCACAGTTGTTAGCAAATTCATATGATTGTCAACAGCCTTGAAATCATTTGCTCTCTGTTCCTGCCTTCACTGGCTTGTAAACTGAGGAGAGTGAAAGCTACTGTTGGCTGAATTTGGTGATTTCTGATATGCTATACAGCCCCTTTGGAAATGCCCTCTTTGACAACATGAAAAACAATGAAAATCTCTATTTCTTGTTAATGAGCCATTTGGAACATTGTATGCAAATGTTTGCCTCTGCTGAGATCTGGCAGTGAAATTCAATCCAGACTGCAGATCTGGCTGAGAGAAGTTGCTCTCCCTCTTCCTTTGTAAACTTTGAATCTGCTCTGCTTCTGACTTAAATCTGCACAATACATCATCAAACATCAGATGTTCTTGTATCGATTGTTGCAAAGTTCCAATTCCAGAAATAAAAGGACCAAATTCTTATGGCAAAGATCCCAATAGCACTGCAATTTTCTGTTGATTATTTAGATTGCCACCAGCTAAATAAAGTTTATCTAGGAGTGTTTTCATGGTCTAAATATGCTTCATATAATTCCCACCACTGGGAAACTGCAATGTAAACAGATCTTTGTAGTAATCTGTTTGATGTTTCATGTCTGCTTTGTCATAATATTTCTTTAAGATTTTAATCATATTCTTAGCATCAGTTTCATCTTTTATATGAATATATTGTTCATTACCAAAGTCTGAGTAATAAAACATTTCAGTTTGCATGATTCTTTTCTCATGTCTGTGTCTCTTTCTCCTTCTGGATGTTCCATTTCCAAGATATATAGGATTCCTTCTTCATCCATCTGAAGTTTTATTTGTTGAAGCCAAATATAAAAATTATCCTGAGTTAGTTTAGGTATCAGATACCAGCCATAAGTCATGGATGCTTGAGCCATCTCTGCCCACAACAACACCAACAAACCTCTTGTTTATGAAGCTCAGAAAAACAAAATGCACTGGCAATTTCACTTATGCCAAAATCCAAAATCTCTGGCTTCCAAAGCTACATCCCAAAAAATTGCCTTGTGGAGACTAGCTGGTGTCCATAACCTGTTTGAATTATAGTTTTGGTTATTTGTGGTTAAATCACTTTAGTAGTAGCAGCAACACAGCAGCAACAAGTGTGCACTCTACAGGTATTTGGGAAAAAACAATTAGATCTGAACTTCTGGTAAATAAAAAAGAAACTTACTTTATTGTTACATCTAGGTTCTACAAAAATAACTACTCAGTAGAGAAAACTATACTTTAGTACAGAGGTCCCTAGATAGCTGACCTCCGTGTGTGCAAGTAAGAAGAAAAACACCTTTAGGAACAAAGCCTGGTTTCTGTGTCTGTGCTTGGTAAGAGCAGAGAGGAAAGTATGCTACCAAACAAAGAATCATAAAACTTTATTACCCCAGAAAGAGACGGGGTATGGGAAGTGACCTCTTCACAGAGAACACTGACCAAATGACCACAGAGGTAAACCAGTGTTCCTGTGTAGAACACACTGTCTTTTCTCAAAGGAATACAGAGCTACACACAAGCATTGATGCTAACACTCCCAAAAAATTTTACTCTCTTTTAATCTTGTTCTATCCCAGTTCTGGTGTAGGACATGCTGAACACACCAGCATGTCTCATGCAAATGAAGGTTTCGTCTCTTCTCTACATCCCTTTAATAGTCCAGACCTTGACCAGAGGAAAACCTACAGCTTGAGGAGCCTCTGGTCCTGTTCTCCGGCAATCACACTGCCAAAAATTGGTTTGTTTTTTTCTACTCTTTCCCTAAGTCCATGCAAACTGCACAGGCTACTGGGAAGGAGAAGCTGGCCACCCCATAGAAAATTGTGCTCACCTTACTCTGTAACCTCAGCATGTCCCACAACTGGATCCCCCTTCCTGATAAATCTGGAGAGTGTGCACTTTCCATATCACTGGCATCTCACTGTTAATATTATCTGAACTGTACTCAGTAGCCTGTACTTACTGGAACCATTTGTCTTTGCACATGGTATCCTCTATCCATAATGAAATTTCTTTCAGGTTTATAAATCATGTTACTTTTACAAAACATTTGTCTGTTACTGTGCCTTTTAGGAAGAGTTGAAGTTATATCTGTGGCAAAAGTGTTGCCTATGACAACAGAAAAATACCTGAATTAGTTAAGAAGTACAGTATCATGACAAAATAAAAGGAAGACGAGTGTTGTCTTCCTAGATGTTGTGCTGGTTGGCCAGGGTTTCAAATATTCAATGTTTAGCAGGAGTTGAGATCATGGAATTGGGGGGGGGGGGGAGCTGTGAAGTGTCCTGGTAGAGCATTGTGTGTTGGGGAGAAGGGAATTTTTTTTTTTATTTCCTCTATAAATGCCAAAATATTGTCTAGATGCCCTTGGAGGAGATGGATAGGTAGAGAAGCACAGATTTGTGTATAAACCTATGCAGGCAAACAGATGATTTATAAAGGAGGAAAACAGCACATTCTTCTTAATAGGAAGGTATTAAAATGTCTATATCAAAGCAATTATAAACCAAAATTGAATCTCAGAATAAATGTATCACCTAAACAGTTACAGCAGCATCAGAAGCAGTGCTATGGAAATTGCACAAATTCAAAACCTGTCAAAAAAGATTTAGGAATATAGTCCAGGACCTCAGTATCCCCCATTGGATAGCTGTCTGTAATGTCAATATAAATGCTTCTAAGTGTTCGCATTAGAACATCTATATGCTAAGGGCAGCATATCACTACAGAGTTGTCATTTTTAATTTCCGTTTTATTTATTCCCATGTAAGTCTTCTCAAACTTGCATTTCAAAGCACAATGTAATTATTTATGAAGAAACAATAGAGCTTAAAACACATTCATTTTATTTTATTATTATTTTTTAAAAAAATCCTTCTGAGATGAGCAGACCAAGCTGTCAGTTGGCTGGATGGCTCTTGGTAAGTTTTGCCACTCTTCATTGTCTTCTTGGCAATAGTGAATTTTGCATGCAGAAGTGTCTCTCCTTACACCACATATGACTTTTGGTGGAGTGTGATACAATGCATGTATTTATCCAGTTCCACACTATCCCAATTGTTCTGATTTGGCAGGGATAGTCCCAATTAATCCTCTTGTTCTTCCTCATTAATACCTTTTGCTGTCTTGACCACACTCTGATGTTACTTGGACACACATGGCTCAGTTTTCTTCTGTGAAATCCTGGAGAGTATGTAATTCTCTGTTTGTGTGTGTCTCCTACCATGCACATATCTGTGCTTTTAAACCACTTCTTTCCACCACTATGGTAGACAAGCTTGCTGTATTTTGCAAATGACGTGTTTCTTTGTATCTACAAATAAATGGGTCAGATAAAATCATGTGTACCTATAATGCTAAATATTTACTGAACTAAAATAGCATTACATTGCTTCCAGCATAGGCTTACATCTACATTTGGATGAACCAACTGGGAAAGTGGATATGAGAGTTGGACAGAAGCCACTGAAATCTTCTCTCTCTACAAGCTACAGATCCCAGGATTCCATAGCATTGAGCCATGGCAGTTAAAGTGGTGTCAAACTGCATTATTTCTGCAGTGCCCTTGCAGTCTAAGTTCATAACTTCCTATCTGTTTTAGGCCAGGAAATTAGAATTAGATAAGTTTCAATGAAATGTGATCCAAGTAAGATTATCCTTATTTCAGTAAAAACCTAATCCACTAAACATTTGACAACTGGAAATCTTCAGAAGAAGAGATATTCAGCTTTATTACAAGAGTTGAAAATAGGAACATAAAGAGCAACTATTAAGGGGATGAACTTCGTGCAAGACATATTAGTCTGTGGACTGCCTTTAGAAGAGCTATGGATATTTCATTGATTAGGAAATTTAGAACAAGTCTGAACAAAGCAATTAGTAAATATCCCTGTGCTAGCTAGTGTACTTATTCTAATAGGCCATATTCATCATTAAACTCTGTATCATTATTCCTTTTTGGTTCTATACATTATTTACAAGGGACAGTCTGGCTTTGACAGTGGGAGCCAAACACAGAGGCTCAGAGGAAATTAATGAAAACATCAAGATCCAGATTAGAAGTCATGTGCTATGTGAAAGCGCTTTAGAAAAGAGCCTGGAATCTCAGCTACTCCAAAGGACAGCTTTCTGAGCGTCATGAGGCTCAGCTAATGACACATAGGGCTTCGGTATTAAAGTAGGCCAATTCTTTTAATAGTTAAGGCCCAACTAGATGATAAGGGACCTGTGCTGAAGCCAGGCTGCACTCAGACAGCAGAATTGGCTGTGAATTTGGGAATTTTTCAGTGTGATAATACCTGGCTTCATCCTAGATGGGGATTCAAACTGGGAAAGGTAAGTCAGGTTTTTTTAGCTGTGTGAAAAACTTCCTAGAATACCATAGCATTGAGCCATGTCAGTTAAAGTGGTGTTAAACTGCATTATTTTTGTAGTACAGACACAGCCACAGTAACGGGTGAAGTAAAACACAGTTATACTTTGATCTTTGCCTCTGCCTACCTCCCAAACAGGAGAATGTAGCTGACCACTCCAAATGACCACTCCTGCTCCAAAGGAGAAACATTTCACTTCCTGTTTTGATGTTGTATGTGGTCCTATGGTCTCTATCTCTGCTTGCTCATGTATCTTCCAGTCATCTATGGTCACCTTTTCCTCTTAACTGGAATAACACCAAACATCTGTTCATGAGGAGCCAGGTTCCTAAAGAGAGATGGGGATCTTCACCTGGGTTCAGCCAAGAAAGAAGTTTCAAATTATAAGCGATCTCAGGAACACAAAGTCACTTCTCCTTAGGAAACCAGAGGGCCCTCCTGTCATGTTCTTGACCATTTGCTCTCTACTCATACATCTCTTCAACATCTGAAGGAGCTGGGCCTTCTGTGGATGGGCTCAGAGATGGCTCCTCATGTGCTATTTGGAATTCTGCATTTCTTCTAGCAGAACTCCCTTGGTAAGTGCAACCATACCTCTCCATATCTCCAAAAGAGAAGCATTTCAAAACAATGGCAAAACCCCTGCCTGCCCCTCCCCTCGTGGAAAGAAGGAAGAAAAGCCTCTACTAAAAGGATCAAGACATGAATTAGAAGAGCCACAAACACCTTCAGAGAATGGTGACAGCAGCTCTCCAGAGCCAGCAGTCCTGAGACTGACTGTGGGACTATCCCTGCCAAACTCCAGAGCCAGGAGTCCTGAGACTGACTGTGGGACTATCCCTGCCAAACTCCAGAGCCAGGAGTCCTGAGACTGACTGTGGGAGTAGCCAGAGTGTCAGGGCTTGCTCCATGTTTCACTGGTATATTCCAGCCATAGGCTGGTATGGCACCTTGTAGTGGAACATTCTTTCTCATGAGACCATCTTCTTTTGATAATTTTTTGCTTTAAGAAGGAAATTCCACAGGCATTACTGTTGTTAATGGTTACTAATAGTAGTAACAGGATTTTTAATGTGTTGGTTGTGTTGATTTGTCTGGCTGATTTATGATTTTTCCATGTTTCTTGTAAGCATGTACACAAACACACACACACACACACACATTTAGACACTTTAGGAAGTCTTTGGGTGTAAGTTATCAGTCTACTTCTGATTTCCTTCCTCATCCTTAATTTTTTGGTCTGATGTTAATTTTATTCCTTTTTCAGGTGAATGCAGAACTTGCTGAAAAGTCAGAAGTTCTCTGCTGAAAATAAAACCTTGGCCACTGACTGCATTTCAGTAGCTGTCTTCAAAGCTTCCATTAGTGGAGGGTGTTGCATGTGAGTTTTCAACTGTTTTCCCAAGGGCTACAGTGATGTTGAAGAGGGGGGAGAGAATAATCTAAATCAGAACTCAGACATGTGTATTTCCAGAAAGAAATGCATCTTGTTAAAATGAAGCTGTTACCACAGCATTCAAAATCAAAAAGGCAAATGATACAGAACTGCATCTCATCACAGTTCTGGTGAAAGAAAAAAAGAAAGAACGAAAGAGAAAGAAAGAAAGAAAGAAAGAAAGAAAGAAAGAGAGAAAGAAAGAAAGAAAAGCATATCTACATACAAAAATCCTATGGGATGATTCACAAGTAAGGTCTAAAACAAAATATTTCAATGTGGAGATTCAGCCACAGTCTCCTTTACAATGCTACATAAGTCCTATTTTGCCCCCTCAACAATCAACACACTATAGCTACTGAATACATTTAGGCCCTACTGCAGTCCTAGGGTTTTTTCCCTCACCCTCCATTAGTGTTTGCCTTAAAATACCCTCTACTTTTGTAAACCTAAGGATTTCCCTGAGCCTGCCAATATTGTTTCCCTGTAGAATTGATGCAGGCATGAGAGGCTGGGATCACGTCTACTGGTCTGTGCCTCAACTTCAACAGGACACTTGAATAGACAAGACAGAGACCAATCTTAGTAGCTTAGGGATATAAATCTTCATTATATTTATTATATCATTAATGTTGGGACTTGGGGGTTGGGAAGGGGATTGCTTTTTATGTAACTTCTATATTATTGTTTTCCTATTGTATTCTTTTATTTTTATGCTTGTAATCTGCCTTGATTCTCTTTGGAAATAGGCGGGCTAGAAATAAATCATATTATTATTATTATTATTATTATTATTCATAAAATTTCATTCTTTCAGACAAGAGCCAATATTTTTTACCATTTTCCTCTCTACTGCAATAAAGTAATTGAAATCTGCAGATTTTAAGCCAGAATGGTGTAGTAGTTTGACCATTGGACTACAATTCTGGAGATCAAAGTTTAAATCCTGCTCAGCCATGGAAACTCACTGGGTGGCCTTGGGCAAGTCACACTCTCTCAGCCTCAGAGGCAGGCAATGGTAACCCCCCTGTGAACAAATCTTGCCACAAAAACCCTATGATATGGTCACCTTAGGATTGGAAATGGCACACAAAAACAACAACAGCATTTATACTTCAGGACTTACTGTGAAAAAAGTGATGACAGGGAGGATACACAGAAAACTGCATTTTCTCTGCATGAAACAACTTTCCTCTGCAGGAAACAGCATTTTATGCATAAAAAATATTTCTGTGCAGAAAACAAATGCATTTTGGGAGAGGTCGGGGTTTTTCACCACTTGAAATACAATGTTCAATCATTTCTCCAAATATTTTCAAACATTCTTTCCATCCCTTATGTAGTTACACCCAGTTTATAGAATATTGTTTCCTGTGGCATGCCATTGGGCTTTTGCACATGGAACTCACATGGTAATGTGAGTCATGTCCCTTTACCAGATCACTTGCATATGCTTCTTGCACATGCAGATTTTATCCATGCTTGTCTTTTAATGTGTGAAATATTGGAGAGGTGTGCATGACTGTGATCCTGCTCTGCCATTCATGGGTTGGTCCTATCTGCTTTCCCAACATCAGATATTGTTCTACCATGGAAATAAATTCTAAAGTGAAAGAATGGTATTACTTTGAGGTTATATTATAAGTTAAGTTGTAATATCTCAACATATTACATGGGATCAGCTAAAACAGAAAATAAATTAAAATAATAAAGAAAAAGCTGAAAAAAGCCCCAGTCCATCATGTCCATTCACTGATGCTGAATTTATAAGTGACAAATAATACAATCCTTCATTAATTTGATGGGAAAAATAAAACTGGAAATGAATAATCAGAGGTTATAGTGAAGACTTCTAAGTCAATATATGATTAGCAGCCCACTGATCTATACAGTCATTACCACACCAAAGAGGAAACAATGTAGGAAAAATCAACTCTTACGTTCTTTGCAATTAATTATTGTTAATTAAATAGGTTTGGACAGCATTTCAGACTGTACTAAATACTGGCATGCTTATATGTCAGTATTCAATAAGTATTTATTCATTATTCTGGTTGAGGTTCTACTGTGCATTTGATCTAAAGACCTTTCTGCAAAGCCCTTTAAACAATGAATGTAAGTAGTGTGCTTTGATGTATGCTAAGAATGAAATAACTCAGTCTACAAAAATGTTAATGAACCATGTTTGCATTCCTTAAGAAGTGGTGGTCTTTGGGAAGATTTAAATGGCTAATGGTTAGGTTGCAAGTGTAACATTTTAAAGCTTTTCCACTTCCATGAACCTTCATGTAAAGAATCCACCATTCCTATTCTGTTTGAAAAAACTAAAATGGTGGTTACTCTTCTCCCCTCTCCCCCATCTTTACTACCCATTCTCAGATGAGGCCCATTTAATTTCTTATGGAAGCATAGGAAAGGGCTGAAAAAACCACCAATGTAATGGTTTCATGAGTTCATTACTTTCTAATAAGTGTCCTCTTTGGGGGTAGGGGCTAGGAATCTATACATGCATGCACACATGGACCTCATATGCATCCAGAGACTGGCTCTCATCATGATTAAGACCTTCAGTATTCAACACCAAGCAAGAGGCCTGCTCTTGCCTCAGTGAGAGCAAATTGCTTACATCTGTAGTCATCTTATGTAGTGATTCCAAGTAGTAGATGAACATGAGATCAATGTGAAATCTCCTAAATGGTCAGGGGATTCTATAAATTCAAATTCTCAAGTTTATAGAATCCTTCATGCTGGAATATTCCCTTGAAGTTCCTTGCCCCACAACAACAATGCTACAGTCAGTAATGGGTATCCAGTAGGGTTTCCTATTTTTTCCAGATATTTTTTAGTAAGAGAAAATTAACCATAGTTCTTTTGGAAAATGGTAAAGTAAAGGATCCCTTTTTTAAAATGTAACTATTATGGTAACTAACAACATGGGGAAGGCAGATCTGGGGACTGTAAGTGTAACTAATGATCTTTGAAAACAATTTCCCAAGCTCTACTTATGCATATGCCTCTTCCACAATCATATTCTGTGTTCCAGCCTGAGTATGAAAACAAAGAATCACTTCAAGTATAGATTAAAAAGATCCAAACCAAGCAACGTTTTCTTCAGAGACATTTAAACACTGAGATCAAAAATACTGCTTAGTATAGTTATTAAATTATAGGGAGGCTAGACGGTTTTTCAAAGTGTGATATTCACAATGGCATTTCAAATGTTTCTTGCCTTGATTTGATGTGCTAAGAAGTTGTGTATTCATATCTTTTAACTTCAGACACGTTATCCTGAGTAACCTGCTGATTATAAAAAGGGGGAGTGGAAGGATCAGAAGGAAGATATTACCATACTTACTTGCAAGGTAATTGTAATGTGAAACAAACAACAGTCATAATGCTTTTTTTGTATTTGACATGTGTTTTCCATAGACTGGAGCAGAGGGAAGGGAGGGTAAGTGAAAGACTCATGGATAAAATAGTCTTCTACATATCATGAGCACTTTGTTTTAAAAAGCAACAACAACTCAAGAACTGCTAATGGTATGTCCTTTGATTCCATAGCCACAGCTGGCTAATTTTGGTGACATGGATAGAAGCAAATACAATGCTTATCCACTGGTATTTCTTTTTAAAATAGTTTGCTAAAGTTCCAAGTCCTCTAATTCTGTAGGGAAAATCTTCCAGAGGAAAACAGAAGGGTGTTCAAGCCTCTTAGAGATAAGTTAGAGATAAGACTGATTACCTCTATCTCTATCTCTATATTTCTAATGGCTGGAGATAAGATTGCAACACACAGTGGTGTGTTGCTTAAATATTAGTGGAAATCATCAGTGAAAACCCCTTACATACAATGCAGTACTTGGAATGTACATGGAATCCCTGAAATGAATGGCATTCTGGAAATGTCCAATTCTGAGGCAACCTTTGCAATAGACTGGCTTTCTATTTAATCTCTGCTCATCTGTAAGAGGTGAGATTACTTCCCTACTCACAAAGAGATGTTCTTCTTTATGATAGGTTCTTCAACCATTATACCCTAATTCAAGTTCCATCTTGGGATGAAACCAAGCAGCCATCTTGGTTTAGAAGAAAGATTCTTCCCACAAGATTCAAAGGTAGCAAAGACACCAAATGCATTTCGTGCGCAAACACCCACACATTTCTGTGGGGTGTTCAACACCATCTCCTCTAAATGGAGGACAATTTGACCTCTGTTGATCTTTACTGGTCACAAGTTCTAAAAGTTTTGAGGGTGACATTTAATTTGAAATCAAATATGAGATATTGTATTATTTTTCCCCTCTTCTTTTTAATTTGTTATTGTTTTCAAAACATGTAAAACAGCCTAAATAGCCCAGTAGAGATTATATCTTCAATATAATGTCCCACAGGAATGAAAAACCATAGCATTCTCATGAGACATTGTCTTTAGCATGTGGTCATCTCAAAGTAGCTGTAAAACAACAGCTTATGGGGGGGGGGGGGATAAATGAAGAAAATAATCTCAGTCCTTCATTTTTTATTTTAAAATAGAGAAAACTCATCTTCCACCAAAGATTCCACTCCAAGGTTAAACCAAATATCTGATAGGCATTTTTACTCTTTCCCAACCCTCAACAAATGATTAGAAAAACTGATAGGTTTTGACCCTGGTTGCAATATGCAACGGTTTTTCACAAATCTGGGAAGTCTTCAATTATTCCTTTGATTTTTCTGAAAATGAATTTAAAGGGGCAAAGGGGTTACATTATGAGGAAAAGTAGTTGTACAAAGGAAAAATCAAGTGGAAATCTTTGAACTTCTATCTCTCATCCCCATTTCAACTGAAGTGTTTGAAATATTGCATGATTAGAGTGCCGAAAACCTAAATGCTCCTGGCTGAATTTTATACAGTTTGAATAAATGGTCTGGTATTTATTAACTTTAGAACAGCTGAATTGGCTGCTGTCTTGAATTTTGTATAGAGCCCCATTATTAATCAGTTAACATGAAATTCAGATTCAGAATATCAGAATATGTAGAATCCCACCTTCAAATAGACTACAAGGAAGAAAAGGGTACATGGTTATTAGACTTGAAAGGCTACCTATCTATTCTGATTTTTTCACACAATTTGTTAATTACAAATTTATATTTTATTGTGGTGCCAGAGCTATCTGGCAGAGAAGGCTAAATGCCTCACAAAACTACAGTTCCCAGAATTTTCTAGCACTGAGCCAGGGCAGTTAAAGCAGTTTCAAACTGGATAATTTCTGCAGTGTGTTTTGGACTTTTAGAGGCTTAGTGGCAAAACACAAACATTGTGTGTAGGAAGTTCCAGATTCAATCCTTACATCTTCACTTGAAAGGATCAGATACAGGTGAAGGCTGAGCACCACTAATCCAGAAATCCAAAAATCTCTAAAACCCAAAACTTTTTGAAACCAGCTGCTTGCTTCCACCTTTGAGGCTGTGGCTGTGGCACTCCTGCTCATTCATCTCTCAGGTCCTCAGTCTCTCTTCAGCCCTGGGTCTCATACACAACATAAGTTGCGAACAAATGAGATGCAAGGCTGGAGAGAGACAAATGAACAGGAGTGCCACAGTCACTATACAGAAAATAGAAGGAGGTGGCTGGTGGCAAAAAGACATGAAGCTGGAGAGAGATTGGGCACCTGCAAAATGCATAGTACTTGGCATGAATCCATGCCTTCCACCATTTCACAGATCTTCACATCTCTCTCCAGCCTCACAAATACAATACAGATATAACTATACTTGTGTAGTCCAAAATCTGAAAAAGACCAACAACTCCAAAATCTTTCTGGTCCCAAACATTTCAGATAAGGGATACACAACCTGTAATGTGAAAGGTCTCTCCAAAAGTCTCTGAAGAGCACTGTGAATCACAGTTAATACTAGGTTAGAGACATAAAAGTCTGACAAAGAACTTGGAAAAGTTACTTTTCTAAATGATTACCCATACTAACGGAAGGTGGTTCTAAGAAAATAGTTAAAAAAAAAACTTCAAATAAAATCAGTATTAAAACTGACAAAATAATTTTGTTGATTTAATTGGACAAATCTTGTTTCTTGGCAATGTGTGAAGAACTGGAATATTTCATAAACCAGATTAACTAGAAATCTAGACTATGTAAAAAGAGATTTGACACTTACTAGAAATATAAAAAGTATTACTTTGCCATATATGCTGCCACAGCCATTAAAATCCTAATAATGCATTGCAGTGTCACCACAATACAGATTAATTTAAAATTGCCCTTCATAAGGACCCCAATTATAATTTAATTCAGTTCAGATTAGCTTTGCTTTGGTAGCAACCCTTGTTCAAAAATATTCTAAGATAATGGGTTGTAAATACAGTTTTAGTGTTAACCAGAAACAGTTTGACAGCTCAGCAAAATTCATTCTGACTACATTTTTTCATAGTTGTAAATGCATGAAGTAGCAATAAAGGAAGTGACCAATAGATACAACTCTAATTCTATTCAGGATCAACACCCCACAAAAAGGCTCCATCAATAACATCTATTCTGCAGATGAGGCTCAGTGATATGATATTATCGCACAGCAAAGTCATGCCAGATACGGGATCTAAAACTCAAAGATGGATCCTATCGCAGTGCTCTATGGCTGGGCAGTAGGCATCCTGTATGCAACTCAGGCTTCTCCCACAGCTTTTCAAAGACGGGATGTTAGGAAGGATCTAATTAGGGGAAATTATAATTAGCTCAAATATACAAAAGAGGGGTCATAACAAAGCCCCACGGGACTGGATACAGTTATGTATACCAGAGGACTAAGGAATTCCACAATGGATGATGCTGAGGCAGGCTTCTCCAGTTAAAGTCTAAATATTTATTATTAACAGGGGAAAACTGCACACACATCAATATTGCACTCACACACTCTGCACACTTACAAATAAAGGGATGAACGCAGGAATAGCTTGAGAGGGGCCAGACTGAGGGAGTTATTCATTTCCAAAGGCTTCTCCGGTATCCGCTGTCGATGTTGATGATAATGATGATGATGATGCATGGCTGCCGAAATGGGAGGGAAGGATGGCCAAAGGAGCTATGATCAGAGTACAGACCGACATGGAGTCAGCATGCACTCACAAGATAGCACGTGGAGCCTTTAAATAGGGAATTTCTGCCTTCTGGCTATTGACTAAACGGCTTGGCTGAAGCCAGGACAAAGGTGTTGATAGTCTTAGCTTTGTCAAACCTAGGTATGAAACTAGTCTAAATAATGCATTTGGTTTTGAGACAATCAAGGAAGGGAGGCTAGAGAAAAGGGTGCAGTCAAATCTGATCACTGCCCCCATTAAATGTGAGACTCAAGACAAATAAGCACTATTATGTGTCTTTTCCAGTATAATGGTTTTTCCCTTTGGCAACTCCCAAACCTGTCTGGTAGAGAATTTTCCAGTTATCCTGGGCATATCTCTCAGTGCCTACATGACCTGCCATCTAGGGGATTATGGCTCACATCCTTCAGAGGTCAGTCTGGGGTCATAGAGGTAACTCCACATGTGTCCAAAATTTTATGAAAAAAATCACATATGCTAAACATTTTTGAAAAGCTGAGGGAGAAGCCCAGAGAAGCCCAGGTTGTGTACAGGCTGCTTACTGCCCAGCCATGGAGCAATGCAATAGGATCTGTTTTTGAGTTTAGATCCTGAGTTCATTCCAGCAGGACTTCGTTATGCGATAATCTCCATGGTAACCTAGAATCACTCACCATAAATTAAAACTCCCATGGGGTTAAAACCATATACAGAAGGGTTCCTCTGGAGGGAATGCATCCATGTTTTTTTTTTTTTTTCTTGAGAGTTTGCTAGTACAGATGCCTTGGATACCTATAATCCCTCGACACTGGTTACATGTTTTGTCCAGATTAGCAAGAAGAACATAGAACCTCAGCCACAGCAGACAGGATGGTTTTAGCAGTTCTCTGCTTTCCTCCTCCATTTTCATTTCTTCAAGACCATTCGGATGGCCATAGTAATTTGGTATTGCTGCTCTTGGTAACTTGTCATTGCCAGCTGTAAATATGGTAAAGTTTTTTTGTCTGATCATTTTAAATGGTATCTTGGCTTTTAAAGGCAGTAAAAAAGAGACACAAAATGGGTAGAACCATATAAAAGGCACGTGTTAAACTACTGTAGTATTTTTACTCTTTTCTTTGACACATTCTTATTGTCTGACTCTTCAGACTGCCTATTGCTAGTTTCCTTATACTAACTTGGCCCAATAAAGGTCACCTGATGGGTTTCTATGGCCAAGCAAGGACTTGAACCCTGGTTTCCTATAATCCTAGTCTAACAACCAAGCCACTACACTACATTGGCTCTCAGTAATACTAATACAGAGGTGCTACTTTCAGTGGGCCTGAAGAGCTGTGCATGAAATATATAGCACAGCAGATATATTTCTTACAAAATGTAACCTGAAAATAATTTACAACTTGCTTGCTTTCTTACTTATTTAGAGCATTTATACTCTCCTCTTCAGACAAAAAGGCTCAGAAAGCAGCATACAAATTGTTAATCTGACAGTTTCCTGCCCTCAGGCTTACAATCTAATAAAATACAACACACAAGGGTGGGGGGGGAGAGAGAGAGAGAGAAAGCTTCCATGCATTTGAGAAGGGCAATAAGGGGGGATGCAGACGGGTGGCCCTGGGTTGCCCCAGGAAGTGGAGGATCGAGGCCGAGGCTGCTGGACGCCTTGGCCCTGATCCTCCCTTTTGCCACCTCGGAAAAGAGTGGAAAAATGCTGCTCTTTTCAGAGTCAGCAAAAAGGGCTCCATAAGAGCCGGCGCGCAGCTCTTCAGCACCCTTTCCAGCGCAGCGTGTCAAAAGGCTGCGCCAGATGAATGTTCTGATGCTGCGCACCATGAATAACAGTGCGTGGCATCAGGACATCTTTGGGGAGGGATTGAGGTGGCTGGCGTGTGGCTGCCCCTCCCCATCCCTGCCTCCAGGATGGCCCAAAGGGAATTGTTGTTGTTTTTCCTGAGACACTGAGCCTTCTCTGTCAGAAAACTCTGGTGTCACAATAAAATACAGTTTCCATGATTCCCTAACCCTAACCCTAATCCTAACCCTAAAAGTGGACTCAATTTGCACTATTTCTGGCAGTCTGCAACCCCCCTAAGTCCAGCAAATGCTGGCTGTTCTTCCCTCTCTCAGAGGGCAGAGCAATGGCATCTGGAACATAAAGGAAGGGCCTCTCACCAGCTGCTGAGACCAAGGCATAATAAAGCTGTGCCTGACTGTTTTTCCCTCTCTCAGAATCCAAAGCAGTGGCAGTTGGCATGGAGGGAGAGTTTCTCACCAGCCACTGGGACCAAGCAGTGGCATCACTAGGGTTGGTTTCAAGCCCCCCCCCCCCCATTGACCTCCTCCACCATACAGAATTTTTAGTCATTTTTTTTTGTACTAATGTTACTCATTAATCGTAATTCCTGCATATCACTGAATGTCATGACAATAGTTGTAACATAACCAAGTAGCAAAATTAAAATCAAGCTTTTGCATTACAATATCATATGCACAGCCTCAATGTATTTACATATACATAGTTTCATGTGGTTGAAGTGAACATTTGGTAAAAGGTGATGTTTTTAAAGAAAAACTTAAAAGAATAAAATTAAATTTAAAAAAACAGGACCTTTTTTTTCTCCTTGCACTGTCACCCCACTCATACCATCTCTTCAGCATTTTAATGGGACATAGGCAAATGTCACAGTCCCTTTCTGCCAAGAAGCAGATGTTTCAGGAGCAGTGATGTCATACACACCCAGGTGTTACCTGGTTCAGTCTGAACCTCCCCACACCCTCCTAGTGGAGCTGTGCCTGGCTACTCCACTCTACCTCAGAAACCAACCAGAAGAAGATTCATTTCTATTATGGACACTGAAGTTTTAAAGCCACCTTACACAATAAAAGCATACTTTATCAGACTTTGGGCCTTTGCAGACTGGCAGAAATAGTGCACATTAAATTGAGGCACTGCCCTGGCTCAGTGCTAGGGAATCATGGGAACTGTAATTTATTGTGGCACCAGAGCTCTCTGACAGAGAAGGCTCAGTGTCTCAGAAAAAAATAAAATTCCCATGATTCCCTAGCACTGAGCCAGGGCAGTGCCTCAATTTATTTCTGCCAGTCTGCAAAGGCCCTCTATCAGTGCCATTTTCCCTGAGGCACATGTCCTTACCTGGAAACCTTTAATAATCTGCTGAAACTCCAGCTAGCTCTCTGAGACTTGGTAAATTGAGCATGGAGGGACTGTTTTGTATTTCTGAAGAGCATTATTATCCATAATTAGTCATAGTTATAAGACAGAGAAAAGAATGCTATTACAGATCATCTATATTCCAATATTATGAATGTGCAAAACATGCAAACAATTCAGCAATACACTGTTATAATGTCTTAATGTGTGATGGAGAAATCAGATTAATGTAGTGCTGTCCTCCATGAAAAATACATGAAGGAATATGGGGTATATTGCTACAGAAGCTATCAGGAAAGAGACAGCCAAGCCTTTTCCTCTGGCCTACATTTTCTAACTGTCAGCCAAATCATCCTCTCTTGGAGTCACTCAGCAGCCAGCTACTCTGCAGAAAACTGTGGGAAAGTAAAATCCCTTCTGCTGAACTTGTTTGAATCATTAGTTTCTTACCTTTATTAGTCCTCCTGAATTTTCCCCTGGAAAATAAATGGCACAGTTAGCAATATAAGTCATACATATTGCTAACAAAAATTATTACATTAACATTTAGGATGTTAATGTCTTTATGGACACAAATTCTATGCCTTTAAGAACTGTAAAACTTGCAGAAATCAAACAGGTTTTGCCCAGTATTGCATCTCCATCCTGGGAAAAGCTTCCTGAGATACCCTTTAATATTGTGGTTAATTATCAAATCTATTTTTGATCAAAACAGCTCCTACTTTTCCATAATGTTGTGCAGCCAAAGATAGTTGCAGTTTGCTATGAGATTCTGAGCACTGTGATGGCTTCAGCGGTTTTTGCTTCATGATTCTGCAAAATCTTGGTTGTTTCTTTTCTTAGTGAAAATTGGTGTGAAATTGGTGACAGTTTCTTCCAAGTTGATCATATCACACAGAAAAGAAAAAAGGAGAAAAAGTAATGATTTCACCTCAACTTATGTTCTCAGATCTTTGGTACACAATAGGGTTATACTGCTGTCCAGCAGATGGAGACACAGTATACTTCTTGAAGGTGAGTTTGACATACAGGTGAAATATGACTCCTTAGTGTCACTGGTTTCTGTACAGTCAACAGGTAAACCTGATTCTTCATCTGATTCTTCTAAGTTCTTCATCATCAATACTCCAGGCTTCTTGACTGTAGGATTCTATTTTAGCTATCATTTTATGACCCACTAGAGAGAGATAGGTTTTTATTGTTGTTCTTTCCATATTTCTTTTTGTCAGCTTTCTACACATTTTCTTACACAACACTTTGAGCTAAACAGGACAAACAATGTCTAAGAAAGCACTGCTTTGATTGCTCCAGGGATAGCTCACAATTAATGTTGACTCAATGTATTATGTGCAATTCAACACAACTTTCCAAATGATTCCCATACTGAACCAGGTCACAAATTTGCTCATGCTAGTGTAAATAGTACTCATTAAAGCCTCTGTGTTCCCATACTAGATGGCTATAAAGACTACATTCTCTCTTCTCCACTGATAGTTCTTCTTCTTCAGGACATTTTCACAAAAATGATCCAATATGAAAAAGAGGTTTGTGAATTATATAGTTTCCATGGCAACATATTGCCAGTATTTGCCTAACAAAGCCCTACACAGGCATTTGAAAGTATGTAGGGTATATACAGGAAGAGAGGGAATGGGCACAAATATGACCCTTTGCCCCTTCCATCTTGATCTATGTTACCCTCCAGCTGTAAAGGACAGTTGTCTGTAAAGGAGAATTGCCTGTATCTCTGGAGGCTCTCCATATGATTTACAACACTGGGGAGTTTTAACAGATACAGGAGGTTCTTTTCCACAAACAGTTACCCTTTGCACAAGGAGAATGAGGGAAACAAAAAAGCAACAAGCAGAACTATGGTGTTTGTTCCCATTCTCCCACATAATGTGTAGGACAAAGGATATGTCTGATTTGTCTGATTTTAAGCCAGTCTTCTCCCAAACATCAGCAGTGGGTGACTATGGAAGGCTTTATTGTAGTTGTTGTTGTGTGCTTTCAAGTCAGTTGTGATTTATGGCAACTCTAAGGCAAACCTAGTATATGATTTTCTGGAGCTGTGAATATGTGTAGGGGATATTTTCAATGTGTTTGGGAGTCTTCCCAGTAAGTGAAATGGAAATATGTCCCTCGTATTTCAGGACAACACACACACACACACACACACACACATTGCAAAAATTGTTTTTGTCTCTGAGGAGACCCAAGGAACCTCCACAAGTGTTGAAAGGGTCATCCACACCCCTAGAGTACATTTGAGAGTATATGGGGTCATTTGGGAGCCAAACTAATAAAAAAAGTTTTTTGAAATAAATTGTCCAGTGGGAAGCCCTGAGGGGTTAGAAAACTGGCCCTGGGGGTTGCACTTTCCCCACTCCTGCCTTACAAATTCCTGTAACAGGGAGAATGGGGAGGCTATCTCCATTAGCATTCAAATGAAGACAAGTCAGATGAAATTTCTATGTTATTTTTGAACAATTGGTTACCTTACCACAGCAAACTAATCAGTAACTACCCCGGCTTTTATATATAATAGATAACAGACAGTCAATGCAGGCCTAGTCTTAAAGACAGATCTCTCTCTTTGAGGTTTTCCACATGGGTCAAAGGCCGGTGTTCCTCCCAGCCTTGTGTTGTCCAGTTGAGATGATGCAGGCCAAAACTCCAGGGGCAGAATTATGACTGATCATGCCAGACTGGACACAGATCTGGACATCTGGCCCAGTCCTGGGAGTAAACAGCCTTTACTTCAATCTGACCCATGATTTGTGAGTTTTGAGTTTCCAGGAAACTCTGTGGCAAACCCTGGCTGTTTACATGCCCCCCTGTGATCCTTACTTTGCCATGCCATTGCTGGTATTGAGAAGCCCCCCATCACTGCATTGGATGTTGAAATGGAGCACCTGGCCACATGGATGCAGCCAGGTACCCCTGTTTCTACATCAGATATGGTGACAAGGGGATTCTGAGTACCAGTGATGGCTCTGCAAAGTAAGGCACATGTGCTGGTAGTGGGCCCTGGGTCAGCACAGGGATGGGTGTTTAATATCCCTGCAATAACCTGGAGACCACCTTCGGTGAGCACTGGGACCAGGATAGCATGGGCTAACCCCAAACTATTCTGGCCCATCTGCTCAGTCTCTTTCTTTTGGCCATTTTCTGACACTGGGGCTCATTTAATTCAGCCTTCCAAATAAGTTCCCCAAAGTTTGTTTTATTTTTGTTGCATGCCTTCATGATTTATGATGACCCTAAGATGAACCTATCACGGGGTTTTCTTGGCAAGATTTGTTCAGAGGGGCATGTTCTTGGCAAGTTTCTCCAGAGGGGGTTTGCCATTGCCATCCTCTGAGGGTGAGAGATTGTGAGGGGGTTTTCCATGGTTGAGTGTGGATTTGAACCCTGGTCTCCAGAGTCATAGTCCAACATTCAAACCACTACATCACACCGGCTCACAAATTGCCTATAGTTACTAGCCCATAAAAACCATTATTAGCTTCTGGAAGGCTGGGAAGGACTTAATTTAGGCTCTGCCATATCTACATTGTGCTCAACACAATTTACACTGTCCTCAGTTGTTCAGTATACTGTGAAGCTTACCCTTCAATTTATTACTGTAACTGCCCCTATCCAAAGCCATTGTTCATTCCACTATAGTCCTCAGGTTTAGAGCTATAGCAACATTTGCATTTTAGTACTAAAAGGGCCACTTTTACTATAATATAGCATTTGTTGCTAGAAATGTAGAATTCAAAAGCTCTACATCTAATGAAACATTTATGATTATTAAAAATGCTTTTAGTCAGGAGATGTGTTGGTCCATCAGGTAAGCAGACATAAGACACCCATCACAACTTTCAGAATACATATTATTAATCCAGTAATATCTGATGAAGCCCATTATAGTCTGCCATGTAAATTCTCTTTTGCTCATTGATTAGTGACCCTTTAAATGCCATTAAAGGACACACCACAGTACATCTATATTAACTTTCTAAGAATTCTTGTTGCCTACTAATGGAATGTGATGATGGCCATTTATAAAACCACAGTGCCATATTGCTTTAGGAGAAAGATACCCTGCTGCTCCATTCCCCACCTCCCCAAAATAATTTTGAAATTCTGGTTTTCAGTTCCTGTGAATATGCTTTCCTTTGGCTATTAAGCCAAAGAGTCACCAAAAGAACTTTGCAAGAGAGTTATTTGCAAGAGAGAGCATGCATTACTAGTCCAACTTTGTAGTGTAGCATATTGCCCCACACTGAGCACATGCATGGGCTGAATCAACATGGACAATCAATAATGTTGCCAACTTTTTCCTCTACAATCTTACTCATTTGTGATCCATAAATATAATGATAAAAATTATGAACTCCATTATGGGTATGACAGGGTCCTTTGGTTCTAAATTAACTAAGGGAGGTTGCAGATGGGCAGCTGTGGGCCGTTCTGGGAAGTGGTGGATTGGGGCCAAGGCTGCCCCACACCTCGGCCCCGATCCTCCCTTTCGCCACCTGGGAAAGGAGCGCTAAAATAGCACTCCTTCCACAAGCCGCGAAAGAGGCACCTGAAGAGCTGGCATCGGTTCTTCTGCGCCTCTTCCAGCTCAGCATGTCTGGACACTGAGCCGGAAAGACGTCATCAGAGTGCCCACTGTGTGCAACGGTGGGTGCTCTGATGACGTCCTTGAGAAGGGGTTGGGGCACCCAGCGTGAGGCTGCCCCTCCCCTTCCTTGCCTCCAAGACGGCACAATCACCATCTGCAAAGGGGGGAAATTAAACACACAGAGAGTGTAAGAGGAGCCAGGGAAATGCCTTAAGTTGGTCTCAGTTTAACTTGAGAGAGGATGAAGACAAGCAGCTTAAGTGTGATCTACTCATCAGGTGAAATCTAGGAGATTATCACACTGGCTGTCTTTTCCTGATCTGGGCATAGGCTGAGATCGGGCTGGGACTGTGTCCTATCAGATGCATCCCATACCAGATTGGGACTTCTCACGTACTTAGCTAACAATGGGTCTTTTCCGTTCTTAGCAAAGTAATGGAAACTGTTCTGATCAGGAACGAGATGCCTCCGATCTGGGCACAGAGCTATGTGATAACACATGGTTCAAGCCTGGACTCAGCCACTGCTCAGAATGGGAAAAAAGCAATGTGATAACATCTCTAGTATTGGGCTGGGATATAGCAGAGCAGTACATAAGACAAGAGCTAGCTGGGGTTTATATTCCTGAACAGACACCATAATATACCATTGACAGTAGAATATTAGTAGAGCATTGGAAATACACTGCTTCTGACATCAAATGTAAGTGGTTTTTGAAAGAATTATATACATATTGAATTGAGGGTGTTCAGCTGAGTCAAAATGACATTGATGACAGTGTGAAAAGGAAGGAGATTTCTTAAATTTAAAATTAGTCCCCAGTCTTCAAAACATTTTTAAAAAGGCTTGTTCTGAACCCTATGCCAGTTACAGAGTACATGCATGTGTGTGTTGTTGTTGCCTTTATTCATTACTTTATTTATTAGTCACATGTTCCCCCAATGAGATCAAGGTGATATACAGTATATGGCTTTTCTCTTTCCTATTTTACCCTGCAGGGTTGACCAGGTTAAGAAATAGTGAATGGCTCAAGATGAGTTTCATGCCTCACTGGGGACCAAAATCTAATGTGTTGGTGATTACCTTTAAAGCCCTACATGGCCTGCGCCCAACCTACTTAAGGGATTGCCTTCTTCCATACAATCCGCCCTGCACCCTCGGGTCCTCTGGGAGGAATCTGCTGCAACCAGTAAAAACTAGATTAGTGACAACTTCCCGGAGGACATTCTTGGCCACCGCCCCCAGATTGTGGAATGCCTTTCCAGAGGAGATCTGTCAAATAACCAACTTGGACAGCTTTAAAAACGCTGTCAAGACAGATCTCTTCTGGCAGGCCTTCCCAGACTAAATCACTCCATTTCAACCTGTGTCCCTCCCTCAAGCTATATATACACTTTGTATACACTTATCCAGAATGCAGGCAGTTTTAAATCTTATGTTTTTATTTTAAGACTGTTTTTAATTAAAGGGAGTTTAATTGTTATTATTGTTTTTATCATTTAATAGAAGGTATGTTTTATTAAATTGTTTTTACATTTGTATGCCGCCCTGATTGCCTTTGGCAAAAGGTAGGGTATAAAAAATAAAGTTTATTTATTATTAGTTCTCTTAATTTCCAGCTCAGCATTTCAACCACTACACAACCAAGGCTCAGTGCATCCCTCTGAACCAGGACCAGGACCAGGACCAGGGAAAAATGTGGTTTACCGGTCACATGCTGTCCTCTAAGGCCTTTTTGGAAGTCCTGAGGACCTCCATCCACTTTTTTATCCCAAAATTCTCCAGCACCCTCAGTGGCACCAGAGGCATTTTTGTCATGCAGGAGAGAGCCCCCTTTTTTAAAAAGGAAGGAGATAACAAGTTGATTTCTGTGTGTGTTTTAAGGCCTCTCCCCTGCCATGCAGGAAGACACAATCAAAGCATCTCTGACAGATAGCCATCCATCCTCTGCTTAAAAACCTCAAAAGAAGGAGACTTCACCATACTCTGAGGCAATGTATTCTAGTGTTAAACAAATTTCACCATCAGGATGTTCTTCCTAATGTTTAGGTGGAATCTCTTTTCTAGTAGTTTTAATCCATTGTTCTGTGTCATGAGATGAATCTGCACTGCAGAAATAGTACAGTTTGACATCTCTTTATCTGCCACATCTCCATGCTATGAAATCCTGAGATTTGTAGTTTGTTGTGGCATCAGCAACAACCTTCTCTGACAAAGAAGGCTAAATATATCACAAAACTGTAAATCCCAGAATTCCAAAGCATTGAGCCATGGCAGCTAAAGCAGTGTCAAATTGCATTATTCCTGCAGTGCAGATTCAGCCCTAGTCTCTGGAGCAGCAGAAAACAAGTTTGCTGTATCCTCAATATTATATCCCTTCAACTGTTTACACATGGCTATGTCACCTCTTAACCTTCTCTTCTCCATATTAAACATGCTCAGCTCCCAAAGCCATTCCTCATAGGGCATGGCTGAAAAGATTTTTGTACATTATTTTATGAGTGATGGTGGGTCAGCAGAGTCCAGTGCCTACCTGGCTACTCCTGAGGTTCCCTGGTAGGAGATGCAGCCCCCAACTCCTGACAGTTGGCCATTCATGTTATATACAGACATAGGGCCTCGGCAGACGACCAATAGGGTCATCTCCGAGGCAAGGAAGAGGAGGGGCAGCTGCACGAGCGGCGCCCCTTCCTCCTCCCGAGGTTGCCCTCAGAACTGCCAGCGCCGCAGCGTCCTCACATGCTGCGGAGGAAAAGCCAGGGAAAGTGCGCCCGACGCGTTTAGGGTGCACTTTCCCTGTCTTCTGAAAGGAGCGCTGATTTTGCGCTCCTTTCAGAGGTGCCGACGGTGCACCACAGTGCGGCTGCCGCGGTCCCGCGGCGCACCGTCCCAGGGCATCCCCGACGCCCTGGTCTGCTTCCCCCCATAGTTATTGTTGTTCTCCACTAAAATCAATAAGGGCTCTGTATCAAAGGAGCATAATGTGTCCTGTTCCTCAGACTAACTATGATGTCACCCAGTGCAGGAAGGCTGTACATGTGTCCGTTCTGTTCCCCCGTCTCCAGACTTTCTCCCTTGGAAGGAAGACCAGGGACAGAGCAGCTAGCAAGGGTATGCATTCACTCCTTTTTCTTCTCCATCCCTGGCTTTCTCCCCTGATGGAAGTCCAGAGATGGAGCAGCCAGCAAGGGTGTGCATTCACCCTCCTGCACTGAAGAGGGAGGATGGTCCAACTGGATGTCACCCCTCTTTTGTGTGTCACCCAGTGTGGCCTGAACCCCCCCCCCCATGATGCCACTGATGTTCCTGCAACTATAACAATTTGCCACATCCTAGGTTATACAGTGGTGTCCAGCGCTATTTATTTATTTATTTATTTGCCTGCATTTGGTGCATTTCAGGAATCATTTTCAGAAGAACAACAATGTTTTTAATCAGCCTGGTGACACCAACTTGATCCAAATGATTGTGGCTTCATTTTCACCTTTTAAAAGGTCTTTTGAACAGAAGAGCTGGTGGAGAATTAACTTGATTACTAGCACCGCCTCTTGTGGCTAGTGATGCATTAAAACAGGGGTAGGCAACCTTTCCCCTTTAAGGGCCGAGGGACTTCAGCTCCCAGAAGCCTCAGCCATGTTGGCCAATAGTCCCATGTTGGCCAATAGCTCCTGGGATTCTGGGAGCTGAAGTCCCTCGGCCCTTAAAGGGGAAAGGTTGCCTACCCCTGCATTAAAACAACAAAAGAGGTTGACCTTTCTGAGGCTTCCATCCTTGTCAGCCTTCTAGTTCCACAGCTGCAGCTTAGTTGCAATGAAACATGCATAAGGAACACATCGTGAAACTCACATAGCCAAAAACTTGTTGTTGTCAATTATTTAGCATTCCCATAAACCATTAGGGGTCGTCAAAAATATCTTTAATTGATTCCATCTCTACCTACACTACTTATTATTTATTACTATAACAAACTTCTCCATGGGAACAGCTAATTGCACCTCCCCAGTGGCTACTTCAAGTGGAATAAGCATTGCACACTGCTTCCTAAGATACTGCTGAAAGGTCTTCAGCATTTGGGATTTGATTAAAACTGTATTACATGTTCACATCAGCAAGCTCTGCCAAAACAAAACAGTGAGGTGTTGTTGTTGTTGTTTTTTTAAAAAAGTCATTTTGCCATAGAGTTTTGTATTTTTATTTTAAAAAAACACACACAACAAAAACCAAAACCCTTTGCATGTCTTAAAAAAGAGAGAGGAAGGTTTTTAATCCCCTCCAGAGAATAATTCTGTAATAGGAATAATATGGTATTTTCATGCACAATAATCAGGCAAAGTGTGAACTCCACCAGCTGCACTGCATATCCTCCCCCCAACATACATGTATCACTACAAGCAATCTATTGCCATTTTAGCTCTGTGTGTGTGTGTGTGTGTTGCCTTAAAAAACAAAAGTAATTGTTAATCTGTTCTATAATAGAAAAGACAGATGTTATGTAAATAGTAAGCCACACTCAGAGTGAATTGTTTTGGGGGGAAGATTGCATAGGCAATATCTCAGAAAGGATGATAGAGATAATAAAGCATCCATGTTTATGGTTTCAAGGATGCAGCTGAGTTTGATGAGAAAAAAAAGTATCAGCAGAATTATTATTTCACTGAATATTTGTGCACAAAAGTGTAAACACTAAAGAAAGGTAATTATTTTGATACTATTAAGGTATCAAAATGATGAGTTGTTCTTATACAGAGATACAGAATCTGTTTTAAATATGAAATAATTACTTGTTAATGCATAGGGAAATATAATATAAGATTGTCCAATGTCCTCTAAATTTTATTTTTAAATGCATATGCAAAGAGAAGGAACATAGTGAATTATTTTTGCAAAATAGTTGGATATTTGTGACATATATCAGGATTCTGTTAATATCGGCAAACAGCCTGTGTTTTGTGATCTTTCTCATGTTTAATATGCAGGTGCAGCCCCAGAAACAGCACATTCAAAGATTTGAAGCTTTTGATTTGAAGCTTTTAAATGCCAGTCTTTAGCTCTCATTTCATGTATGATTCCAGTCATCACAATCACTTGTATCCAACCTTCACCCAAAACTAGGAGTGAATGAAGTTTACATAGATTAAAACAAATAAAGACAAAAGCACATTATGGACATTATCACAAAAACAGGCTTGGATTACATGTGGTTTGTAACCATCTCTGATAGGTCTGATTGCACTGCCCCAAACCCAGGCAGTAGGCAGCCCATATGCAACCCAGGCTTCTCCTTCAGCTTTCCTGTTGCACTGCCTGGGCACAGGGCAGTGCAATAAGATCTATGGGAGATGGATACAAACCCCGCCCCTGTTTTCCCTTGCAATAATCTCCATAAAGAGATAAGTAAAAACTCACTCAATGTTATTGTTAAAATGCAGGTAAACTATCCTATAGAATTCAAATCATTTAAAGCATTTTTTTAAAAGACATGCATACAAAATATGGTGGAAATATTTCCCTTACTTCTTTAGCCCAGAATGCTCTCATGCTGCCTAGTTAGTAAAAGCACATGGAGTCAAAGTTTTATAGGATCCTAGGATTTTATAGGAAGGTTCCATAGTGGAATCCTGTATTATTAATTAATTATTTAACATCCTATATTTCTCCCAGCATGGGATTCAAGGCATGAGCTCCTAGGTTTTATAGAATTAAGAAATTGATCACGTTAATATCACATTCCACTCCAGTTAAAAAGTTAAAATGTGGGAAATTGCTACTGCCAAAAGTTATAGTGACAGTCATGAAAACTGCAGTAGACACATCTGTGTTTGTTCAAACAATGTAAAATAATAAAATCCAGAAAATAGTAATGAATAAGCATGTAAAAATGAATTTTAAAGAGACTTGAAGAAAGGTTTTATTCTGTTTTCAGTCTGAAAACCAAAATAGATGAAAATGTGGCACTTCTCTATTATTAGGATGTGCTGTAAATAAAGTATGAGGTGCATTCTCCAAAACAATTCTCCATTATAAGGCTTTTGAAAAATAAATACATAACATCTCTTTCCATCTTCGGTTTTACAATGGCTGTCTGTAAGAAGTTTAACAATATTTTTTTCTCCAGTTCTAACATTTTGTGACAACAGATTGTTGCCATTGACTTGAGATTTATTTTAAATGGTCTAGAGCCCTAAATAATGCAAGGACAGCAAAAGGACAGCACACTCGAAACCTATGGATATATGCACTATCAGCTCAGACATCTGAGGGATATAACTAAAGAAATCCTAATTGGCCCAAAGCAGAAGCACACATGTGAAAATTGGTGTAGTGGTTTGAGAATTGGACTATGATCCTTCAGAACCAGGTTCGAATCCCCACTCAACCATGAAACCCACTGGGTGACCTTGGGCAAGTCACACTCTCTCAGTCTCAGGCAATGGCAAACTTCCTCTGAACAAATCTTGCCAGGAAAACCCCATCATAGGGTCACCATAAGTAGAAAACAACTTGAAGGCACACAACAACAACAAAAGATGCCTTAGCCTAACAGCAAGTGAACAAGCTGTCAAAGAGCAAAATCATAAAGCTATATCATTTTTCTGTGTTAAAATATTTAGGTCACATTCATTTTTTTTTAAAAAAAAAATTACAATCAATGGCCAATATAATACAGATTTATAAACTAATGGAGAGCAGAGGAGGAGGGGGGAAATAAATTGCTATCTATTGTTCATGCAAACCTATGCAACTGATTGGCAGTAGGACCATGAAAGAAATGCTTTATGTAACACAAAATGAACTTTGGAAATCACTCCACCACCTCAAGTGTTATAAACTGAAATCCTCCTAGGACCCACATTCTACAGTAAAAAATTCCTGCTCTTGAGAGGGAGAAATAACAAAAGCATACAGCACTGAATCAGTCTTGTGATATGCTGCTCCAACATCTCTCCCCCAAAGCAGTGGGATGAGAAAGCCCTGGTAGAACAATTCAGTGGAATTAGAAATCAGAGTTGCCACATTAAACTATACCTTGCTGCTGTCCCTCCTGACAATTTGTAAAGATATGTATTATTTTTCTAAAAAATCCAAATAAAAATTGCTAGTGAATCTTCAGAAGTCTTAAGATTTGGATTTGGTCTGCTTTTAGAGGAACTCCAGTCTTATGCATACATCTCCTGTATCCATACGAATCAGACCAATTGCTTTACGTGAGTAAACAAACAAACAAACAAAAAAAAATACACTCCATCTCCATTGTGTGTGTGTGTGTAGATGGGGGCAACATTAATCAAAATTCACCATCCTTTATTTCCATTGATACAAGACACTTTGTCTTACTATAAGTTGGAAAGGTAGAACATAAAAATTAGAAATAAACAAACAATCAAACCTTTAGTCGATTGCTATACTCAATTAATGTGTGGAGAAAAAATACATTCTTTCCTTAAACCTCATTAGGGTGATCTAAAAGCAAAACACTGAAGATATTTGCTCCCAGACAGATGTCTATAATATAAGAATGTAGAATCAATTTTTATATTTGGCTTGAAGGATGTTCAAAAATATTTGAACATCAGAGTCATACAAAGTACATAAATGGATCTTGTGAACCACCCACAAAACATATATTACTGAGCAGCCTATAAATAATTAAGTCAGGTAACAAGTACATATTCTAACTGAAGGCTTTAGTATATGACTTGTTGACTTTTACATCTTTGCCACCTTGCAAATTATTGCAATTTATGTGTATTCAAGATAGGTTGTGATCCACCCAGTCTGATGGTATGTAGGTTTACTCAGAAGCATGTCTAATAAAACTCTATAGACATTACACTCAAGCAAAAAAAAAACAAGAACTCTGGAACCTCAGTCACCAGTTATAGCTCCAAAATCACACAATTTCTCCCTAAATTTTATCCATACATTATAATATTAAATTCAAGATTGTTAGGTTAGTAATAGAATTCCAGGGAATGAATTGGCTCATTCAGCCATATGATAGTCCCCCCATCCTCTCTTTTCTTTCATTTAGTACTATTTTGTGATTCCAAAGACTGCTGAGAACAAAAGAAAAGTGTTACACTAGTTTGTTTATCACAGTTACCAGTGTACTTGTCTCTTTGTAATTTCCTGTGCTAAGAGAAAGGAAGCTTACTATTAATAGACAGCAAACACATGTTTTGACTTTGCTATTTGTTTTGAACAAATGAAGTTGCCATATACTTAGCTGGAAAACATCTACTAGAAAATCAAGATGTAAGAATGAGATAATATTTGTTATTAATCTGAGCCCTTTCATGGCTCTCTCTTTTGGTCTTCCACTGTTCCATTGTCTTTGTGCACAAACCAAAATGTACTTACAAACTGTACGTAACTTATAATAATTAACTTGCTATATATGGAATGACATATCTGCTTTTATCTGCTTATATATATATATATATATATATATATAGTTCCTCTCTAGTTATATATATATATATATAGGGGGGAAGCAGAAGGGCAGCACGGGGCCGCCCCGGGAAGCTGCGGATCGGGGCCGAGGTATCTGCACTCCTCGGCCCCAATGCGCTGCGTCCCAGGCCCAGGAAGGAGCGCTAAAATAGCGCTCCTTCCACAAGACATGGAAGGTGCACCACAAAAGGCCTCCAGAGCACCTTTGGCACCTCTTCCACTGCAGCGTGTGCGGACGCTGCAGCGGAAGTGCATCGTCGGAGCGCCGGCCGTGCGGAGCGACGGGTGCTCCAATGATGTATTCGGGAAGGGGTTGGGGCACCCAGCGTGAGCCTGCCCCTCCCCTTCCTGGCCTCAAAAATGGCGCTTTGCGCCATCTGCTTAGGCCCATAGTTCCTCTCTAGTTATGCAAGCATCAGCACTAGCAAGCATCAGCACTACAGAATGAGCACACATACACAGATAATCAACCAGTCAATAAAGCAGTTAAAAGGAGTTCAAGAAGTGCTGCTTTTCCTTCACCAGTGTTGCACTGATGAGACAAAATAACAAAATAGATTTTTGTGGGTTTTTCGGGCTATGTGGCCATGTTCTAGAAGAGTTTCTTTCTGATGTTTCGCCAGCATCTGTGACTGGCATTTTCAGAGAATACTGGATGCTGGTGAAACGTCAGAAAGAAACTCTTCTATAACATGGCCACACAGCCCGAAAAACCTACAAAAACCCATGGATGCCAGCCATGAAGGCCTACAACTTCACATTAGCAAAATAGAGTTTTCCCTATGATGAAAGACACATGAACTGGAACCTACTATTAGTTCCAACTACAGCAGACCCATTGAAACAATAGAGTTACATAGATTTACCAAGTTACCATAGATTTAATAAGTTTACTCTATTTGGGACTAACAATTGGATTTAGACCAGTGGTATTCAAAAATTTTACCCTTGGGACCTTCCCATTTACTTCTACATGCTGACACAATGCCTATCCCACTCAATGTATTATATGAAAAAAAAATATTTTGTTTATTTAGTGTGCATATTTTCACACACACATTCATGTATATTTATATGTTAACATTTTATAAGGAAATAACACTCAAATTAGAACAGTTTTAATTAAGTATATTTAATATTTAACTCACAGCATGTGTAAATTTTACACATAAAAAAGTTTGGGAAGAGGAGGAGCAGGAGGGGTCAGGGCTTCCAAGTCTTGTGCCTCCCCCGCAGGTCCCATCCCACCATTTGAGAACTATTGATTTAGACCACTGTCATGTGAAACTGTTATATATACTATACTCCCCAAAAAGTGACTTTTCCCAGTTTCACCAAAAGGTCTGGAATCCTGTTGGCTCTCTACACTATTTTAAAAATAGTCACACAATGATCGTACTTTCTTGGGGGTTCCCTAAGTCCAGGGCCTAGTGCAGCCAATCATTCTGTAACCACACTCAGAGATCTCTGTGTCATTTTTGACTTGGTGGGTGCCAGAGACCTAATTCATCTTTGTGCCATGGCGTGAGCAGAAAGATATGCTAAAAGTATATATCCCAATATGTGTTTTCTCCACAAGACACATTTCAACATTCAGAGCTAGCTCCTACACTTTTCTCAGTAAACTGACGTAATCGTTTTTGTTGTTGTTTTGCATAATATATCTTTTTCATAGATTTTATCAGTAGCTGACAACACTTTGGAAGGATATGTAACAATATAGCATTCCATACTGTTGAACTGGTTCCCAGTTCCTTCCAACATCCTAGAAGTTGTATGGCACCAACTTCCTCCTCCAGTGTGTGAACTATGAAATTCTCGTTTCACTCTCTAATCCACCTGCTCTTTCCAACATGACCTCATGTTGTTGTTGTTGTTGTTGTTGTTGTGTGCCCTTGAGCTATTTCTAACTTATGGAGAATGTAAAGCAAACCTTTCACAGTGCCCTTGAGCTATTTCTAACTTATGGAGAATGTAAAGCAAACCTTTCACAGTGGTTTTTTGGCAAGGTTTGATCAGAGAGGGTCTATCTTTGCCTTCCACTGAGGCTAAGAGAGGGTGACTTGTCCAAGGTCACCCAGTGGGTTTCCATGGTTGAACAAGTCAAACCATTATATGATGCTGGCTGATCTCCTGACACACACAATTTTGCAGGTGGACATTGTATAACAGTTCATTGCCTTCAGTGTACTGGAAGGAGGTGGAGGAGTTCCACATCTTCCATACTCTGTTGCCAGAGCTTTTAAGTTACAAATGAAAGAAAAATATGACTACTGTTATTTGTGTTGGAAAATTGTTCCAATCAAACATTCACCTCACACCTCCTCTCTTGTAAGCTATTGGATCAGATAGATGCTATACAAGCTGTGTAAGGTTTTCCTGAGCCAGCTTGATATAGCGGTTTGAGTGTAGGACTAGGACTCTTGGGATCAAGGTTCGATTCCCCACTTGATCATAGAAACCCACTCAGTGACCTTGGGTGAGTCACAGTCTCTCAGACCCAGAAAACCCCTTTTCACTTTAGGGTTGCTATAAATTGGAAACAACTTGAAGGAATACACATCAACAAGACTTTTCTACATGCTTCTATTGTATTTCACATTGCCTCTCAAGCTTTCCTCGCTTAGTCAACTATAGATTGTAATTCATGGTCATCAATAATCAATGTATCTGGGCATTCAGACCTGTGAATCTTCAAGTTTCTTTGTCCATATAGAAACTTCTCCCTCTATTCCTCTCTCTCTTTTCCTCCTCTCAACATGAGGATTTGGGATATATAGGTTTAGAGATCTGTTTATAAATGGTAGACCAATATCAGGAGGACAGCAAGCAGAAAAATTGGAAGAATATGCACCTAATGAGTTGAACAAATCTGCCACTAGGTTATATAGGGATATGAGTCCACCCCATACTTTATTGATGGTTGATTATTGTTGCAAATTATGGATTGGAAACAGCAGTGGGATTGGGAGCCAATGTTTACCCCACAGTAGGCTGCAGTTCCATACCCTCCAATGTCACCATTTGGTAAAGACAGTTATTCCACTTTTCCCAATATTTTTAAAGTGTTCCAGTTTCTTTTTCCTCCCTCCCACTTTTCCTTTTCATTCTTGGTTTACTTCAATTGCTGCTAACTTAGCTGCAAAATAGTTTGCACTCACTTGTACCTTTATAGACCGGCCTAAAGAGCCGGCATGGGGGTGGAGTTGGGGCAGGGCAGCCACACACCAGCCCCACCAGCCCCACCCTGATGCCGTCCTGATGCTGCGCACCTATCCGCATGGTGCGCAGCATCAGGATGCCCCCCTGGCACAACATGTAGACACACTGCACCAAAAGGGTGCAGAAGAGCCACAGAGATAGCTCTTAGGTCAGCCTTTTGCCACCGCTAAAACGAGCACCATTTTGCCGCTCTTTTGGGGGCAGCAAAAGGGAGGATTGGGGTTGCAGTGTGTGGTTGCCACGCCCCCGATCTGCCGCTCCCAGGGGCAGCTCTGTGCTGCCCCTTTAAGCATGTCTGCAAAGCCCATGGAGGGAAAAGAGATGAGAGGGTAGAATCTTGCCTCTCTCAACAGGCTCAGGCAAAAGCAAACTGTTGCAGTCTCTCCTAGCTTGTATGTTATTTCTCATTAATAAGTTGTGCCATCTCACACACTCTGATGTTTTTTGGCCACACTGTGCCCTGATTTTTACAGGTGAAATGCATGCAGCTATGGTTTTTCAAAAATTGAAAACAAGTTGAAAAAATTCAACCCAGAGTGACTGAAATTGAGTGGAAGCAACTTCTATTTTGTACTTCTAGGCTTTCGCATTGTGCTTAGCAAATGTTCTTCACTTAAGACATATTTAGGGAGTTGTGAAGAGTTTGTTTTGGTGCATAATACTGTTCCAGGCAGAGTCTGGGACATTTTATGGGTAATTTGGGGGTGCTGAGAGCTTGGGGGCTACAAAGAGGCCACATGCAACCCTCAGGTCACACTTTCTCCACTTCTATGGTGCATAGCTGGGTTATACAAAAACAGCAATATTATTGATATATTCCATTCTAGGCTAGTAGCTTTTCTAACCTCCTGACCTTTTCCATTTTATTTACAGCTTAATTTAATCCAGATTTTTTTAAAAAGTGCCTATGGCATTCAGAGACAATTTCCCAACTGATTTCACAGACCCAGATGGTTCAAATGAGAATCCATATGTCCAAGTGTTAATTCAGACTGGACAAGCTATCTCTAGAACTCTTGGAGCTCATCAGTGATTAAGAAACATGCCACTGATGTGCAATTAGTTCAACCACTATATAGATTTGCCAAGTCAATGTTTTAAAAAGATAGGGCACTATAGATCTCTGACATCTCTTCTGGTGACTTCAATAAACTATGTGGTGCTCTGAATTGAAGCACCAATTTTGTCATATGGAACCATCATATTCTAAAGACAAGGGCAACAGGGAGCAGAAGATGTCTTTTAAAGCAAGGAACATCTGACAGTCCATATTGTTACATAAAATCTCTTTTCCTATTGAAGTCCACTGATGTTTAGCATGGAACCCTGCATATAATAGTTGTAATTGTGTTCTTCCAATCTTACATGCTCATGGATTCTGTCTTTTCTTCACTATGTTTTGTCTCTTGCTTGTGATGGGGGGCGGGATTAAAAAACCCAGCTGCTTCTATTTTTGTTACTTGGCGAAGTTTTTATTGGCGGACATAAAAGAACATGGATTTCCAAGCAATATTTTAGGAGACAGAAATGTCTATGTTATGTAACTATAATAGCTAAAAAGGGAAACAGATTTTAGTTATTAATACAGATTTTTTGGAGCATGAAACAAATGAAAGCCATCATGCATGAATCACCACGAGCTACTGTACATACCTTTTACTCATTGCTGCCTAAAGATTATGTGTGTGATTGTGATTAGCAAAGGATTTGAAAAAGATAATTCAAAAATCCTCACTGAATTCAATGTACTTGGTTATCTCTGTTTTGATGGCTCGTGAATATTCTCCTGAATGTCTCTGAACAAGGAATTCAAATATACTTCAAAAATGAACTTGCAGATTTTCACCCTGCGAATACTTTTACTCCCTATATGTGTATGAAATGAAAGACCTACATCAATCTATGTATGAGAAATGTGCTCTGTCATTTCATCAAAAAGTGGATAATTTTAAATAGATATGGTTCCGATTTAAAAAAAAAAAAAAGCTGAGTCTAATAGTTATTCAGCTCTATTATTTCCAAGTCTTGTTCTATTCTCAACTTTTGTTGGCCATTCCTAAATCCATTGCACTTTAAATGTTTCCATGTTAGAGTCATGTGTACATGGATTAGGTGTTTTTAGTTATACCCTAATTTATGGCATGAATGTTGTTGGTTAGTGCCATTGAATCAGCTGTTGAATGGTGAGCCAAGACTGGCAAATCTCATGGATGCAATTAATCTTTTCTGTTTGGGACAAAAAAGATTTGGGCCTTTAGCTCATCTTTTGGAGCAAAATGTCAGCAGGACTTATATCACGGAAGTAACCAAGGGATGTATTGTGCCAGATTGCTACCAGAAAGAAGGCCTTATTCACATTCACCATCTGCCTAGCTCATACCCTCCAACATTTCAGAAATGCATAAAGAAAAAATGTGACCAAGCAACATTATAGTGTGGTCAAGATGGCAAAAAAAGGCTGCACAAAGAAAGAGGGGTTGCAGCAGTTTGCTTTTGCCTGAGTCTACTGAGAACAGCAAGATTCTGCTCTCTCCTCCTCTCTCTGCTGCTGCTGAGTTAATTCAGTACAAGCTACTTTTTGCACTTTGAATTTAATTTGCATTAATCAAAGTAAGTTGGGGATAAAGGATATCCTATTTTCCAACAGTTTTGTGATTTTTTTTAAAAAAAATGTCCACATGTGAAATTCATATAAAAATTTCACACATATCTCTAATATCTTCATTTTGTATACCATTTTGCCTCAGATGCATGTTTTTCTCCCAGTAGTTTCCACTTGTATAATTTATTTTCACTGACATATACATTTTTATGGATACTTTCTCTGTATATACACATTTTGGCGTTATTTGGGTTTGGAGTGTTGAAGGACTGCCCCACAGGATTCAAAGAAATGTGAATATTGAATTGCTTCAGCAAGTTTAGTGCTGCCCAAGGATCTGCTAATAGCACATGCTACTTACCTTGCTGTGCTATCACTAGTACTCAGAAGCCCCCTGTTGCCATATCTGATACAGAAACAGGGCAACAGGCTGCCCCTACATGGGCAGCCACCCTGTTTCCATGCTAAACATGGCAATGGGGAGCTTCTGAGTTCATTGAAGGTGTGGCAAGGTAAGAAGCACAGAGGGCTGTGTAAACAGCTGGTATTTGCTGTGGAGTCTCCCAGAAATGCTGCAGCAAACTAGGGGTCAAATTACCCCAGGGTAAAGCCTGTTTACCCTGAGATCAGACTGGATCCATTGGATCCATATCTGATCTACGGATCAGGCTTGATCCTGGCCCTGGGATTTTGGCTTGTGTCATCTGAACTAGACAAAACAATTGGGCCCATGCTGACAACCCCTTAAAGATTGCAAGTCAGGGCATGTGACATAAATGTTACTTTCAGCCCCTCACAACCACTTCTCACTGTCCTGCACCTGCTGCCTGAGGTCACCAGATCACCCTGCCCATTTGTAGGGCCAGTCCTGTTGGGTTATAGCTTTCATACATGAGGACAAACAATTTTGGTAGGGTTTTTCCTGCTGCAGGATAAAATAAATATATATTGTCCCTGTATTTGAACATCCTGAAGTGTTGCAGAGAAATTATTCAGAGGAGAAAAAAATTGCAGATAAAACTCTCTAGTTGCACAGTGTTTCTTGTGCAGGAAACCAATTTCTGAACAAAAAATAGTGCTTTACACACAAAAAAAACCATGGGTGTATTCACTCTACATAAATATAGTGCCACTGCCATGGTTATATCCCATGGAATCCTGGGGTTTGTAATTTTGTGAGGCACTGAAATGCTCTGGCTGAGAATTCTAAATGCCCCTCTCTAAACTGCCATTCCCAAGATTTCATAGGATGTTGTCATGGCAATTAAAGTGTAATATAGTGCTATATAGTGTACTGTGAATGGGCCCATGTATTTTTCTTCACTGAATATCTCTTCCATAATACTTCAGGATACTGAACAAAATTCTCACTGATCTCCTTTTCTTCTTGACAAAGTTTCCCAACTGTTGGCAAACCTAGTCTTTATACCTGCAATGAATCTTTACGGACATTCTTACCATCCCTGGTTTTACATTTTCCTCTTTAATCAGCTCTTGTTTTCCTCATTCTTTTTCTGTATTACACTTACATCTTTCCACTCAATCCCAGAAGTAATCATTTTGTCTTAGTATTAATATTGTGCATATATAAGACAGAGAGAGCTGCTTTTGACTCCAGGCAAGTCAACTGACAAGTTCAAAATTGGACACAGTATATGATTACTCTTCAGTCAAGTGAAGTGATAGAAATTATCTCTTCAGAACTGAAATCACATCCTTAAATGCACAGGATGGGTATTCAAATCCTGGGATATTGTTGGATCCTAAGGTGCATGTGTGCCCCATTACTCTTGCACTTGACAACAGGTTCAGACAGTACCTTACTTGCTGTTAAAGCAGGGAGCTGATAATCCAGTCCTTGCCACCAGAGACACCCTTATAGGTAACTGAAGACCAAAGTTATGTAGGGCTTTATCATTGATGCCAACACCTTAGATCACAGCACAGTACTAATTAGCAATTGTTCCACCTGCAGATTGGGAGACTGTGAATATATGGAAGATGAAGGAGGAGGAGGAGGATCACCACATCTTTGTATCTTCCAATTCTTTTGAAAAAACAAATATTTCAAAATGATAATTTCCAGGATGAACAATTAATGGACATTAGAATACAAAAAAAAAAAAATGCCCTGAGATGTAACCCTTATCTATGCTTCAGAAAGAATGGACATCTAAGAACTTTTCCAAAAGTCATCTACGATGTGTCAATCAGTTATTTTTTACAAAAAATGATGACTGAGGTGGAGAGAGGGCTTTGTGTGTGGGGGGGAAAAGGCTTTCACTCCTTCCACAAAGAGTAACTTTTCCAAGTTCTTCTAAAACTAATTGATAAAATAGTAAAGCAATAATAGAACATGAAACAGTCAGATATTTCATTAAGACCACTAAAAGCACTAAGGAATAATTGACATTAGCAAGCTGGGAATGGGTATGCATATACACTATGGGGGTCACACTAAGTAGTGTTCAGAGTGACTGTTCTACATTTATAAAACTGTTGCCATTGTTAACAGATTGCAACACCTTACTGGAAAACCACAGCTTGTATTAAAGATTCAACTGATATATAGGTGGTTGTCTCCTGGGGAAAAAACACATTTCTTACCAAAGGCCAGTGTTGCATATTCCCAGATTTTGCCCTTGTGATGGCAAAGTCAGAAAAATCCCTGGTGTTTCCCTGAAACCCTGGGATGAGCACAGGGTTTTATGGGATGTGATCTGCTGGATCAGGCCTGAATTGGGCAGAGCCAGCTTTTTGCCTGCCAGACACAACACCATCCCTCTTTCCCATGCTGATCAGCACAAGGAAAGGGGATGACCTGTTATTAGAGCCACCATTATAACTTCCATACTTGCAGGTGCTCCATGGATGGGTTGCCCATGCACCACTGCAGCTCCAACCATGTAATCGGGAGGGGGGTTCCTCTAAGTTCTCTTCTCTTTTCATTGATTGAACAAGCAAGTCCACACTTAGGAAAAGTAGTGATGTGATGTCCTTGGAGATCCTGCAGGTATGGAAGTGGTGGGAACAGGAAATGGCCAGCCGGGCACTGAGAACAGTCTAGTGTGTGCACCCACCATTGTGGCCAGTCTGGGGTCAGTTTCAGAGTATATTGCTATGGATGACCCTAGACTTACAGCTGGTACAGAAAGAACTGTGGACAACAATTCAAAAGTAATCACAGGGATTTATAGCATTCAGATGGGATTGATAGAAGCCTTGGTGGTATAGTGGTTAAATGCTGATACTGCCAAGCCACAAAGTTGTGAGTTTGATCCCACAGCTCCAAGGTTGACTCAGCCTTCCATCCTTTTGTAGGTCGGTAAAATAAATACCCAGCTTGTTGGGAGCAATTGACTTACAGATTGTAAACTGCTTAGAGACTGCTGAGTTCACTGATAAGCAGTATAGAAATGTACATGCTAAATGCTTGATAGCTTCAGTCCTTTGCCCCCTGCCATATGTCTTCAGTCACATTGGGGGGTATGTGTGTGTGTATTTGTGGCCATCAACCCATCCAGCTTCCAGTCTGTACTGTTAACCAGGACTATACCCCATATATTACTCATTTATCACAATTATCTCACTCAAGTTTGCTTTTGATTAAAGAAAAAAATGTGTGATTACCTCCATATTTACAGGAATGTACGAACTTAACTGTTTTGGGATCACATTTATTTATTTATTTGGACTGTAATTTGCCCAGTCTTAGCACACATAACATTAGCACACAATAAAGTTAGTATGAATGAAGCAGACAGAAAAAGTAACAAAATACTAAAAACCCACTGACTAGTTTATGTCAATAACACTGTTATTATCTCCCATTTAATCAAGGAAGAAATTCTTTATCTGTAAGCAAAAAGTGTTCCAATAATTTTTTTACTAGGCAAAGGCATGAATGAACAGGTCCCAGGGAATGTAACCAATTATTAAACTCTTGCTGGACCAATCCTGTCATGAACAAATGTTCTCATAGATTTATAACATCCCTTCATTTCTTTTGGTTCCTATGATTTTTGCTTGCATTTTGGCAGCTTCAGTAGTCACGGCAGCAGTGGCTGCTCATGATGAATGAAAATGTTGCTGCTGGTATATTTATTTATGTACAATTTAGCATAAGTGAATATGCTCATTTACAGATATTATGCATGTGGGGAGGTGGGCAGTGATTAGACAAGACATTTTATTGCCTGAAGCATTGGACAAGATTGCACCCCCCTCCATATTGCAAACAGAAGCCAATTGGACTGCCAGTTGAATGTTAGAGGGACAACAGTGTCCCCTGCCATGCCACACTAGAGGCAGGAGATTAATGCTGGGGCAAATGGAGGTTGTCCAAAGAAGGGAACATCTGGGGAATCCCTCAGGAACAGTCAGGACATTGCCTCTGCTTCATTCCAGCATTATCTGCAGGTGCATAAACAATGCAGTTTGACGCTGTTTTAACTGCCATGGCTCCTCCCAGAGAATCCTTGGATTTGTAGTTTTGTGAGTCACCAGCCGTTTGGCAAAGAAGGCTAAAAACTTTGTAAAACTACAAATCCCAGGATTCCACAGGATAGTGCTACAGCACTTAAAGTGGTGTCAAACTGGATTATTTCTAAGTGTAGATGCAGCAATCCTAAGGTTACCACCTCACTTGCCCTAATGGTAAGACCAATCTTGCTTTGTACCTATAGGGGGCAGTGAAATGTGCTATATTTGTGGAACTATACCTATGAACATCACAGTGTTAGTCTCATGTGCCTCTTGGTCCTTCTATGTTCAGTGGGCCTTAATCTCAAGGAAGTGTGCAAAGGGTTGGCATATTAGCAGGCATCATGAGGTATTTGCAGGAACTTATAGTGCCTATAATGGTTTGGATGTTGGACTGGGACACTGAGAGAGAAGGGTTCAAATCCAGGCTCAGCCATGGAAACCCACTGGGTGAACCTGGGCAAGTAACACTCTCTCAACGTCAGATGATAACAGTGGCAAACATCTTCTGAAGTAACTTGCAACAAATCCCTATGATAGGTTTGCTTTAGGGTTGCCATAAGTCAGAAATGATTTGGAAGGCACACAGCAACAAGAATAATGCCTCTCAAATTAAAATGGTTTTCATCACATATTCATCTTATTACAGTTAAATCATGCTTTCCCCAAAAAAAGTTCAAGGAAGCTAAACACATCTGCTTGTGTGTCCCCCCCCCCCATTTATCTTTACAACAGCCCTGTAAAGTAGACAAGTTGCAGAGTTTGTGATTGGCCCAAGGTTGCCCAAGTAGCTTTACCTGACTATAGATTTGAGACCAGAACCTCCATGCTCCTAGTGTTACACTGTAGAGCATTGCTACTAATCTGATGCTACAATACACTGGCTTTTTGAGGATGAGGGGTATATCCACACTGCACAATTTACTGCAGATTACTGCCATGGTGCCATCATATTGGAATCCTGGGAGATGTTGTCTAGGGAGACACTTAAAATTATCTAGTCCACTCCTGGTCAAACACTTTTTGGTCTAGAATTCTAAAAATCTCACATACTACAAATCCCAGGATTCCATAGGCAGGTGACATAGCAGTTAGTTGTATCAAGCTTCTATAAAGTGTGGATATAATTACATGAAACAAATATTGGGATGGGGACTGAATATCTCTTGTGGTTTAATTTGATTTTAGTGACATGCTAAAGTAATATAGTACACTTTGGGCCTAAGCAGACTGCCAGAAATAGTGCACATTAAATTGAGGCACTGCCCTTGCTCAGTGCTAGGGAATCATGGGAACTGTAATTCATTGTGGCACCAGAGCTCTCTGACAGAGAAGGCTCAATATCCCAGAAAAAAAATACAGTTCCCATGATTCCCTAGCACTGAGCCAGGGCAGTGCCTCAATTTAATGTGCACTATTTCTGGCAGTCTGCTTAGGCCTTTTGTTTTTATTGATTTAGGGCCTAAGCAGACGACTAAAACAGTCGTCTTGGAGGCCCGGAAGAGGAGGAGCCACCGCACGCCGGACGCGTTCAGGGCGACCTCCCTCCAGAGCGTCCGGACGCGCTGTGGAGGATAAGTCGCAAAAAGGGCGCCCGCCGCTTTTAGGGTGCTCTTTTTACGACTTATGAAAGGAGTGCCTTTTTGGCGCTCCTTTCAGGGTCGCCGGGGAGGCGCCGCGGTGAGGCTGCCATAGCCCCGCGGCGCTCCGGACCAGGGCGCTCCAAACGCCCTGGTCTGCATCCCCCCTTAATCTCCTCATTGCTTTGATCTTTATATAGCTAAGATATACCTAGGAACACTGCCCTGCTTCCATAAAGTTAAAGAGCAGGGTAAAAATATCAGTGTCTCTGCTTTGTTTTGTTGTTTTTTGGTGTTCAGATGTGAGGGTTGCCTACACTACCTACAAGTTACATCAGAGTGCAAACTCAAGTGCTCATTTCCCAGTCATGGCTAATACCCCTATGGGACATTATTGATTTTTACACCAGAGAATGGTTGCTTGCTTATTAGAAGCACAAGAGAGTTCAATTCACAAAAGGCTACAGCAAGCTCCAAAGAGAAACATTGATAAATGTTCCCTGAGCTGGGTGCCAGACTTGATGCATCCTTTTCCCATACCTTGCAGCACCTGTACTTAGTCATCCCTGGACACTGGTGAGTACAAATCACCAAACATCCTGAGGAATGAAATTATCTTAAGAAGGAGACCTAATCTTGCATTCTGTCACCCAGATATTTAACTGGGAAGGATGTTTCATTGTTGATCTCAGAAGTCTAAAAGAGAAAGGGTTTTACAGTACACTACTGGGAATCTAGTGGCTGTTGCAAAACAAACCATCAGAAAACAATTGCTATGTAAAGCAAACAGTTTTGTCATTATTCCAACCAGCATAGTTGCAAGATTGATAGGATTGCCTTCCTAAACCATGTTTATGTCTTCAAATGTGTGTATCACTGAGTGAGCTTTGTAGTCAGGGTATATTTCAAAGTCTGAAAAATACCTTGTTGCTGCTGCTGTTTGTTTGCTTACTTACTCAATTGTTTCATCCAGGCAGTTTAATTGTTTGCATCCAGGTATTTTAATAACCTCAAGAACTGGAGGCCAGCTGTGCTCATTGTTACATGATTCAAGTTCCACCGAAAGCCTCTGGTTAGCATGTGCATGTAGTATTGTCCAAGTAAAGGATCTCCAATAATAACCCTGTGTAGTTCACGTTTTTGTTGTGGGTTGGATCCTTATGCCTACTCACAAGGGGGTGGGGGAGAAAAAAAGGTGATAATGTATGAGCCCAAGGTTTATTTGAGGGACTGTGGGGCATTGTAGACCAGACTAAAGGGCCGGCCTGGGGGTGGAAGAGCCGTAACACCAGCTATGCCAAAAGGGTGTGGAAGAGCTGCGATACCAGCTCTCAGGGCGGCCTTTTGCCGCCCCTGAAAGGAGTGGCATTTTGCCGCTCTTTTAGGGGTAGCAAAAGGGAGGATCAGGGCCATGGCGTGCAGTTGCCACGACCCCAATCTGCCACTTAGCGGGGTGGCCCAAAGCCTCCCCTCTGCATAGCCCCTGTATCTCCCTTTATGAGCCCATTAGAGCAGGGGTAGGCAACCTAAGGCCCGGGGGCTGGATGTGGCCCCCTGAGGCCTTTGGACCAGCTCCAGGCTGGTCCTTCCACCGCCACCGTGCCCCGCTGCCGCTGCCGCTGGCCGCCATGAAGGTATTGATTATTGTTGTTATTACTTGTTCTTGGGGTTTTCTTGGCAAAATCTCCACAGGAGTTTTGCCATGGCTTTTCTAGGGCTAAGAGAGTGTGCATGCATATTTTTTAAATATTTTTTTTAAAAAAATATTTGTTTGTTTGTTTGTTTGTTTGTTTTTGGTGCTTCAGCCCCCCACTTGTCTGAGGGACATCAACCCGGCCCCTGGCTCAAAAAGGTTGCCTACCCCTGCATTAGAGCATGAGGATCATCAGAAGAGGCCCTTCTCTCTGTCCCACTACCTTCTCAGGCTCCTTTGATGGGAACAATAGAGAGGGCTCCTCAGTGGCTGCTCCCAGGCTCTGAAACTCCCTCCCTAGAGAAGCCAGGATGGCCCCATCTCTGATCTCCTTTTGGCAGCAGGTAAAAATGTTTGTGTCATCAAGGTCTCTATAGAGTTTTGTCAAGGTTTGTATATGGTTTTTAATACATTTTATTATTTCTCATGTGCAATGTTTTAAACTTTTTAAACTGTTTAATTGTTTTTTATTAAAATAAATTTTATTGAGCAGTTTAAAATTCATATAACAGTTATTAACCAGCAATAATGTAGTGTTTTACAAAAGGTGAAGAAAAATAGAAAAAGGGGAAAAATAGCAACATTGTAATTCCTAGCATATTTTTTTCTCCAAAGTCCTGTTTCTTCATCTGTAACTTCTGATTATTCCCTTCTTTAAGTTTATCTTAAGCTTTCCGTAGACTGTCTGTATTGATTATTGTCCGTAGACTGTCTGTCATACATCTTCCTTCTGCTTCATCTTCCTTTTTCCTTCTGTCCTTTTACTCCTTCCATTTCTTCTCTCTTCTCTTTCTCTACATAATCCTACTTTCTTTTACTTTCTTTACTTTCATTCTCCTTCCACCCTTTACATATATTATGTGTCCTTCAGCAAGCATAAATCTCACTCCTATTTTCCCTTCACATTAACAGACCTATCTACTTACTCCCACCTTCATTCTACATACATGAACCATAATCTTATCCACCACCACCACCCCATATAATGACAGAATTGAGGCCATTAAGATTTTTATATATTTAAATAAATCTGAATTGTTATTAAAGTTTAGGGAACAAATTAATATTTTAATTGTCCAACTGAGGAATCACAAGAAATCTATTATATAATAGATGGGCAAATAAACAAGCAACTAAACAAACACTTAAACGAACTAAACAGCCAAATATCACTAACATAAATAATAATATTAATAATAAACAAAGAAACATAAACATAAGACAAGAAAATAAGACAAATATTTTAAAAAGAAAAAGAAAGGGGGAATGAAAAAACATAGTTAGACATGTCTTACATATTTCAGAGAACATACAATGAGTAAACTAGACAATACTTACACTACAAAACTCGCATGCCTTATTGATTTCTATTATAATAACACTTCCTTTTCCTATAACTGCTAGGTTCTTTTTTCAATTTTATTGTCCTCCTAAATCTAAGTATACATCTATTTCTCTTTATAAAATTATTTTTATATTATCCAATATAATTTCACATTGCTCTAGAAATTAACAACTCTTGTAACTACTAGTTAACCATTGCTTATCAATGTTTAACCAAAAGAAAAACGTTATCCACCTCTATCATTGTAAATTACCGTACCTCAACATCTTGTTTAATTTCTTCCTAAATTTATTTTAACCAATAAAACTTATTATTGCAATATTTCTCTATTTTTCCCTCCATAAAGGCAGCAGACATTTCCATTCTTCTCTGAATTTTTCTATAGTTTTATCTTTAAGTAACATGGTAATCTTATCCATTTCTGCCATTTCTGTTAGTTTTAACGTTCGTTCTTCAATTGTAGGGATTTTTTCCTCTTTCCATTTCCTAGCAAATACTATCCTAGCTGCCTTGAACATGTACAATATTATTTTTCCAAATATCTTTTCTGCTTCTTTTTCTTAGGAATCTAACATATTTAGTAAATACAGCTGTGGAAGGCATTTAAGTTTAGTTTTTAATATCTTTTCTATCTTTGAATGATTTTTTTTCTAATATTCTTTTGTCTTTGGGCATTGCCACCACATTTAGTAAAATGTGATGTTTGTATCCCCACATATCCAACAGATATTCTTCATATTTGGGTACATTTTTGCCAAATTTGCTGGGGCTAAATGCCATCTATAAAACATTTTGTAATAATTCTTCCTAAGGTCATTACAATTTGTAAATTTTATAATTTTTGTCCATGTTTTTATCCACTGGTCTAATTGTATACAATGACCTTAATTCTTTGTGCATCAAATCATATTTTCTTTCACTATTTCTTGTTCTAAATCCCATCTCAGTAGTAATTTATAACATTTAGAGATTAATTGTTTATTCCATGCTTCTAAAATGTTTGTCTAACTGATGATCCTGTTCTTGAATTCTTTGTAATTTGATATCCTTGTTTAATCCTTCTGTAAATTGTTGATAGAGAAACCAATGAGAGATTATGTTCTCTTGCTCTAATTCTTTTCTAGTTTTCATATAATAAATGTTTTTGGATTTTTATATAGAAGCCGATTATTTTTATGTAGCGTTTCTCTCTTATGAAATGTGTTGTGTAGTGAAATTATATTGGTGTTTTGGGACAAAGGGCCTTTACAGACTGCCAGAAATAATGCAGCTTGAGGCCACTTTAACTGTCCTGGCTCAGTGTTAAGGAATCTTGGGAACTGTTTATTGTGGCACCACAGCTCCCTGACAGAGAAGGCTCAATGTCCCAGAAAAAAAAAAATACAATTCCCATGATTCCCTAGCACTGAGCCAGGACAGTTAAAGTGGCCTCAAGCTGCATTGTTTCTGACAGTCTGTAAAGGCCCAAAGTCTCTCTATATTTGAGCCAGATTCTCAGGAAGGATTTTCTTATATAATGGTTTACGCATTCTTTATTAATGTAACTTTACCATAACATAAATATGCATGCCAACTATAATATAGATTAAATCCCTCCAGTTGTAATAGTATTTTATTTTTGAGAGTGACCCATTCTTTAAGCCAAACCAGTCCACAGGCATGATAGTATAATTTTAAGTTAGGGGCCCCCAACCCGCCCCTTTCTTTATTATGCTGAAGAATTTTCCATTTTATTCTCAGTTTTCTGCCTTGCCATATGAATTTAGACAAATCTCTATCCCATTGTTTAAAGGATTTGTCATTGGTTATAATAGGTAAGTTTTGAAATTGGAATAGGATTTTAGGTGGTATATTCATTTGAATAACTGCTATTCTTCCTAGTAATGAGAGATTTTAATTTAGACCAATTCGCTACATTTTTTTAAATTTGGTTCCATACTTTCGTATTATTTTTATCAAATAGTTCAGAGTTCTTATTTGTTATGGTTATCCTTAGATATTTTGTTTCATTCATGATTTTGAAACCAGTTATTTCTATCAAATCCATTTTTTTTCTTTTTTGATTACATTTTTAGTTATCATACCATTTTTTTCTCTATTTACTCTGAAGCCTGGTACTATGCCAAATTCTTCTGTTACTTCCATTAATTTCTTTATACTGCTTTGGGGGTCATCTAAAAAGATGACTGTGTCATCCGCAAATGATTTTAATTTATATATAAACTCTTGAATGTTCAAACCTTTAATTTGGGAATCCCCAATTATTCTTCTAAGTAAAAATAACAATGGGGATAGAGGAAATCCTGTCTTGTCCCTTTGTTATTTTACATGGTTTTGTTTTTCCCCCATTTACCAATATTTGGTAATATTCCTGTTCCTTATAGATTGTGTCTATCCATTTAAACATTTTCACTTCTAAATTCATTTCTCTGATGACTTCTTTCATGAACTCTCAATTTACATTATCAAATGCCTTTTCGGCATCCAGGAAAATCATACTCAGTTTCTTCTCATTGTGTTTTTTATAAAATTCTGGTATATTTATTACTGTTCTTACATTATCTTGTAAGTATCTATATGGGAGGAAGCCGGCCTGATCTTCCTGAATCCACTTCCCTAGGACCTCTGCTAGAATCCCTACGTAAACTTTACAGTTAGTGTTTAGCAGGGAAATCGGCCTGAAATTTTTAACATCTGAGTTATCCTTCCCTTCTTTGGGGATCAAAGTGATTAAAGATTTTTACATAAATTTGGAATTTTACCAAGATCTATTTCTCTGATTGTTGCATGAAGTGGTAACAGAAGTTCATTTTCAAATATTTTGTAGAATTGCCCTGTGAAACCATCTAGTCCTGGTGTCACCATTTTTTAATCTAGCAATTCCTTCTCTTATTTCTGTTATTGAAATGGGCTTATTCAATTCTAATCTTTGTTGTTCAGAAATATCAGGCATTTTCCTCTCTTCAATATATTTCCTGGTTTTTACTTTCATCTCTTCAGACCTAGGGCATTCTTGAAATAATTTTGAATAGTATTTGTAAAAGCAATTTTTAATATCTTTTTGTTGGGTACACTGTACTCCTATTATTTCGAATCCTTATAATTATTGTTTTCTTTTCCTTTCTTTAGTCTTTAGCCACCTCCCTGTTTTGTTAGCTTGATCAAAATGTTTTTGCTTAATAAAATTTAATTTGGTAGCTACTTCTCTTGACATTTCCTGATATAATTGTCCCTATAGGAAATGAAAGAAATGAATTAATGCAGTTCTCACTTTCTCTATTGCTTTCTCGTTGTTCAATAAATAATCTTTTAGTCTCCAACTAAATTCTTTCTTTTTTTAGTCTAATATTAAGAAGGATTGGAGAGTGGTCTGAATATATTATTGGGAGAACTTCCATTTTTTTGATGTTAGTAGCAAGGGAACTCAAAACAAAGAACATATCTAACCTTGACCATATCTGGTGATGCTCTGAGTATATTCTTTATCATTTCTGTATTTGGAGAGGATCAATAGTGTCCCCTGACACGCCACACCAGAGACAAGAGATTAATCTGGGGGCAAGTGGAGGTTGTCTAAAGAAGAGAACATTTGGGAAGTCCCTCAAGAACAGTCAGGACATTGCCACAAAAATTAATTGTTTTTAAAACTTTCTCGTTATACTTTTTAATGCTTTTGTATTGTTTTAATTTGTACTGTTCTAAATTTATTGGTAGCTGCCTTGAGTTCCTATATCAGGAAAAAGGCAAAATGATGATGACCTAACATTTGGAGACACAGTGAAGACAAATAGCGACATACAATTTAATCAATGAATCCAAAGTATAAATTCAGATTAGAAACTACTGAAACACTTACTAAAGGTAGAGAACTACCTGTAGCTGTCTCAGCAATCTGTGGCTGTTGGCATCTATGCAATTGCAAATACTTGGCTCTTGTAAAAAGATGTTGAGGGTGAAGAGAATGGAGACAAAAAGAAACTCCTTTGCAGAAATGTAAAGCACCACTCTTTTATTACAAAATATAAAAATGAATAATAGTTTTTCTAGTCCTGTCTAAATCTACATATACATTGAGATAGGGCCGATGCAGACCAGCATTCTAGACTGGCCTGGGGGTGGAGTTGGGGTGTAGCGACTGCACGGCAGCTGCCTCGACACTGTCCTGACTCTGCCCCGATGCTGTGTGCCCATCCATGTGGCATGCAGTGTCAGGGCACCCTCTTGATGCAGCATGTGCACACACTTCAAAGGGCAAAAAGGAGCAGCAAAAAGGAGGATTGGGGCTGCAGCATGTGATTGCTGCAGTCCCAATCTGCCACTCCCAGGGGCAGCCCAGAGCACCCCAAATGGGCTGTCTGCATTGGCCCTTAGTCTCAAAGATGGTACAAGATCTATCTACATACTAATTCTTCAGACTATCATGGCTATATCTTGGAATTCTACATATACACATGTAATCTTGACATTCTGTGTATGTACCTGTCTATAACAATATATAATAGCATATATATTCTGAAGTGTGAGATGTAATATCCTAAAATTCAGTAAAATATCCTGAACTGCAGCTCCCAGCATCCCTGTCCATTTGCTATTTCTAGCTAAGGGGCTTTGCAGACTGGCCTAAAGGGCCGGCCTGGGGTTGGAGCTGGAGCAGGGCAGCCTCACGCCGGCTGCCCCAACTCCATCCCGATGCCATCCTGACACCACATGTTCGTTTGCACGGTGCATGGCATAAGGATGTACTCCTGGTACAACGTGTATACATGGTGTGCCAAAAGGGCACAGAAGAGCCACGGCGCCAGCTCTTAGGGTGGCCTTTTGCCGCTCCTTTTGGGGGCAGTAAAAGGGAGGATCGGGGCTGCGGTGTGGGCTTGCCACAGCCCTGATCCACTGCTAGCAGGGGCAGCCCAGAGCTGCCCCAAATGGGCCATCTGTAGAGGCCCTAAGTCTGCTTGGATTTATAATCCAAGAATGTTTAGAGGCCTGCCTGATTCACACTCATCTTTTGATTACTTCAACCCAAAAACGAAAAATATTCCTCAAATATCTTTAATTTTTGCAGTCCCAGAACAAATGGTTTTTTAAATATTTTTTTTCTAAAGTTCAATAGAGTTTCAGAGATTTTTCTTCTTTTTAATTATCTGTGTATGAGAGTTAATGAAAAAATTGCTAGGATATTAATATGTGTAAATGTATTTGTCATCTTTATTTTAAAAAAAAAGCATTGTTACCATAATCTGAATGTCAGAATTATATGTAATTTGAACAGGAGAATCGGCACTTAGTACAATTTTTTTTTTTTAAATATCCTACATTAGTCTATATATGAAGGGGATGGGATTTTTCCCAGATTATTGCAGCCAAACCTGCTGCTACTGATTATCTTGAATTTATCATTTCTTTTTTTAGGAAAGTGTTATTTTATCAAACCTCCTAAGGGTGACATTCTGTTGGTTAGTCTTGAGTACATATATTCAATATGAATGTGTGTGTGTTTGTGTGTGTGTGACTTAAAGTCACATGTTGACTTGTGGCAACCTCATTAATTTCATAGGGTTTTCTTAGGTAAGGAATATTCAGAGATGGTTTTGCCAGTTCCTTTCTCTGAAATATAACCTGCAGCACCTGGAATTCATTGGCAGTCTCCCATCCAAGTACTAACCACATTAGTACTTGACACTCTGCTTAGCTTCTGGGATCTGGTGCTTTTAGAATATTTGGTACATAAGTAAATTAGGCTGATTAAATTATTTAACTCCAGTCAGGGCTAACAATAAGATTTAAAATTACAGGATACAACGAAAAAAATTAACAGATATATTTGTTTCAGCCTCCCCATCCATCTAATCCAGCGTGACACAGCCAAATACATTGGCCTGCAGATCCCATTGTCCTCAACTTGCTGGGCCAGAAATCATCCTGGCTGGAGGTTGTTAGAGTTGAAGTCAACAGAACTGTTGGGTGCTGGTTTAGACAAAAAGTCTAAAGTTTAGGTCCCAGAAAATGGAATCCATAGGGAAAAAGAATTGCCTATTTTTTTTAATAGCTACCTTTTTTATTCAAAAATATTTTAAAAGATGGATAGATGAGAAAGAGAAACAGAGACAGAGAGAAAATGGATAGATGGGGGGAAAAGTATGGGTGGATAGATAGATAGATAGATAGATAGAGAAAAGGAACTTGTAAAAAACTGTTAGTGTTCTCAAGACTGCATTGGTAAAAGGGAATGAACATGAAGAGGCACTCCACTTTCTAGATGGAAACAAGTATGAAAATATTATTTTGTATGTAAGTTTGTAAAGATCAATGGGTGAAACTTTATTTCAGTCCTTAGATTTTGCCTTTCTTTCCTTTTCTAAGAACAGGTACAGCAACAACCACCACAACAATAAAGATATAAGTATGGTTCTACCACACATAAACGTACAAAAGAGTTTCATTGTGTCAAACATCAGGAAGTGAATAAACAGTCTATTTTAAAAAAAGGAGCCAGAAAAAGAGATTGTTAAAGCTGATACCATGAAGTGTAACAAAATCAGAGACAGCAGGGTAGGTGAGGGTTTTGAAATGCAGCCTTCACAATAGTATCACCTATGGCTGAGAATCCCATAGGAAAAGGAGGTGGGGGAGACTCAAAATGCAAAAGTGTGCTAAATAGATATGCTTAGCATGCGGGACTACTACAAGAGGACTGACTGAAGAAATTGTTTATACAAACCACCTTTTAATCAGCAACACCAAGTAAATACACATCCCTCACACAGTAAATATATTATTATTTCCTTTTAGTGAACAATCACCCTGCAGTGCCAGCTTTTCACACTGAGCCTTAAATAGATGCTATACATTTTTAAAGACTATTAGGTTTTGTGTATTGCATTATTTTTCATGTTTGTAATTTAATACAAATGGAGAACTGGGAGATGAAGGAAAAGTATTGGAAAGACTGATAGTCCTTTCCATACCCTTGTAGCCTCAGGACTACTCAAAGTGTAATCATGACAGTTTGACATGCTTGCTCCCATCTGCAACTCATTTCATTGTGCAGAAACAGATGAGGGATTAGTTGTGGTTAACAAAAAGAGTTGTGCCTTGCTTGCCTTTATACTTCAGCTGTTCCAAGTGCAAAGCAGCATCTGTTTTAAGGAAAATGCCAGAGACTTGGAAAAAATATATGCCAAGGCTTTATTGTAGTGGTGAGCAATTGGGGAGGGGATCTGGGAACCAAACCAATCCCACTGGATTCTGCCACATGTACACCCCCACACTGCCACTGAAATTCAGTGGTTAAGCATCCAGAAATTAAAAAAAGCCCCTGGGAACTGTAATTTGCCTCTAAAACAAGGTGTGACACCTCTAAAACAAGGTTTAGGTAGTGCTGCACCACTACAGTTTGACAGTGTTGGCAATGGCTTTGGACACTGGGGCCCTAAACAGCCTTAGACACCACATGTTGTCCATGGGTTGCTGTATCTGCTCAAATGTTGTTGTTTTTCTGGAGAAAAGAATATATCACTCCAGAAGTTGCTCCAGGAAGAAATTGGAAGTCAGTGGAGTTAAATTTTAAGCAACTGGAAGTGAGAAACCATTTTCAGACAGTTTTCAGCAATGGTACTACAATTGGCTTATAATATTCAGAAGACAAAAGCATATTAAATGTCACTCGGTGTTGAAAGGACAGGAAACATAGTAAAAGGAGGACTGGTACATTAGGGACAAAACTACCTTTTAATCAGCAGCACCTTGTAAATACACATCCCTGACACACTAAATATATCATTATTTCCTTTTAGTGAACAATCACTTTGCACTGCCAACGTTTCACACTGAGTCTTAAATAGTGCTTGACTTTCAAAAGAATAAAAAATAAAAATAGAAATTCACTGAATTTTGAATTGTCTCACAGTGTAGTATGTTAAAGTGAATTGTTATTGCCAGTTCCTGCGATCTGCTGTTAGGTTAGGTGCAGGTCAGTAAAATGAAATTTATCACCACAGGCAGTTCATTTGGTGAAGGAGAGGGTCTTTAACCTGTTCTGGATTAAGTTGCACTCCCCTGAAAGATTAGTGCCATCATTTAGGGGAAGATTGTAGATATAGTTTAGTAATGTAATGCTCAAGTGACTTCAGTGGCATGAAATCATCTCATACCTGAGCTTCATTGCAGCATCTCCCCAATTGAGATGGTCTAGTCACAGTTATTGATATTCTGACAGTTTCTCACATGCCATGTAGGGCTACCTTCCAAGATTGTTCAGAAACTGCAGTTAATCCAGAATTCAACTCCTAGAGTATTGACTAGGATCAGTCATTAGAATGATACTTGACTTGTGATGCAGTGGCACTACTGGTTTTTGATCTGTCTCCAAAGACAATGCAAATGGCTGATGGAGATCTCCAGACTGGTGAAATGTTGCTGGAGGTTACAATGTTTGCAGTGGTATATCTTGTTTTGTTTTGTTGGTTGTTGTTTTTTTACATTAGTATGCAAACAACATTTCTATCTCTGTCATGTCCTTCTCACTGAGACCTGACAAGTGCTAACATTACTATGCTTTTGGTGCCAGATTACACTAGCATATGATGAAAGTTTCTTTAACTTGCTCTGCTGTTTTAGCATTTTCTATGCGTTTTTCATTCTTAATATTTTCAATTTAATTGTATCCGATTTTGGATATTTGGGTAGAAATGCCTCTTACATACCACCCAGACATCCTAGGAGGAACAGCATGGTAAAAATATTTCAATAATAAATAAATAACTGATAGCAGACTGACTGATTGACTGACTGAATAATATTGGTTTTTACTTTTAATTATGTACTGTACAGGACATCACAGGGTGGAATAAAAATTGAAATAATATTGAAGACATGGACTATTAGAGTCTGCCCTTTGAAAAGGATGAAGAGGAAACAGTGCAACTATTCCAAGTCTAAAATTGTAACTTCAGCTCCAGCCATTAAAGAGAGGTTATGATGCTGTCTCTGACAAATGAAGGACGTTAAGACGATGAATTGTTAATTTTTTGTCTTGAAGTTGGTTACTTTTTTTGAGACCAAAAAAGAAAAAGAGAAGAAAGAATAACAGATGAAACCCAAAGACAGCTTTTCATTAAGGAGGATGTTTTAATCTCTCACCAAACTGCACGTAAGATGTTAATAGTGCTAAAATGAAATAGTGTCTAAAACAAAAACTCCTCATTTTTCTCACAGTTCAAAGATATTTGATTAAGATGTATCATCATTTCCAAATATTTACTTTGCTGCAATTGGAGACACTGCAGATTATGTGAAATGGGACTGAACTCTAATCTTCCACACTTGTCTTGAATTTCTGACTTCTCTTCTGGTTCACTTTTGAAAGGATGAGGATTTAAAAAAAACACACAATAATTTCACCCCTCTATAAGGTCCAAAATATGCTTTAGCCATAAAGACTGAATTCTACTTTTAAAATTCAATTACATCATGATTAAAAAAAGGGAGAGGGAATCTAGCATTCATGGCCTCATTATAGGCACAAAAAGGGGATGTTCATAGAGGCCATAGAGAATTTAAAAGATTTATTTATGATGTATTACTGTAATTTTTAATTTAGACATGCAAATTTTTTAATTTGCACTGACTGCTTTGCCTTAATGGTTTTGATTAATACTTGGAGGTAGTGTTTGTGAAAGAGATTTATACTGTGATTCATCTGCAAAATAATCAAATCATTACCAGCTAATGACAAAGCTGTGAAAAATGATATAGATATTGTGTAACTCGCAGCTATTGCGGTTCATGCGAATGTACCCCAATCCTTCCAGCAAACACGGACTTGTGTTAATAACTGCTGGGAAGTTCTCTCTAGGTCCACTCTAATTTGGCAACCAAAAACATTGATCTTAATAAAGCTGTCTGATAAAAGGAGTCGTGATTAACATCCCTGAACCCTCTATTCAACTGAGCATGCCAAAATACTTTCCCTCCACTCTCCCCTCAAGAAAGAAGACACCACAGCATTTCTTTATTGTGCTGTTCTCTCACATCAATCTTTGTGAAACAGAAAGTCTTTTGACAGAGAAAGCTGCAGTCAGTGTCAGGTGATGTCTAAATTCATTATCAAAAAGAGAAGTTTTGACTGTTCATAGTCTATGCATGACTTGCTCACTACCAATTCATATTTAATTGTTCCCACATGTTAGCCTTGCGTATTTAGTTTTGTTCAGCACTTGAAAAAGTTTTTTTTTAAAACTACAGCTCCCAGTTTACTAGAGTTGTTTTTTTGTTTTTGTTTTTTTAATTCAGCTCCTAGAATCCCTTAGCAAGCATGGCCATTAGCCATGCTGGTTAGAGTATTCTGGGATATATAAGGAATATTTCCATTCTCTATGCAAAGGGATCATGTAGCACATTTGAGAGTAACTGACCAAGTCTATGAAAGTTTATGCTACAATGCATTTTGTTCAGTTAGTCTCAAAGGTGCTACAAGAGCCCTTTGCATACTCATATTCCAGACTAATAGGGTTTTGGAGTTTAACACTGGGGTGGAAAGTATCCTCCTCTTGTGTATAAAGTGCATTTAAGCCCATCAATATCCCATAGCAGCGGGATGATTTTCAGATGTCCCCTGATGTTGCCACTATTCTTCAATTAAGCAGTGAATAAAGTGGCAAGATTGCATCACTTTTTATTCACAGGAAAATCCCAAAATTGCGGGATAATTGTGGGATAATGGCAACTTCAGGGACATCATTTGAAAATCATCCCGCTCTTGCAGGATATTGAGGGTTTAGATGCAGTTTATTCATGAGATTGCCTCCCATGTGATAAAGTACTATGTCTCTGAATTCTGTTTCCAGTCTCTGTTCATCTAGACAAAATACATTTCTCAAATTCAAATCTTACTTCAAATGTTAAGATCTTGGGTCCTTTCTATATGCAACTGTCATGGCCCAACTAGCCATTATGTCAGTTTATGGGAATGTCAATGGAAGTCTCCTTACAGGTGCAAATAGCAGCTGGGGGGGATTTTTGTCCAGACTACAGAAGGGATACAAAAAGATCCAATTGCCTTCCTACTTGCTATGTTTCCCCATCCTCTTCTCTTTTTTTTTGTCTGAAAGCATACTTTGAGATGCACAGATTTACATTTTAAAACAAAAAGTAGTTTTCTCAACAGTGATGATTAACAGCTGATCTGTTTATTTCAATTGGGCTCAGCAACACCTAGCTCATTGTAAGAGAATCATTTGAACCTCCCCTTTCTGGAATGCATAGATGTTAATAATGTGGAATAGAAGTTGAAAAATCAGACATACATCCCAGTAATTCCAGATTTTACATTTATGATCAGATAAGATTTAAAATATTACCAAGTTAGGAGAGAAAATACATTTGATGTTAACTGCATGAGTGCAATAAATGTTTACCTTTTTAAATGTAAGCAGCAACTGAGCAGCAGTGTGACCATTTTGCAGCACAAGAAATTAAAGAGGTCCAAGCTGGATTAAGCAAAGTAAGAGGCATCACATATGATAGATAATGGAACACAAAGAAAATCAGCATGTGCTTGATGGACTACAGCAAAACCTTTGAGTGCACAAAAAAAAATTACAGAGTGATCTTAAAGAAATTGGTGTACCATTATATTTGGTTGTCCTGATGTGTAACCTGTACACAAGACAGGAAGCTACACTCAGAACAGAATACAGAGAAAAAGAATGGTTCCCAATCAGAAAAGGGCAGACAAAGCTGCATTCGATCACCCTATCTATTCAACTTGTTTGCAGAAAATATCATACACAGAGCAGGTTTAGCAACAGAGGAAGGAGTGCGGTATATCGACAATCTAAGATATGCAGACAACACCACACTATTAGCAGATTACATCAAAGTCTTGAAACAATTACTAAAGAAGGTCATAGAAGAAAGTGTAAAGATTGGCTTGCTGTAGAACATTAAGAAAACAAAAATAATCATCATGGAGGAGATACAGGAAATCAATATAGACAATGAGGAAAATTTAAATAGTTGAAATAACCAAAATAGATTTCCCATACCTTGGATCAATCATTGATCAGAAGGGGGACTGCAGTCAAGAAATCAGAAGTCTTGGGTTGGGAAGGGTAGCTATGGAAGAACTAGACAAGATCTTGAAATGCAAACATATCAAACTAAATACCAAAGTTAGGATCCTCCAGGCCATCATATTTCCCATCACCATGTACAGATGTGAGAAATGAACAGTGAAGAAAACTGATAGAAAGAAAATTAATGAATTTTAAACAGAATTTTATATTTAATCATTTTTTATGTATTTTAATATAAATATTGTGTAGAGATGTATTTTTAATATGTGTATTTTATGTAATGATTGTGTTTTTTAACTATGTTGTAACCTGCCTCAAGCCGCGAGGAAAGGCAGGTAAGAAATTTATTATTATTATTATTATTATTATTATTATTATTATTATTATTATCTCATTTGAGATATGATGCTGGAAAAGACTGCTAAGGACACCATGGATGGCCAAAATGACAAATAAATGGATCCAAGAACATATTAAGCCTGAATTCTCCCTGGAAGCCAGGAAGACTAGATTTAAGTTTTCATGCTTTGGCCACATCATGAGAAGAGATGACTCACTAGAAAAAACAATAATGCTAAAAAAAAAAGTGGAGGGGAGTAGATTACTTTTGTACTTTGAAATCAGTTTGCAACAAGTGAAATAAGCTGATGAGAAAGATGGAAAGTCAGACAGTTTTAAAGCAGCTGAAAAGGTGAGATAATAGAGGATTAATTGGAACTGTCCCTGTCAGATTGGAACAGTTGGAGGGTATGCACTTTACTTCCTACAATACACATACATCGATTTTGTTAGGTCTTTTCTGCTTTCTATTACAATGCACTCTTTGTATCAGAAACCATGGGAACATGCAGAAAAATGCATGTGCTGGGTGAACTACTTGCAAAACTGATTAAATTACAGTAAACTGCATTTTTCATTAAACAAATCAATATATTAGAAGAAATGCATATAAAAATATGCTAACATTGTTCATCTTGTGTGGAAACTGATGTTCCCAAAAATGTGAATGATATTACCAAAAAAAAAAAAAAAAATAGAAAGACAAGGATTCTGACTTATCCCTCTCTAGCTAGTTTTGCCTGCTTCCTTTTTATGCTGACTTACACACTTATTTTTTGTTCTGTTCTGTTTTGTGCTATTCTTAGAACAAAAGCATAAAATAAACAAGTGAAGAAGGGCAATATATTACAATTATGCACTCTGGTATTATTTATTGCAAAAGCAACAGACAAGAAACCTCTGTCAGTCATATATTAATAACTGTTGCTAGACAAATAAATTAAGGAAAGCTTCCAACAAGCAGATTTAGAGATGTTCCTCCACCACCCCTCCCTATGGACACAGAGCAAGCTCACCAGACCCACCTTGGTTCTTCAGGATTGGCTGTCTTCCATATAGCCATCAGGGAGTTGTATACTTATCTCAGTTTCTACTGCAGTAGTTTGACAGGAGATGGAGGTAGGGAAAAGGTCGAAGTCTGAGTAGTTTAATTAATCATGTCTAAATATTCTTAATGGGTGCCAACTTTTAAAAGCTTGCACGTCTTCCATAAGAAACATTCATGGAGTCCTAAGAAGTTAGCATATTTCTTTGGGTGTGTGCATCACAAGTCCCTTAACCATTCTGGAGGACTTTCAAAACTTGTTAGTTATACCATTTTCAACTCAGCTTTGATTGTTTCAAAAATTCATAAATCCTAAGTGAACAGAAAGCTGAACAGGCCTAACAAAATCTATGTATGTGTACTGTAGGAAGTAAAGTACATACCCTCCAACTGTCCCAATCTGACAGGGACAGTTCCAATTAATCCCCTATCATCTCAATTTTTCAGCTGCTTTAAAACTGTCCGACTTTCCATCTTTGTCATCAGCTTATTTCACTTGTTGCAAACGGATTTCAAATTACAAAAGTAATTTGCACTGAATTAACTCAGGAGAGAAGAGGGACAGAATTTTGATCTTCCCAGTTGGGTGAGGCAAAGCAAACTGCTGCAGCCTCTCTCATTAACCAGTCTTTGCCATCATGACCACATTCTGATGATCTTGTCCCCACAAGCCTCAGTGTTCATCTAAAAATGTTTGAGGATACAAAAGTGTCTGTCAAACACCCTTCAATTATCTTAAAAACTTGTGTCTTTCTTCAGCTTTATGGTGGCTGACAGAGGAATTATGCATGTTAGTAAGCCTCTACTAACCCACACCTCTTATGTCACAGGGGACCATTCATTCTGAGCTGGCATATGGAAGGAACATTTCACAGAATCTTCCCAGGGAGTCAGTGAAAGATGTTTTTGGTTATGCTCTATCATCTGAAGTTCCAGAAGAAACAGTGATGCAAGGCAAAAAGCATTCAGGGATGCTTTTTCAGAGTCTCTTTGTTACCTTATAGACTAATAGTTTTCTTATGACATAAACGTGCATGGACTTCAGAGATTTTTTTTTATTAATTAGTTACAGCCAAGCCACAAAGCAATAACAAACATAAATACTACCAAAAGAAAAAAAGAAAAAAATTAAAAAGACACATTACATAATATGCATACAGAAAACAAATGAACAATACACATTTATACATACAAATACATTAAAAGACTTCCCAGTTATTGAAGCTTAGATATTGCTTGATACCCTTTTTCCATAGCCCTCTTTTTCTCCTCTTTTTCCAGCTGTTCTTAATCTCTTCCATTTCTGACTCATGTATAGTTCTACTAGGTCAATGGCCTAACACGTTTTCATAAATTATTTCAACACTTTGAATTCCCCAATTTTTGCTCTACGTGGTGGTCCTAAACATCTAATATTATTTTAATATTCCATCGATCACTTATAAATTTTGATGCCCATTTCCAATTTTCTAAATGTTTCCCTTGCTGAACATTCCTTAGAGTACATGTTAACTTGTGTATTTCTATCATGTCTAATACTTTTTCTAACCATTCCTCTGTTGTTGGAATATCATCTTTTTTCCATCTCTCAGCTAGTAATAATCTAGCTGCTATTATCATGTAAAATAAAATCTTTTTGTTTCTCAACTCTACTTGGTCTTCAATCATCATCAGAACGTAAATTTCCAGTTTTATTTGTAGTTTGATGTCCAATATTTTTTCGATTACTAAATGGATATTTTTCCAATATTTCTTAATTTTCGGACATGTCCACCATAAATGGTAGAAAGTACCTATTTCACTTTTACATTTCCAACAGGAATTGTCCACCTGTTTATACATCTTGGATAGACAGTGAGGTGTAAGATACCATCTATAATTTAATTTGTATATGTTCTCTCTGATATTTTGTGCCGCTGAAATTCTAATTGTTTTTCTCCATAACGTCTCCCACTTTTCAAAATCAATTGAATGACCTATATTTTGGGCCCATTTCACCATTGGTGATTTGATTCTTCCTCTCTTGCCCATTTTAACAATATCTTATATATTTTGGATAAATTTTTCTTATTATCTTCTACCAATGTTTTTTCTCAATCCGTTTGTTCTTCTTTTATCCCATGATTTTTAATTTCCAGTTTGTTTGTTTGTTTTTCATTTGCCTATAAAGAAACCAATGGCAAGGAATGCCACTATATTTTAGTTCTTCTTGAGATTTCACTTTACATTCTTTGTGTTCAAAAAAGATCATATCCCCAATTGTTATCCATCTGTCATTAATTATATTTTCTCTTTTATGTAATGATTCATGAGGCAAAATCCAATGAGGTGTAGTAGGGGAACATCTCTTTTTATAAATTTTCCAAGTATTAGTAGAGCTCTTCTAATAAAATGATTGTTAAAGTCTCTTTTGCTTTTTCTTTATCAAACCACAAGTAAGCATGCCACCCAAATTTCAAGTCCTCTCCCTCCAGGTTTAACAATTTGGAGTCTCTCAGTGTTACCCATTCTTTAAGCCACACCAGGCACAATGCCCGGTAGTAAAGTTTAAGATTAGGAAGTCCAAATCCACCTCGTTCTCTACAGTCATACACATTTTTATCCTTGATTCTAGGATTTTCCAGTCCAGATATAATTCAAAATTTCCTTTTGCCAGTCCTTGAAGACTATTTCATTATGTATCACCGGGATTGCTTGAAAGAGGAATAGAAATCTGGGCAGCACACTCATTTTTATAGAAGCTATTCCCATGAAGGATAATTTTAAGTCTTTCCATCTCATCAAATCTTTTTTTATTTTGATCCAAATTTTTTTATAATTGTTTTTAAATAAATCTACATTGTTTTTTAATATAGTAATACCTAAATATTTAATTTCTTTTTTTTAATTTTTTTATTAAATTTATTTTACATACAAGCGTACAACATACAACATATCACACATTACAACACACAACACACAAAACCCTTTATCAAATGCCCAAATTAAAATCAATATCCCCCAAATTTATAATCCCCTAAATTTTCAATCTACCAAATTATTTCTTTTAATCATTCCATTCTTTTTGACTCTCCATCCATGCCTTTCTTCCACCCGTTTCAAATCCTCCCCCCATCCCCCCTGATCTTCCTATCTTCATCTCTCACTCTACTCTCTTTTCCTTTCCTTTCCCTCCCTTTCTTCTCCTTCCCTTCCCTTTCCTTTCTTTTCCTTTCCTTTTTTTTCCTTTCCTCTCCTTCCCCTTCCCTCCCTTATCCTTCCTTCTTTTCCCACTTCCCTTCCTACTCATTCACCTTACTCACCACCTTCTCTACTCTTTATTATCCTTTCCTTTCCCTTCTTCTACATACCTTCTTCTACCTACCTTCTTACCCTCTTCTACTTTCATTTGCCTTTTTGTTAATTTCAAACCCTGATTCTACCATTAATTTCTTTTCTTCTTCTTTTGTCATGTTTTTTGTCAACATTGCTGTTTTGTCATTATTTCTCTCAAGACTTGATAATTGGCTAAATTCTTGTAATACTGTCTTAATTCGTTTTATACCTTCTAATGGTTCTTCTACCATTAGTGCTATATCATCAGCAAATGCTCTTATTTTATGTTCATCCTTTCTAATTTTCAGACCTCTAATTTCTCTATTTTTTTAATACTATCTATAAATACTTCGATAACGCACAGAAATAGCAGTGGAGATAGAGGGCATCCCTGTCTAGTTCCTCTATGGATTTCTATCTCATTTGTTTTCCCCCCCATTGATTATAATTTTGGCCTTTTGTGTTTCATAGATTTCTCTAATCCATTGAACAAATTGTTTACCTAGTCTCATTTGATCCAAAATTTCTATCATGAAATCCCAATTTACACAGTCAAATGCTTTTTTAATATCCAAAAAAAAAAAAAAAAAAATTAGCGCCACCTTTTTATCGGGATGTCTTTCTGCAAATTCAACCGAATTAATTATAACTCTCAGATTATCTTTCAATTGCCTATTTGGAAGGAAGCCGCATTGCTCTTTTCCTATAATATCTTTTAAGGTTTCTTTTAACCTAGCTGCTAGAATTGATGAGAAGATTTTATAATCTATGTTTAATAGAAATATGGGTCTAAAATTCTGAAGTATTAATTCTTCTTTATCTTCTTTAGGGATTAAACAAATATTTGCTTCTTGCCAAGATTGTGGGACCCCATTCTGTAGTATAGAATTTACTGTAATTTGAAAGGGTACTGCTAGTTGGTCAATGAATGTTTTGTAATATAGGGAGGTAAACCCATCTGGACCAGGAGTTTTATTTATTTTACAATTTTTAATTGCTTTTTCAATTTCTAGAGTTGAAATTGGACTATTAAATTTTTCTTTTGTATCTTCATTAATTTGTTTTATATCATGATTTTCCATAAATTTGGGCAATTCTTCTTTGTCTATTCTCTTTTCTTTATAGATTTTTGCATAATATCTTTGAAAGGTGTTTTTGATTTCATTCTGATTCATTATAGTCCCATCTCCTTTTTTAATCTTATTAATAATCCTTTTTTCCCCTTTTTCTTAATAAAAATGCTAACCATCTCCCAGGTTTATTAGCATGTTCAATTTGAGTTTGTCTAACCATTAACAGTTTCTTCTTCATTTCTTCAGTAAGTATAAGGTCTAATTGTTTTTTTAATAGTCTAATTTCTTTTAATATTTTTGTTTTTTCTTTAACTTCCTCTAATTCTTTTTCTTTTCTACCAATTTCATTATTTCATTATTTATTTCATTAATTCTTTCATTTTTTTTCCTTCTTAGTTCTATGTTCTTTTTCATGAACCCCCCCCCCCCCGCATTACCCCTTCAGCAACACATATACTAAAATTGGAACGATACAGAGAAGATTAGCATGGAAGGTAATAAATAAACAAAGAAAATTGGAAGATTAACGGAAAGAGAGAGGGGGGGGGGAAACAAAAGGACTGGAAGGAACACAGGACCCAAGGCTTTATAGGGAAAGTAAAGAAGAGGGATTAGTAAAAGACATCACAGCAAATTAATTTAAGTAAGGTTATAAAATTATAGATATATAAGATTTAAGTAACAAAGTTATCAAAATTATTTTTATGACCAGATTTATATATATACAAAAATATATATTAATTTAGCAAGGAACAACAAAAGAAAAAAGAAAAACATGAAGCACTTGCAAGAGATGGAAATAGGAAGTGAAGAAGAAGAACTAAGACATAAGTGAAGCATCAATATGAATTTAATGAATTTGTCTCTCTTTTTTCTCTTTTTTCTTTCTTATATAATTGTAAAAATGACAAATCTTTGTTGATACATTATATGCACAATATATTTCATTTTTTAATAATTTTTATAATAAAATTTATATTAGGAGAAGATTAGCATGGCCACTGCCCAGAGATATTTTCAAATAGCAAATGCATAGAACATTGAATAAAGAAGGGGGAAGTTATAAATCAATGGAGCCAAATGTCAAGAAATGCAAGAGCTACATTTTCATGTGAAGGAAAAGTACCGAGCAATTGCCAACAGCCTATGACTTCAGCACAGTCCACTGAGGTTGAATCTACACAAGGGCTGTATCCCAGCTCATGTGTAATATCCCTGCTGTGGTTTGACCCCTTTACTACCACACAGACCAGTTTTAATCTAAACTGAACTTAGGGCCTTTGCAGACTGCTAGAAATAGTGCAAATTGGGTCCATTTTAAGAGTTAGGGTTAGAGTTAGGGAATCATGGGAAGTGTATTTTATTGTGGCACCAGAGCTCTCTGACAGAGAAGGCTCAATGTCTCAGAAAAAAAAAAACAATTCTCATGATTCCCTAGCACTAACCCTGGAGTCAATTTGCACTATTTCTGGCAGAATGCAAAGGCCCTTTGTTCAGAAAGTCACATAGAACCTGGCATTACATAACCATGTCCATGCAAGAGGTGTTTCTACTGTGTGCTTGTGTTTGTTGAATTGGTTTATGTCTGGTCACACAACTGGATGTTGATTCGTGTTTTACCACCCCTCCATTTCTGGTACTCATTTCTAACTGTCCTAACTTAAAAAAAAACTTATTTGTTGGAATGCAATCTCTCCTAACCCAAATGCTTTTTAAAGTTGACACTTCTGGATAGCAAGATTTCCCCATCACCAAGATGAAACCTGTAGCTCTTCCCAGAATATCCCACAAACATCAACCTCTGCCACTTGGGCTCATTTTTCTTTCTGAAAGTTGCTGGCACATACACATTTGCATACTGCCCAAACACTCTAAGGTATTTCAGATTAGGTGGCCATCCATAAAGCATATGAAAATGGGTGTTCTTTACAGCTGAATTCCAAATTCGATTTGCCAGAAAATTTGCTGTAAGAATTGCCTTGCCCCACAAATGTTCAGGTGTTTCTGCATCTAACATCACACAATCTTTCATCTGTTTTAGGGCACCTATCCTCCTCTCTGCCAATCCATCCTCCTGAGGAACCTCAGGATTGGTGGTATTGGGTGAATTCTCTTTTTTCTCAACTAGTTTCTCAAACTGTGAGATAAGAATTCTGCTCCCCAGTCTATGATCAAAGACCCCACTTTGTATTCAAACTCCCTTTCAACTATGTTAACCCAATTTTTGAAACTCTCTGCTGCTTCACCCTTTTCTTTTAGAAGCATCATATAAGAAAACCTGGCAAAACGATCCACAATTACCATGAAATAGTTGTTGTCCCCTAGCAACTTGTTCATCGGGCCTGCAAGATCCGCATGAATATATTGAAAAGGTTTTTGTGCTATGCACTTACTTCGTTTTGCAACAGGAAAAGCCTTCAACTTTATCCTGCTACAAACTGAGTACTCCAAGTGATTTGAACAGGGAGACATTTTGAAATCTGAACACACTTCCCCCAGTTTCCCAAACTATTGAAACCAATATGTCTCATCACTCTATGAAAATAATGAGCACAATCTGAATGTAAAGGCACATTAATGACTTCTGCAGATTCTGCCTTATCTAGCATGTAATACATTCTATCCATTTTTACAGCTTTTGCACAAACCCCACCATTCCTTGTGATCACACACTCCTCCCCGACAAGCTGCAGTGCATACCCCTCAGTGATCAAAGCCAGACACATTAACTAAACAGTTTTGCAATTTAGGCACACCCAAAATATTTTCAAAGTCTTTACCAAACTCAGGGATGAAAACAGTTCCCATTTGTTTGATCTCTCTTGTAGCTCTGTCAGCCAAAGCAACTGAAGCCACATTGGAGAGTTTCTTACTTTTGAGAAGATCAGGAGTATTTACCATATGTCCAATGACAGTAGAATCCAAAATCTAGACTGGATTCACCACCTGTTGAGTCACACTGTCACAGCCCTTTGTAACAGCTGTAGTGCCCTTTTTAGTCCCAAAGTCTCTTGGTTGATCTTGTTGGATATTTTTCTTCTTGTCTGCTGCAAATTTCCTGCAATCCCATTTCAGATGACCTGCTTTCTTGTAGTAGAAACATGTCCTCTTTTTGGGCACAGCTGTCTTTTCTGCTTGCATCTCTCTGGACGCTCCCTCCAAAGCATTTGTGGACCTTGGCACTGCTTGCAGCTGCCTTTGAAGTCCTGCCTCGAACCTGCGGTGTTGGCTTTCTTCTAGAACTCTGGAGGCCACGAACTCCATAGTAATTTGTGCTTCAGGAATGCCCTGAAGGCCATGCAATATATTATCAAAGTCTCTTGAAAGGGACCCCAGCATCCCAGGAGGGGAGTGCTGCCATCTGTAGGACTAACCGGTGCTTTTCCTGTAGAAAGACTAGACATTTCAAGAAGGACTGTCTGAAAGTCTCTGCAGCAAAGAAGGGCTGGTCTTCACAGAATAAAAAGCCCCAGGAAGGGAGGAGGCTTGTTTCTGCTGTGGAGGGTGTTGTGAGTAGGAAAAAGAGAGACCCAGTCTGGCTTTTAGATAGTGAATGTTCCCACCACATCGTACCAGACAAGGGGAGACTACAGACCCCAACACCAGCACCAGTAAACACAGTGGTGTTTGCTGATGGTGAATCTGGTAGGGTGGAGTTTAAAGGGTCTGTATAAATTCCAGGGCTGGGGAAAATATTTGATAATGTTTTGTGTGCACCTTGACTGCAGAATTCTATTCTGAGTGTCGCATCCCTAACCAATGATGGGTTTGAAATCCATTTTAAGGGGGATGAAGAGGTAATCTCCAAGGAGGGGGCAGTGTGTGGTAAAGCTGTTAAGAAAAATCAGATATACCACATGGTGACACAAGTGCAGTGTAGCAATGTAGCTAACAAGCCATTGCATGAGAATTGTGCACATTATTTTATAGAGTGATGGAGCACACAAGTTTCAAAGGTTTGAGAAACTTAGAGAAGGTATGCCCAGATTTCAAAGTGGAGAGATGCAATAGCTACCTTTATTGTGCAGTGTGTAAAAGGGGGAAATTCAAGGCTTACCCGGTTGCCAAAGTAAGCAAGTGCACCACCCAGAGGCCTTTTCATGTGGTACACACAGACTTGTCAGGACCACACCAAGTGAACAGCATGGGGGCAAACAGGTTTACCCTGCTCATAGTAGATTGACACACCCCGGTATTCCTTTGTTGCCTTGTTGAAAACCAAGGGTGAAGCTGCTGAGCAGGTAAAAAACTGGGTCAATGCCATTGAGGGGGAGTTTCCCTACAAGGTGGGCACCATTGTGACCGATAGGGACAGAGAGTTTCTTGCCGAACATCTGCAGCAGTGGTTTAGGCAAAAGGGAATTCAGCACAAAACCATCAATCTGGCTTGCTCTGATGAGGATGGTTTGGCTGAAAGGCATTTTGGCATGATTAATCAGATGAGAGATTGCATGCTAGAAGATGCTTGGGCATCACCAAATTTGTGGGCAGAAACCACAAAGGTTGCATGCATTAACAGGATGTGGTACAGTGCAATCAATCAAACACCATATTTCCTGCTACATGGGAGAACACCCAATTTAAAGTACTTGAGGGTTTTTGGGCAATTTGCCTCAGTATTAATTCCTCCTCAGTTCCAGAAGAAAAATGAACCAAAGAGCCAGAGGTTAAGGTCGTGGGCTATGAGGGGAATAGTTATAGATTCCTATTGGGTAGTGGCAGAATCCTGTGCTTAAGGAGTGCAAAGTTTGAAATGCACGCTGGATGGGAAAAGATCCACAATAACCATAATGTTTTTGTAAAGTTGGGCAACACTGATACAAACATCAGAAATGGAGGCATGGATGCATCCAGAGATGTGAAGGAGGAGGAAACTAGCACTTCATATCAACCTAGCACTTCTGTGGACACACAAACACACACACACAAACACCAAATCAGGAACAAATTCAGAGACAAGAAGGAAGGAGAAGGAAAGCAGTTTCTAGGCAGCCATTTTGAGTGGATGAGTGTTTAAATTCTTTTAAAAAACACTTGGGAGAGTGTGTTTGTTGCTGAGCAGGTGGGGCTTTGGTGAGTCACACTTGTGAGTCAATAGCGGTGGAGCTAGCGATTAGCTCTATACAATTCCTTTCAGAGGCGCACACCTAACAGCACACGAATTTCTCACAGGACAAAAGAAAGCACAGCACAGGTAGAAGTGGGGGTGTTAACCTTTCTTTTTAGAAGTTCTCATAAATTATTATTATTATTATTATTTAAAGGGCTTTGAGGGGGTTTTTTGCTCAGAGGAAGAGAGACAGAGACTTGTGTCCAGAATAAGGTAGCATCCAGGAGCTCTCTGTAGAATTAGAAACCCAGTTGATTGAGTTCTCTGACAGAACCTGGTGAAAAGGCAAAGAGAGCAGGGACCCTTTATGTGGGTCTTTACCAGGAGACTTTTTGACTGTTTCAATGCTTAAGATTTATCAATATGGACACTGAGGGAGTTGCTACAGTTACCTGCAACACTTGTGGGATGTTTGTCTTCTTTCCAAGAGATCCGGGGAACTTCACCTGCACGTAGTGCAAGTTAGAAGCCCTCCTGGAAGAGAAAGTACAGCAGCTGGAGGCCTGGGTAGCTACACTTCAGCATATTAGAGAGCAAGAGGTTTTCCTGGACAGAGCGGAATGAACAGTCTTGGATGGGGACTACAGAGAGGAAGTTGTTGAGGAGGAGGTCACTTCATGCACACAGGAGGTAGACAGCTGGAAGAACATCACACACAGAAGTAGGAAAACCAAGGATCATTCTGGGAGCTTGCGGCTACAGAATCGATTTGAAGCTCTCTCTCTTATCAGGGATGAAGAGGAAGAGTTCTCAGGGACAGTGCAGGGGACCCTAAGAGTACCACCACAGGGAACAGCCACTGATAAGCCTCAGAGGAGGCATGTGGTGGTGGTGGGAGGGACACCTTGTTGAGGGGTACAAAAGCAGTGGTTTGTGGGCCTGACAAGATGTCCCGGGAGGTGTGTTGTCTCCCTGGGGCAAAAATCTGTGATGTGACAGCGAGGCTGACAAGACTTGTCAAGCCTACTGACTATTAACCCTTCCTCTTGGTCCATGTGGGAACAAATGATAATGCAAGGCATAGTCTTCAGAATATCAGAAGGGATTATGAAGGAAGATGAAAGAGCCAGATGCACAGTTTGTTATCTCTTCTCCCAGTTGAAGGGCATGGTCCAGGAACGGAGAGGAAGATAGCAGATGTGAATAACTGGCTCCATAGATGGTGCCGCCAAGAACGATTTGGATTCTTGGGTCATGGGCTGCGGTTCCATGAGGGGTGGACTTCTGGCAAGAGATGGGCTGCATCTCACACCAGCTGGCAGAAACATTTTTGCCAATAGTCTCAAACATTTGATCTGGAGGGCTTTAAACTGAGTCAGGTTGGGGAGAGAGACAGTATCTTGGAAGGTATCTTGGAAGGTAGGAGTACATCATGGACTGGAGTTAATACTCAAGTGTTATAGAGACAACAAGGCAAATGATGCAAGAGCCCAACAGTGGGAGGCAAAAAACCTCACACAGGCAGCAAGTGGGGAGGACACATACTCTTAGATGTCTCTACACTAATGCACAGAACATGGGAAATAAACAAGATAAACTTGTACTCCAAGCACAACAAAACAAATACAATATAATAGGCATCACTGAAACCTGGTGGGATGAGTCTCATGACTGGAATGTAGGAATAGAGGGGTATAACCTTTTCAAGAGAAATAGACCAAACAGTAAAGGAGGCGGAATAGCATTATATGTTTGGGATGTTTACACCTGTGCAGAGATCCAGGACTTAAATCCTGGAAAATAGGTGGAGAGCATATGGATAAAAATTAAAGGAGAAGGAAACAACAGGGATGTTATAGTGCAGGGGTAAGCAACTTTTTCCTACCTGGGGCCGGTCCACTGGTCCTGAGGTCTTCCGTGGGCTGAGGGGGGGAATGGTGCCACGTTGCTCGCGCATGCGCAGTATGCCAGAAGTACTGCGCATGTGCGCGCACACTCACTTGCACATGCACAGTACTTCCAGTGTACTGCGCATGCACGAGCGAGTCGTGGCCACCATTTTGTTTTCCAAAATGGCAACTGCGACTCGTTCGTGCATGTGCAGTACTCTGGCACATGCGCAAATGAGTTATGGTGCCATTTTGGAAAACAAAATGACGGCCATAACTCTCACGGCAGCGGCACATGCGGCGGGGTGCCGTGGGGCATCAGGGGTGGGGGCGGTGGCAGGACCAGGCTAGGGCCAGTCCAAAGGCCTCGGGGGGGCAGATCCAGCCCCCGGGCCTTAGGTTGCCGACCCCTGTTATAGTGGGAGTCTATTACAGACCCTCAAATCAGACTGAGGAATTGGATGATGCCTTTCTAGAACAAATGACCACACACTCAGAAAGGAGAGACATAGTAGTGATGGGTAACTTCAACTTTCCCGATATTTGCTGGAAGTCAAACTCAACCAATACTTCAAGGTCTAGCAGATTCCTCACTTACGTCAAATACAATTTCTTTGTCCAAAAGGTGGAAGAGGCAACAAGGAGATCAGCTATTTTAGATCTGATCCTAACCAATAGGGATGACCTGGTAAATGGGGTGCAAGTGGTGGGATCCTTAGGTGGGAGTGATCATGTTCTCCTGGAGTTTCTTATACAGTGGAAAGAAGCTAGGCATAGTCAAACACTCATTCTAGACTTTAGGAGAGCTGATTTCAACAAAGTTAGGAAAACACTGGGAGTGATCCCGTGGTCAGGAATACTAAAGAAGAAGGGAGTTCAGGATGGATGGGAGTTTCTCAAAAGAGAGACTGAAGGCACAATCTCAAACTGTTCCAATGAGAAGGAAAAATGGGAGATGTCTCAAGAAATGGATGACAAAAGAACTTTCAACTGAACTAAGTTTTAAACGGGAGATGTATAAGAAATGAAAAAGGGGTGAAATCACTAGAGAGGAATTCAAATAAATAGCTAGCACATGTAGGTGTAAAGACAGGAAAACTGAAGTGCAGAATGAGCCCAGGCTTGCTTGAGGGATTAAGGACAATAAAAAGGGCTTTTTTGGGTATGGCCGTAGCAAAAGAAAGAAGAAGGAAATTGTAGGGTCACTGTGCACAGAAGATGAAGAAATTCTAACAGGGGACATAGAAAAGGCAGAACTACTCAACACCTTCTTTGCCTCAGTCTTCTCACAAAAGGAAAAGGGTGTTCAACAGGAGGAAAATGGAGCAGAGGAAACAATAGGGGAAATGTAGCACAGAATAAGTAAAGACGACGTAAAGGAATATCGGGTTAACCTAAATGAATTTAAGTCTCCAGGACCATATGAACTACATCCAAGGATATTAAAAGAACTGGCAAATGTAATCTCAGAGCCACTGGCAATAATCTTTGAGAACTCCTGGAGAACAGGAGAAGTCCCAGCAGACTGAAGGAGGGCAAACATTGTCCCCATGTTCAAAAAAGGGGGAAAAGAGGATCCCAACAACTATTGTCCAGTTAGTCTGACATCAATACTGGGAAAGATTCTAGAACAGTTCATTAAATAGAGAATCTGTGAACATTTAGAAGGGAGTGCTATAATCACTAAAAGTCAACATGGGTTTCTCAAAAACAAGTCATGCCAGACTAATCTGATCTCTTTTTTTTAATAAAATTACCAGCTTGTTAGATGAAAGAAATGTGGTAGACATAACATATCTTGATTTCAATAAAGCTTTTGACAAGGTCCCCCACGATATTCTTGCAAACAAGATAGTAAAATGTGGGCTAGACATACAACTGTTAGGTGGATTAGTTACTGGTTGACTGACTGAACCCAAAGGGCGCTCAACAATGGCTCTTCTTCATCCTGGAGAGAAGGGACCAGTGGGGTGCCACAGGGTTCTGTTCTGGGCCCAGTGCTATTCAACATCTTTATCAATATTTGGATGAAAGAATAGGGGCCATGCTTTACAAATTTGCAGATGACATCAAATTAGGAGGAATAGCTAATATCCCAGAAGACAGTATGAAAATTCAAAATGAACTTAAAGATTAGAAAGCTGGGGCAAAGCTAACAAAATGAATTTCAACACAGAGAAATGTAAGGTACTGCACTTAGGGCAAAAAAATGAAATGCTGGCTTAAGGAGACTATGTGCCTATGCAGACTGCCAGAAATAGTGCACATTAAATTGAGGCACTGCCCTGGCTCAGTGCTAGGGAATCATGGAAACTGTATTTTATTGTGGCACCAGAGCTCTCTGACAGAGAAGGCTCAATGTCCCAGAAAAAAATACAATTCCCATGACTCCCTAGCACTGAGCCAGGGCAGTGCCTCAATTTAATGTGCACTATTTCTGGCAGTCTGCAAAGGGCCTATGTGTGAAAAGGATCTAGGAGTCCTAGTAGACCACAAGTTGGACATGAGTCAACAGTGTGATGCTGCCACTAAAAAGGCCAATGCAATTTTAGACTACCGTATTTTCTGGCACATAAGACGACTGGGCGTATAAGACGATCCCCAACTTTTCCAGTCAAAATATAGAGTTTGGAATATACTCACCGTATAAGACGACCCCCTCTTCCAACACACACCAAATAAAAATTTAAAAAAAACATGAGATTTTATTTCAATCTGGTAATTTTAATTCAAATGCTTATGGCATGCAGGTGCTTAGCAGGAAAACTGTCACTTATAAACGCAATAAACTACAGCTCCCATGTTCCCTAGCATTTATTTCTGCAGTGTGTTTTGGACCTTACTGCACTTTTTAAAAAAATAGTCCAGATTTAAATGCTGCTTTAAAAATTATTTCTATCTCCCAGCTATGAGATGGCTGGGGGGAAATGAGAAAGTGTTGGGGGGAAGGACTGCCAATATACTAGATGATACATTCTGGGGTATGTACAATCTGTAGCCAAGGAAGTGGCCCACTCTCAGCCTCAGAGGAGGGTAATGGCAACCCCATTTTGAAGAAACATGCCAAGAAAACCCCATGATAAATTTGCCCTAGGGTCACCATAAGTCAGAAAGGACTTGAAGACACACAAGAACAACAAAAAAGTCTGCAATTGTTTCATAGGTAGCACATGGGAATACAAGCCAGCATGGTGTAGTGGTTTGAGTGTTGGACTACCACTCTGGAGATCTGCGTTTGAATCCCCAATCTGACATGAAACCCACTAGGTGAACTTGGACAAGTCACACACTCTCAGCCTCAGGGGAAGGCAATGGCAAACCTCCTCTGAGCGAATCTTGCCAAGAAAACCCCATGATCACCATAAGTCAGGAACAATAACAAAATAACAAAAACAATAGCATTCTTGGAGATCACACTCTCTCAGACTCAGGAAAAGCAATGGCAAATGCTTTCTGAACAAACTTTGCCAAGGAAACCCCAGGATAGGTTTGCCTTTGAGTTGCCAGAAGTTAGAAACAACTGGAAGGCACACCACAGCCACCACAACAATAGCATTTTTGGAAGTCACACTCTCTCAGCCTCTGGGGAAAGCAAATGGCAAACGCTTTCTGAACAAACCTTGCCAAGGAAACCCAGGATAGGTTTCCTTTGAGTTACCAGAAGTTAGAAATGACTGGAAGGCACACAACAGCCACCACCATAACAGCATTTTTGGAAGTCACACTCTCTCAGCCTTGAGAAAAGCAATGACAAATGCTTTCTGAACAAACCTTGCCGCCCTGCAAGGAGGCTTCCCTGCCCCTCTTCACCTCCTCCTCCTCCTCCTTCTCCCATGGGGAGGGCTTTTTCTGAGGGGAAGGGAAGGAGGGAGGAATGGAGGAAAGAAAGAAGGGAGGAAGGAAGGGAAGGGAAGGGAAGGGAAGGGAAGGGAAGGAAGGGGGGAAAGAAGGGAGGGAAAGAAGGGAGGGAAGGAAGCTGAGGCCTTCCCCTGAGGCTGAGAGACTGTGACTTGCCCAAGGCCACCCAGTGGGTTTTTGCAGGGCCTTCTCTGCAGAGAGGCAGGGCAAAGGAGGGCAGCCCAGCCCAGCCCAGCCCAGCCCAGTGAGGGAGGAAAGGAGAAACACCTCACCTCGTCCTGCTTCCTCCTCCTCTTCTCCGAGGCCAAGCCAGCAATGCCTCCCCCTCCTGATCCTCCCTGATATTCCTGAGGGTGTGGCCCAGTTGAGAGGGAGGAGAAGGGAGACAAAATGGCCGCCAGGTGAGCAGGATCTTTCTCTTACCGGCATATAAGATGACCCCCAACTTTTGGGAAGATTTTCTGGGGTTAAAAAGTCATCTTTTATGCTGGAAAATACGGTACATTAATAGAAGTATAGTATCTAGACAAAGGGAAGTAATAGTGCCACTGTATTCTGCTTTGGTCAGGCCCCACCTGAAATACTGTGTCCAGTTCTGGGCACCACAATTCAAAAAGGATGTTGAAAAACTGGAGCGTGTCCAGAGGAGGGCGACTAAAATGGTGAAGGGATTGGAAACCATGCCCTATGAGGAAAGACTTGGGGAACTGGGTATGTTTAGCCTGCAGAAGAGATGGTTAAGAGGGGATATGATAGCCCTCTTTAAATATTTGAAGGGATGTCATATTGAGGAGGGCACTAGCTTGTTTTCTGCTGCTCCAGAAAACAGGACCGGAACAATGGATGCAAGCTACAGGAAAAGAGATTCCACCTCAACATTAGGAGGAACTTCCTGACAGTGAGAGCTGTTCGAGAGTGGAATACACTCCCTTAGAGTGTGGTGGAGTCTCCTTCTTTGGAGGTCTTTAAACAGAGGCTGGCTGGCCATCTGTTGGGGATGCTTTGATTTTGAGTTCCTGCATGGCAGGGGGTTGGACTGGATGGCCCTTGTGGTCTCTTCCAATTCTATGATTCTATGATTCTATAAGACATCCAGGATAGTAGTAGTGACACTGAAGATGAGCATGGCAGGACTAGGGTCATCATTCCACACAGAACTCAGCGAGTTAGGAGACCACTGGACAGATTTGTTGTGCAGGAAGCACAAGCCTATACTGTTATGGTTGAGGAGCCCGATGATTACAAAGATATGCTCAGATACCCAGTTGTGAGCAAGAGAAGTGGAATGTAGCCATGGATCAGGAGTTTAGTACATTGGTGGACAGGAAAGTAGTTGAGGTGGTTGACAGGCCTGCAGGGCAGAAAGTGATTGGTTGTAGGTGGGTGTATAGGAAGAAAGACATGCCTGTTGAGACTGTAAAGTACAAAGTCAGGTTGATAGCCAAAGGGTACTCACAGGAGTGGTTTGAGAACTATGACAGGATGTTCTCACCAACAACTAAGGCAGAAAGTCTCAGGATGGTGCTTGCTGTAGCTGCCAAAAGGAGGTTAGTTGTCAATCACTTTGACTTTCAGACAGCATACCTCAATGCCACCCTAGAGGAGACTGTATTCATGGAGCAAGCTCCTAGGTATGAGTGTGAAGGCAGTGACAAGGTGTACAGCAAAGGTAGGCAACCTTTCTCCTTTAAGGGCTGAGGGACTTCAGCTCCCATGTTGGCCAATAGTCCCATGTTGACCAATGGCTCCTGGGATTCTGGGAGCTGAAGTCCCTTGGCCCTTAAAGGGGAAAGGTTGCCTACCCCTGGTCTACAGGCTGAGGAAGGCATTGTATGGACTCAAGCAAGGCACCAGATGCTGGAATCTGTGCTTACAAAAAGATCTAATGAGGCTAGGTTGTCAGCACAGTGTGGCCGATGTGTGTGTGTACATGAAAAGCAGCATAATCCTGGTCATTTATGTTGATGACTTTTGTGTTGCAGCCAGAGATCAACAGGAGATCAGACTGGTGCAATGTGAACTGGCACAAAAGTTTAAGCTCAAGGACCTTGGACATCTGAGGAACTACCTAGGGATAGAGATAGAAAGGGACCAGAGTGGTGGTTTCCAATTGTGCCAGAAAAGGAAGATCGAAAAGCTGATAGAGAAGACTGGCTTGAGTGAAGCCAAGGTTGTAAAGAGCCTGATGACGCCTGACTATCAGAACTTGGAGTCAGAGGAGTTGTTTGAGATGTCTGACTTGTATCACTCAGTGGTAGGGAGTCTGTTGTTTTTGGCAAACAACACCAGACCAGACATCAGCTTTGTGGTAGGGGTACTGAGCAGGAGAGCTGTGAATCCCAAACAGGTGGACTGGATGGCAGTGAAGCGCATTGTTTGGTACTTAAAAGGCACGAAGGCAGATGCTTGTTGATAACAGGAGGAATGTTAAAACTGGAAGGTTTTGTAGACAGTTCCTTTGCATCTGAGACAGCTGATAGGAAGTCAGTAACTGGACTGATCTTCAGTTATGCTGATAGCCCTGTCATCTGAGGTCCAGAAACCAAGGCGATATAGCACTTAGTACAACAGAGGCGGAGTTTGCCGCATTGTCAGAGGTTGAAAATGAAATACAGTGGGCTAGGCAACTATTGAAAGACCTAGGAGAGAACTGTAGTAAAGCAACTTTGGTAAATGAGGACTCACAGGCATGCATTGGCATGGCAGAGTCAGAAAATCTGAAACATCGCAGTGAGATACAACAACATGCACAGTATGTGAGACCAGCCAGGTATGCATCATGGAAGGCTGATGCAACAGGCACTGGGGATGAAACCAGCCATGTTTCATTAGTGCATGGCTGTCACATTATCAAGAAGACCATCTATATATGGAAGAGGGTAAGAATCTTCGTTGTTGATTGGTGTGTGGTTGGTGGTTGTGGTTGGTGGTTGGTGAAGCTCTTTTTTGGTCTGTATAGCTGTGAGTGTTCAAGACAGATGTCTGATACTCTATGTATCTTTGTATATATTTGCAACAAAGTTTAAAGCCCTCCTTGAGTGAAGTCTTGCTGTCCAGTGATTCATTTCTCCAAGCTGAAAGCAGCACCCTGCATGTGGGAGGAATATTCCTGTGCCGTCTGGAGCAAAACTCTTCACAGAAGACCATCTTCAGGGCGTTTCTGCCTATGTGCATCAACTCTCCATGTGTGTATGCTAGATCCTGCCTGTCTGCATACCCCAACAGAAGCATTTTTAAAGCATTTTGTGCTTCAGGAACTGTGTGTGTTTGTGTGTGAAAATTTTGCAAACTTTTGCTCTAAAAAGTAATTTTTTACACAGAGAACATAGGTTTTGCATAAAGTTCCACCATACATTAAAATATGCTGTCAGTTGAGAATAAAAGAAGTCTTATGTCCTAGGGAATCCTTGCATGGATTATCCTGAGACTTGACTATTGGCAAAGCCTCAGAAAGGGTTTGCTGATAAGGAAGGCACATGGCCAAGGCAGTTCCAGGCACTAATCAGTAGACAGGAGGTAGGATAGACAAGGACTATGCATGATATTTCAAACCAACTGTTTAGAGCAGTTGTCATAAAAACCTCTGAGTGCTATACCTTGTAAATGCTTGTTCCTGGATTGGGAATCATTCAGTGCTCCAGATGTTGTTGGACTGCAACTTCCATCAACCCTAGCCAGCATGACCAATGATAAAGAATGCTAGGAGCTGCCCAGCATTCAAAAACACCTACAAGGCTATGTGGTTCCTGTTCCTGATTTATATAAACCAGTGACTGAGAATATCCAAAATATTTTATCTATACAATTACTACCTAGTGCATTGTATATCCCCAAGTCTATGCAGTCCAATCATGTGCTTGCTTTATCAGAAAACTTCCACTGTGTATAGTATGGAGGATATTTTATGGTATGCATGGTTAGGACTGTAACCTGACTGACTGAATCTGGAATAGCAGGAAGGATTATGTTTTCTTGATACAGATTAGCACAGTTAACAGAGCAATGCAAATTAATAGTTTAGTTAAAGATCTGGACAAGCAAGTGTCATATGCTTTTGTAATAAAATTATGTCTACTACATGTAGCATATCACTACAATTCCTACTTTGTAATATTGTTTTAGTTTGAAGGGGAAGACCAAAGAAAGGAAGGGTAAGAGAGGGAAAGTGCAGCTACCCACCCATCAAGGAAAAAGTCCACCACCTTGCACCTTTCACTGTCAAATAGCAATTACTGTCAGACAATTTTTCGAAATGTTTATGGAGAAATCTTCTTTTCTGCAATTTGAACCCATTAATTCTTGTCCTATCCTGTAGAGAAACAGAAAAGAAGCATGTTCCATCTTTCATGTTAACAGCCCTTCAGATATTCAAAGTGGCATCTTATCACAGTCTTCTCTTCTCCAAGCTAAACAACTCCCTCTTTAGCAGAGCTTAATTTGTTCTAATTTCACCTGGCTGAATACCATTTTAGAAGAAGATAGAGTGAAAGTAGGTATTGAACAGTTCTTTTCCCCTCTACCATCTATTCATATTTTTTCCTGTTGTAATGAAGCTTAAGAAAGAGCTGAGCAAGTACCAGAGATCAATTTTTGTTTCCTGTGATCCACCATGAGATGCTCCAAGAATTGGGAGATGTGGCCAGAGGTCCACTTCCAAGTCTTTTAAAGCTCTTTGTGGGAGTGAAACAAGGTGTGGGGAGTTATTCTTTGTCTAAAAAGAAAATCACTATTTATGGAATTTCTTGGGAGTGGCATTTTCCCCCATCCATTTCTTCTCAGTTGAAGAGTTTGAAAGTTCTGTAGAGAACACTCAAATGGGTGAGGACCATATTAAGCCCATGCTTACAATATTGCCTACAATATTGAGGATATTCTGGAAGCTGTAAAGCCTGAGAATCACAAGGTAGGATTGTCCTGCCTAATTGTTAGGTTTTCTAGGTTTTTTGGTGTATCTTGTGTGTGTGCAGTACCTACATGCTATCCCTTTTGAAGAAAATGTTCTTGGTTTTAGAGTAATCCTCTGTGCTTAACCCCAAGAGAATGAGTTAATTTTTCCTAATAACAAGTCTGTATTTCATACCTGCTACCTTTTTTTATATGGCAGGGTTTGAAGGACTTATTTCTTAAAGGTTTTATGTAACAACCTGCTGGCATCTACTCAGAAAACACTTAGAAACTGAACTGTGAAATACTCTTCTAATGGCCTGAGATCTCATTCCACAGATGCACAAATCCAACACATTTTTATATGATGAAGGTCAGGATGATCTTTTATTAATCTGAGAAAAGAGCCCATCTGCAATTTTCTTATATACCAATATATGAGGACACAACAGCAAAGCTGCCAGCATGTCAGTTAGATGCAATTGCCAAGAAGCCAGATGCTAGTGTCAGAAGAACATGTTCCATAGCTTGGCATCTGGGTTGTCTTATTGCCCTCCAAGAAATAAGACAAGGAGGAGTGATAAGATATGCAAAAATGAATAGAATGACAAGCAGTTTCTACCTTTCCTGCCAGGACAAAATGTACACATACATAATGGTTTCCCTTTAGAAAATACTCATGCTGCATCTTTCTCACAAAAAGGAAAGGCTCCTTATAAAATACTGGTTAAATATTTTTATTAAAATATTCAATACATTGAAAACAACAATCTGTTCGTCTTAATTGGAAATATTTAATGAGTGTAATTTATCATTGTATGTGCATGTGTGTGCACGCGCATGTGGTACATGTGCATGTGCTTGCCTTCAAGTCACCTGTTGACTGATGGCAGCCCCATGAATTTCATTGGGTTTTCTTAAATAAGGAATCCTCAGAGATGGTAGTTGCTAGTTCCTTTATGCCCTTTGACATATAGCCTTAAGCACCTGGTATTTGTTGGTGGTCTCCCATCCAAGTACTAACCAGGGCTGACCCTGCTTAGCTTCCAAGCTCAGACAGAATTTGATGCCTTGGGTTATTTAGGCCAGGTCATCACTATAGCCTATAAGTGTCATTTGAAGAATGTAACATTTACCTTCACAGCAGAATAATACTCTGTTTAATTGAATAATAGGATGTCAGAGTGAAAACTGGAGAAGGCACCTGTATCTTCAGTGGTTATGTAGAAGCAGGGATTTCAGCAGGTGTTGTGTGTCATGCAATCAGGTAACAAGCAACATCTGGTGAAATTCATTGGAACCCGGTAAATCAGTAGGTCTACTTTATTTGAGACTAATAATTTGATATAAGACTAATTGTCTCTTTAAAGCAGCAGTAGTCATGAAACAAACATGTAACTTCAATGAATGAAGCAAAACCCCTAAGAGGTCTGTATTAAAGTGATGTTTTGTGTAAGGTATGTTTCTGGTTGAGGTGTGGATTTGGAGGACGTTTGGTCTTGTTAGGTGTATCAGGGGATGAGGTTAGGCAAGGGAGGTGAGGGGGCAGGTCATGTAGGGCAGCAATTAAGCTTCCTAAGCCCTAGCATTTGCCCAACTTGGCAGAAATATACTCTCATATAATTGTGCCAGGAATCTCAAGCTGCTGATTTCCACTGCACAATTGCCTACGTCAAGGAACACATCCTGGCTGGGGTTCAGATGCATGTAAACTTACAGACAGTGCAAATAATTGTGAAGCAAAAAGAACCATTTGTGCTAATGTGTCTTAGATACACCCTTCCTGCCAGGACTAAGAAAGTGCAGTCACTGACACAATAAGAGCTATGCCAGTATAACTATACAACAGGATCCTAGCCAAACATTTTGCATGATTCTCCAAGGTCCACAGAAAGGTAAGTAGATTAATAATTTTAAAATGCTTAAACAAGAATATCCCTAGCCTTCCACCTTTCCTTTCTTTCTCCCTTCTTTCTCCTTTCCTTCACCCCCAGCACTCTTCCAATGTCTTCCCATTTTTCTCACCCTTCCTTATTTTCTTTCCTGAGAATCACCCTTTTGGGGTGTGGAGTGACAAAGTGACAAAGGAAAAGTGAGCCCAACCCACTTTGATCTGATGTCATATAATGATAAAAGTTACCAATAGAAACAAGTGTTTGGACTGTGCTGGATTCCTATCAAGAGGAAAGAGGTTAACATGGACATGTCACCAAATAATTGTTTGGCACCAGCATCTCTACTTCATGGTTCATATTCTATAAGGAGACAAGCACCACATGTTCTAAGATGGTCAACTGTTTATTCCTTTCAAAATAGTCCAGCATATTTCAGTTTGTATGAGAAAAAGCCTTCCTCACAAAAACAAACACAAATACAATTAGATTATTTGTTTTTAGTCCCTGAAGAAGACTCTCATACAGGCCAAAACTTGTTAGGCTATTTTAAAAGAAATAAACAGTTGACAATCGTAGAGCATGTGGAACTTGTCTCCTTTTTTTTTTCTACCAAGGGTACTACCAAATCGTTACTAGGGTACATTGAAGAAGTCCCTGCACTGCATAGAAAAACTCTACTGCATGGCACTGAAGGGATTTAATGGTGGTGGGATGGGGAAGAGATTCTTCCCTTCCATCCCTGCCAGGGAATAATCTTGACAATGGGCAATAACTTGGGTTCCATCAGAGGCTGTCATCTTTCCAGTCATTTGCATGCTTATTCCATTGTCAAGGAGAAATATGGCCTTTACTCAAGAGGAGAAAGCTCTTGGAGGCCATTATGCCAAATCTGGGCATTATCTGTCCATTCCAGAAAGCAACGCCAGTCACACGAGTAATAAAATCTCCCTGAGTCCTCAGGACTCTATCAGCCTTTGATAGCAATAGCAAGTACATTTCTATACTGCTTATCAGTGCACTTAAGCACTCCCTAAGCGGTTTACAATGTGTAAGCTAATTGCGCCCAACAAGCTGGGTACTCATTTTTTATGGCAACGACTTTTAATGGGTCCCAAATCCATGGAAACAGCAAAAAAGTACAAATAAAATAAAATACTGCTCATGTGTGAAGAAACTTAAGAAGTTTGTGATGCAAAGATGCTTGAAGTCTCTTTCACATAGTTAAATCAACAATAATGTTTACAGTTTCTTAATCATTCACTCTCATTTTAAACACACACACATACGTCCCAATTAAGAGAGAGAGAGATGACTTTTAGGGCGTTTTCACACGGGGCTTTAGGCGGACGCAATCCTACCTCCCTCCGGCCCCAGTCCGGCTCCTTTTCCAGTGTGTTCACACTCACGTCGCAGCAAACCCCGACCCTTCCGGTGCCATCCCTGTGTCAGTCCGGCTCCTTGCTCCATGTGTTCACACTCACGTCGCAGCAAGTCCGGCCTCACTCCGGCCGATCCAGCGCTAACTCCGGCATCAGCCCCGGCAAGGTTATTCCTTTTTTAAAAAGGAATTAAGTTGCTGCCGCCGGAGCCATTCCGGAATGAGCGGCACGGTCGGCTCCAGCCGGCTTTGGTGGGTCTAGTGTGAAAACGTCCTTAGCTAGGTCAAATAAAATTAAACATATTAGTCATTAATTGAGATTTTATTAAAAAAAACACACTGATTTGGCCTAAGTAGTTTTTAAAAGAAACTACAATACTGAATGAACTCAAAACTGAAGTGACAATTGATTTTTACAGACATTACCATAACACTAATTATGAAATATGAAAAATGTACTTCCTAATATACCCTTTCAACTTTCTGAATAATTGAATCATAAATCCAATTATTTTCAATTATTTTCAGATTTTTTTACTCTTTAGGGGAAAAAAATAAAGTAGTGTATTTTGTTAGGGCCCTTACATTGATGACAATGTTGTTGTTGTTGTTGTTGTTGTTGTTGTTGTTGTTGTTGTTGTGTGTCTTCAAGTCTGAATTATGGAGACTCTTAAAGTGAACCTATAATAGAGTTTTCTGGGGCTGAGAATGCGTGACTCGCTCAATCGAACCCTGGTCTCTAGAATTACAGTCCAACACTCAAGCTACTATACCACGCTGGATAATCTTACTCACAATTTAATGGTAATAAGCATTATTGAACATAATGAGATGTTCCTGAGTAAACATGCATAGGTATACTATTTCAGGTACTGTGGGCCCAAAGGGTAAAGTCCAAACAACTGAGAGCGGTTATTCCAAGTTGCAAAAAGGCAAACAGAATTACAAGGCAGCCCAAGAACTATGCAGTGGGGTACAAGCAGAAAACAGTATCCAAAATAACAGCAATTGTGAGGCAGAGACATAGTGCAGTCCAAGGTCATCACATATAGTAGCTAGTGAAAGAGGCTGAAATGGGGGCTCAAGAAGGTAAGGACTAGTCACTGTATAAGATACCATTTCCACCAGCCTTCTTTGCCTAAACTGAGCTTCCAGTTCTAATGTGAGTTTCAAGGGCGCCGCCTAGGCCACAAGTGCAATCATTTTGACAAAACTCCTCTTAATAAGGTGGGCTTTGCTCACAAGGAGTTGTTAGTCCTTTGAAAGGTCATGGGTTTTCAACCACTCATGAGTTTGCATGGGCTTTCAACCATTCAAACTCATTCAGAGTGGAAAATTACTCTGCTTGTCCTCTGAGTTAAAGCTCTGAACCTTGCTGAATGAAGCTCCGTCAACCCATTCCCCCAAGGACAAAGGGTCAACTGGGGGTTGGGGTTACATTCTTCCATGCTACCTAGACAAACAGACTCTGGTTCCTTTTTCGATAGGCAGCCCACTGGGGTTATTACAACAGGATTACAGTGCACACACTTTTGTTTGTACAGATCTAGACATGTTCCAGTAGCTCTAATCAGTTTGGCAAAAATTTACTACATGTCTACTTGTGGCAGAATGTGAATGGAGATTTGCAATTGATATATGTAAGAATGCCTGCACCAGTGAAGCAATGTTTTGTGAATAAATCACATACCCATTTTAAAGTAGATCTGGATGATGAACCAATCTTAGCCCAGTGACTCTGATCTTAGTTGGACAGGAGCAAAAATGTGTAACATACCAACAACACTTGCAGTCAATGTCTGTTGCTCAGTTTCCTCATAATGACTGGATTCAAATGAAGCTGAATTCTTTTCACAGCTATGGCTATGAATGGATGGGATCCAGAGATATCTATGTGTGGGATTGGTTCAAAAAACTGGACTTCCCCCAGCTCCCCCAGCATTCTGTCCAGGCCCAAAAATGATATACCGAGGGTCAAAGAACCCTACCAAATAGGGCAGGCAGTGGGAAAGGTGAAAACATGACAGAGGTGTCTTCTGTGACATGAACATTGAAGGATTCCCCTTCCCATTAGAGTCCCCCAAGCAGAGTCTGACCTATTCTGAAAATTTCCCTGACTTAACTGTAGCATCATGGAGAGGACTGTGGAGGCTGTTTTTGGAAGAAGTGAATGGATAAATACACTTCTGTCAGCCCAACAGCATACACCTACATTTGGACTCATGCAAAGGATTTGCATTCTGCTAAGACAGCTAACTAAGTCAAACAAATATATTTGTCAGACATCAAAGCATTAAAATAGACATGAACACCACATTAATGCTACCCACATACAGTTGCCACACCTAGAAGTAAGGCTTCACATGCAGAAGCTCCTTTCTGTGGCAAAGCCATGGATATCTCTTTTCAGAGCTTTGAAACTTTACAATGTTGGCCATGCTAGTTTGTGAAATATTTAAGTTGAATACAGACAAGCATCATGTCTGAGCATTGGACTAGGATTCTGAAAATCTGGAGTTTAAATCCTGACTCAGCCATTCACTGTTCAAACCCATTCTCTCAGTTTAGAGGAGGGCATTGGCAAACCTCTGCTGAACAAACTTTGGCAACTAAACCATGGAATAAGGTTGCTATCAATCCTTTTTGTCTTGAACACATGTAAAAACAAGAACCATGCTGGCTGGGGATTCTGGTAGTTGGTAGTCTAGAAAAACAACTTTTCCAAGTCTTGATATTTTTTAAATGGCACTGATATTTTCTAGATGGTCAGTAGTCTGAGGTCACCTCCTGAAATTTGCAATGAAAAAAAGAAGTGTTTATTGGGTGGGAAACAATACTATTCAGTTTTACCTACAGTGAAGCAAGTAATGAATACAGGAGGCAGGCTTTGCAGTTCCTCAGGCAATCAAGATTTTAATCTCTAATGGCTGAATTTCAGCATTTCTCACTAGTCTTTCCATGCTGGGTGGAATGAGCTGATTCTTGCAATACCACGACATACAACACTGCCACTCCTCCACTGCATTCATTTAGTGATAGAATGAAAGGCAGAGTATTGCATCATATTTATGCCTCACTGCTTTGGAAGGAGAGCCTTAACTATGGCTTTATTACTGAATGAGACATTCACATTAAACAGATTATTAGAAGCATCTCACATATGCCATAGCTTACACCTGTCTACAACAAATCTATTGAAGGGTATTAAAGACACCAAAAATTTTCAGTTGCACCACACCCTAACTCAAGAATTCTGAGTCAAGTCTTTTGGCATTTGTATCTAAGTTTGAAAGTGCCAGATGGTATACCAGTAACTGCAAAATTTTCCAGTGGGCACAAAGCACCATCAGGCATGGTTTAATGCCTGTTCACCCTGAAGTCTCATTAGGTTCAATGGGACTCTTGATCTGATACTGGAGTCTTAAAAACAATGCTTGGTTTATGTACAAAACCAAGTAAGCTACAGTTTAAAGCCTCAGATTATGAAGTGTTTCTAACTATCAGCAACAGCTGTATTATAGGCTGAATCTCCCTTATCTGGAATTCTGAATCCAAAACATTCCAACTTTTGCATGGGTGGCCTACATAGTGACATCTTTGCTTTCTAATGGTTCAGTGCACACAAACTTCTGTTTCATGCACAAAAATAATTTAAAAATATTGCATAAAATTACCTTCATACTATTTATTTGAGGCATATGTGAAATATAAATGAATGTAGAGTTTAGACTTGGGTCCCAACTCCATGATATCTGATTATGTACATACATGGAAATACAGGTATTCTAAAATCCAAAAATAAATGAATAAATCCAAAATACCTCTAGTCCCAAGTATGTCAAATAAGGGAGACTCAACCGATAGTAAAAACATTTTAATAACATTTTAATTGCTTTTTACAAAAAAAAAAAAAAATTAGAATAATGGACTTTTTGTTATTAATGCTATGGGGTCTCTTAACCTTGACCTGGCTTTTGACAGGAAATGAACAAGGGACATGTGGTCTCACCCAAGTCATTTTTGCAGGTTTTACAAAGCCAGACCATGTCCCCTGTGCCAAAATATTCATGGAGTCCTTTTTCAGTCCTGAATTCCACTAGCATGGCAATTTTTGTTAGCAAAAGGACATGTTGCAAAAAGACACAAGATTTGCTCAGAGGAAATATGCCATTGCCTTGCTCTTTGGTTGAATATGATTTTCCTGAGGCCACTCAGTGAGTTTCCATGGCTGAGCAGGGATCTGAACCTTAGGGCCTCTGGAGACGGGTGGCTCTGGGCCGCCCCAGGAAGCAGCGGATTGGGGCTGCAGCAACTCCATGCTGTGGCCCCGATCCTTCCTTTTGCCGCCCCGAAAAGAGCGGAAAAATGCCGCTTCTATTAGGGGCAACAAAAGGCTTCCCTAAGAGCTGGCACATGGCTCTTCCTCACCCTTTTTGGCACAGCGTGTCAGAACGCTGCACCGGGAGGGCATCCTGATGCCGCGCACTATGCGTAACAGCGCGCAGTGTCAGAACGACTCAGCGTGGGGTTGGGGCGGCCAGCGTGTGGCTGCCACACCCCAACTCTACCTCCAGGCCAGCCCTTTGGACTGGTCTGCAGAGGCCCTTAGTCCCCCATAGTCCTAGTACAACATTCGAGCCACTATACCACCCCTGCATAAATTCCTGTAGTCCTGCTTCACAGTCTACAATGATTTTACTATGACTTGAATAAGATCCCTTTTCCTGGTCTTCCCTATATCACAGCCCCAGTTTTCTGGTTCTATGTGTGTTTGACTATTGAAAGGAGAAGGAATGGAAAGTATTCCAGTGGTCCTAAAAATTCAAGCCAGCAGCATTTGAAATATATGGTGAATATATGAGTATGTTTAGCTTGAAGAAGAGATGGTTAAGAAGTGATATGATAGCCCTGTATAAGTATTTGAAGGGGAGCTTGCTTTCTGCTGCTCCAGAGAATAAAACATGAAACAATGGATGCAAGCTATAGGAAAAGAGATTCCACCTCAACATTAGGAGGAACTTTCTGACAGTAAGAGCTGTTTGACAGTGGAACACACTCCATTGGAGTATGTTGGAGTCTCCTTCTTTGGAGGTTTATAAACAGAGGCTGGATGGCCATCTGCCGGGAGTACTTTGCTTGACAGTTTCTTCATGGCAGGGGGTTGGACTGGATGGTCCTTGTGGTCTCTTCCAACTCTCTGATTCTATGATCCTTATTTCAGGTGGCAATACTCTATATAAGCAGGGTTGGGTAATGTGTCAACCTCCAAATGTTAGACTGCCATACCTGTTAGCCCTAGCAAGCAGTGGTAAAGAATCATGGGACTTGTTCTCCAACAATACCTGAAGGGTCATGAATATCCAAGCTGAGTGCTGGGGTGAAGTATAGTTGTTTGGTGCTCATTTGAGGGTAAAACTGATCAGCCCATCAAGCACATCTATTAGCAGATTCCACATATTTTGCTGAAGAGCCATTAATGGGTGAAAATCTGAAGCCTGTTTTGGCTAGCAACAGTGCAAATTGAATCCACTTTAAGGGTTAGGGTTAGGGAATCATGGGAAATGTATTTTATTGTGGCACCAGAGCTCTCTGACAGAGAAGGCTCAATGTCTCAGGAAAAAAAATTCCCATGATTCCCTAGCACTAACCCTAACCCTTAAAGTAGACTCAATTTGCACTATTTCTGGCAGTCTGCAAAGGCCCTATATATCCCTAAGTCAGATCAAGCATACTAGTGACAGATTAAGGTGAGCTCAACTGAACACATTTTTATTAAAAGCAGCAGCAAAATAATAGTAGTTGTCTCAGCATTAGCTTTCACGTGTTCTATTAATTAAGTTCACAGTTTGCCTAGGAGCATTCATTAGTTCAAATGGAATAATGAAGTACTGAAAGTCTTTTTTAAAAAGGTTCTCCATCTTCTATCCACTGCCATCAGCAAAACTAACACCTCTGACCCAGCCAGAATTGATTAAAGCTTAACAGTGCCCTCACGTCATACTTAGCATTACTTATTCCATTAAGTGTTAGATTAACCAGTGATTAGTTCAATAGACTTTTTAATATTATTGCTCTGCAAAAAAATGCCCTATAACTTTTCTATACATCAACTCATATGATTTATCCCCAAATCATTATATGCCAATAGTCCCAACTACTGGTATGAAATCAAAATGGCATCTATAGAGAATATGGTCAAAATGTGACCACATCAGTTCATTCATTCTGTTCTTCTTTGTGTCACTCTTATACTCAGAATCAAAGAACATAAAGAAAAACTTTAAAAACTATTCTTGTAAAAGGCACAAAGGCTCAACTTTCCCTTGCCATCTGTTGAGTGATGCAGGCCAGGAGAAAGCTTCAGCGATAGAAAAAAAATATGTGGGAATTTAATCAGACCAAACAAGCTGTATTTCTTGTTAAGCCTATGGACATTTAGTGTAATTTTAGGACAAGGTTGTTGTTTTTTCTACAATGTCTTCTGGAAAATACTGCATGTTTACAGAAAACTGTTTCTCTTCTATGTCATTTGTGTATAGTCACTCCAAGATTGAACTGGTAACTCAGTTTGTGGGTTTATGCCAGGAGAACTACCTCTCCCCCACCACCACCACTTTTAATAACTTTCTTTTTAAATAATACTTTTACAGTAATCTTGTTTGCTATCACTAAACCCATCCTTGACTAAGCATTGCATCAAGTAGTTATATCAGTCAGGTTTTCTGCAGGGTTTATCCCAGTATGAATATCGCCACATTACTCATTTCCCCTGTTCTAGACATCCTTTTGTTGTTGTTGTTGTTTAATGCACTGCTAAGCACATTTTGGAACATTACTTTTTTAAAAGCAATGAAGTTATCCCTCTTTAAGTTACAGTGCTTCTACCCTTATTATTAGAATATAGGAATCAATTTCAAGTAACATGTTATTTCCAAGTAATTACAAGCAAGCTCTGCAATTACTTCTTAAAGCACCTTTCCAAGCTCTTCTCTTAAGCAAGGCACATCTCTTGGAGAGATGAGGGACAGCACATATGCACTAGACCAGGGGTAGGCAACCTAAGGCCCAGAGGCCGGATGTGGCCCCCCGAGGCCTTTGGGCCGGCCCCAGGCCGGTCCTGCCGCCCCCCCTCCCGCCGCCGCAGCCGCCCGTCATGATGATATTGATTATTGTTGTTATTACTTGTTCTTGAGGTTTTCTTGGCAAAATCTCTACAGGGGTTTTGCCATGGCTTTTCTGGGGCTGAGAGAGTGTGCATGCATATATATATATATTTTAATTGTTTATTTTTTTATTTTTTTTAAAAAAATATATTTTTATTTTATTTTATTTTATTTATTTTTGGTGCTTTGGCCCCCCAATTGTCTGAGGGACAGCAACCCAGCCCCCGGCTCAAAAAGGTTGCCTACCCCTGCACTAGACCCTTGCCCTTCCTAGCAAAAAGCAACCAGAGAGGATGCAGCAAGGCAGAGTTCCAGCTTGTCTATAAGAAGCAGTATTGAGGCTTCTACTAAAAAAACACAACCTACCTGAACCTGACTATACAGGATAACTATTGGTCAATCTCCCATATCCCTTTTTTTAGGCAGAATTCTGGAGCAGGTGTTATTCTCTCAGTTCCAGGAGTTCCTAGATGAAATGGATTATCTAGATCCATTTCAATCTGACATCACACTGGCCATAGGACAGAGACAGCTTTGGCCACTTTGGTGGACAACCTATTCAGGGAACTGGATAGGGAGAGTGTGTCCCTGCTGGTTATGCTGGAGTTTTCAGTGTTTTCGGTACCATCAAATATAGTATCTTTCTGAGCCACCTATCTGAGATGAAACTTCAGAACACTGTCCTGCACTCCTTCTTGGAGAGGTGAACTCATAAGGAGGTGCGGCAGGATTCCTATTCAACCTCATGGTCATTGGTCTATGGGGTTTCTTGGAGCTTGGTTTTGTCCCACACAGTGGAGTCACTGGGTGGACATGGGGCAGGGGTAGGCAACCTTTTTGAGCCAGGGGCCAGGTTGCTGTCCCTCAGACAATTGCAATTGCATATAACCCCCTTGGTGAAATAGCTTCATTGGTTGCCTATCCCTTTCCAGGCAGTATTCAAAGTGCTAGTTATGAGCTTTAACACCCTACATAGCAGCTTGGGTCTAGACCATCTTAAAAACCATTTCTTCATATATGAGCCTGCCTGAGCTTTAAGATCTTCAGGGGGCTAGTTTTTCTCTTAGTCCAGCCACCATCACAGGCATGTTTGGTGAGAAGAAAGCCTTCTTGGTGGCTGCTCCCAAGTTGTGGAACGTTATACCCCAGGAGATCAACATGGCCCCCTTCCTGCTATTTTTCTGCCAACAGGTAAATATATTTTTACTTAAGAGAGCCCTTGGTTGTTATCACGTTATAGCAAATGAAGTTTTTAATGAGGTGTGTTGTGTTTTATTATGTTTTAAATACATTTTGAAAACTGATTTCTTTGTTCTAATAATAAAGGAAAAAGAACTGTAACTAAAAGAGGGATATCTTCATTCCTTTTTAAAAAAGAACTTTCCAAGCTGTGCTTAGGAGTAAACAACCAAAAAATGATGTCTAGAAAAGTTGAACTAACTTCAATGGTGAGTTCCATTGATTCCATTGATTTATTGGTTCTACTCCAGTTGGGACTATTAATAGGCTTCATGCCTGAAATTGTGTTGCTTGAACATACCTGGTTATGTCTTTGATTGTGCCTTGAATGCACAGTTCTTGCCCATTGTTGCTCTACTTTGACATCCTTTTTCCCCCAACAAAAAGAACATAAGAAGGAGAGGCATGCATACTGGATCAGACCAAATGCCTCTCCACCAGCATTCTGTTCCCATAGTGGCTAATAGATATTGATAACAATAAGTCCATGGGAAGAACATGAACACAGTACTCCCTCCTTCTCATTTCCCCAAGCAATTGAATCTAAAGCCTTTATTGCTCTCACATTTGTTGCATTTTAGCAACTGTTGTGTTGATCTGCTCCATCATTTCACTGCTACATCTTTGGCTGAATGAGTTGAAAGTGAATATTCTTGAAAGAATCATAGTAGAAGTTCCAAGAATCTAGAAACTGATGACCTATGGATATGGAGATTAAAATATATGAAATGAAAGTCAGGTGTAGATCATTATTATTAAGAAAGCAATATGTAAAAAAGCAAGAAAGAGTGGCTTTAGTCTTTAGAAGCAAATGAGCTAGAACCAGAAGTTTGACATTGGGCAACTGTTCAGTATTTGTTGTTATTATGTGCCTTCAAATCATTTCCGACTTATGGTGACCCTAAGGTTATTGGATTTCCTTAGCAAGATTTATCCAGAGGAGATTTGCCATCACCTCAGTATAGGCCAGCATTATATTAACCCTTCATCTGTCCAGTTCAAGCTTCTAATCTGGGTTTAAAAAGGGCTAACACTCAGGCTACAGTTAACAGTGCAAGGCTAAAGCAGAATGGCTAATACCTCCATTTGAATCTCACTATCCTGGGTTCCTGCCTGAAAAAAGGGAAAGCTGTGCTTCAAAATATTTACTTTGTTGGACTTTGGCTGTCATGGGAGTTATAGTCCAAAACACCTGGAAGGCACTGTGAGGAGGAAGGTTATCCTAAACATTCGCATTCTCTTGGAGCTCGAAATAACAAATCAAATAAAATACCAAGATTTTTTAAAAGTGGGGAGGGGGAGGGACCAGAGGATTGGAGGCACAATGATATAGATATGTATGCTGTGCAACACAAATTCTGATCTCTTAACTTGAAGGTAAATGAAATTTTATTTACCATGGGAATCTAGAGTCCCTGAGCAATGCTGCCTTCTGTGGAGAGGTCTCCATTGTCTTAAACCAAAAACATAATGTTTCAATAGTTTTCCAGCAAAAGCTTTTCATTGCCTAGCTGCTGTCAGTTAAAGTCAGATTCTTAATGTTAATCATAATTTCCTATGAAAATATTACATGTAGGTAAATATAAATTATTAAAATCAAATGCACACCAAGTGATTCATACTTTCTATTAAATAAATATTTTGTATATGATGCATTAGCAACAGTATAAAATATTTATTTCAGAAGAATGTAGATATATAAATTTTCATTAAAAAAAAGGAATTGTTAGCTTCCCTTAAAGATAAATAAAACAGTAAATGTAGTGAAATATATCTGATGAATACATTAAGCTAATACTCCTTGTTGCCCCGTGTTGATATGATTTTTATGGACAACTCTCATAAAAGTGCTAAACATATTTAGAAATGAAATATATTAAATAAAAATAAAATCTACTATGGTAAGTAATTGTAAATATTTAATGATATAATTAACTCTTATTAATGTAATGTTCTTTATTTTTCAAATAAAATATTCACAAGAATCCCCTCTCATTTTAATGAGGCGGTGTGTTTGTCATAATTATTATGTATTTTCATTATCATTTGATGAATATTAATAATTTACAAGAGAGCAATGGGCCTTATCCTGCTGCCAACTAAGGGGGGAAGCAGACCAGGGCGTCGGGGACACCCTGGGACGGTGCGCCGCGGGACCGCGGCAGCCGCACCGCGGCGCACCGTCGGCGCCTCTGAAAGGAGCGCAAAATCAGCGCTCCTTTCAGAAGACAGGGAAAGTGCGCCCTAAACGTGTCGGGCACACTTTCCCTGGCTTTTCCACTGCAGCGTGTGAGGACGCTGCGGCGGGAGGTTGCCCTCGGCGCGCCGGCCATGCGGAAGGCCGGCAGCTCCGAGGGCAACCTCGGGAGGAGGAAGGGGCGCCACTTGTGCGGCTGCCCCTCCTCTTCCTTGCCTCGGAGACGACCCTATTGGTCGTCTGCCGAGGCCCTAAGAGCCTTTGCAGACCGCCAGAAATAGCGCAAATTGAGTCCACTTTAAATTGAGGCACTGCCCTGGCTCAGTGCTACGGAATTATGGGAACTGTAATTTATTGTGGCACCAGAGCTCTCTGACAGAGAAGGCTCAATGTCTTAGAAAAAAATACAATTCCCATGATTCCCTAGTACTGAGCCAGGACAGTGCCTCAGTTTAAAGTGGACTCAATTTGCACTATTTCTGGCAGTCTGCAAAGGCCCTAAGTCAGGGGTAGGCAACCTTTCCCCTTTAAGGGCCGAGGGACTTCAGCTCCCAGAATCCCAGGAACTATTGGCCAACGTGGGACTATTGGCCAACATGGCTGAGGCTTCTGGGAGCTGAAGTCCCTCGGCCCTTAAAGGGGAAAGGTTGCCTACCCCTGCCCTAAGTCATCATAGGAATGGGCCAAAAGTGGAATAGGTGACAAAATGAAGTTGAAGCAGCTTTATCGAAGCAACAAGAACAACAATGAAAGCAGACAGAGTAGCTCTAACCAAGTCGATTGAGGAATGTTTTATTTTGCTGTGATGTTTATTAAGTGTATAAACCTTCTACCAAAGGTCATCTGTGAATTTCAAATGTGATTTCCCACATGCAGGTTCTCCATTCACCCAATGGGCAGTTGCTGAAAGGCTTCTTAAAAGTACATATCCAGCATGGAGTTAGGGAAATGTAATCAGGTTCCTTTGTAGGGTTGTCAGAGTTAAAACTGAAAGGTTCTGTATCTTTAATGATTGTGTAGAAGAGGGAAATTGGCAGATATCGCTTGTTACACAGCCAGGTGACAAACAAAACTTGCTGAACTTCCCTCTTCTACAATTACCATTAAAAATACAAGAGCCCTTTCCTGTGTTCACTCTGGAAACCCTATAATCCTGGGCAGAGTAGCTGGAGGGAGTTAACCCATCAGCCCATGTTGTGGTATCAAGTTGGACTGAAGTAGGGATTATGCCTGCTATTGTCATGGGATGAAAAGCTCCTGTTTGTGCCTATGGAAGCTTTTCATCCAGTGCAAATGGCATGTTCAAAGGGATCCATGCAGATTAGGACCATTACAGGAGCAACTATTAAAGGGCCTCTGTCCCCCTACCCCCAAGTCCTAGTTGTTCACACACCTGCTATTTCCTTCTTAAAACTCTCCATGCCATTGTTGATGACATATCCTTCAATTGTCCCAGTTTGGCAGGGAAGGTCCCAATTAATTTTCTATTTCCCACTTTTTCAGCTACTTTTAAAATGTCCTAGTTTCTCTCTCCTTCTTCTACTACTTTCCCCCTTTGTCTTCAGCTTATTTCCATTACTGCAAACTAAGTTCAAAGTACAAAATTTGTTTACACTCAGTTAACTCAAAAACGGGAGAGGAGAGGAGAGGGTGGAGTCTTGCCTTTCTTGGTAGGCTCAAAAAGAAACTGCTACAGCATCCTCTAGGTTGTAGGTTCTTCCACATTGATGTTTTTTGCCACCTTGACCACACTCTAATGGAGCTTGGCCACACGTCTCTGTTTCCACCTGTGGAATGATGGGGAGTTATGTAATAGTAGGAATGGTGTCATCTACTTTGGCCTTGGCTTACAGTATTTTAAAATTATTCTTTAGGCCTATTCTAACCTAATATCATCTGTCCCTCTTATGGCTTTTGTATTTGATACCTGAACATAAATGCTGTTTTTCCACTGATGCTTGGGGGCACACAGGGAAGCAAATCAAAACCCAGGCAAAGTGAAATCACATCATATCAGCCAAAATAGTCAAGTTAGGCAAACTCAAATCAAGCCCAGCAAAGCCTGTCAAGTCTCCCTGGCAGAAACATTCTCTCTCATGCTGTCTGACAACAGCATGCATGATTTGTTGCTGAGAGTATATTGTCTTCCAGGTGTCCTAAGACAGTTTTTCCCTCATTCTCTTCTTTCACCATCTTTCTTAATGAAGAAGTCTGAAGATTGTGAAAGCCTGCATAGATTTCAGGGGTGTTTTGGTTGCCCTATTGTTTCTTACTGTGAACTTGGCTTTCTCTAATTTTTCTATTACCTCCAGATTCTCTGATTTCAGACATTATAACTAAAACTCCTGGAACAGTAGCACTCAGCTTTCAGTAGTTAGTGGTTCTTCACTTGACTCAAATGAGTGCTAGGGTCAAGCGATTGATCTCAATAATCTTTTAATACTATTTAGGATTATTTAAGCACTAAACTAAACAGTTGCTTATAACAACAATTTTTTTTTATTAAGTAATATGAACAGCTCAACAAATAGTAAAAAAAGGAATCCAGTTAAAGTAACCCATAGCCAATAAACAATAATGGAGAGGGTCGATATTATATCCAGTCTAAATTGTTTATTCAAAAGTGGCATCAGTTCATTTTAAAGACTTAACTTTGCCTCCTTTTTCATTAGGAAGAATAAAAATAAATTTGAGTGACTGTGGTGAATAAATAGATAATATATCCAGAATTTACATAGATGTTCCTTATTAAAATGACTGTCTCCTCTCACTATTTAATATAATTTCTGTAGGGCAGGTTTACACTTGTTCTCATATAAATGCCCAGGTATTAAATATATTAATATGACACCCTTTGGATCACACCCAGAGAATAAAGAATCACTTTAATCTTTTGTATGTGTTTTAAGTGTACATTTTAGACTCTCTCCCACAATAAACTCTGTGTATTTCTGTAAAATGGGAGGTGCCAACTCTCATTTCAAAGCCTAGTTACTTCAGTTGTCCATATTACTCTTTATTTATGAAACTCATTGCCACAACAGGAAGGGCTACTACTCTAAATTAAAGTCAATCATTAGCCTTCTGTCTAATACAGTAGGCCTCTTATTGCATTTGCACAGTCTCTAAAGTTACTTTGCCCTGAAACTGCACTGTACAATGGGTTTATGTTCTCCTTCCAAACTTCCATTTCTATATTCATGTTATCAACTAGATTAACTTTACAGAGTAACTTTGATTGCTGAGAAACATATTCAAAAGTAGCTGTGTTGGCCATTAGCAAATTATAATAACACCCCAAATCCACAAACAGTGATATCTTTATTCGAACAACCAAAATACACAAAATACATGATGCAAGCTTTCAAAGCTCCACTGGCTTCTTCATCCAGCAAACGTGTTCAAAATCATACAAGAGGAAAATAAAATAAAATATGGTGATGTTAGTCACAGGCCTGCATTTTGTCAAAATGTTGTTGCATTGTTCTGTGTTGAGATGGTGTGGAGAGATATCTGTGCAGGCAGGCAGGCCCCTCCTCCTTTTGGAGATGTGACACTGGCATTTCAGAATCCAGGAGATAAAAATCTGAATTTCATTAGAAATACAAAAAGGTACTTCCTCTGAGCTCCAACACGTCTCTGTTACTTTTGAGGTCACAGCCACTTTTTTATGCCAAGAATATTGACTTTTAACATCTTTGCTTGATAAAGAAGCCAGTAGAGCTTCAAAAGCTTGGAACACGTATTTTGTGCATTTTTGTTCCTGAGGGAAATATGGAACTCAAATTGCAGAGTAGGACTGGAATGAACCCATTTTCATAGCAGGCCTTGCCTGTAGGCAAAGTGAGGTAATTGTCTGAGCAGATGTTGGGTAGGACAGCAGTAGTGGTCCTTCAGCTGTTGCTCCTGAACTCTCTTGCTGCTTGTCAGCACTGGAGAGCAGAGCTACACATGCCATACAACCTTCCTTGCCCTAAACTACATCAGGTGTGATGGAGGACACTCTCCTAGCAGCAGTGGTTGTACTAAGATTCCATTGCCAAAATTGCCATGAGAGGAAGTACCATATTGACTGTGTTACAGGCAGCTAAATGTCTGAAGCCAGGCATACCTAAGAGCAAACAATAAAACTCCACATCCCTAAAATTTATAATTTTACCATACCTTCCTGATTCCAATCAAAGTAGGGTATGAGGGTCAGATCCTGGCCCTGAACTCAGTGAAGTGCTTGCCTCAGGCAGCAGGGGTATAGAAGCAGCAAAATGACCACTCTGCCAACCCAGACAGGGATCCCATTATGAGAGCCAGAATCTCATAATAGAAAAAACTACATCTAACAACTGTCTCTGCCTTCAGGGGATTACTACTCCATTCTCCTCCTTTTCAGTAGGCATGTGCCCCCTGTCCTTGTGTTTGGGCAGCTGATGTTGTGAGTGCCATGTCCTTTTCCCTTGAGGTTCAATGGGCAGGTAGGAGCATGGCTGGTGGCACTGTATCCATCTCCTTTTTCGAAGTTATGGGCCCCACCACCACCGTGTCTTCTCATGCAATGAGGAGGCAAGGGGTATAGATACTGTTCTTATTTGGGGACAGGGAGAGGTAATGACACCATCTTCTCCTCCTTAGGAGAAAGTCACTGCCAGTGTGGCATAGTATTGGGGGGGGGGGGCAGTGATAATATTTTGCTTCTTCCTTCAAGCAAGGGGTGAGGTTGAGCCAATAAAGATAAATCAGGTCCTGAGGGTATTTCATTCCTCCAACAGGCACCTTCCTTTTTAGCTATGTTTGTCAGATTGTTTCAAATCCCAGAGAATTCCCCACCTCCATTACTAATGGTTGCATTCCCAGATGAACATGTGGTCTTCAGAAAAGGCACTCCAGCCCTTGCAGAGGTAAAAGGTAGTATTTTTTTGTCTCTGAATATCAAAGCAAGCTGAATCAAAGAGGCTCCAGGCTAAATTCCTACCCTGAATCATATCAATTTTGTAAGTCCTGTCACTGAAGTCAATGTGATGTAAAGGGCCTAAGCAGACTGCCAGAAATAGTGCACATTAAATTGAGGCACTGCCCTGGCTCAGTGCTAGGGAATCATGGGAATTGTATTTTTTTTCTGAGACATTGAGCCTTCTCTGTCAGAGAGGCTCTGGTGCCACAATAAATTACAGTTCCCATGATTCCCTAGCACTGAGCCAGGGCAGTGCCTCAATTTAATGTGCACTATTTCTGGCAGTCTGCTTAGGCCCTTAGTCTTCATTAACCTGCCTATTAAGATGAAAGTCTCACCCCTAGCAAATTACGGCCTTATTACTCGGAGTTCCCAGTCTCTGCTATCTGGGGCTTTGTCTCTTCTTAGTTCCTTTTCTGAAAACATAGGAGCAGCAATCAAATGTTAGTGGGGCCAGCACCCTCCATCCAGCCCCAGTAACTAAAAGCATTGCACCAATACTCATCATCATCATTATCGTCATCATCATCATGGCTACTGCCCTCATGAATTCATCCCCTTTCTCCTTCTCTACCTATTAAGTACAGGTGTATGTGTCAATTCTAACACAACAAAAATTGCAATGTATTACCCCGCATCTTCCTGTTATCCTCCTAGTCAATTCTAGCATACAAACCAAGAAGCATAGCACAGTGCTGTCTGAATGGAGTAGGCTAGATTCTTTTCTTTTCCCTCATCTTTCCCCCTACCCCTATAAATGAGACATTTGTACCAACATCCATTAATAAATATTTGGAGAAATGTGAATTTTTGAATGTCCTATTGAAATTTGAATTAACTAATTGTACATGGACCTAATGAAGGTGGGAAAAGCAGACCTTTAAACCCATTTCAATTGCTGATTCATGCATTCATGGATTTTCATTTATTTCTACTGGATCTTGTTACCAAGTGCCATGCTAGCTTCAGGAGTTTGGGAATGAAGTCCAAAAACAACCTTTTCCAAGCTCTACTTCTACCTCTGATTCTCTCTCACACACACACACACACATACACACACACACACCATCCAGGTAAATCAGATGTCCCCACCCCCAGCATCTATTTCCATTCAGACACTATCTGCTCTTTAATTGTATTATAATTTTATTAGAGCCTAGCAAATTTCTAGGTCTAAGGAGGAACTTGGGGTGTGACAAGAAAATTGGTGAGAAGATCCCAAAGCAAATAATTCCCATTTGCATGTACAGAAACATGAAATAGTTTAACTATACAATGACATAATAATTACTACAGCCAAATTAATTGCCTTTGCCTCTGGCACTGAAAGAGTTACTGCCTAGGTACTAGTCAGACAGGCATTTTATTGTGACATTAAGTGGTTTAATAATAACCCTTTAACATATCTAGTCTGACCAGTTTTTTTAAGGAATATAATTAATCTCTGTATAAAACAGAAGAGATATACATGTTGAGAACAAACCACCTCAAAACAAGGTGATTGTTTCATTTATCCAAGAAATAGAAAGCTTCATTTAGGGCCTTTACAGACTGCCAGAAATAATGTAGCTTGAGACCACTTTAACCACCCTGGCTCAATGCTAGGGAATCATGGGAATTGTTTTTTCTGAGACATTGGGCCTTCTCTGTCAGAGCCCTCTGGTGCCAGAATAAACTACAGTTCCCATGACTCACTAGCACTGAGCCAGGACAGTTAAAGTGGTCTCAAGATGGATTATTTCTGGCAGTCTGTAACGGCCCTTAGTCACAGGCTACTGCCACTTGATAGAATTAATACAGTTTGAGACCACTTTAACTCATATAGATCCATCCTATAGAATCTTGGGGTTTGTAGTTTGTTGTGCACCAGAGCTCTCTGATAGAGAAGGCTATTTCACAAAACTACAAATCCCAGAATTCCCCAGCATTGAGCCATGGCAGTTAAACAGTGTCAAACTGCATTAATTCTGCAACATAGATGCAACCTAAAACCTATAGGCAAAAACACATTTTTAAATGTGCTTTTTGTAGTTGATAAGAGCATGGCAGAGGTGTTGGTTTTTATATGATCTGTCTGAAGTTATAACATAGAAAAAAGACAAGTCAGGTAATCCATTTGACCCAGATAAACATATTGTCAGCTAGTACTGGAAATGCCATAGAAGAAGACTGAGTCATACTGCAAAAGCTCTGTTGTGTCTTCTGTAGGCATGACTCAGCATGACACAGAACAAAATAGTTACTTTCTGGTCTCTGGGTAAAAAGTGCTGATTAAACTAATCCATTTTCAGGATTTCTTGATTGTTCTTTTTAAAAGGGCACATTAAAACAATGCTTTTCCATTTTATAAAACCACACAATAGCATATATGGCAAGCTTCAGATCTATTTCATAGCTGTCATGCTTGAATACTGGCATGAAGGAACAGTAAAGATGGTTCTGCAGGTTAGCAAATACCTGTGTATGGGGCTCAGGAATCATTTACTCCCTTTCCTAGAGCATACCATCCCCTGTTCATGACTCTGGGAGCTTAACTGAGACCAAACTATGGGAATGAGGATGGAATGAAGAGAATGCATGGAGTGGGATGGTGCTTCTTGGCATCTACCATGCCCAAGCTCCCTACAGGTTGCCTTGGTTGAGATGAATGAAGGCTGGTGACTCCAATGTTAGTGGCTTGATGAATTTACTCTGGACTTCAGTCCACATTTTAAAGGATCTGTCAAAAGTGCTGAAGTCTAGCCTTACTCTGTATGTATATGTGCCTTCAAGTTGCCTTATGGCGACCTCATGAATTTTATAGGTTTCCTTTGGCAAGAAATACTCAGACGTAGTTTGCCAGTTCCTTCCTCCTGGATATACCTTAAATCAGGGGTAAGCAACCTTTCCCCTTTAAGGGCCGAGGGACTTCAGCTCCCAGAAGCCTCAGCTATGTTGGCCAATAATCCCATGTTGGCCAATAGCTCCTGGGACTCTGGGAGCTGAAGTCCCTCGGCCCTTAAAGGGGAAAGGTTGCCTACCCCTGCCTTAGATCATTCCTTTAAACTTTGTACTGAAATGCAAGGTGGATTCATTGTTCCATTGATATCAGAGCTACCAGTCACAACTGAATGAAGTGTCATGAAACATGGGTGGTTGGCTCATTTTAAGTCATTGGTTCATTGATCTCAGTGTTGTTTACACCAGAGATGAATGAACCTTTTGTGCTGGGGATACCATCTCTGTGTTCCCCAGAGACAAAAGGCCTTTGCAGACTGCCAGAAATAGTGCACATTAAATTGAGGCACTGCCCTGGCTCAGGGCTAAGGAATCATGGGAACTGTATTTTATTGTGGCACCAGAGCTCTCTGACAGAGAAGGCTCAATGTCTCAGAAAAAAAATACAATTCTCATGATTCCCTAGCACTGAGCCAGGGCAGTGCCTCAATTTAATGTGCACTATTTCTGGCAGTCTGCAAAGGCCCAAAATTACATTAGGGACCATGTCCACACTCCTTACCATCATTGGGTCCCTGTCCCTAAGTGCCAGATGAAACATCTCCAGTTTCCTTCCTGGCCAAAGTGGAAGATCAAGTTTGTCCAGTTTCCTGGGCCCCAGCTTTGCTGTTCCATTCAGAGAAGAGGGAGGGGGAGCAAAGTATTTTCAGACAACATTTGGACATGTTTGAGTTGGGACAGCTTTGCATGTCCTCCCAGTACAGCTTGATTGCTTTTACATTCTGTCCTTTCCAGTTGTTTTGGGCCATATAGATGAGGATTTTCATCCATTTGTCTATAACTTGTGACATGAGAACAGTTGTGTTGCTTAAGAGGCTACTGCCAGTTAAACCAAAGCTTAACCATTCAGAACAGTGAAAGGTAGTTAGTCACATTAGGTATGTCATGGTGCTCAAGGAAGGGAGTTGCCCTTAAAACATACAGTTCGGTGTTTCTATCTAAATCTATTCTCTTTATGCAAGGCTGGCTTAGACCTGCTTAATTTCCAAGATGGAATAATATTAGGCATCTTCAAAGCAAATTCATTTTCTGACTATGCACATGAAGCCTCTCAATCAAGCTTCCAGGATTGCATTTGGCAAGGTCTATCAAGCACTGTGAAGCTTTGAACTCAGATCTCCCAAAGGCAAAGACAGCAAGGAGGCCTACTTGGCTAAAGAACCATTGCAATATTAAGGAAATTTTGTAGCTCAAGGAACCATCCCCTGCTAATTCACTTGTGCATTCATGCTCCAGTGAATGCAGTCTGAAAGACTGTTCTCTGCTCCTGACATCCCGAGTAACCTGTATCCCAAGTAAAGGAAACTGTAATTTTTTATTAACATATTTAATACCAAAGCCCTTTTCAGCTGCCTCTTTTTAAAGACCTCTGTCGAGCTGCCTTGTGGTACTGAATTATTTTGTAAACATGTTTTTAAATATCCCATTTCCAGTCCCTCACCACCTTATCTTCCCCACTCCTGGGACCAAAGGATCTTTTCCTTGACATTTGAAAGCATTAAACAGCTCCAGGGCTGAAGGAAACATTTTTTGCCTGTAATCTTTGAAAAGTTTAGTTGTCAAGGAGACACAGTTTGATGATCAGGTATGGAGGCCTAGGCAGAGCACTAAAAGAATTGTGAAAAGGCAGGGCCAAAGATGCCAGTTGTACCTGGAGGCAAATCTGTTCAATGTTCCAGAGCACCTAGCTTTCTGGCATCCCTTTTGCTACACAATTATTTAGCCATTCTTTGAATGGTGCCATCTTTGGAGGGAAGCATCATTAAAGCACCTTGTGCTAATGATGTATTACCCTAATAAATTATCAGTTTGAGGTGTGCTCTGGAAATGTCACTCACAAGATTGCTACTTTCCTGGGAAGACAGGGTCCAAGAGTAGATTAGATGTAATTACAGAATAAATGACAGCCAACAAGAAACACAGTGAAGTTGCTCTCCTCACTCCAGGCAAAAAAATGAGGAGACAATTAAATCAGTCTCTTTCAGGTATTATTGTTGGTGCCACAGTGGGAATAGAGAGCTCATAAAAATAATTTAAAACACAGAAAGAATGAGGCAGCTGTTTTGTTTTTTCAATTTGTCTTAAGCTCAGAATTCCCCTGTATATTTAGAGCAGGGGTAGGCAACCTTTCCCCTTTAAGGGCCGAGGGACTTCAGCTCCCAGAAGCCTCAGCCATGTTGGCCAATAGTCCCATGTTGGCCAATAGCTCCAGGGATTCTGGGAGATGAAGTCCCTCGGCCCTTAAAGGGGAAAGGTTGCCTACTCCTGATTTAGAGAAATCATTTTGAGGTATTGCAAACTACACAGTAGGATCCTAATGCACAAAAAGTCATAAAACATATTATGAAACACTCACTATTAAAACAGATCCATTGTGAATTCAGAGCTGACCCACCCACTGGATATATTTTAATTGGGTTTGGACTGAAAATAGCCAAAAATTCTGACTTGTATCCTACCTCTACAACTCCTGCCATCTTCACTAGTGTTAGCATACCCAACATACCCAACATTATTTTTGGGGTTTCCATATTTAATAAAAATAATGACCATGGAAGTTCTACAAGAATTCATCCTAGATAAAGAGAAAATCAAAATAGTCAAAAAGTTCCTATACCTGGGATCAAATATTGGTCAGAATGGTAACTGTAGTCAATAAATTATAAGAAGACTAGAAGTGGGAAGAAGTGGACAAGACCCTAAAGTGTAAAGATATAACCCTGATCACTAAAGTGAAGATTGCCCAAGCCATTGTATAGCCCATCACTATGTATTGAGGTAAGAGTTGGACAGTGAAGAAAGATAAATTCACTTGAGATGTGGTGCTGGAGAACAGTGCTAAGGATATCATAGACAGCCAAGAAGACAAACAAATGGATTCTAGAACAGATCAACCTTGAACTCTCTTTGGGTATCAGGAGGACCCAATTGAGACTGTCGTAGTTTGGACACATCATGAGAGGAAATGAATCATTGGAAAAGGCAATGATACTAAGAAAGGTAAGAGGGCAGTAGAAAGAGAGGAATCTCAATCAAAAGTCTGGACCTGCAGGATCTGAGTAGAGTAGTGAAGGACAGGGAATTGTGGAGGTGTCTCATCCATAGGGTCACAATGAGTCAAGGTCAACTCGAAGGCAGATAACACCAATAACAGTATTTTTATATCTGGAGCCAGGCATGTTATTAAGAGGTCAAAATGACCTTTAGAACACCAGGAGACTATCTCATGGGAAAGACATGTAGTCCTGCAGACATGTAAAGGACTCAAGTAATAATAGGACAAATGCTAAATGGGTTTGCTGATTGCTCTGTTCTCACCATGTTCTCTGCATATCCTCTCACACTACAAATAAAGTCAAAGACTGCAAATCTCAGAATTCCCCAACCAGTGTGGCTTCCGCCCATGTTAGCTGTGGGTTTCAAGGAGCTATAAGTCCAAGTTCTGTTTTGATCCTTTGGAGAAGGTTACATTGCAGCTCCCATCAGCTTCAGCCAGCACAGCAAAGATGAGGGATGCAGGGAAATGTAGTTCAACATTTGCAAAGCCACATGTTGCTCACCCCTGATTTAAAGAATTAAACTTCCCTCTCTTAAAGTTGCAGTAAAATGTATAACCCAAAGCTTCCACTTGTCAGGGGCTGGAGTTCCAACACTCAGCACATTCCCATACCCCCCTGCCAAACTGATTCCTTCACTCATCTCTCTCTCTCTCCCTCTCTGATCTTCTGTTCTGAGTGGCTCTAGGCTTGGCCCTGTGTGAAATCTTATAAGAAGGTTTGTCACCTTTTCGTCTAGCAAATTATGGTATTTAAGCCATTTACCATGTCAGTAAGGGAAAGACATGCAACATCAAAGAGCTTACTGAGAACACAGAATAATCATGGGATCCAGTCACATTTTATTTATACATCTTTCCCTCAGCTACAGAAGGAGCAGCTGCAGCGAACTTCATTTGCCTTATCACTGCTGGAAAGAACTTTCAGTGCCAAGTGCTAGGATAGCAGAGCTGAAAATTAGCGCACTCTGGCCTCACCTAGGGGATGACTAAGGGCAACAAGGATGTGTGTGTAGAATGTTACAAATCATCTAAATAAATAAAAGTAGGGAAAAATACCCAGTTCCACTTCATTGTAAGTTCTGACAGAGAACACCACCCTACACAAATTCCAGAGTGGTTCACTGAATCTAGAATTGCTTCTGTAAACTCCAGAACCAAGCTAAGCCTCCCTGAACCATAAATAACAAAGAAAATGGATCTCAGGACTTTAACAAATGACAATGGAGATTATTGCATTCCTTTTTCCCTGATCTGGGCATAGGCTGGGACCAGACTAGGAATATGTGCTATCGCATAGCTCTGTGCCCAGATTGTTACCATCCCGTCCCTGTTCAGAACATCTCCCATGATGGAAAAGAAGTGTTTTTAGCCAGGGATGGGAGAAGGATGGGATGGTAATGATCTGGGCATAGACCTGTGCGATAAGACACCAACCCAGCCCAGTCTCAACCCATGCCCAGGATAATGCCAATAGTGCGATAACCTTCAGTGTTGTAGTAGTTCAAAGGGCTTAGGGCCAAGAACTGAAAGGCACTAGGGCACATTGTTTGATGGTATGATATGAGACAAAACAAGGGGAGGACAGAGGACAGACACTGGAGAATGCTAACGTATGCTGTAAAGCAACGGTGAGGATCACGCAGCCCTCAAAATGGACTAGAACAGTGATTCCCAAATTGTGCAATATTGCCCCTTAGGGGAAGTAGTGAGGGGAAAGGGGGTGGCATGGGGGCCTTCAGTCAAAGCAGTTGATTGGTTGACCTTCCTTTTGCTGTAAGGCCAGTGTGGGTGAGAGGAAGGAACAGGCCTGGGCTACTGCTGCTGCTCCATTTGCAAAGGAGAGGCTGAGGCAGAGGAAGAGGCAGTGAAGAGCTGGGTGCAGTTGAGATAGATGTGTCTGTCTGTTTGGTGCACAAAGTAAGGGCAGGCAGCTCCTCTGTCTTCCTCATCCTGGGATAGGTGTTGAGTGGAGCTAGGGTTGTCATCCAAGAGGAAAGGGTGTGGTAACCCAAAAAGGTTTGGGGACCACTGGACTTGGAGCTTCCAGCATTCCTCACCATAAACTTGCAGGCTGCTGGAATTTGCAGTTCAACAACATCTTGAGGGCCACTTGATTCATACTGTTGGCCTAGGAGCTGAAGAAAATACAACAAATATTGTTAGGTTACTTTAGGATTACTGCCCAGAATAAATAAATCAGTTTTTATCTTAAGTATAGTCTTGCTTCTTCTTTAGGCAGCTATAAAGATATGAAGATTTGTTTCCACTTTCAGCTAATCATGATTTGTTGTTATCCCTTAACCTCCACAAATTATGCTTAGTGTTAAACATGGTTTACTTAATGAAGCCATGGCTGATGATCTTGACTTGTTTCAACAAATTGTAGTTAGCAAGAGCTACACTTCCCAGTTTGATGTAAAAACACCTATGGCTAGTTGAGAAGGAGAATGGATGCTGCCAGCCTATTCCTTGTGCTGCACCAGAAAAGGAGAGGAATATGCAAAACCCCAAGGCCTGTGTATACAAAACTAAATTATGGTTTAGTGACGTGAAGGTACACAACAACAAATTGCACACCAACCCAACCTTTGTTTATACACCAGTTTATATGTAAGCCTGTAATTCAGCCCTGAGAAATCTTAATCAGGTCCAGAAGATGATACCTTGGATCCAGCTGTTTTATCACTATCAGCTTCTCAGCTGTCATGAAGGCCACTGTTCATGGAGTTTTCCTTTGTGTCCCTCTGGACCAGTCATTTCTCAGCTTTGCCTTGTTCAGTAGTCATAGGTCGCATTTCACTCCTGACTGTTTCCATTCAGTCCTGTTCCTTCTTCTTCAGCTCTACTGCTCATCACAGTTCATGTCCCATGATCAACTGCTATGTTAAATACAGCCTGATAGACTTCTTTCTTCAACAAGTGTCCAACCGAATTTGAGCGATCCAACATTACAAGCCTCCCTTCTATACTTTCTGCACTATTCAGCTCTGTCAAAATGCTGGCTGCTGATCAATCAATGAAGCACAATCTCTGTTGCCTTATAAATACTCAAGCCAGAACCAGCTTGATATCTGTTGTTGTTGTGTGCCTCCAGGTTGCTTCTGACTAATAGCAACCCTACGACGAACCTGTCATGAGGTTTTCTTGGCAAGTTTCTTCAGAGGCTGAGAAAGTGTGACTTGGCCCAAGGTCACCCAGTGGGTTTACATGGCTGAGAGGGGATTCAAACCCTGGTCTATAGAGTCCTAGTCCAATGCTCAAGCCACTACACCATACTGGCTCTCCTGATATTTACATTTGGGTATTTAAAATGCAATAACCGACAGAATATGCAACATATCCCCTAGAGTAAGACTCAATTCAAAATACCCCCTTTTTTCCTGTGGTTTTGTAACCCTGTTGTGAGTAAACCTCATTATACATCAGTTAACATAAACCTAAACATGAACATACAACATGTTTTCCACATGACATTAATATTCATATTTTCACATGTTGTGGCGATGCTATGTAGATTTTGTTCACTAGCAATATAAACAGCTCTCCAAAGATTTATAACCAGTAATAATCTAAATAATTTGTTTAACTTCTACCTAATACTTGCCACCTACAGGTCAATCCAGAACATGTAAAATAGTTTCCAGAGATGTAGCTATGTTAGTTTGTACTATACTATAACTTAATTTAAACATGTATTTTGTTTACTTAAAATTAAAGCATTGTTTTCAGGTAGGTAATATGTGACAATATCTAACATTAGAATAAATCCAGTGTTCTATGCTTTATTGAATATATTGCAATGTCATGAACCTTTCAGGTTGGACCAATTTACTGGACTGAGATAGTTAACAAAATTGTATTAATGTCAAAGGTTGTGGCTACAATAGAAAGGGGATAACAATGTTCTGTATTTTTAAAGGGCACCATCAAGTCACATGGCACAAGCTTTTTTTAGACATTTTCATTTTATTGTTAACAACTGGACTTAAGAGACTTTAAAATCTTTTTTTGCTTGTCACATTGATTTCTCCCCATGTATGTTAAATGGAGTTGAAATCAACATGACCACTTTTGTTTAACAACTGAAAATACAACTTGCAAAGTGCATTAACATGACTAAGCACCTTTGTTTGTTCACAGCCATCACTTGATAAAAGCATGAATCTATCTTAAAAGATATATATTTTTTGTAGTGGTTATGGGTGAACTCAGCACAAAAGTCAGAATCATACAAGGCACTGTATTCCTTATTACCATGTATGGATGTGAGAGCTGGACAGTCAAGAAAGAGGATAAGAAGAAAATCAATGCATTTGAGATGTGGTGCTGGAGAAGAGCGCTGAGGATTCCATGGACAGCCAAAAGGACAAACAAATGGGTCCTAGAGCATATCAAGCCAGAAATATCCATAGAAGCCAAGATGACAAAACTTAGACTGTCATACTTTGGACACATCATGAGAAGGCATGGAAAAGACAATAATGTTAAGGAAGGTGGAGGGAAGTAGAAAGAGATAAAAGTCACATGGTAGATGGATGGACTTTATTAAAGATACCATGAATATGAGTTTGCAGGAGCTGGGCAGAGCAGTAGAGGACAGGGGGCCCTGGAGATGTCTCATCCATAGGGTTGCCATGGGTCAAGATCGATGCAAAGGGAGTTAACAACAAATGGGTGAATGAAGAGAGATAAACTTAAATATTATGGAGTATTTCTCAAACCTCAGACAACAATGACTTTATAAGTTGGGTGCTTTGAAGAAATTAATTGTCAAATGAGCTGAATAAACATAGAAGAAAAATGCTAGAGTACACTTTAAGCTACTGCTAAATACACCTTAAGCTATAGCTAAAGCAAAAATATAGCGCAATTCTAGGCATGACTCAGAAGAAAGCCGTACTTAGTTCTATTTAGTCTACTGTACTCTGCAAAATGTAGGTAGGGCTGCAACCTGCATGGTCAAAATCAACCTTGAAATCTTTTGAGTTTGAAAATATTTTTAAAATATGTAAATTCCAAAAAGTGAACCTGATTTTGCTATTTTATATAAGGGACATCATTTTAATATGCCATTGTATTTAATGGGACTTGCACATTCACAGATTTTGTTATCCATGGAAGGTCCTTGAACCAAACCCCAGCAGATACAAAGGGTCCATTGTATAACATCACATTCCACTTCAGTTGCCATGGCAACATCCTTGTAGCTTGGTGAGATGCTAGATAGGGGTAGGCAAACTTTTTGAGCCGGGGGCCGGGTCGCTGTCCCTCAGACTATTGGAGGGCTGAAGTAAAAAAATAAATTAATAAATAATTTTAAAATTAAAAAAAATTAAAAAAAAAATTCCTACATACACTGCACACATCATATTTTGAAGTAGAAAAACAAAACGGGAACATATACAATATTTAAAAACCCACTTTGGCCAAGTCACATTCTCTCAGCCTCAGAGGAAGGCTATGGCAAACCCTCTCTGAAGAAATTTTGCCAAGAAAACCCCATCATCATCAACAACAACTGCTTGAAACTCACCTGCCTGCCACAGAGAGCGGAGGAGGCAGAGGGCGGAGGAGGAGGCAGAGGAAGAGACGGAGGGTGGAGGAGGAGGCGGAGGGCAGAAGCAGAGGGGGCAGAGGGCAGAGGAGGAGGCCGTACATGCGCAAGAGAGAAAGGCGGCAGCGGCAGCAGCAGCAGCGGCAGCAGTGGCGGCGGTGGCAGGACCGGCCACGGGCCAGTTACAAGGCCTCAATGGGCTGGGTTCGGCCCATGGGCCATAGTTTGCCGACCCCTGCACTAGAATAAAGCTCTATATTTGAGTGGTATGAATGGGCCATAAATCAGGTGTGTGTCAGAGATGACTTATAATCATTTGCTCATGGCATCACATGAGAACAATTAATGCCAGGCCTTGTGTTGGCAATTATACTTTCCTTGACTACTTTATGAGTACAAAATATAGTCCTTACTGCTCTCAAGTGAAGTTATGAAGTTATGAAGATTCTTAGCTAGTCACATCTACTTACTTACTTACTTAGCCAATCAGGAAGTGAAATGATGTATGACAGCCACAAATATTGTGAGAGAGCTTGTTGTTGTTGTTGCATACTTTCAAGTTGTTTCCAACCTGTGGCAACCCTATCGTGAACCTATCATGGGTTTTTCTTGGCAAGATTTGTTCAGAGGAGGTTTGCCACTGCTTTCCCCTGAGGCTGAGAGCATGTGACTTGTCCAAGGTCACCCAGTGGGTTTCATGGCCAAGCTGAGATTTGAACCGAGGTCTCCAGAATCGTAATCCAACACTCAAACCACTACACCACACTGGCTCTCATCAAAGAAAAGGAAAACTAAGCAGTAGAGTCTAGATTGTCTATGGAATATCCATCTTAAATGCCTTCCCATGCAAAACAACACCACCTCCCTAATGTAAAAAATGAGTACAGTAAAAGAGTGTTCATGTCAACCACATGTCAAGACAGATACAACAGTGATTTTGTGTTAAATTGAGTGGCCCCAAAACAAATTTTTAAAATATCATCTCACATGTTCATGACTTTCTAATGAAATTTTTTTTTTACATATCTGACTATTCCCTGTAAACAGCACTAGAGGTGGTGTCTTCTTGTTCTTAATTGTTCTCTTCTTTCTGATCTAAATGAACTGAAGCCTCAGAGCATGTGTAAAATTAATTCTTAGATCTTCTCCTGACTCAATTTAGACACCTACATTAGAAATCTGATTGATATATTAACATCATTAATTACTTATTTGACCCATTCATTTAGCATATCTGCACAGACCTAATTGAAGCAGCCTACACTGAATCCTAAATCCTACTTAATGAATCAAAAATTAATTTTTGAAAAACTCATTTACTGACCTTGGTTAATCGTGAATTGTACTGTTCATACTTTGTGTCCTTGTGTGACATCCTCAGCCCAATCCCATCACATGTAAATAGCTATACATTCTTACAAGTCCCATCATATATTTACATCAACGATCTCTTTTAATTTTAATTTTTATTTTCACAGAGTTCAGTGTATTTTGGGCACAAAGCAAAATTAATAAGAATACAGCAATCCCATGAAGAATAATAATCAAAATCATGATATGGACACAAAAAGAGATAAGCAGGAAAAGGCATCACTCCTGATTATTATAGGAATGAAATCATGAATGGCTAAGAAGAAAATAGAAACTGAAAAATACACACTACTGAGTGAAATCATTGTGGACCAAGTACATTTGGCCCTCTGTATCTATGGATTCTTTATCCATGGATTCAGTCATCCATGGCTTGAAAATATTCCAACAAGTTATAAATTGAAAAAAGCAAACCTTGATTTTTGCCAACTTTCATAAGGGACACCATTTTACTATGCTATTGTATTTAATGGGACTTGAGCATCCACAGATTTTGATATCCAAAGTGGGTCCTAGAATCAAACCCCAGCAGATACAAGGGTCCACTGGAACAATAATAGCTTTTCTACAGCAAACTGCTTTGAAAATTGAGGTAACTAAGATGGATTTTTATTTTTACCTTAAATGTTATACTATTATAGGACTTTATACATTTTAAAATAAATAACATTGTAATACAATATTTTATTTTATAGTGTTTTGACTTTTTTTACCATCAGCTTTTTTGCTTTGTTTCAGCCTTCTTGTAAGGCAACTTGTGTCCCATGTGTGAGAAAGGCAGGATAGTAATTTAATTTAATTGAATTGAATTGAAAGAGAAGAGAAACTAGCATTTTTGTAAAGTCCATCTCTTATTATTTTCATCACATAAGTGTGTGAGAGAGTTACCGTGATTTTCTAAGTCTCAATAGGTGAGTGTGGCCAGGGCAGGAGATGAAGGAGGCCCTCCTCCATTTACTATTATTCTTTCCCCCTTCCCATTACATAAGGGATCCTTTTGATGGATATCAAGAAAATAAGAAGCTTCATGTCCTGTGGGTCTTCAGCCAGTCATGACACTCCTTTGAAACATCCCATTTCCTCAGCACCACCAGCAAAATCCACAGGGCATTTTACAGACATAGTGGTGGCCTCCAACAGAATAAAAGTCTTATCTTAGCAGCAATCCTTCCTCTCTGGTAGTAAAGTGGCCCTTATATTCCATTCAGTGGGCAGACTTGAGTGTCTTTGGGGTAGACTCTTAGGCTGGAAACCTTGTGTATGTACCTTCAAGTCGACTGTTGACTTCTGGCAACCTTACGAATTTCATAGGGTTTTCTTAAGCAAGGAATATGCAGAATTGGTTTTGCCAGTTCCTTATTCTGAAATAAAGCTTACATCATCTGGTATACATTGGTGGTGTCCCATCTGAGTACTAATCAGGTCTGACCCTGCTTAGCTTCCAAGAACAGACTGGATCAGTTGTTTTTCCATCTGATTTGGCTCCCCCTCCACACTGGTAAACTGTCCTTCCAGGGCTTGACATTGGCTAGAGGGAGTTTTTGGACAGAATGCAAAAAGCTAGAAAATAGTTCCCTGCATCCTGTCCAAAAAGAGATATATTCATATGTAAGCCACACTTAACATGTATATGTCACCAACAGGATGTCAAACTTTTTTTTAAAGTCATACAGAATAAAGCAAGCAGGAAGGCATGTTCAGTGTATGTTGGACAATGAATTCCCATACGCATGCACACATTTGTGGTTGCATCAACTCATCCACAAAATTATCAAGTTATAACACAACAAATAAAGTCCAACATTTTCTTTTTCTTTGCCATTTCCTGACAAAGCTACATTAAACAAGACATTACAATGTCTCCAACAGCCACAAAGTTGTACTGAACAACAGAACAGAAGTAAATTGTAGACTGACAAGTCCAGGCTATATGGAACATGTCCTGACATTGCAATCAGAGAAAAGCTCACAATCCATACTTCAACAGTAGCCGGTGCCTTGTATTGCACTCTACAATAAGCTCTGTTAGAATATCATGAATCTGGATGACTGCTGTATTAAGTGACAACAGTAGAAGCCCTTCACAATCCCACTGCCAGACTTTTGAACGAAGACAATCTTTTGAAAGAAGACATCCTACTGCATGGGAAGCTTGCTCTTCTAACTTAACTGTGGACCAGTTATTGATACACACTCTGTAGGCCTATGCAGTATGGTTTTTAAAATGTATATTTACCACCTCCTGCTCTCAATAATAGTGACAACAGTATGGGTTACATTTTCCTGCACACCTCTTAGAATATACAAAGCTTTGTATGGCATTTTGCTTGATGCAAGTAAACCATCATGGGGGGGGGGGGTTCCATGTTATTCTCACCATTATATTTATTTTTGTGTACATCTTCCATGATACATACATTTTAATACGCATTACTTGACTGGAAAACTTTTGAAAAGGGTAAGGATAAATGAATGCACATGTTTGTTGAAAATTATTTTTGTGGTAAGTTAGAACACATTGAGATAGGCTAATAGTAGACATAAGGGCAGAAAATTACCAACACAGCCTCAGTTGTATCACAGTCTCATATATGTCAAGGCTACTGACTGGGGGGAGGACCACAAGAAACCATTAAAAAAGCAGGGAATGCTGCAACTCTGACTGGATTGAATAATCCAGTTTCAAACTACAAATTACTGGGCATTCCCATGAATCTTTATTTTATTTCATTTCTTTTTTAAAAAATAATCCAAAAATAAAACAAGAATCAACCTTGATAAGAATAAAGTTGATGAATTTGGGAAGGGTGAATACTCCCCCTTGAAAAATGGCAGGAAAGAAAAGAGGTAAACAGAACTTCAAGAGCAAATCACAGTATATACAGGATAGCCAGCATGGGGGATAAAGGGAAACATAACTCATTATGCAAGAGCAATACCTCCTAATGTAGAAAAGCCTTAAGGCCATAGGGGTGAAACTCCCGAGCTAAATGGGCTTTGCTGAACTGTACCTATAGAAATTTGGAGGTTACGGAGCTGTATCCTGAAAAAACTAATAATAAGTAATTCATCTTTCCTGGTTCCATCTTCAGCATCAATCCTCCCAGGAAAATAGAAGTATTTGAACACATGTTAACACAAAAGTTAATCCATTGAACAATGTTCTAGTCCTCTGTAGAAAGGTGAAATTGCATTTCTTCAAAGCCCACATCACAGTGAAATCAAATCAAAAAGTGGTCAGGATCTACATTATTTGGATATTTTAGTAAATGGACTGAAAATCAAACCAGAGTGATGACTAGCAGAAAGGGGAAAAACGCAAATATTTCTAAAACAATCTGAATTTCCTGTAAGGCTCCAACTTTTATTTTCTTAAGGGGATAAATAGGAGTAAGGGAAAGAAAAAGCAGGTAAGATAAGGGAAGACAAGAGAAGCATAATAGACTTTTCACACCGAGACTAAATTCTACAATAAAATACTGATTCTGGTGAGAACTCCAAGGTAACAATAAACCTCTAAAATTAAGGAAAATATTTAAAAACTGCTTGTCAACAAAATTTATTTAAAGCCACTTGCTAATTTCATATTACTCTGATGTAGAAATCTAATGATCAGTTATTTTTATAGATTATTGGTGTTACTTTTTACACACACACAAACATATTCTGTCTGTATCACAAAACTGTAAATGTTCATTGTCTGAAATTTAGCACTGAATACATTAAACCTGATGCATTCCAAATAAATCTAATATTGAAAGCAGAATGGACATGTGGTCCAGAAGTTGCAGTCATGCCCATAGCTACCTCTTCTCAATGTCACTGAAGTTGCTGCTGCAGTGGTGAAAAGATAAAGGAAGAAGCACTGGGAGCATGTGCCTTGTTTTGATGAAATCTCACACTTTTTCCCATTACCACCAGTGACAGGCAGTAGGTTGCAGCTTCTGGTCATCAAAACTCAGATATTGTCCTGTAGAATTTGTTGAAATGAATGTAGAATTGAATGTAGAAAGGTATGATTCAGGTAATCAGTCTAGGTTGATTCTATATTAGAAAGATTCTATATTTTAAATATAGAATAATTCCAGCCTTCACATATTTTGAAACTTGAAAATCTTGTGCAGCTTCCTAAAACAAGTTAGCTAAATAAAGACTACCACCATACCCACTTGTCAGAAATAGTGCAAATTGAGGCCACTTTAACTGTCCTGGATCAGTGCTAAGGAATCATGGGAACTGTAGTTTATTGTGGCACCAGAGTTCTCTGACAGAGAAGGCTCAATGTCCCAGAAAAAAATATAATTCCCATGATTCCCTAGCACTGAGCCAGGACAGTTAAAGTGGCCTCAATTTGCACTATTTCTGGCAGTCTATAAAGGCCCTTTGTCTCTTGCACATTTAATACTGCTGTATATAAATCAAAATCAAACTTGCTGCTGTAATGCTTTTCTCTTTTTAAAAATTCTTTAGTGCTGTGGATTTTATCAATAAATCAGTGAAGCTTGCAGTAGAATTAAAGCTTTATGTATCCAGGGAAAAGGTTGAAAGGACACAACAAAAGAGTTTTGTCTGTTCTTTGCTATAGCCTATTTATAAACCTTTGTAACATTTTGTCTGATGAAGAAGCCCATGGAGCTTCAAAAGCTTGCAACAAGTACCGTATATTGTGCATTTTGATTGGCCAATAAAGGTATCACTGATGGATTTTTGTTTGAATTTGCTAAATGGCCAACACAGCTACCCCTGAATGTAATCATCTATCTATCTATCTATCTATCTATCTATCTATCTATCTATCTATCTATCTCTATCACACACACCACTTGGCATACTTGGATACTGTCGTGACACAAACAAGTAGCCCAAAATCTCAAGTATGTGCCCATCTCCCTTTCATCCAGTGTAGCCATGCAGACTTTGGAAGCTTTACATTGTATTTTACACTAAGTAAATTTCTATAGCAATTTCAGTTCATGTCTTCCAAATTGTGGATAAAGCTTAGTTGTGTTCACTGGGGACAAGCCAAACCATAGTTTATGAAACAGGATTATTTCTACTATATATAGTTAAGATTAACTAGACATTAATCTGCTACAATCAGTCCAAACTATCAATATAAACAAGACTACGGATACCCTAAAACAGAAACAGAAATGTAAAAGATATTCCTTGCATCTGTGCCATAAGAAGTGTGGTTTGTGGGGAGGGAGGACATAGAAGGCCAAGGGCTCTTTCACACTACATATTTAGAGCTCTAAATGTACTCTAGAGCAGTGGCATCCTGGGGGGGGGGGGTGGACCACACTAGGTGACACCGCAGAAGAGGGGTGTAACATCTGGTTGGCCCCTAACCCCTGCAGGTGCTCCTTGGGCCTGCATGGGTGTCCCTTGTGGCTGCATGGGTGCTGCTTTGGTCCTCGGGGGGGGGGGGTCTCTGGCCCGGGCAGGTGGTGGGAGGCCACGTGGGTCTTCCTGGCCCATGCAGACATTTCCTCAGCCCAGAAGTCCCACTGAAAATCTTGCCCGGAAGTCTCACCCACCCCAGAAGTCCTGTCCCCTGCACTGAGTGACACCAGGTGCGGGATCCTCACTGCACTAGAGTTCTCTAGCTGAGAATTCTCAATGATATTTCCTAAACTATAGGCCCCAGGGTTCCTTATAATGGAACCGTGACAGTAAAGTGGAATCACAGTGCTATTACTGTGTTGTATATGAAGACACTGAAACCCACAGCAGCTCATTTACATCATGCTAAACTATAGGTTAGCACAACATCTGACTGGACACAATCTCTTCCCAGACACTGTGCCAATAGAACAGTCATTCTTTACCTTTTGGTAAAGACTCCATTGAGAAACTGATGAAAGCTCTGGATCCCCAGTAAAAAAAAAAACCCACACACACAAACATGCACAGACACAATTTTGCATACAGTTTATTTTAAATGTACTATCTAGTTTTCTTTCATATCGATGCAAAGGCAGTTAATAACAACAACAAAGCCTGGAATGAAAAATATATATATAATGAACATGTTAAAAGTCACATTTTGCTAATGTTAAAGTTTACAATGACAGGAAAAATGCATAGTAACAAGAAAGAAATTGAAAGGCAGAAATCATTTTTATTTATTTGTTGCACATAGATCATGGATTTCCTAAGTCCTATCACATAATGGTCTGTGAAACCTCAGTGAAGAACCCCTGGGTAAACACTTGTTAAGTTAAATAAATCAGTAAATGATGCTATAGCATTTTTGTTTACTAAAGTAATAATTAGCACTTTTATGAATTATCCCATTTATGTTTTGTTGTTGTTGTTGAAATCCCGTTCCTATCAACCTTAACCAGCAATTGCCAATGCTGAAGTGATGGTAGAAGTTGTTTATCAAGGCTCCCCCTCACTGCCTGAAAGTAATGCATGCATGCAAGAGAGCCAGCATGCTGTATTGTTTTGAGTGTAAGGACTCCAGATGACTTGGTTTTGGATCCCTGCTTACTCATGGAAACCACTGGGTAACCTTGGCCCAGTCAAACTCTTTCAGCCTTAGAGGAAGGCATTGGCAACCCCCCTCTGAATAAATCTTGCCAAGAAAATCCTAGGATAGGGTTGCCATAATCAGAATTGTCTTGAAGGCACAGCAGCCACAAAGACTGTTCATTCTTTACTGGCAGTCACTCAGTTTGATGTGTGTATGTCCTTTTGTTGTTTGGGGTCTCTTTGTTTCTTAGGTATTTTTTTATTCTTCCTAAGAGGAAATGCATGTTTGTCAGTGCTTACCCACTTTAACACAGACTGTAATTGTTTCACATTTGTCCGCATTGTTGTTTGGTGAGGGACAGACAAGGGTGGAAATACAGTTTGCTGGAGGAGCAGAAATAAATCTGTTACAAATGCATTTATCTATAGCAATGCAACTCTTTAAGTATGTTTTGTACAGGTTTCAAATATCTTCATTGTTTGTCAAAGCCATAAACAGCTGGCAGTGTTAGAGAGCCTGGATATTTTTTTGTTAATTCCTAAGAAAGTAGATTAATAGATATGCTTTTAACAGAGGCAATTTTCTATCATGACACTTTAAAGATTTTTAGAAAAATCAAAACACTATATAGAATGGAAGGATTTCCCCTCCTTTGAGTTCTAACCTGCAAGTTTGCAGCTATAGAGTGTGCATATCTTGAAACAGCATTTCATTATTCTAGCTGGCAGGTATATAAACTTCTGAATGACTTTAATAATGGGGCAAGAGCAGTGATGTATTCAAGTGTTTTACTCCAAGTTTCAAGTCAAGTCTCAAGTCTCCACCTTCAAGACTCAAGCTGAGTAATAATAATAATAATAATGATAATGATAATAAATTATTTTTATCCCGCTTCTCTGCATAACGCAACCGGGGCGACTTACAACTTTAAAATATACATCCATATCCCACAATCCCACCCTCCCTTAAAATACAATTCAATAATGATGATTTAAAACACATTTAAAATAATAACGCAAAAACAAAGAAACAAATAACAATAGCTACAGCTGAATCAGGGATGAGCAGGATAGCTATCTTTTGATGGCCAAGATATCTGTTCGGGAAAGGCCTGCTGGAAGAGATCCATCCTAACAGCCTTTTTAAAGCTGTTTAAGGTGGTAATATGACGGATCTTATCCGGCAGGCCATTCCATAATCTGGGAGCGGTAGCTGAAAAGGTCCTCTGGGCGGTTGCAGACAATCTAGTTTTTATCAGCTGCAACAAATTCTTCCCAGAGGACCTAAGTGTGCGGTGTGGATTATACAGGAGGAGGCAGTCCCAAAGATAGGTTGGACCCAAGCCATTTAGGGCTTTAAAGGTGATAACCAACACCTTGTACTGGGCCCAGAAACTAATGGGCAGCCAGTGAAGTGATCTTAGGATCAGTGGGTGTTATATGGTCTCTTCTTGTTTTTCCTGAGACCAACCTGGCTGCTGTACTAGTTGAAGTTTCTGGACCATGTACAAGGGTAGCCCCATGTAGAGCGCATTACAGAAATCAAGACGAGAGGCTACCAAAGCATGCACATCAGTTTCAAAGTCCCTAACTTCCAGGAAAGGGTGCAGCTGGCATATCAGCTGAAGCTGATAACAGACACTCCTGACCGTCACATTCACATGATTTATCATCTGAAGCGACAGGTCTAGGAGCACCCCCAGACTGTGAACGCAGTCCTTAGAGGAGAGTCTCAAGTCTTTGCAAGTCTCAAGTTGAGTCTCAAGTCTAGGAGCCAACTTTAACAATAACAACAAAGGAAAGCAGAGTGTGTTTCTTGGAGGGGAACAACAAATGCATTAGGCAATGGGCTTGAGGCAGTGGTTGGAGAAGGCTTTGAAAAGTTTTAGAAGGAACTTTCAGCCTCAAGCCTGTTGCTTAACACTTTTGCTGTTCCCCTCCAAGAAACACATCCTGAACACTGGGGACAGGTCTTGCCTGCTACTCAAAGTAAATTACACCAGCAAGTCAGTCATTAAAAATATACAAGACATGAGTCAAGCTGAGTCAGTGTATCATTTATTGCTGAATCAAGTCCAATCGAGTCATTGAAGCAACTTCAGTCCAAATTGGGTCCAAGTCAATCAATCCGAGTCTGCATCACAAGGTAAGGAAGCAGTGTCCTTTCAGATGCTCTCTCTAGCTCTGGCCAGAATGACCAGCCAATGATCAGGAATTAAAACACAGGAATATATTAAACTGCTTTATGCTGAGTCTGTTAGCCCATCTAACTCAGCACTGGGAATTCTGACTGGCCATGGTTCTTTCAAGGTGTCAGGCAGGATTCTTTCCTTGCCCTACCTGGAAAACCTTCTACTCCCTGATAGTCTCCCATCCAAGTCCTAACTAGACCTCACCTTGCATGACTTCCAAAATGGGAACACCCTAAGTGTGTTCAGGGTGGCGTAGAACTATGAGTATGAGTATCCTGGGAGTGGTAGTCCAGCAATATCTGGAGGACTCTCTGACTATATTTCTACTTTAACACCTTTCAAAGTAATACCTTATATGGCATTTTTGACATTGCTGTGCATCAGTGGATCATTTTTTGTGTAATAGAAACTGGAGATTTATTCACAGAACAATATCCAATTTTCTATTATCTTCATGAAATGAAGTGACAGAATAGGCTATGTTATATATGACAGCAGGCAAAGAATACTATTTTAGTTATATTTTTATTTTATTTTTAGTTAGATGAGATAACATATTAAATCATAACTTTTTAAAACATTATATATGTATAGACAATTGGTTGATAATAACAAAAACTAATAAAAGGTCTCTAATTATTTATGAATGTGTCCAGTTTCTCTCGTTTTATTCTTTGACATAAACATAATTGGTTATTTTTGTCATTAGAGCACAATGCCATATCTTATCCAACTGTTCTTTTGTCACTGGTAATTTCATTTGTCTTGACTACTTAGCATAAACAATGTTTTCAGATAGACTCATGCATAGATCAGTTCTCAGTCTCTGATAAATCATCATAAATATATGCCCAAATAAACAGAGCCTGGAAAAGTTATTGATTTTGACTACAAATTGCAGAATCTCAAACTTGATTTCTTTGGCTGGGAAATTTTGGGAATTTTAGTTCAAAAAAGTAACTTTTCCAAGATCTGTAGAGTAATGGAGTTAGTTGTATATCTATTCCTTTGTTATCTTTATTTTTGTCTAATCATTTGTTCATCATAAAGAGCCAAAGTTACAACTCTGACTTTGGCAGCATTTTTAGTAGTCCTATATATCAGTGCTTGGGTACCCATCTGGCATTAAGAATTGCCTTGGTCTTTCTAGTGAAGATATAGGGAACTGCCAACAATATGGGGAGCCACAGCCCAAAGTAAGGAGAGCCATTGCTGCCATTCACTGCCTTCACATGCAGACACATTCTTATCTACAGCCATAAACACATATGCACATTCATTCATCCCATGCATAGAGACACAGTGGAGCAATTTTACTCTCCTAGAATTCTCACCAGGGGAGAGAGAGAGGTAGGGAGTGAGAAGACATCACTATCACCTTGCTTTCCCAACAGGAAATATGATGACTGAGTGTAATCTCTGAGAAGTACTTCTTCAAAGGAACCTTGGTATCTTCAAGTCGAGGCCATTGTGGGCCACATGGGAAGGTTTGGTAGGCCAAATCTGCCCATAAGCTAGAGATTCTCCAAATACAATTAACACTATACGTTGATTTTTAAAAGGTAAAGGTAAAGGTATTCCCCATTGACAGGTGCGAGTCATGTCTGACCATATGGGGTGGTGCTTATGTCCATTACTAAGCCATAGAGCCAGCATTGTCAGAGACTACTCTGTGATCATGTAGCTAGCATGATTGCACAGATGCTATTTACCTTCCCACCAAAGTGGTACCTATTTATCTACTTGCATTTGCATGTTTTCAAATTGCTAGGTTGGCAGAAGACCTTATTTAGCACTAAATGAACAAAAACATCATTCAAATATAAAAAGGAGGTATCAGTATGTTTTGGAAGTGTGCAAGTGTTTGCAGAAGAATATGAAGCAGCATCATGGAGGTTGTAAACTCAAAAAAAAAAAAAAAAAGGAGGATTGAATGTGCTTCATGTTCAGTCCAGCATCCTGTCCAAAATGTTGGCTGATTACAAGTGAAAGTCCAGGAGCCTAGGAAAAAAGGAATGATGGAGAATAAGAGTGTGACCTAGTGGAATCCTCAACAGCTCTCCAAACTGCAGGTTTCACATTGGCACTGTAAAAATTCTTTTCCAAGGGTAAAGCTGAGATCCTTTCCAAGGGTCCTGGAAAATGAAGAAAGGTGATGGGGGGGGGGGGGGTTTGAAAGGTCACTGCATCCCCATCCCAATCTATCTCTCAAAAATGGTGCTAAGGTGATTTACACCTGCAGAGTTTGTACTGCTGCTATGCTTTGTATTTCTTTCCTGTTTTCTGAAAACAGAAGCTTGGGGAAAATGCAGAAAACAGCAATGTTGTGACATATAAAGAAAGCACTAGTGTGTGGAAATACCCAGAGTAAACCCATTAATGAACAGAATTTACCTGCATGTTAGTTGATTATTCACTTATTGATTCTAAGAGTCTACTTCAGTTGGTTTCTCCCATAACTGACAACTAGCAGCAGATATTCCATCAAGCTGCTTTAATTATTTTTGTCTAGTTGGTTCTTTATAAGCCTTTTTGTTAATTTTCCCCTCCTCCCTCCCCATTCCTTTTCCTTTTATGTTGTCGTTGTTGTGTGCCTTCAAGTCATTTTCAATTTATGGCAACCCTAAAGTGAATCTATCATGAGGTTTTCTTGGCAAGTTTTTTCAGAGAGGGTTTGCCATTGCCATCCTCTGAGGCTGAGAGAGTATGATATGCCCAATGTCACCCAGTGGGTTTGATGGCCAAGTCTTAAATTTAAATTGTAAGCTTGAGGGCAAAGGCTATTGTAGTTCATATTTTCTAAAACCCTCTAGCAGCTTTTCTGACTAAAGATGAATCCTTCAATAAATAAATAGTTGATCAAGGCAATGTATGATTAAGGTCATTTATACTAAGTAGACTAATGTTGATCTGAGATGCACATCCAGTTACTGACGTTTTCTGCTCTTTACCAAAAACATCAGGGTAATATGCTTGAAGAATTCCACTCTGATCTTGAAGTCACTTTTAAAAGTGGGTAGCATTTCCAGGTAAAAAACGTCAAGTTTTCAGATCACACCCTGAAAAGTAAAAGTTATAGGGATGCTTTCAGAAGAACTGTGCCAAGAAAAAGAAGAGTTATCTTAACAAACACAGTGTTATTGTATTTCCAGTACTTATTGGGACCATTAGGATGAAGAATTTGATTACTCTAACTTCATCATGGCATCAACAATAACACAGATTCTTATGTATGCAGACATTTTAAAAATTAATAATTTATTAAAAGTATACAATAAATAAAACAAGAAAAGACACCCCACCCCTAAATATTACAATGATAAAAATGAACATTCAGTAGCATCACACATATATAATCATGTACAGATTATATTGTTTGAAAAACATTGGACCATAATGTCAAATGATAGGATGGTGGGTGGACAGTTATATTAGGTGTGTTAACAAAATCAATAAAGGGAAACAATTTTTCATAAAAAGATTCTTTGTTTTGTTGTACTAAGTAACTTAAGAAAACACACAGATTGGAATTGTGTTTCTTAGTTCAAGCATGTCTGTAATAATTAATGAAAAATTGCAAAGAGGTAAAAGCAAGCCTCATGCTGAAATGTATATGTTGCTAGTAATTTTTATTGCCACCAAAGAAACACAGAGTTCATGTTTCACAACCTGTTTTGTCAAGGTGAATATGTAGAACAAAATATGCCAAGAGTAACTTCAAGCGGAAACAAGTTTAAACACCCACCTATGCATGTTTTGCTACTGTCAGGCTCTTCTCCAAAGTAGCTGGTGGAAAATAACTGACAGACTCTGACAATACCCATTTGACTAACAGAGTAATATGTAGAATTACATCTATTGATCTTTCTAGATGCTGGTGACTGAGAAAGGAGGTTACAATTTAAATGTATTGAACAAGACATAATTGTTGAATGTTCTGTCAACATCCTGGCCTGAGTTGTGAATCAGTTGTTTTTGTTTATGGCACTCTTGCCACATCCTTTTCCTTTCACTTAGATAAAATCTTAAGTATGGCTGGTAGTGAAGCCTATAGACTACCTTTAAGAAGATACCTAAGTCTATTACTGGAAAATGATTATCACAGAAATGCAGCTGTAATTAACTGATTTATATTAGCCAGCTAGACATTCTACCTATCATTTTTAAATGCCCTAAACTTCAAGCTGAGAGGCGGCAAGGTTTGCAAAACAACTACACTTAGCTAGTTTAATTTTAATTTTAATTGTCCCTGTGTGATCCTGTGGTCCTCAATCAATCTGGCCTAGTATAAGGAATGATGACAGATAAAGTTTAGCAACATCTGAAGGGCCACAAATGCTCTACCTTTGATATAATTTCTGTTCAATAAATGCTTAATTCAAATTCCCCTTTGTTCACCTGGAGAATGAAAACCCTAGTAGTATAACTCCACATATGTTAAGTGTTCTTGTTAAGAGCCTAATTTGTCCTTATTCCCTTGACCACGTGGCTGAATACTCTTTGTATGGCCTTGAATGTTTCCCCTATCAAAGGCATGTTTTTTCGTTGCCAGGGAAATTCATTTTCCTGATACAGTCACCCCTTCAAATCTACGGATTTTTTATCCAACAATTCAAGCATTCATGGTTTGAAAATATTTTTAAAAATATATACATTTCAAAAAACAAACCTTGATTTTGCCATTTTATATAAGGAACACCATTTTAATATGCCATTATATAGTGGGTCCTTAGTATCCATGGGGGATCCATTCCGAATCCTCCCCCCCCCATGGATATCTAAATCCACAGATGTTCAAGTCTCATAGTACTCAATGGTGGTGTGGCCATTTTGCCCCCCCCACCCCACCCCCAAAGCCAGCCTCGCCGCTCTCACCACAGCAAATGGCAGGGAGCTACTTTTTCTTCTTCCTCTTCTCTGCCTCCTCTTCCTCTTCTCTTCTTCCCCCCTCCCATTGCCACTGCCATGGATTTTCCTCTTTTTCCTCCTCCTCTTTCTTCCTCTTTCTCCTCTTACCTCACCTCCTCCTCCATTCAGCTCCTTCTCTTATTCCTCCCTGCTCTTCCTCTTCCTCTTCCTTTTCCTTCCTTCTCTTCCTCCTCTTCCACATCCTCTTACCCCCTTCCATCACCACTGCCACCATTCATCCTCCCTTTCCTTCCTCATCCTCCTCTTCCCCATTTCCTCCTCCTCCTCCACCACCACCACCGTCACCCCCTCCACAGGCTTGCCCATCCATGTTTGCTCAAATCCGCAGATGGAAAGTCCATGCATATGGAGGGCAATCTGTATAATGGGACTTGAGCATCTACAGATTTAAATATCCACAGAGGTTCCTAGAACCAAACTCCAGTAGATACCAATGGTCCACTGTACCAGTCAAAGGAGAGATGAGGTGGCTTAACCTCCTCCAGACCAGGAAAAATCAATCAACAAGTTCAGTGGTGTCCTGGACAAGGAGTAGAAATGCCCCTCCCACCCCACATCCCTTGCTGCTGCCGCTGCTCCAGGAGAAACAGATCTGTTTTAAAGAGCTTCTGGCATGATCATTTCTCAGTGCTGGTCTCCTTCCACATAATCACACACATGACTAACTGTGTCTGCACCCTCTCTGCCATTGAATGACGTGGTGGAGGAGTTTGTTCTTGCCTTTTTGCCTTCCCATAGAAATTTCAATAATTCTTTTTGCCATCTATGAAACATTCTTTCATCTGAGATTATCAGTAAATTTTGAAACAGAAATATGAATCTAGGCAATATATTCATTTTTATAATAGAGATTCTTCCCAAATAAGAGATGTGAAGTTTCAACCATTTTATCATATCTTCCCTTATTTCTTTCCACACTTTTTTTGTAATTGTTTTGGAATAGATCTAGGTTTCTTTTTGCCAAATTGACTCCGAGATATCTTACTTTTTTATTTATTTTAAATTTAGATATATTTTTTAACTCTGCCTCCTCTCTTTTTGATAAATTCTTAGTTATTATTGATGTTTTCTCTTGATTGATCTTAAAACCAGCTACCCTACCATATTCTTGAAATATTTGCATTAACTTCTCTATACTCTGTAGAGGATCTTCTAAAAAGCATACAAGATCATCTGCGTATGCTTTTATCTTATAGGAGTAGCCTTTAAATGTTATCCCGTTTATGTCTGAGTCTTCTCTTATTTTATTGTTAAACAATTCCATTACCATTATAAACAATAATGGTGACAGGGGACAGCTCTGTCTTTTTCCCTTCATTATCTTTATATAACCTGTTTTCTCCCCATTTATTAGTAATTGAGCTCGTTGTTCTCTATAAATTTCTTTGATCCATTTTTCAAATTTTTCACTGGTATTCATTTTTTAAATGACTTCTTGCATAAACAACCAGTTTACCCGGTCAAAAGCTTTTTCCTTTTTCTCCACTTCCTTTTGTGTTTTAGTTATATCTTGTGTCATTTTCTCCATTTTCTGACTAATATTGTCCATTTTTTTTTTTAAAAAAATCATTTCTTATTTCTGCCCTCACCTCTTTTATCTCATTCCTTGTTTCTTGGCTCGATTCTCTAATTTCCTCCTTAATTTCTCGTCTTAGGTCTTTCATTTCCTATCTAACTTTCCTTATCTCTACTAGAAGCATCATGTTTAAGTCTGCCAGTTTCATGTTTTCTTCAGTAGATCCTCTTCTCTGTGATGTTATTTGTAGTCGTGCTGAATTGTGCCTTTTTTCCAGTTGCCATTATGAATTCTTCTTCTGCTTTAGTGAGAATTTAATTGATTATCAATTATATTTTCACAGGTAATTTCACATATAATTCCACATAAATTTACATAAACAATGCCACTCAATAATTCTTCTTCATCTTCCCAACTTACCCCCACAGGTGTTTATGTATCAATCTCTAACAAACTCGTTTCTTCTGTATTAATTTAAACAAGTGTTCTCTTATTGCTTATTGATTTTTTTATTTATAACTCTTTATACACTCTTATACTATTATCAGCCCCCCGATAATATCTTCTATATTCTGTCAAGAGTCAGTCTCTATATATCTATGTTCTACTAAATTACTAAATTATCTACTAAATCTACTAAGTTCTACTAAATTATCTCTGATTCCACACTTTTTTACATTTAAACATTACTGACCATTAAATGTTACTAAATAACGTTCAGTGCCTTTATCTGATAATCTGATTTAATTAGTATCCCACATCAATTAAATTGGGTATCTGTTTCAATTACCTATGCAATTTTTTTATCTTATCTTATTTTCTCCCATCAGGTGGCTCTTTGAAGTCCTTGTTCCTGTTCCTTGTTCCTCCCCTAAGTTTGTTTAGTCCTTGTTCTTTGTCGCTCTTTATCTGTTTGTCTTACTTTTTCTTTTAGGCTCTACAACCCATTCTCTTCGATGTCCTGTCTCCTTCTCTCCTTTCACTTTACTTTCTCCCTTCCCATCTTGCACATGTTTTCCTTTACTCCTCATCTCTGTGTTTGTTTCTTTTAGCTTTCCACAGTCTTTCTCTCTTTTTTAAAAAAATTTTATCTGGTCCAGTAGTTCCAATATTCCCATTTCTAGTCTCTGCACTCTGTCCTCTTGTTTTACCCTTTGCCATTTGTAATGTATCTTGTGACCGCGTTTTCAACAGCTTGCTGAAGTCTTTTGCTTTATGTCTGTTTTGCGACTGTTTCGTGGCCTTTTACGACACTCGGTTTGCTTTCCACCCTTTCCTCACCTTCCAGCTTCTCCGCCTCCTCTCCCTCTCTCCAGCAGTCAGCATGCTTCAGCTGTTTGCAATAGTGTTATTATTGGTGTGTATATCTCTTTTTGTTCTATTCAATTCATATCTTATCATTTTTCCATGCTTACAAGTCTTTTAGCTTTGACTTTAAATGTATGCTTTCCCTCTCATTTACTTCCTTGCTTTATTTGCTTCCCCCATCTCATTCGGGGGTCCCTTCTTATTAGTTATAGAGAGCCGATAAAAGGAAGTCCAAAGATAACCAAGACCACAAGTGCCTCATATGTTAATTCCATTAGTCTTCTTTTTTATCAACTATTTTGTTAGTGAGAGCCTTGGCTTGTCTTGTTGCTTTTCCGCAATGGTGGTAATATGGGTTGTGATAACTCTCCGGTCTGGCTGCCTCCACCTCTCAGTGTCTGGAGTGCTTCAACAATATACTCCTACACTTTTGATGGTCCACAGCCAAATAATGGCCCCCGACGAGTTCTTCCTTTCCACTCTCTTATTGGAGAAGGTTAGGAGCAAAATTTTGTTCTAATTTTCCCATTTGGCTCCTCCAAATCCCATATCATCTAAAGTGGCACAAGGTCACTGTTTTCTGCTCTCTTTTCCTGTCATTAATATTGTTGCAGCTAATTGCTGTATTTTTATTCTATTGGTTTTAATTTTATCTGATTTAATATTCTTTTATGGGGATAGAGAGTGGGTTGGGCTGGGATTGGGATGTAGTATATTTTTAACTTGTCAGCCGCCCCGATTGTTCTCAGAGGGGCGGGGTATAAATAAATTTTATTATTATTATTATTATTATTATTATTATATTACCAAGGTTGGTGCCAGAGCTTGTCCTCACCACAACCTCCTTCTCTGACACTCCCACCGTCCCACCCCAAACCTGCCCTAGACTTATACATGAGTTCAACTTATTTGTTGTTGTTGTTAGCTGCCCTAGAGTTGGTTCCGACTCATAGTGACACTGTGGATGAAACATCTCCAAGAATTCCTATCTTCCACTGCCTTGCCCAGATCATGCAAGCCGTTCCTCATAACCCCCCTGATCAAGTCTATCCATCTGGTCTGTGATCTTCCTCTTTTTCTTCTACCCTCTACCTTTCCTAGCATTAGTTTTCTCTAGTGATCCGTACCTTCTCATTATGTGGCCAAAGTATGATAGTCTCAGCTTGATCATCTTAGCTTCCAAAGAGAGCTCTGGTCTGATCTATTCAAGAACCCATTTGTTTTTCTTCTTGGCTGCCCATGGTATCCTAAGTACTCTTCTCCAGCACCACATTTTGAATGAGTTGATTTTCTTTCTGTCTGCTTCCTTCACTGTCCAGCTCTCACATCCATACATGGTAACTGGGAATACAATGGCTGAAAGATTCTGACTTTAGTGCTCAGTTGTATGTCTTTGCTTTTCAGTATCTGTTCCAGTTCTTTCATAGTTGCTCTTCCCATTCCTAGTCTTCTTCATATTTCTTGACTGCAGTCTCCATTCTGGTCAATGTTTGATCCTAGATATGGCAATTATTTGATGGTAACAGCTATTGTTCTAACTAACTGCTGGAGCACAGCAACTAGGAAATCAGAGCTGGGAAAATCACTTGTACTGGAGCACAGGCCTGCCTCTCCCAGATTCTTTTCTGTAGCAGGCATTCAAATCAACAGCCAGGCTTCACATTTCATCTTGCTCTTTTCTTTCTCAACAGAGTAGAGTGTGAGTGGTGTTGGGGTATGCATACAGCGGGATCTAGCAAACACACATGCAGAGTAGAAGCACATAGGCAGGAATGCCCAGAAGATTCTGAGAAGAAGCTTGCTCCAGACAGCACGGGAAATATCCTCCCACACGCAGGTGCTACTTTCAGCTTTGAGAAATGAATAGCTGCACAGCAAGGCTTCATTCAATGAGGGCTTTAATCTTTGTTGCAAATATTTGCAAAGACACATAGAGTACCAGACATTCGTCTTGGATACTCACAGCTACACAGAATAACAAAGTGCTTTGCCAACCGCCAACCACAACTAACCAACAATGGAGGTTCTATCCCTCTCCAATATATAGGTGGTCTTCTTGGTAACATGTGACAACCATGCACTAATGAAACCTGATTGGTTTCATCCCCAGTGCCCATTGCATCAGACCTCTCATGATGCATACCTGGCTTGTCTCATTCACTGTGCATGTTGCATCGAGCTTCCCATGATGCACAGCTTACCAAATGCTAACTCATTCACCTGCCACTTGAACTGTAGTAACCCTGTTACTATTGCTCCAGTTCCTCTCAGTGGTCACATCCATGTCATTTTCCATACCAGGGTGCCACATAGTCTTGACAAGTGGGACTGTTGGAGGTCATCATTCCTTACCCCCATTCCCTTTCCCTCTTTCCACAGCAGGGGCACAGAGCAGGTAGTATCCAGAGACCTTGATTAGTTGGCAGCCAAGTAGATTTGTCCTCCCCAAACCAGCCTAACACCATCACACTCCTGGGCCCAGTGAAATGGGCCAGGGTATGTTGAAATGGGCCTGTGCACAGGGAAAAAATGTAACAAATTGTCTGATTACACATGTATGTACCATTGTATTTTGATCTCTTTTACCATGCTGGAAAAAGAAACAAATTGTTTCAAATTGATTTTTAAATACCTTCTTTACTTTTCAGTTTAAATATACTGTGATTCTGATTTTCTTACAATACACTTATTTTTATGTTTTGTATCATAATAGAGGGACCTCATCGTTGAAAGGGCAACTATTAGAATTATTAATGTTTGAATATACATTATTAAACAGCCACTTGGAATGGTAGCAGCAGTTCCTGCCATTTGGGGGATTTGTTTGGTTATTCAAATTGGAACCAGTCTGGGAGTTCAAACAAAGGCTATTATTTAAAAATAGGAATTAAAAAAAGCACCAGGCATCATACAAAAAGACTCCATCTTCCAAACAACTTTCAGAGCTGCTTCTGTTGTTTTTGTTGTTGTTAGCATCATCATCATCATACATTCATACACTCACATCCCACTTTTTGGGTAATACCATGATTCAAGGTGGCTTACAAAAAGAAAGGCACATACAATGACCTAAGCAAAAATATTATAGTTGTTTGCTTTCTAAGGGCTGATGCAGACAGGCCATTTGGGGTGGCACAGAGCCACCCCAGGAAGCAATGAATCAGGGCCGCAGCAACCTCACAGCTCTTCTGCGCACTTTTGGTGCAGTATGTTTAAAAGCTGCACTGGAGGGGCGTCCTGATGCTGCACGCCGTGCGTATGGCCACATGGCATTAGGACGCTGTCATGGTGGGGTTGGAGCAGCCGGCGTGTGACTGCCCCACCCCAACTCTACCCTCAGGCCAGCCCTTTGGGTGATATGGCGACCTAAATGATATGGTGACCTGAAGTGAGGATTCAGATCTTGGTTTCCAGAACGGTAGTCCAATTTTCAAATCACCATGCTGGCTCTCCAAATAAAAATATACAAAAGTTTTTGTTAAAATACAATTAAACCATCCAGTAATTGAAACAAATCTGTTGAAAAGCCACCCTGATTGGGAGGATGGGGACAAAGAGAAAGAGAAACCCAAATGGTTAGCTCTGATCACAGTGCGGAGACATTTCCTCTTTTTGTTCTCTGTCACTCAGCTCCCATTTTCTCTCTCATTTCTAGCTAGCATCTATGGACCTACTTCACAAGTGTGTCTGGGGAATTAGGTATCTTTGGATCCTATGGATCTAAGATAAGACTCCTCCTGACTGCTCATTTTCCCAACATACCCTAAAATGTCTCATTTCAAGCCAGTGCACAAATGGCTATTGTTGTTGTTGTTGTTAACTGCCCTCAAGTCAATCCCAACTCATGGTGACCCTATGGATGAGATCTCTTCAAGACTCCCCATCTCCCACTGCTCTGCTTAGGTCCTGTAATGCCCATGAGCTCCTTAACAGAGTTTATCCATCTAGCATGTGGTCCTCCTCTCTTTCTACATCCCTCCACCTTTCCTAGCATATGATTTTCCAGTGAGTCATTCCTTCTCATGATGTGACCAAAGTACGACAACCTCAACTTTACCATCTTGGCTTCCAGGGAGATTTCATGTTTGATCTGTTCTAGGACCCATTTATTTGTCTTTTTGGCTATCCATGGTATTCTCAGCACTCTTCTCCAGCATCACGTCTCAAATGAATTGATTTTCCTTTTATCCACTTCCATCACTATCCAGCTCTCACAACGGGACATGGTAATAGGGAAAACAATGACTTGTACAATTCTAACTTCTGTGCTCAGTTGTATATCTTTACATTTTAGGATCTTTTCTAATTCTTTCATAACTGCCCTCCCCATTGCTAGTCTTTTTCTTATTTCTTGACTGCTGTCCCCATTCTGATCAATGTTTGACACAGAAACACTTTTACTATTTCAATTTCCTCATTGTCTAGGTTGAATGTGTGTAAACCTTCTGTTTTGTGTGTAAACCTTCTGTCATTGTTCTTGTTTTCTTTATGTTGAGGAGTAAGCTTGCCTTTGCATTTTCTTCTTTAATTTTAGTAGTTGTTTCAGATCTGCAATATTTTCTGCTAGTAGAAACCAACAACCATAGAGCTTTCCAAAAGTATATTCCTCCAGACCTCCAGGGCAGAAATGCTATCTAGCCAATGGAGTTCTTCTTTGTCACATGCAATAGGCCCACCAGAAGCCTCCAACTGACTTTGCAGTGACTCTCCCTGTGTGAGAGATATCTGGGGGGGGGGGGGGTGCATTTTTGCTCCTTGACTGCATTTTTGTTTTCACCTTCCTTGCTTTTCCATCTATCAGGATATTATGAGCCTCTAAGGGTGCTTTTAGCAACCTGCACAACAACATCATAAATTTTACAGGCATGCTTTCCAGGATTTCCAGTGTATACCATCAAGGATCTTATAATTCTTCTTTGATACTAAGCAAATCCAAAAATATTTCATAAATATAACTGTTTTCAAGACTCACCATGTTTATAGATATTTTCATAAATATCTCTGTTTTCAAGACTCAGGGCCTTTGCAGACTGCCAGAAATAGTGCACATTAAATTGAGGCACTGCCCTGGCTCAGTGCTAGGGAGTCATGGGAATTGTATTTTTTTCTGGGACATTAAGCCTTCTCTGTCAGAGAGCTCTGGTGCCACAATAAATTACAGTTCCCATGATTCCCTAGCACTGAGCCAGGGCAGTGCCTCAATTTAATGTGCACTATTTCTGGCAGTCTGCAAAGGCCCTCATAGTGTCTACATAAATCTCAGGGACTCATATTTATGGAGAACTCTTACATTTTTTCACTATTCAGAAAGCAGTGGGAAACCCAAGATTACTCTTCCTACTTGCAGAATTTTGTGCTGAAGTATTTGAATTTAAGTTGACTTAGTTCTATTGAAATAAATTGCCTTAACTCAATGGTGATAGTATGCAAAGAGAGATTCTTATGAGCAATAAATACAGAAGACAATCTTATTTGCTGAGTTTAGAAATCATCTACATGTTCAATTGGGATTTTCTACCATGCTTAAGACCAGGACTACTATTTCATAAAGCGTTGTGAATATATTAGAGCACTGTGAAGCTCTGGATAACATTTCAGGCAGAAGCATGTTAACTAAATAGAAAACAGTAGGCTTAACTGATTTGTATATGAGGCTTCATCTTGAACTTCAATCAATCCATCCATCCATCAATCAATCAATAAAATTGGTAGCCATTGTCTCTGACTGCATTAAGATCATCTCTGAAGATTCATCAGCTTTTACTGGTGCTTCAAGGAGGTCTGAAAGGAGAAAATGTGTACAGTCTAAACTTGCATTAAATAAAACTATTAAAGTAGGAAACCAAAAATGTAACTGCCACTAGCAGTGAAGTAAAACTCAAAACATCTGATAGTGATCAGAAAACACAGTAGCTCACTAACATTTCTCTCTTGCAATTATGTTTCTCAGCTACCTCAAGGTTAAAAAAGAAAAAAAATATTTACCTTATTATATAAATCTTATTAAGATATTGATAAATATCTGTATGCATCCCTAGTCATGATTCCTGGCTTTTGTTTATGTGGTGCTTGTACTGGACTGGAATTAATTACTCTGGAAGAAAGAGAACAAAGATGGTATTTGAGAAGCAAACTTCTACAATATAAAGGCCTCATTCCCACTACATTTTAAACCAGTTTGCAAACCAGTTTGCAAACCAGTTTGAAGTGATTTAAATGACCCTGGTTCATACTTCAACCAAATTGCTGAAGCAGTTTGGAGAAGGGGGGCATGCGCTAGACCTATTTAATGTATGTCTTTTTGATAGTGATTTTTTTCTGTGTCTTTTTTGATATATCGATTTTGCACAAGTGTAAACCAGATGTGGATTGGAATCTATTTTAATTTGCCCTTCAGCCGGCTGAAGTGGATCATTTTGAATCGATTCATTCGTCAACGTGAAACACAAGTGGGTTATTTTACAGCAAGAAAATGCAATTGGAGCAAATGTACCGTGAACCACACTCTGCTGTCGAACTGATCCATTGATTCAGATCACAAACCGATTCATTTGTAAGTGGCAATCAGGCCAAAGAAAGTGAAGCTTCCCTCTTAGGTTCAGCTTTCTCTGTGTGTGTGCCTTCATGTTGCCTGTCAACTTATGATTATCCCATGGATTTTTCAAAGTGTTTTCTTACACAAGGAATACTGATACATGGTTTTGCGAGTTCCTTTCTCTGAAATATAGCTTACAGCACCTGGTTGCTGGGTCCAGCAGTAAACCAAGTTCAGAAATTCAGGCTTCAGTAGTTAAAACTGAGCAAACTTTTATTTGCTACGATACCAGAGACATTCATTGTCAAAACTAAGCACAAGCATCAGCAGTGCCTAATTTTTCTGAAGATGCCTGCCTGATGCTGGAGACACATGAAGAATAAACTCTTCTAGAACACAGCCACATATTGCAAAAAAATAAAAAAACATGGATGCCAGCCATGAAAGCCTTCAACTTCACAATGCCTAATTAATTACACACAAATTCAAACTTATGGTGGGCTATTTCCCCATTAGTCAAAAGCAACAAACATACTTGCCCTTCTCGTTCCTCATGCCACCCCTCTTTGTTCTTACAGTCATATTCTTCCAACAGGAATGAACATGAACAGTTTAAATCATGCCTGCCTCCTCGACAGTGTTATCATATCACCTGTGGCGGAGATCACTATTTCTCATACTACCCGTTGCAAAACACAATACTAATTGTTTATGGAAGGCAAGGTACATAAGCAAATCCTGGCATTGGTATTCCTTGACAGTTTCCCATCCAAGTATTAACCAAAGTTGACCCTGTTTAGCTTCCAAGATCAGACAGGCTCTGGTGTCTTTACGGTATTTAAGCCCTGGCCTTGCTCTACACTGAAGCAAAAGAACAAAGCCAACAGATTCCTCTGCTAGCTAGTAATGAAGTAGGTTCTGTATATGGAAGGGTTTGAACAACAGATTTTATAGGTCTGTGCCCATTCATTCAAAAGCAGACTCTGATCCCTTCAAAAACCAGCCCAGCCCAAACTAGAAGTGTTTGAGTCACAAATCCTAGGCTGAGTCATCAAATCCTACATTTGAAAGGGACTTGTATTGGATGGGCTTTTCGGTCCATGTCCACTTTCAAAATTAAGAATCATAAGAAGGGTGAGTGGGAACCATGATGCTGTCTGTCAGACTGAGCAGATAGGTCACATTTCCTTCCACTATGGTAAGATGAATCTATTTTATATACAGTATTTACTATGTCTAAATTTACTTATCTATGTAAATTATGCTCATTTCATGCAAATTAGTGCCCTCTTTTCAGATGATGCATAACCCCCTTTTTTGTAAGTGACCACCCTAGGAGGACAGTGTCCAGGGATACTGAGAGCTTTTGGGATTATATTTCCATGGTCCTAATCAATCTGGGGTTAGAAAACCCCATGAAATTCATGGGTTCATCATAAGCCTATATGCACATTCACACACCCACATTTAAAGGACCACCTCCACCCTGGTCCTGTCTGTTCATTGAGGTGAGCATATATACAATTCAAAAGGATTTGTAGCACTTTTGAGACTGAGTGAAAGAAGTTGTAGCTTTCATAGACATGGGAGATTATCACATTACCTTTTTCCTGATCTAGGCATGGGCTGAGAGCAGGCTGGGCACATGGGCTATTGCACAGCTCTGTGCCCAGATCATTACCATCCCATCACCAATTGGAATGTCTCTCATTGATGGAAAAGAAGTATTTTTACCTTAGGACAGGAGAAGGACGGGATGGTAATGATCTGGGCATGGAGCTGTGTGGTAAGACACAGTCCCAGCCCAGTCTCAGCCCGTGCTCTGATCAGGGAAAAGCCTGTAGTGTAATAAACTCCTTGGTCTTAGTACTGGGAAAGTTTATGCTACAACTTCTTTTGCTTCATTAGTTTCAAAAGTGCTACAAGATCTGTTTGTATACTGATATTCCAAACTAACATGGCTATATCTCTGAATGCTTTCTCATTTTTTGTACACATATTCTGAATTACACTTCATTTGAAGCCTTTCCTAACCTTTCCCTTTTTCTTTTCCTGAGAGTCTCATCTTGGCTTTAAGCTCTTTGGCTAACAACCTGTTGGTCAGTCCCAATTAAGTAAACCCATTATGGGTCAGTACATAGGTAAATCCCATAGATTGAACGGGTCTACTCTAGTCAGGATTAACAACAAGATTTAAGCCTTTTTGTGTTTATGTGCCTTATGTCTTTAGAAACATCCTGACAGGCAAAATCCATTCAGTCAATCTTTCCCCATCATTTCCCTATTGTGCAGCTGTTAAAAAAACAAGTTAACAGAATTGTCACACTTACATAGAATATATATCAGGAAGAACAAGAATGTAAACAACCACCCTAGGAGAACAGTGTCCAGGAATACTGAGAGCTATGAGGATTATATTTCCCATGGTCCTAATCAATCTGAGGATATAGATATAGATACACACACACACACACACACACACACACACACATACACACAATTACAGTTACAGAAACAGAAGAAAATGTACAACACTCATAACTGGATTTGGGTGTAAGCATGAAGCTTCTGTAATGTGGCATCCCAGCTCATCAGGCTATGATGTTTTAAATCAGTGAGAGGCTCAAAGGAGAGATTTTTGATAATCATTATTATTTTTAAATCTAAAGCCCGCAGAGATCAGCTAAGACTCTCCTTGAATTCAAAGGTTGCTCATTCAGGTCCTTAGAGCAGATGGACTCTTCATTACATGATAATTTATCACATCATTTGCAATGCTGTCATGTACTTGATTTATAGGAAAAGAGTGACCTTACAGTCATTAATTCCTACAATGATGCTCTCAAATGCCATGAATGTAGTCCAAATTGGTGCAACACAGGAGGAAATTTGGGGTCATTTAATGGCATGTAAATTGTGTAGAAAGAAATGCAATCAAGATTGTACATAGATGGAGAGTCAAGTGACACATAGCTGCTGTCTTGACTGTGTTTACAGATGTCTTGTGCTATTGAATTGGTCCTGAGGAACTCAAGTTACATGGAAGGTCCCATAGTATAAGTCAACCTGGAAAGGTGAGGCTCTGTATACTATAATCACAATAAGCAAAGCCTTACTAGAGTAGAACAGAGATACATCTAAACTCCAAGCTTCCAGTTTCCAACATTTTCTGGCAGGCTACTTCTGGAAAGGTTACAAACAATGCATGAAATTAACCGTGAACATGACCGAAACAGCTGGAACAGATTTTATGAGTGGGGTGATATAAATACTTCCATGAGTAACAGAATCATTGTGAAATCAAGGGAGTGGCTTATTTAAAAGTCATTAGATCCAGAACTGCTCCCCAGAGCTTGAAGAATAATTGTTAAAAAGTAGTTAGTTGCACTTATCATTTGGAAAATAACATTGTAGTTACCAGTATAGTTACAAATTGTTTAAAGTAAATCTTCTCAGTAGCATCACTAAGGGTTACGGGGATGCGACACCCCAGAAGGGAGGTGACACCCAGTCACCAGCCACACCTTGCTGCCACTGCCACGTTCTCTTCATGATGAGAACAAAGCGGCTGCACCCAGGAAGGCTGAGCACCCCTCCCACCTTGATGCCTTGTTGTCCTCATGAGGAGAATAATGTGGAGGCACCAAGGAAGGCTGAGCATGCCCCCCTTGGTGCTGCTGCCTCATTCTCTTCATGAGGAGAACAACATGGCAGTACCAAGGAAGGTCAAGTATGCCCTCCCACCTCAGTGTTACTGCCTTGCTCTCATCATGAGAAGAACAATTCATCACCACCAAGGAAGGCCGAACCCCCTTCACCTTGGTGCTGCTGCCTCATTTGCCTTATGAGGAGAATGATGCAGCAGCACCAAAGAAGGCCAAATGCATCCCCCACCTGCTGTCTCGCACGCAGCCTCTGAAAGTCCTGCTCCCAGGAAGGCCTGCCTCCCTCACCGGGTGACACCAGGGGCAGGGATGCCACTGATTCTTCTTTCTCATTTCCAAACCAAAATCAATTAGATACTTTGTAATACCTCTTTTATTAAAAAAACAAAAACAAAACAGAATGCTACAGACTGCTGGCTTATTGTACAAAGAATATTCTATATCCTACCATCAGCTCAACCCCACAACAGAGCACAAGAACAGGAATAATTTGAACCAACTTTTGAACTGTATGAGATTTCTCCTCCACTATTTGTAAAGCCATGCCATCCTAACTATAAAAAGTAAAGCAATTACAGTTACAATATGAAAGCAATGTATTTCTTGACAAATTATGATTATAAAGTAATTTAATTACACTTTTATTACTGAAAGTGGAACTATGAGTAATTAACTATTTATAGCTCTGCAGGGTTTTATGTTTTGCTGATTCCTCCTTCTGCAGTCCCTGCAGAGTTACAGAAAGAGAGGAAAATGTACAAAACCCATTACTGGATTTGGGTGTAAGCATGAAGCTTCTGTATTTAATTTACACCTTCCCTTTCTTTCACAATGGAGCACACTGTGACATATATACATTTCTCAGAATGTTTCCCTTTTAGGCCAAGAAAAAGACTTGATCAGTTTTATTTGAGTTACCATATCCTATCCCCTTGTTTAAACCATGACCTGGGACTATTAGGAAGTTTTAGGTAGTTAAATAGCTGCCTTTAGTTAGAGTTAAGTAACTGCTTGAATGGGCTTGCATTATTGGTTATGCAATGAAGTCACTCAAAACTGTAGAGAAAACAATGGCATATTCGGATGTATTTAAAACACACACCAAAGTGAATATAAAATTGTATTATAAGGAATTTACCCACAGTATGATTCCTGCTGCCATTATCTGGCTAAAGGACACCTCAAAGAATGCATGCAGAATCTGAGACTGATGTACACATACAGATTGTTAAAATATCAATGCAAAACAGCACAGACGGTGAGGAACATGTCTTTAACAGCATAGAGCTTGCCAGTATTCTTGTATGGCTTTATTAAAGCTCAAGTTAGTAACATTAAGCAGCCACTCTGCACAGGTGTAATTTAGAGCATGGTTGCAACTGAGAGCTGTGAAGTTTTCTGATATTGGATACTGCCATTACAAAAACACTTGTGCTAAAAATACCCTGTGAAGTGTTCTTTAGCTTTTTAAATGGCCCATGGTATTACCTGAAGTTGGTGTAATGGTCCATTTATTTATTTATTCCCTCCCTTTTTTTATCCCAAAGGATTCAGTTGGCAGTAAAAGAGATTTTAGGGTTCCCCCCCCCTAAGAAGCAAATTCTTTTATTATGTACCCACATATTTGTCTGGGCCTTTGTAGTTAACACATTTCAAAGTGAGCCAGATTAGCATGAAAATTAATATCCTGCTATTGCAAGAGAAACTAAGAACTGGCACACTAGTTTCTCTTGCAATAGCAAGAACTGGCGCACTATGATCCATCCTATTCCCAGACTTTGGCACAGTGTACTTTAGCTTACAATTGGTTTAGTTATTTTAATCTTATTTGGAATTTTGAAAGCAATTGTGGAGTCTATCTATTGTGAAACAAAATTATAACAGGTAATTCGTACAACCATTCTAAACTTCAGGAGAGATACTGTGTACTCTCATAGATGATCATATAGCCCCTTTAGTAAATATTTCCTTCTCACAGAAGTTACTTTATATCTCTAAAGTTTTATAAGGGACAAATAGATGTGAGCAGAACGGTGTACAAAAAGCACAAATATTTGAGACTGGTTTCCAAGTGTCCTTTTAAAAAACAGTAAGGATGGATTATTAAAATGTGTGGATCAGTACTACAATTAATTTAAGCAAAATGTGTCTTTATCTAATAGAGAGCTTTTCTACAACATTTCTAAAAGGAAAAGGGTTGGAGCCAAATTTAGTAAACTTATCTAAAAAGTTAATTGCAGCTCCTGGAAGCTTCCAAAACATGTAAGTAAACTGTTTGTCCAAAAAGGCATTGTTTGAGGCTGCAAAAAACAATATTCCTGGGCACTTTCATCATTCCTGCCTTAGAGTGGCCATGTCCTGTGATCTCTAATGGTGCCAATGAGATAGGCACACTTACCCTCCAACAATTCACAGATGAAAAATATGATTTATATGGCCAAGGAACATCAGTGTGTTGTCACGATGGTAAAAATGATTAGTGAGGGAGAACATACAAAGTAAGAGATGCTGCAGCAGTTTGCTTTTGCCTAAGACTACTGGGAGGGCAAGACCCAACACTCTCCTTTCCTCTCAATTTCTGTTGAGTTCATTGGAAACTATTTTTGCATTCTGAACTCATTTTACAGCACTTGTAGTAATCTTATGTCGTAAACTGGCTTCTGCTACCAGGCAGATGGGTTTTGGAGTCTTTGCTGGCATCATGACCAAATGCTAACATTTGTTAGCTACAACATTTGCTTCACAGTTTGAGGCTGGGAAAAGATAGGAAGGCTGAGAATGGATGGCGGAGCTAACAGTTCTTATTATCATGTTTACATACTTGATTTTCTTTGGGGCTCTGCAGATGGCGCAAAGCGCTGTCTTGGAACCAGGGAAGGGGAGGGTAAGCTGGACGCCAGATGTCCCAACCCCTTCCCAAGCATGTCAACAGAGCACCCACTGTTGCACACAGTGAGCGCTCTGATGACATCCTCCCGGCCCAGCCCCGCTCTGGAAGGAGCGCTATTTTAGGGCCGGCAGAAGGGTGGACTGGGGCTGAGGCATGGGGCAGCCTCAGCCCCAATCTTGCTCTTCTCAGGGCGGCCCATGGCCACCTGTCTGCAAAGGCCCTTAGTTGCTTCTGCACTATATAACCCATAAGTGACCATCTTCCATTTGCCTCAGCCTGGGGAAGGTGGAGTGCACATGATCCAGGTGCTCTATAGTATGTACAGCAATAGGAATTGCATTTGATTGCTAACTGAAGGAATACATCTGGGCATAATTTGTCTGGGGTGTCATTTCTACCATTGTCTGTGACGGGTGCTGTGTCATGAGTCATTTACCAATAATAAAGCTTATGTTGTAGCAGTAGCATGTCTCAGTGTTCAGCAGAGCAAGAACTCTTGGGGAGACCTGGAACTACATCCAGTTGCAGAGCAAGACATCTGAGGACAAGGTGGAAAATGTGAGAAGAGAGAAACTGGGACATTTTAAAAGCAACTGAAAAACTGGGACAACAGAGTTCTGATTAGAACTGTTCTTGCCAAACTGGGACAGTGGCAGGATATGAACTTAAAATTGATCTAATCCTAACTCCTGGCAAAAGATATTTGGGGCATGAGGTTAGGATACGGCTGGGATATTGCTCCATTGCCTAAGAGCGTTTGTGCAAATTTAGAGGATCATGCCTAAGGAAAATATGGCAAAAGCCCTTCTGTTTGTGAGACACTCTGCAACAGGGTATTCCAGAGGTGAGTCCTAGTGGAGGCAGGCTTGGACCTGCTGGGCTGAAAACTTCCTCTTTCCCCATATTCCATAGGTTTGGGAACTGGACCAACAGCAGCTTAGACTTAGTTAAAATGGGAGTTAAATTGGCACATAAAGATGCAACAGGAAACAAATGGCCAAGGGGAATCACCCATATTCCTTCTTCACTGGCCAGAGTGATTCAGCAGGACTTAAGAAGTGATGGGTCTTCTACCATAAGTCTTCCCCATCACCACCAGGATTGCTCAATTAATCCTTCAATCAATTTATATCCTGTTTTCCCCCACCCCAAGAGTGGAATTCCAGGTGATTTACAGAATAAAAATGCAACCAAAACTGCGTACAGCTGAAAACATAGAAAAAAGTTAAGATTAAAATAATATTAGAATGTCTATAAAATTAAAAGCATATAAGACATTAATAAGAAGCCATAGATTACAAATACTACAACACTAAATTTGAAAACTCATTATATAAAATAACCAGTTCCCAAATGCCTGCTGGAACAGAAAATCTCCACGTGATGTCAGAAGGACAGCAGGGAAGAATCCTATCTACCTTCCCTACAAAGAAACTTCCAGAATCTAGGAACGGCCATGGAGAAAGTCCTCTTCCACATTCTCACAAAACATGCCTGTGAAGGAGGTGAGACTGAAAGAAGTGCCTTCTTCAAAGTTGCATGCCTCCCAACCAACCTGCCACTGTTATACAGCTCCTGCTTTTTGGACCAAATGTTCTTCAAGGGCACCCCCATATAGAGTGTATCACAGTAATCCAAACAGAGTATAACTAAGGTATGTGTCAGCAGGGCCCAATAGACAGCCCAAGGAATCCATTCCATTTCATGATCATTCATGGCTCCATCACTTCTATGCTTGCTGCATCTAGTTGGCAGAAATTAAACAGGAAAGTATCTTCTCCATCACTGTCTCTGCAATCTGCAAACCTAAAGCTGCTACATTCCTGCTACCACTTAGCTGTCAGTGGTTCCAGAAACCCTGTCAAAAAAATAAGAGGGCTACAGACATGTTTTTGATGAGTGATATAATACCTGAAAGAAATTTCTCTACTAGGCTGCTATAGATGTACTAGTCAACGAAAGCTTTAAATGGTTGCAGAAGGGCTCTTGAGAAATCTAGCATCCATTATTAGTATCAGTCGAAAACAAAGTGCAGCTGCGGACAACTGAATGAGCTGTGGAAAGACAGGCTATCAGGTTGACTTGAAACTATTCACATCTTTCTTTAGAACATGGATTTAAAATATCTAATTGTAAATTTTAGGAGTAGGCAAGAGTCAGTTATAAATCAAAAGTTAACTAAATGCATTTAAACAAATAGATCACCAACATACAAGATTTTCACCTCCTCCTTCTGAGCCATAGTGTATTTATACATACGAGAAATTCCCCAGTGATTTTGATTGCTTAGCCTTGTTGGACTACAGACTCTAATCATAACTGCTGCAGGTCCACCATTAGGAATATAAACATCTCAGTCTCAATTTCTTTGCATTTCCCACAAACTCACCTTCATTATCTTCCTGTCCTCATTTTACATCAGGCTGAGAGACCTTGTATCCCCGTACCTCCCGGAAAACATTTCTTGCACATTGATGTATTTTTCTTATACCTTTGTTTATACATTTTGCCTAAATTACACATGCTTTCCCTTTTACTAAAGTGTTTTTGTGCACCCTTTCCAATCAAAAACCTTTTCTATTAAATTGGATTGGTTTATTTATGCTCCACCTTTTCCCCAAATCTAGGAGCCAAGACAGCTTACAAAATAATTGTAAATTCTAGCTATTTTAAAATTTTGTGTTTTGTCTGGGGTGTCATTTCTACTATTGTCTGTGACGGGTGCTGGAACCCATCAACAAAAGGGCTGGAATACTTTTTTTCTTCTCAAACGCTCGGTATGCCTCACAAATGTGTGAATTCTCAAGGTGAGATAGGTACTTGATCACAAGTCCCAGAAGATGTGAAAAGGCTACTTCCATCAAAACTGCCAAATGTAGCCAAATTCTTATCTATACCTATTCTGCTTATCCTTTCCAATTGTATCACCCAAAGTGAATTCTATGCCTTTTCTGTCCCTGACATTCCCACTTGTTAAGGTATGCCCCATACTCAGTTCTTAATTTATGCTCATCTAAGGGGGGTTGCAGACTGCCAGAAATAGTGCAAATTGAGTCCACTTTTAGGGTTAGGGTTAGTGCTAGGGAATCATGGGAATTGTTTTTTTCCCTGAGACATTGAGCCTTCTCTGTCAGAGAGCTCTGATGCCACAATAAAATACAGTTCCCATGATTCCCTAACCCTAACCCTTAAAGTGGACTCAATTTGCACTATTTCTGGCAGTCTGCAATCCCCCCAAGTCATTCGTATCATTGATACAGGAGCATCATTTGCTAGATACCAGGAGTGACCAAGAAATGTTTCATCAAGTATAGGCTGGATACAGAAATACTTAAACAGGGAAATGTGGCTTTTAAATAATAGTAGAGTCTAAGGATTATATTAATCAATTAATTAAATTACAAAAAGTACCAAGCAAAGAAAACTGTGCCTCCAAGTGCTGTATATGACTATTCAGAAGACTGTTCCACTGACTATACAGTGGACTTCAGCCTTAGCCAGACTCAGGGGTGAGATTTCAATATCAGAGATGGCCAGATTAATATCTCTGGATTTTTCAAGTCTATAACTGCACCTCAGTTGAAACAAATCTTTCAACAAACTCCCTGCCTATGAATAGCAAATTCCTGATCCTCGTTCACTACTTTATCCACCAGCTGTTTTAACTGATTAGTCAAAAGCACACTCCTCTTGACATCAAATGTGCAGCAAAAACAAGTGTATAAATGAATAATTATTTCCAACACTTCCAATGAGATTAAGTACTTATTGGATTAAGAAAATAACAGGATTTAATGGGGTCATTTACGCCACTGCTCTGGTATAACGATGCATACTACACACACATACATCAGATCAGTATCTTTATTTCCAAAGCCTGATTGTTATGCCCAGGTATACAAGTTTTTTTATAGCATTGCTTCACATTTAATAAACTGTATTTAAAACCACTAATGCATAAATAAAATAGAAAGCTTACCTACATTGGAAATTAAGCTATTGATTCTCACTACCAGGAAATGGGTGCGGGTGATTGGCAATATTTTTTTCTTTGTGGCTTGAATAAGAGGGAGATGAGAGAAACATTGAAATGACAGTTATGTTGTTCATATACCTGTTGGGCAGAGGGATGTGACTCTTTTACAATATTTTAATTGGGCTTCTGATCTGGTGTGCAATATAAACATTTCACTTTTGGGGGAAAATTCCTTCATCACTTGAAGGGGGGGGAATACAAGAGCCAAACCTTTATAGATTTAGTGGTTATGTATGAAAGATGCATCAATCTGTTGATGTAGTCCATTTTTTGGTGGTGGTGGGCAGTTTAATAAATGGGGATAATGTGAAAATTAAGGATGTGCCAAAACAAAACTTGGAATTCTGGCTGAAAAAAGCATTCACCCGCTACTGCTGTTATTATCATTACTGTTGTTGTTCCTCCTGATCTTTTTTCTCCTTCTCCTCCATTATTGTTGTCTTTGTCTTCTCTCCATCTCCTCTTCTTCTCCCTTATCCTGCTGAAACTGTAATAGGAGCTTTTAAAAAATCCTGTTCCAGGTTAAGAGGCAACTCGCATGGGCATGTGAGCCGTCCAAGCCTCATGTGAACTCCCCCTCCACCATATAGTCTTGTGACCTGAAAACTCAGGCATAGTTTCTGTGGGAGTGGTCAGCAAACACTGCTGCATAAGGAATACGAAGGATATTGTAAAGTTTTAATTATCACCATTTTAAAAAATTGACAGAAAGTTTGTTTTGATTTGTAGTTGTTAACTTATATCTACGTAGTCACCATCCAGATTTACACATTTTCCCCAGCATTTCTTGACCCTCTGAATACTGTTATTGTAGTCTGCAGATTGCACCTTACGAGGATTATATACTTTAGTCACTTCTGGCACAACCTGTCACAAAAATAAAGGACACAATGAGCTGATTTTTTTCAACATCATGCACTTAGGGACCAATTATGACACTGACAAAATTTCATCAATATACCGTAATAACTTCCGGGTGATAATTATTACTTTATGATACTAAGGCACAGTCTGCAGACTTCTATAATATCAGATATTTGGAAAGTCAAGAAACGCTGTAAATCTGGATGGTGACTACATCGGTATAAGTTAACAACTGCAAATTGAAACAAACTTTCTGTCAATTTTTTTTAAAGGTGATAATTAAATTTACAATACCGCCTGGTATACCATGGAAGAAACTGTAGTGTAAGAACCAGCTAGGTTGGTTTGATGGTTGGCTGGTGAGTTCTAATCTTGGTTGTGAGAGCAAGATCTTCAACCAGTTTAGGAGGGAGAGATCAGTCTAGTATTCTCAAGCCGGCTCATCTGAAAATGTATTCTCAAGCAGGCTCATCTGAAAATGAGAAGATGAAGCTGCTCTGCAAATAAATTGCCTAAGCAAGTAACACTCTGCCAACACATTTGCTTATAAAAACATGTAGATTAATAATTCTTTAGCTGCCAGGCATACAAAGAACAGAAAAGTCTGTACTTGCCTCCTGACGGTGTCACTCCCCATGCTAGACAATGTCCCTTAAAGCTCCAGCAAAAGCTGGAGAAAATGCACCCATAGTTTCTGCCATCCATTGCTTTTGCTGTCCTATCATTTGTCCATTTCTCTGTTTCTTTTGAAGCCATCCGGCAACCCACCTTGCCACAGAAGGGAATGGAGCAATGCAAATAGCAGGACTGCTCAGGGAATGCCTTTTCATTCAATGTCTGTAGAGATTTTACAGGACATCAAGCGTATGACATATGAGACCAAGTTTTTTTTGGGGGGGGTACTTTTTTGGCCTACAACTCCAATGTTGGGTGTGGGGTTCTGGGAGGTGTAGTGAAAACAAAGGTAACTGATCCAACCTTGGCTGTGGCAACCTATCATACTCATGGCAATTGAAGCTTATTGTGCCTAATTGCTTGACACAGTCCTATCATTTGAAGAAACTAATAAGCATATTTATTCATTATATTTTTATCCCATCCTTCTACATTGTTCATGGTGGTGTGTATGGTTTTCAGCAAATTGTACTCCCCTCCTCATGGGTCAAGGTACACATTACCAAAAGTTGGTCAATAGTTTTAACATCAGCGGGGAGGCCTCTCTCCCTTGTTTATTCATTTATATATCTTACCTTTCTTCAAATATCTATGGGACCCAAGATGGCTAACTATTTGACTTTAAACCAAAACAGCTGAAACTATGGCTCATATAAAAGTTTTAAAAAACAGTCATGAATTAAAAACATGAATTTAAAACATTAAAAAAGTAAGAAAATTAAGATAAAAGTCCAAATACAAATCCAGTATAATCCAGATTAAATGACCTTCAGCACAAGACACTCAAAAGGCCTGAATAAACTGAAAGGTGGCAGAACCTATTGGCAGCAAGAGAACAGAGAGTGGATCAACCAGCTTCTGTTGCAGGGAATTCCATAGCGCAGGAATAGCCACTGAGAAGTGTCTCTTCTATGTTCTCAACAATGATGGTGGTGGGACTGAGAGAAAGCTTTTCTGTAAGGATCTTTTCTCAACAGTCTCATATTGGGAGATACAGTGTTTCAGATAGTCTAGATCAGGGGTCCCCAAACTACGGCCCATGGGCTGGACCCGGCCCGTCAAGGCCTTTGAACCAGCCTGCAGCTGGTCCTGTTGCCGCCGCCGCCGCATGCATACAACGCGGGGCGCCATTTTGTGTTCCAAAATGGGGCCCGCGTCGCGCACACATGTGCATGACTCCAGGCATCATTTTGGAACACAAAACGGCACCGGAGTAGTGCACATGCACACGCGATGCCAGGCGCCATTTTTTGCTCCAAAATGGCATAAGGAGTTGTGCGCATGTGCCTGGTGTCGCACGCACATGCGCACAACTCTGGACACCATTTTTGAACACAAAATGGTGCCCAAGTAGTGCTCATGTGCACGCGCATGCGTGTGCGCCTCCGGCCCTCCGAAGATCTGGGGGCCAGTGAACCGGCCCCCGGCTCAAAAAGTGTGGGGATCCCTGGTCTAGATCCAAGCTATATAGGGCTTTACAGTTTGTAAACAACAACACTTTGAAGTATGCCTGGAAATGAACCAATAACCAGTGAAGATGTTTTAGCAGGGAGGTTATATGTCCTTCTTCATGGTCTCTGTCAATAACAAATTGGGTATTCCTGTGCCTGCGCAGAGCATATTTGGAACCTTCTGGAATTACTAGGCAGTCTTTACACTCTAGTACTCTTGCTCATTTACCTAACAGGTTCCAAAGTCAGTACCATATAGAGTGCATTACAGTAATCCAAAAGGATGTAAGCAAGGCATGTCCAGATCTCACATCTTAGGAAACAGGCAGAACTTGCACGCTAGCTTCAACTCTGTGAATGCATTTCTGGCCATTGCTATGACTGGAGCCACTAGGCTCAAGGCTGAGTCCAACAGTACAACCAAGATACAAATCTGAGATTTTAGGGGAATGCAACCCCATCTAGCACAGGCTGTGTCCCTGTTCTTTGTACTGTCTTTTAACTGATCGGGAACACCTCTGTCTCATCTGAATGACACCCAGAACATTACTGAAAACAGACACCATTTTAGCATTGAGACAGATTCCTTGGAATTAGAAAGCAGAGACACAGCTGAGTGTCATCGGCATACTGGTGTCACTCAGTGACAAAACACTGCAAAGTTTAATAAAGTTGTTGAATAGCATGAGGGACAAACCTGAGCCCTGGGGAATCCATGGGTCAATGGCCATGAAGTAAAGGAGGAATGTCGCAGCACCACTGTCAAAGTTCATCCCTCCAAGAAGTACTGGGATACTGTAAAACAGTGCCACCAAGTACCATCCCAGACTACACTGCAGAAATAATGCAGTTTGACACCACTTAACTGCCATGGCCCAATGCTATGGAATTCTGGGATTTGTAGTTTCATGAGATATTTAGCTTTCTCTGTCAGAGAGCTCTGGTGCCCCAACAAACTACGAATCCCAGGATTCCATGACAGTTAAAGTGGTGTCAAAGTGCATTATTTCTGAAGTGCAGATGCAGCCCCAGAGAGATGGCTCAGAAGGATAACATGGTTGATGGTTTCAAAATCTGCCAAGAGGTCCAGCAAAACCAACAGGGACACCCTCCCCCTGTCTAGTTCCCAGTGTATGTCATCCACCAAAGCTATCTCAGTCCCATACCCAAGCCTAACAGGAAAAATACAACAACAATGACAGTTCACAATTTATTGTCATTTCATAGCACCTAAAAACAGCTGACTGAAGCTGAGACCCTATATCAGGGTAGGCAACCTTTCCCCTTTAAGGACCAAGGGACTTAGCTAATCCCAGGAGCTATTGGCCAACATGGGACTATTGGCCAACATGGCTGAGGCTTCTGGGAGCTGAAGTCCCTCAGCCCTTAATGGGGAAAGGTTGCCTACCCCTGCCCTATATCAAGGTTACAGAAAAGAAAAATCTCTGGATGCTGAATTGTGTGTTGATCAAACTGTACAACCTTGTGCTGAACAGCTGTTTCACAACCTAATTGTGCATCTGACTATGAAAACAAAATGCCACCACAAATTTCAGCATATGCAGGAGCCAAGAAGTTGCATTGCCATTGCAACAGCACTACATCTGCAAGTCTACTTCCATGATGTTGAATTGAATGTGGATATTGCACATTGAACAAAAATGTCCATCTTCAACCATACCCTTGGAACTTATGCATATCTAAGACATCAAGAGGATTCCAGTCTAGGGAACTGCCTCACTGCTCTCAGTGCTTGTTCCTTTTCCTCCAGTTTTTGCTTTATAATATGCCTGGGTTGGCCAGAACTTGGGGTGAAAAAGTGACCCAAGTTCATCAAGTGAGCTTTATAGCTTATTGCAGATTCAAATTGTGATCCTAGTCTGACAGTCTACCCATTACAACACATGATACACATACTTAAGATGAATATTTTAACTAGTCTAATAAAAATATTGGATTCCATTTGGGGAGAAAAGCAGGATAAAAGTATAATAAATAAATAAATAAATAAATCATTTAACAGAATTAAAATTAAATAAAACCAAATAATCAGGAAGAGGTATGACCATACTAGGCATCCATATTGGGCAATGGTACTGCTAGTCCCATTAAATTGTATGAGAATCTCAGTATAATTCAGCAGGTACTCAATGAGGAACAAATATGTACAATGTAAACCACGGTACAGGTGTGTTGGATCTGTGCCCCTCCCCAGACAGTGGCAGATAATGGCTTTCATGTCAGTGGGGCAGTGAACCTGGGCCAGTCACTAGTTCAAACTTTAAAGGAACTATCCAAGGTCCAAACACATTGCAGAAATAGTCCAGTTTGAGACGACTGCCCTGGCTCAATGCTAGGGAATTATTGGAACTGTAATTTTGTGAGACATTTAGCCTTCTCTGATAGAGAGCTCTGATGCCACAATAAACTACAGTTCCCAGAATTCCCTAGCACTGAGCCAGGGCAGTTAAGGCAGTCTCAAATTGAATTATTTCTGCAGTCTCTGAACTTGTTTAGGAGGATAGGGTTCCGCATCATGGACATTTAAGCTTGAACTGAAACAGAATGGATTTACTGTCCTATGAAATCGATCTGCTAACACTGCCTCCAGACGTTGTTGGATGACAACTCCCATCATACCTGACCAGCTGATGGGACCTGGAGTCTAATGAGCCAAAAGTTCTTCAATGTATGCAGTCATTTCAAATACTTCAGTTTCAGTCTTCAGTATGATGTCTGGTACATGATTTGAGGCAAATCATAGAGTAATTTTGAAAATATTTTGCACAAAACCCACTGAATACAAATGTATTGGCAGAGTGTTACTTGCTTAGGCCATTTATTTGCAGAGCAGCTTCATCTTCTCATTTTCAGATGAGCCTCAGCCAGCTTGAGAATACTAGACTGATCTCTCCCTCCTAAACTGGTTGAAGACCTTGCTCTCACAACCAAGATTAGAACTCAACAGCCAACCATCAAACCAACCTAGCTGGTTCTTACACTACAGTTTCTTCCATGGTATACCATGCGGTATTTTAAATTTAATTATCACCTTTAAAAAAAATTGACAGAAAGTTTGTTTCAATTTGCAGTTGTTAACTTATACCTATGTAGTCACCATCCAGATTTACAGCGTTTCTTGACTTTCCAAATATCTGATATTATAGAAGTCTGCAGACTGTGCCTTAGTATCATAAAGTAATAATTACCAACTCTACCTAAACATGCATAATTTTGCACTGCAAAACATCAGAAATGGCACATTTCTTTTGCTAACACTTAAGATGAGAAATAAACATGGGCTCTATGCCTAAAGGGTCTGTGTCATATGAAGTCTGTTGAAAAATGGGCAGTTTTTATTCTGTTATTTTTTTGGCACTAAAACAGCTTAGGTATTTTTTAAATAAAAAAAATACATAAAGCAATTAAACATTCTTAATAAATACATGTTTGTTCATAACTTTCCCCACACCCACTCAATTATTTCTTTCTTGGAATAACTGCTGAAGTTCCTCCACCTTAAAGATAGTATCAGAAGAAGACCGGTATATCTGTTTAAATTTTCAAGCAGGCCCCTTAGTGCCTCACACTTAAATATTTCCCACACTCAAGACTCTGATTTAATCTAAAAACCTCAGTTGTGCAAGTCTGATAAACCTCATGTGACAATGCATGGCATTTGATCACCATTTTAACCAACAAGCCAAAGGAATTCATAAATATGTTTTTGATTAGGAGTGGATAATAAATGTGTTCAGCTCATATCTGAATGCAAACTTCACACTTCCCTATTCACTCTTCCCCAATCTATACACCAAGCAAAAATTTAATTATGTGAGAATACTCATAGGGCCTCGGCAGACGGCTAATTGAGCCGTCTTCCGGGCCCGGAAGAGGAGGGGCAGCCGCACGAGCGGCGCCCCTTCCTCTTCCTGAGGTCGCCCTCGGAGTCGCCGGCCCTCCGCACGGCTGGGGCTCCGGGGATGACCTCACGCCGCGGCGACCGGACGCGCCGCGGTGTTTGAGTCAGGGAAAGTGCGCCCGCCACTTTTAGGGCACACTTTCCCTGACATCTAAAAGGAGCGCCAATTTGGTGCTCCTTTTAGAGTTGCCGGAGGAGCGCCGCGGTGTGGAGGCTGAGCTCCGCCGGCACTCCGGATAGTCTCCCAACTATTGTAATACACTTGTCAAACATGCACTAAACATGTGTATAATAGCAGAAAGTGCAGATAGATTTTAAAAATCGAGAAAAAGTGCACCAAGATGCTCTATGCTAGGGAAAATCCTTTGAAAATAGGCATAACAATGAAAAGTACATGTGAGAATAAATGTGCATGAAATAAGTATGAATTTCTGTGTGCAGTTGCAAACAAATGTGAGGAGAGCATGTGAATAAACAGTGGTTAATCACCTTGCCAGGGCCAGCATGGACACTAAACGACAAGGGTTCGAATCCCCACTCAGCCATGGAAACCTACTGGGTGACCTTGAGCAAGTCATACTCTCTCAACCTCAGAGGATGGCAATGACAAACCCCCTCTGAAGAAACTTGCCAAGAAAACCTCATGAATATGTTCACTTTCAGGTTACCATAAATCAGAAATGACTTGAAGAACAATCAACTAGCACAAGCAGCAACTTTTCTAATAAGACAATTTGAACACAGACTCCAAAGGTAAATATGAGGTTTTCAAGGGCCCCTTTAAAGTTGAGGAGTGTCTTTTCACTGCAATGTTGAAGTAAATATTTCAAATTTAACTCAGCAGGAATGACACAGTGGATCAGAGACATGGCTGAGTACAGGTGGGCATAACAGAAGAAGGCCACTGGAGAGAAGGAAGTGCATGATTTTATTTACAAGATACTATCTTTCATGATAGGATATTAGGTTATTAGGGTTGTGTGCAACAGGTATTAAAACTAAACTATAATTCAATCTGGTACAATTAAAACTTTTGTAAAAAAAATACAAGGTTAAAAAAATCAAAAGCATTAAACTAAAGCAGGCTAATAAGGAAGTATTTAACACTATACTGTGTTGAAAGACTGATGTCTCTCCTCCCCACAGGAATTTCTGCTTCTCCAACAATGATAATAATCATCATTATTATTACTGCTGTTGTTGATGTTGCTATTGTATTATTGTGTAGTAGTATGTAATATTGTCATGAATGCAGAATCTTTTTGTATGATCAAGAGTTCCCTTTTTTTAAAACACACACACATTGAATGAGATTTCACTTTTACTTATACATACACTTCGAGAGCAGCACAAATGCTGGAGTGGAGTGCATATTGACCCATATACATGTATAGGTATCATTCTTGGTGAAAAACACATCTTTCTTAATGAAAACAGGTTATTTTATTCAGTAGTTTAATTCCATGAAATTCCAAATACACTCGCCCCTTCATTTTTGTGGGCTTGAAGTCCGCGGTCTTGATTCTCCATAGAGGGGTGAGCTCTATTGGATAAAATGGTGCATGCAGCCATTCAGGCCAATGGAGCTTGAATATTGGTGAGTTCCTGTTTTGCCATGGTGGGGGGGGGGTCCAGAACTGATCCCCTGCGAAAACAGAGGAGCAAGTGTACTTTAATGCCATGAAACCTATTTTATTAAGGACAATTTTGAAAAAACCAATATGTATGCATTTCTCCAGAATAGTTGTGTATGGTGGGACTGGAAAATGGGTAAGATATATCATGCTGCTAGGAAACCCACAGGATGCTTGGGTAAGTCACACTCTCTCAGCCTCAGAGGAAGGCAAAGGCAAGCCCCTTCTGAAAACACCTTGCCAAGAAAATCTTATGACAAATTTGCCTTAGAGTCACCATAAGTCAGAATTACTTGAAGGCACACAACAACAATAGCAACAAGAGGATGATAAACAATAGAAACTGCCAAGTTCAGGTCACTGTGGTTATATCATTGACATTGACTATAGACAAATAATACATTTTCCTCAAGTCAAAACTAGATGTGATGTTAATTGCATAAATGCAATTAGCATGCATTTTTGTTTTTTAAACAGTAACATCAGGCTACCTGAGTCATCTTCAGACTACAAAGAATGAGGAGAAGGAATTTAAGACATTCTGTCCTAAAGATATGAAAATCTGTCACTTTCATTTTCATTGGTTCTTTGAGAACCGTCTCATCCCACTCCTGCTTCTCAGACTGCTCCTTGCCTTCCTGCTCTTTCCTTTGAAGATGTTAAGACATTTTTGTATGCCCTGTTTCTAACGTTTCTAAAATATTTAATGAATTTTAATTAAATATGCACATTTTGATCATTGATTAAGGTGCATATGTGCACATTTTCCAAACACAGACTTTTAAATCCTGGATATTTTTCAAATCTCTGTGTTACTTTTTGCACATTCTTTTCTCATCATTCTTTTCTCACCAAAACTCAGTTTCAGAAAAGTCATGGTTTTCAGTGCAAGGTATGCCTTGTCCCTTTGTTTATCTAGCAGCAAGGAGGAAATTGTATATTTTTAAAGGGAAATCCAACAAATTATTTTTCTCTCTCCTTATTTTTTCTTACCACAGTTCACCCCCCATCCCATTTTCTGAGGCAGCTTCTTCTAGCAATACTTCCAGTATTCTTGGAGCATAAACTTAGTGGTTTCAGGAATTCACTAGGTTTATCCACAGTTTTTAACTTGAGTTTACTCTGAGACATATTTCTAAATAAAAGTTGCTAGGTGAACAGGGTACAGTAATCTGTCACTCTGATAAACTTGCCAAAACTTACCATTCCAACTGTTTGGGGGTGTTTTGTTTTATTTGTAGAATTATAGTGCTGTCATTATTTCAAACAGATAATTCAGGTTTAGATGATTTGCCAGGTATTTTACCAAGACTAGTAATTTAGAATAATTTCTCTGACGAAATCCTAGCCTTGAATATGTGCCTGCATGGTTAAAACAGCTGGATGAAAGGCTACTTTAAATTCAACCACTTTTTAAAAAAAACTTTTAAAGCACTTCATTACAATATTTTCCCACTGACAGGAGATATGGCAGGTTTTTAAATATTTAAATAGGTGACAAAGTTCATTTCAACTTCAGTGATGCTTAAACCCCAGGACATGCCGATTCCGCAGCCTGATCAGAATGAGCTTTGTACAAATTTCTCTCTCAAGGGGGTGAGAAAATAGTTGGAATCCAACTTTCATAAACCCCAAGACTTTTTCATCTCTCCTTCACTTCACTATTATTAGCTTCTCCTACTTTCTGTTGCTAGCTAATTATACCTTAGAGCTAAGCCGCAAATAATTTTCCCTGAAATTCAGCCATTAATTCCCAGAGAATAAATTACAAACATGTAAACACAGAGCTGCCAAATGATTATCGGGCCTCATAAAACTGAAGGGTGGAGCCCTATCCTCAGCCTTGGTTCTTTACAACTTGTTTTCCAAGTGTACCACAACATATGCTGTAAGGGTGTATCCACGATCCTGTAGCAAGGAATGAGTAAGCTTCTATAAAATGTAACAGAACAAGAAACACCAATTTGTTTTCACACCTCGCTCAATCACTGGGAATCAGGTTTGTGGTGTTTAGGCAATTCTGTACAGAGCCATCTGCTGGCATTTGAAAGGAAAGGCAGGTCTGAGTCCAAACTAACACACACACACACACACACAAAATCACAGATGATTCTTCCCTTTACCTGTGCTTCTTTCTGCAGCCTTTTTGCCTGAAAGAGGCAGTTCAGTTCAAACTTAATTTCACTTTCCTCCCTCCCTTTGCTGGTGTTAATCTCTCTCTTTTTTAAACACAGCATAAATGTCCCATTTAATAATAACATATTTGGAGGTGCTTCAGAGGAAGTTCAACATCAGTAACTCATGGTAATATTGTGTAACCAAATGCAGAAGGGAAGCCAAGGGAAGCTATTCTCCAGATGGTGTGAGATAAAAATTGCAGTGTATTTAGACCACATGATATTGCGGTTAAACCTGGGGATGGAACAGTTCAACTCTCTCTCAAACGTAACTGTGTAACCCTTTGAAGCAGCTGCTGTACTTACTTGAGCAATTACAATCAACTGAGAATTGGTGTGTAGTATTACAAATTGTAATGCACAAATGCTATGCAACTTACCAGCTGATTGAGAAAACTGACTGGAGCCAGCTTAATGGAGAAGCAGATTTCCAACAAGTTTCGATGTTCAAAATGCCTGGTCTCATTAGTGCAAGCAGATTTTAATGCCTTTATTACCCTTTCATCCCAGGAGGCTGCTTGTGATAATGGCTTGAAGGCTGGAGGCTGCATGCGCCTGGACATGTACAGTTCACCTCACCAAAATCCAATTTCCTTGGGACAAAGTGAAGAGCTCTATTTCTATTGTGATTGTGGTGCCTTTCAGTTGTTTCCAGTTTGGGAGGATGCAGACCAGGGCGTCGGGGACGCCCTGGTCTGGAGCGCCGCGGGACCGCGGCAGCGGGACTGCGGCACTCCTGCGGCGTCACTGGAAGGAGCGCAAAATCAGCGCTCCTTCCACAAGACAGGGAAAGTGCACCCTAAACGTGTAGGGCGCACTTTCCCTGCCTTTTCCGCCGCAGCGCGTCCGGTCGCTGCGACGGCAGGTTGCCCCGGAAGCGCCGGCCGTGCGGAGGGCCGGCAGCTCCCAGGGCAACCTCAGGAAGAGGAAGGAGCGCCGCTCGTGCGGTGGCTCCTCCTGTTCCGGGCCTCCAAGACGGCTCAATAAGCCGTCTGCTTTATGACAATCCCAAAGCCAACTTTTTTGAACCTGGGTTTTCTGGGGCTGAAAATGTGTGATTTGCCCTAGGTCATCCAGTCAGTTTCCATGGCTGAGTAGGGAAGTGAACTCCGATCTCCAGATTCAAAGTCCAGTGCAAAACTGCAACATCACACTGGCTCTTTCTATTCCAACCAAAGTGATTCTGATACAGATCACTCCAGTCTAAGTGCTAGAGCTGGAAAGGTAGTAAACTCAACAGTCTTAATAAAAGTAGCATTTCTGAAATTTCCTGAGATTCCTTGCAAGAAAATGGACACTTTGCCCTGAGCAAAGTGAGGCTTACAACATGCTTCTGAGAAATAATGTGTCCAAAATAGTTTAAAAGGTAAATGACCAAAAAGTACATGGCTGGGAAAAATGCACAGAGATAAACTTACAAATACAAATAAAAATGCAAATTATATAAAATATATATGAAAACAGAAATTCCATAGAAGAAGGAAAAACAACATTTTGTAACCCAATACAAATTAACACATATTTGAGAAACTCGGTGATATTGAGATAAGACAGATTTTTACATCCCTACTCACAGCTAATGTTAAGCAGAGGAAAATTGGGTGGATTTGGGGGTGATGGGAAGCTCAGGACACTTGCTGTGGGCTGTACTGAAGATCTTCAGGATGTTGTACGTATTCTTTGGGTCATAGGTTGTACACTCATCCTCTGTAACTAAACTGTCATATTCTTAACTACCTCCATTTCCCCCAAAATAGCAATGGCATTAGTACAGAAATCATAAATCAAGAAAACATGAAGAGACAACTGGGGCAGAAGCAATATCCAGCAATGAAATGCCTACTACTTAAAAAAAAAAAAAACCACAAGTTTAAGTACAATTCTCCCTGTTTTAATGAACTGAACAAACTTTTTGTCACCAGTCTCATGCTGACATTTGCATGAGGCAATTTAGCTCATGTGAGTGAAGTGTCTGTAAGTAAGGTATCTATGTAACCTGTTTTGATTGTTAGCAGTGCAAGAGCAATTAGTCTAAAATGTTATTAAAAGTTTTAATGAAGAACGTAAGTAAACATACTTCTTACTAATGTTGCCCCACCTCTTGATTAATTAATTCTGAGAACAAAGGAAAAGTTATGGAAGGTTGCTTTGTAGCAGAAGCCAGGTTTATGTACTGCCCTAGTTTACATTGAGTTGGTAATTCAGAAGTTCATCCTATCATTTTCTTCTAGTTTCTGAGTAGTGCTAAGTATTACTGTGTGCTCTTTACACCATTGAGCTCCCTTTCATCCTGCATGCTCAAGCTGAAGGCAAGGGGGGTGGGGGGGGAAAGAAATCTGTTTCTTTTGAATATTTTGCTGTCTTTTCTTCAACATAAAATCAATAAAACTTGCAGTATTTCAAGTAACTCGTTCCCCTGACCAAAGATGCCAATCCCAATTTGTAGGATGCCCTGCTTTACAGAACTTAGGGGGTGTGCCGACAGGCGGCTCTGGGCCTCCCCAGAAAGCGGTGCATCGGGGACGCAGCTACCCCATGCCACGGCTCCATCCTCCCTTTTGCTCCCCAAAAAGAGTGGCAAAATGCTGCTCCTTTTAGGGGCGGCAAAAGATGCCCTAAGAGCCAGAGGGTGGCTTTTCCTTGCCCCTTCCAGCACAGCGTGTCAGAACGCTACACCGGAAGGGCATCCTGACACTGCACACCATGCGTAACAGCATGCAGTGTCAGGAAGGTGTTGGTGTGGGATTGGGGCAGCCGGCATGTGGCTGTCCCGCCCCAACTGTGCCTCCAGGCCAGCCCTTTGGGCCGGTCTGCAGAGGCCCTTAGTCTTCCACCTGGGAGGCTACTGGAAGGCAACCTTCCATTTCACACTATCTTCTGTTTGAGATTGTCCAGTCCCAATTCATTTTAAAGAAAAGTAACTGTACGCCCTTAAAGGGGAAAGGTTGCCTACCCCTGCCTTACTATCATCAGAACTGGTGTCTTAACTACTAAGCCACCCTAAATATCTGCAAGCCCCTGACCATGGATAGTGATTTCACCTCATAATTGTGTGTAACATGCTTCTCTTCAATATTGCCAATTTTCTCTTTTACATTGCCATTATAGAAGTTATCTAACCAGATCATAGGGGATTATTTAAATCTAAGTAAATATTGTTTTATTCACAGATGCATCTATAGTTTTTAAATAATTATACCATATTTCATTGTCTAGAAACCTGCACTGCACCTTAATCGGCAGCACAAATTGTCTCTGCTTAAGATAGAAAAAGTGTGATAGAAAGGAAGATGATTACAAAACACAGGATAATCAGTGACTCCTTCAAATTAGTGTAGTGATTGTTTTAAAGAAACAGGATCCACATTCACACACCTAATGGTGGTTTGTCTTTTAATTCCTACCTTGAATTTAAAGTTCATATGCTTTATATTTTGCTAAATACTACAGCAGTACTATAGATTAAGGCTCAGAGCATACACAAGTACACACAAGAAAACAATATTTGTATGCCTCTAAAAGGGAGGGGATACTAAAGGTGGGAGAGGGAATTGGCAAAATTGAAATCTTAATGTGTATAACATTTTTGTTTCTGTAAGTCTGGTTTCACTATGTAGCATTTATACTCTACGATGTATGAGTATAATCCTACACAGAGACAATATCTGCTGCACATGTGTGCCTGTGTGTCTTGCTCCTAAACCTTGAAAACTCTGGATAAATTGGGAGGCCAAAAATTGCACTGCCTATGGAAGTATTGTGGCTGGATCAATTTCATATAATTTGATAGGGCAAAACAATTGCTTTTTGATATTCCCCCCTCCAAAAAATAAAATTGCAAAATTCTTATAGGTGGAATGTGACTGTGATCAGCTTTATTATGAGGCAGCCATGAGTTTTAGATGGCTCTCTTTCTCTGGCAGTCTGCAGATTTCCCAGATTTTCATGCTTCATTTAAAGCCCAGGAAAAAAGTAATGAGTTACCTCTTGCTATTGAACTTTTTTTGTTTCAGGAAATGCTGGCAGTTATGGAGGCTAAAGCACTCCAGAAGGATGTACAATGAAAAGTAAGAAAGGAGCACACAACACACCCCATTACTTTATAACAAAATGGTAAATGAATAAATCCCCCACCAAGAGAAATTAAACACCTTTAATAGAATTTTGGATGTGTCCCGAATGCAGCCAAAAAGCCGAATTCCCAGCTTGGGAGTGGAAAAGCAGACTGCCAGAAATAGTGCAAATTGAGTCCACTTTTAGGGTTAGGGTTAATGCTAGGGAATCATGGGAATTGTTTTTTTTCCTGAGACATTGAGCCTTCTCTGTCAGAGAGCTCTGGTGCCACAATAAAATACAGTTCCCATGATTCCCTAACCCTAACCCTAACCCTAACCCTAAAAGTGGACTCAATTTGCACTATTTCTGGCAGTCTGCAACCCCCCTAAATGACAGCTTTCAGTGTAGCACTTCTCATCACAGATAACTCTGAGGAATCACAAATATTGTAGGTGATTGTTTTGTGGCTTATGAGCCAAGTGATTGTTCTTAACGCAGGTATGGGAAAGGGTTTCAGCTGCATACATGGTCAGTTTTAGGAAAAAGCAACACTCCAGTGTGTGAAAATTGAAAGCTGATTTCTTTTCTTTTCTTTTTAGAGCTACAATTGTAACTCCAGGGCCTGTCCTAAAATAAATTGATTGGTGGGGTTTGGTTCCAGGACCCACACCCACCCCACACCCAGACAGCAAAATCTGTGGATACTCAAGTCTCATTAAATACAATGGCATAGTCAAATGATGTCTCATAGTCAAATGATGTCTCTAGGCCCAGCACCACCCAGCCTAGAATAGGAAAGAGGGATGAGATTCGAATGTATCTGCTTTAATGTTTGTTTTGATGTTTTGAAATGCTGTACGCCGCCCCGATTGCCTAGCAGAGGGACGGGATATAAATAAAAATTATTATTATTATTATTATTATTATTATTATTATTATTATTATTATTATTAAAATGGCAAAATCAAGTTTTCCTTTGGGGGATTTACATTTAAAAAAAAATAAAAATAAAATTTCAAGCCATGAATGGCTGAATCCATGGATATGCAGGGCTGATTGTAGTTGTATCTTCAGTATCAGAAAAAGGAAGCAACTACAAGCATTATTTGTAATTAGTTACTATCGAACTCCGAGCATGATTATTTGTAGGTGTTGCCCACATGCAATGGTGTCATTCAGCTGGTTCACACTGCTTCACCCAAGCTGGTTGTTAAAATTTGTTGCATTTTCTGAATTGCTTGTTGTGAGGATAGAAATTGAAATGTTTCACTGCTCCCTCCATTTCTCTCCAACTCGTGCACACTTTGAAATTCCCAGCCACTCTCTCTGGCAGCAACAGCAGCAATAGCAAGCCAAAAGCTTTCCCAGCCAGCCCTAGCTCTGCTGCAGAACTCATAGTACAGGTTACAGAGTTAAGGCTAAGGAAGAGGATAGCCAGTTTAAAAGTCAGTTTAAGTATTAAGCTTAGAAAAAGGCTTGTCCTTCCAGTTTACTCAATAAGGTTTATACATGTTCATTTGCAGGTGCAAATACAAAAGAAATTTTGAAGAACCCAATATATCATATGAAATTTGGTGGGATTTTTTTCCTACAGTTTATGTTTCCAGCATTAACAATGTTTAGATTGTTTTTCTGAGCCATTAACAGTGTCAATAACATTTTACAATTAAAAACTATGCATATTTAACTACAAGGTAACTTCATTTGGGAGCATAAGTGGACAAATATTATTGGTGCACACATATAATACTTAGGAATGTGTGCACCTTAAACACAGCACACATTCAGGTAGGTTTGTGTGTATGAGCTCATTTATAACACACACACATTAATTCTGATATATTCACATGTTTTTTGCATTTCCTATTTAATGAACTGGCCTGAACTGTTCACCACTTTAAAATATTTTATTTCATTGTGAAGATATAGCTTTATTCACAGCACTCCTGAATTATCTTCAGGCCAGGTACAGGAGCTTTATTCAAGTATGTGCTGCACTTGTACACAGCTCTAATGTTTGGAATCACCCCAGTTGGTTCCTGCTCTTCTATAACATGAGTGGAAAATCTGTGGCCCTTCAGATATTGTTGGGACTCCAGTTCTGATCAAACTGTGCCCCACCACTGCTGGTTAGCTTCACATCTTACCATGCCTTCTTCCACTGAGCCACAGAGCTTTGCACAGATGAAAGTCTACCTAGGCTTCATTACCAAATTTTTACTCTAATTACAGTCATTCATGTTATCATAGGTGATTTATCTATCTTATCTACACTTTTGAATACTCTTCCCACACAGCACATTCCGTGCAATTGTCCATTACTGTTTAAAAATATAATAAAAGTTCTTCTGGATTCGGGTCAAAGGCCTAGGTCAGGGACAGAAAATGCTTTCCTTCTCAGATGTATTACTCCCTTAATCCTTTACATTGATTAACTTAGGGTTGTGATGAACTTTGGGTCTCACTTATATCAATAATCTGTTCTAAATCTGGATCAGCTGGGACTTCTGGTAGTTGAGGTCTAAAATGTCTGATGAGCCAATCACTGCCCACCCTTGACCTAGGTAGCCCAGAATCTTGTTTCCTATAGGCCAACCAAATGCAAAGGGAAGCCCACGAGCAGGACTGAAAGGGAAAGTCCACTTCTAATCTTTCCCAGAATCTGTTATTCAGAAGTATGCTGCTCCTGAACCTGGAGGGTAAAGTATCACAGTCAAAGCATCAGTGAGAGCCCTTTCTTGCTCACAATTAACCTTCTCTCCATTATCTTCAGGATCCTGACCTTACACTGTATTGCTCCTCATTTTATAAAACAAACTGTTGTGAAAATTGGTCAACGATTAAAATAGGAAAAAATAGAAAATACCTTATCATGTGATATATGAAGTGAGGCATCATGAATGTCAAATTAGATACAGACTTACAATTCTAGTGTAATTCTAGATGTAGTGGCTATGGTGATTAGAATTGGACAGAAGGATCATCTACTGGCAGAACCCTTTTCTACAGTTCATTTCAAAGATCTGCTGACAAAACCTTCTGTCAGCAGAACTGATCTGCTGGCAAATATCTGCTGGCCAAAAGACCCGTGGATAAAATGCAGGATAGGGATTAGATGAATTACACCAGTATCAACTCAGTTGGCCCTTGACTTTTTGGGCCAGTTAGGATTTCAGTCCCAGTCAAACTTAAAGCACTCCTGACAGTAATGGGACAAGTTAGTCATGATTAACTTAGGGTCTCATTTATATCAATGAATCTGTTCTAAATCTGGATCCATCCCTATGTTTTATTTAAATGGACAATTTGCTAGGAAAAGAAAAGTGAAAGATACTGCATTTTGCAACCTTGTGCTTTAGGATGTTTAATATCTGGGCAAATGCAGACATGATCAAATGACAGAATTAGTCATACAGCATTATTGAAGGCTCTGTCTGTCTCTCAAGACTTTTTATTTAATGAAAATTTATTATCAGTATTATTGTTGAGGAAAGAAATCTTATAGCAATGAAACGGCTCCAGACATTTTGTTAATGGTATGTAACTGCAAATGCATCTGAACTTCTTGGGAAAACTTCACTTAGCCAGCATTAACAATGCAAATAAGCCCAGAAGCACAAACCTGCCAAAATGTATACAAATCACTGTTTATAAATGCAAAAAAGAGAATTAGCACATCAAGAAAGGAAAAACACATTTTTGGGTGTCAACCTTTCTGTAAATCTCTTTTTAGCTGTAACAGTTGCTCTTCTCATTTCATTTCATTTTATTGGAAGAGGTGCGATGGACACACAGAAGGTACTATACCTGGCATTCATTGTGTTGGCTGTTTAGACGTGCAGGCAGCACCTATGCTGGGTTCAACTGATTTCATCACCTGGGAAACCTGAAATTAGTTATCCTCCACATGTAGTCTGATAATTTCTTTTTCTTTTTCAGGAATATAAAAAAGATATATTTATGAGAGTTGGCTTTAAAAACAAGTTAAGATTATATCAAGAGAACCTCTTAAACTAATGGCTGCTTCATAACAGACAGAAATATTTTTTTTTATAATTTCCAAAATGTGAAAGAATACATCTACTAACATATAGAGCAAGGCTTCCACTTTCTTAAGAACTCCCTATTTTACCATTGGTGGTGTTGTGTGCCTTCAAGTCATTTCCGACTTATGGCGACCCTAAGGGGAACCTATGTTGGGATTTTCTTGGCAAGATTTTTTCAGAGGATATTTGCCATTGCCTTTTCCCAAGTCTGAGAGCAAGTGACTTCCCCAAGGACCCCAGTGGATTTCATGGCCAAGTGGGAATTAAACCATGGTCAGTGTTTATGAATTTATATAGCATTTTTACTGCACATGGCAGTAAGATAAACACTCTAAGGACCTTAACTGGTGCAATCCAAACAGCCAGTGGGCACAAACAAAGTATTTCCACTTAAGAAGGGTGGCTCTGATTTTCAGAGATGGCTTTTTTTTGGGGGGGGGGGGGGTTGAGATAGGAAGGGGAGGACAAAGACAGAAAAAAGCTCTCTTTGTGAGAATGAATATTTCCACCCATGTGGCTCAAGGCCCTTAAAATACTCCTTGGTATAACTTGTAATCTATAGTCTAAATCAGGCCAGATGTAGACCCAAGTCCTCTGGTGTCATTCAAAATAATTAACAACTGGTCTGTACATTTTTGCCAAAATATGGACATGTTAGACAAATTTTTTCAATTGTTGTATAATTCACCACAGGAAAAATGTGTGTTGTTGTGTCCTTGCCTGCAGCAGAAGGCAGGGGAAGGGTCAGGGCCATGTGCTCTCTGGATAGCCTTCTCTCCCTCCATTTTTCTTCCTTGCCTTTACTCCTTCCTTCTTTCCTACCTGCCTTTCCTTCCCCAACATGATCTGCTTGCAAAGTGATGATTGACTCCTCTTTCTTCTCTTCTTTAGTCTTTCCCCATGATGTGCATAACTGTGGCAGGGCTGGGATTGAATGGGAAAGCCTTTTGCTTCCTGCTGAGGCTATTGCCAGATGACTGATGATGAAACAAAGCATGCCGCATTTGGATGGGGAGGGTATAGTGAGCTTTGTTTGTTTGTTTGTTTGTTTTGTTTTGTTTTCTAATCCAAAACAAGTGGTTTGGACAGCCTGACAAATTTCAACAAATGGTTCAGGTGAACTGGTGTGAACCAAATAAATGACACCACTGCCCATGTCCAAATTTTTAAGTCTCCCTGAGTCCCTCATCATGAGTCCACTTTTGAGGGTTAGGGTTAATGCTAGGGAATCATGGGAATTGTTTTTTTTCCTGAGACATTGAGCCTTCTCTGTCAGAGAGCTCTGGTGCCACAATAAAATACAGTTCCCATGATTCCCTAACCCTAACCCTAAAAGTGGACTCAATTTGCACTATTTCTGGCAGTCTGCAACCCCCCTAAATGACAGCTTTCAGTGTAGCACTTCTCATCACAGATAACTCTGAGGAATCACAAATATTGTAGGTGATTGTTTTGTGGCTTATGAGCCAAGTGATTGTTCTTAACGCAGGTATGGGAAAGGGTTTCAGCTGCATACATGGTCAGTTTTAGGAAAAAGCAACACTCCAGTGTGTGAAAATTGAAAGCTGATTTCTTTTCTTTTCTTTTTAGAGCTACAATTGTAACTCCAGGGCCTGTCCCAAAATAAATTGATTGGTGGGGTTTGGTTCCAGGACCCACACCCACCCCACACCCAGACAGCAAAATCTGTGGATACTCAAGTCCCATTAAATACAATGGCATAGTCAAATGATGTCTCATAGTCAAATGATGTCTCATCATGAGCACTAACTTCCAGTACCATTCACAGGGTGTCCATGGACCTTGTTTTGGGGGGGAAGGAGAAGGCTCTTTCTTTCTTTCTTTCTTTCTTTCTTTCTTTCTTTCTTATTTATTTATTTATTTGAGGAACAGGTGTAACCTCTGTTTTTCCTGGAGGGACTTCTATGGAAAATGGCTTCCAAGACCCTTTGGACTGTTTGGCTGTAATCTAAATTAAGTCCCTAAATGTTTGTGTTTTTTTAAAAAAAAACACAACTGGCTGATCATTTGATCACTGATGACTTTATGTTATGTTAGCCATTATCAACTTGCTAATATATCTTGTTCTGTGCTTGAAATCAAGATAGGCCATTATAGGCCATTCAGGAATGCCTCTGGCTTTCTACATTTTTGGCTGAGGTAGCTGGAACTCGTTCACATGTCTCATTTTGAGAATCAGGGGAAGTAACCCTGTCAAGCTACATACAAACCCAAAGAGGTCTGTGAGCCTCAATATAAGATGACTTTGAAGTTTTATTACAGCCATGCACTCAGATGAACTGTCAGGGCATCTTTTAAATTGAAAATCAGCTTGATTGTCAGTCTTGGTGCAAGTGGCTGCAGGAGAAACGTCAGGATATCCTAGGCTATGGTTGTATATCTCCTTTGCACATTATCTATATCCTACTTTCTTCCAGTGAGTTCAAGATGGGATACATAGCTCTTCTCCCTGCACATTATCCTCAAAACAAAACTGTATGGTAGGTCAGAGTAAAAGAGTGAGTGAAATATCCAATGAGTTTTGTGACTCAGTTGGGACTTGAACTTGGATCTCCTAAGTCCCAGGTCCAACCACCATAGTTGCCCATAGCTATTTTTAGGGTTGCAAAAAGATTTTTTTTCTGATATCTTTCTATAAAATGTAATGGTCATAGAGATGTACAGGTAAAAGAAATTGCATGGTTACTTTGTGTTTTAGGGAGCGGTTTAGGCCAGTGGCAATGGCAACATTTATGTGGCCTGTTCCTAATCCTAAAACTTTCAGTATGCTCCAATTTTCACAGATACCTGAGCTTGTAATTCTGTAAATTCTTCCTATTCCTCCTCCTATGAAATATTTCTTAATTATCAAATATACATAAGGTCTAATGACTTGAATATATCCTGCAATTTGAATGTAACTTTCAAAGAAATATTATGGAAAAATAATTTTAAAATAACAGACTCACAGGCATAGAATAAACTAAACATCCAACAAGACCAAATCAAACCAAGCCAAAGCAGGAGGACTATCCATCCACAAGCCTCCAACAGTTGAGTCTGTCCATCCAGAACATAGCATGTTCCAGCTGTGTTATAGAAAAGTCACTGTGAAACAATAATAGTTCCAATGATGACTCAAAACATATGTGGATGAGCCAAAACATATGTGGATGAGAAATAACAATGATGCAAAATACCAACCCAACCTGGAGAAGAAAGTGCTTCCTCTTTCCATTTATGTTAACTCCTTTGTTAACTCCTTTGTCTATTAATCTCAAAAGTCTATTTGAGCAGATAGAGCTCCCCAACACCACACACACAGTTGTCCATCTCATGTGCCTATCTTAAGTCTATCTTTGCTTTCCTTTGCATGGCACTAAGACTGAGCTTTCAAAAACAGAGAAAAATAAGAGAGAAGATAACTATAGTAAAGAGAATTTCATCCTGCTTCTTCTCAAATACAAAAGTCATAATGGACACATCATTTCTTTAGTTATATTTTTCTACTTTGGTCAGTCTAATCATGGTTGTGCTATAATAAATATTTACAAATTTGCACATCCTTAATGAGAAAAGACCACTCTCTTTACATATTGAGATACTTCATCAGAAATACTCCATTGTCAATCACTGTGAGATATTTTTGGTCCTTCACAAGAGCAGAAAAATTAGCACTTATTTCAGCAGGAGAAATAGCAAAAAAAAAAAAAAAAAGTTGCATTTTGTGGAAAACATTGCATTTTGCACACAAGTTCTGTTTTGTTCAAAAACAATGTTTTTCACAAAAAATTATAAAATTTTCACAAGAAGTCTTGAAATTTGAAACAAAAATATTTAAAACTCTCATAATCTCAGCCAGTGGAAACATTTTGATTTTTTTCTTTTTTTGTGAAAACAAAATAAAGATTTTCATCCCTTTGAATCTATAATATTGAAGATATAATCACAGCTGGTTGGAGCATGCATCTATGGATACAGATGCTGAATTTCTTGTTATGATTATACACTAGTGCTACTTGCTGGAACTATATAGACATAGTTTAAATACATCATTCAAAGAAAATTAAAAAGAAATGACAGTATGTGCATCAGTTATGAGAAACAAGTAACATTGTGAAGGAAGGAGATTGCTTAGACATAAATATCTATTTAAATGCTTTGCAATGGATAGCTGTCAAAATCAGTTCCCAGTACTATCCAGACGAATAAATGGAAGGCCATGTGACTATCACTTCTATAAAATATACTTGGGCAATGTCATATTGGTTGCTATAGTGTTTGCATAATATAGAGTCTATTGCAATTCTGTCACTTTCAAAATAATGCATATTATACTACTTACTGTGCAAATGGATTTTCAGAGAGAAGCCTTAAAAATAAAAAGAGATTAGGCTGCCTGAAGAATACAGTTGCAGGGAGTGCAAATGGCCAAAAACAAAGTTGCACCAACTGTTTTCCTATCCATAAAGCAATTTTGGCAAAATTGAAATTTTCAGCAAAGATATTCACAGAATTTATTTTAGAAAGTGAAATACAATGCACTCCACATAACCACACATATTTATTATGGATGAGTAGTTATATGGAACAGATTGCCATTTTGTGCAGAAAGAAATGAATAAAACTACTCTTTCTCTAATTGTTCTCCTTCTACTCTACTCCTTCAACTACCCAGTAAGGGTATTCTAGGTAGGGAAACAGATTTAAATACATCCTTGTTCATTCCAGATCTGCTTCATTTTCAGCAGAACAGTGTTGCAGAAAATGGAGCCTGTCTAGCAAAATGGTGTGCAGGCATATTGGTCCTGCAAATGATTTACAAATGATAGGTTCTATAAGCTTTAACAGGCAAAGACAAATGGAATAGGGGGCTAACTCACAGACCCTCTGTTCTTCTCTTCCCAACATGTAATTGAGAGATAGAGACAGACTGCAAGGATCTCAAATGAAACATACAGCAAATAGTTTGTAAAAATCATTGTTGTCCTCATCATCACCACTATCACCATCACCACCACCACCACTATCATCTATAGCCAGCATTTTCTCTCAGTGAGTTACAGAAGCATGGCCATCACAGTTGTACTCCAGAAAAGTAACTTTTTATTGTTCAATGTTTTCACTCACTGTGAAAAAAGGCATAAGAATGGCATCATTTTCCAAAACTATCTACAGTTTGGGACTTGTTCTGTGCAAGCCCACCCCTCCCCCTCAAAAAATTGTGGCTTTTTACACAGAAAACTGCATTTTCTTCACAGAAAACAAGCTTTCTGCACAGAAAGCAGAATTTCTATACAAAAAAAAAAAAAATCCACAAAGTCACGCATGCATGTTCTGTACATAGTAAGTCCCAAATTGTGAAGATTCTCACCTACCTAAAATTCTCTTTATTAGGTTTTTCCTGACACACAAAAAACCGTTATTTTGTTTTACAATTTTTGATTTTTTAAAAAATATTCTTTCCATCCCTAGTAAAAATATAATGCAAATGTATATTTTCTGAGCTCACAACAGGAATAAGTCATGAACATCTACGAGCACATTTCTATGTTTACCAGATTTCTCATAATTTTATACCCATAAGACTACATTCTTGTAAGGACATGTGAAACATATAATCAAAAGATGCACATGCCAGTGTGCTTTTACGACCACCCATCTTCATCACTTCTGGAAGGCATAGTTGACTTTCAGAAGTGTTTTTGGAGGATGGGTGGTCAACTGTGCCTTCCAGTTTTGTTCTTTGCAGAGGAGAAATTGTGATCTTCTGGATTTTTTCCCCTTTGCTCATGAGAAAATTACTTGCTTGCACAATTTGGGAAATTTACTTTATTATTGTTTATTTTATTCCTATGTATGCTTGTACTTCTAAGCTGTTGATTCATTCTGTACCAGTATATAAATTAAAACATATCCTCATGGTAGAATAAAATCCATATTATGAGGCAGAAAATTATAAACTTTGTTATCCTCACTGGTTTATAAACACAGATTACTTACAATTACAGATTATTGTATCCTTCACTGGTTTCCAATGACCAAAGTGAGCTGCTACTATCAGGTGTGTCAATCAACATCCCTTGCCACAGATGTAATACAACAATATTATTAACAATAACAATAACTTCTTTATGATCTCACTAGAGCATTAAGATTGTCTGGAGCGGACCTTCTTTCTGTCCCACCATTCTCTTGTTTAATGGGAACAAGGGAGAAGGCCTTCGTGGTGGCTGCTCCCAGGCTCTGGAACTTTCTCCCTAGAGAGGCCAGGATGGCCCCATTCCTGCTCTCTTTTCATGGCAGGCAAAAACATTTTTATGCTGTCAAGCTTTTTAAACTGACAACGGCTGGGTTTTCAAATGCTGTGCAAGTCAGGAGTCAGGTTTGTATATTGTTTATATTACATTTTAATATTTAAATTTTAATATTTTAACATGTATTTGTTCAACTTTTAAAATTGTTTCACTGTTTTTTAAACTTTATAATTTTTAATGCTTTTGTATTGTTTTTAAATTGTACTATTTTAAATTTGCTGTTAATTGCCTTGAGTCCCTCTACTGGGAGAAAGGTAGGTATAAGATGATGACGATGATGATGATGATGATGATGATGATGATGATGATGATGATGATACAAATGTCTTAAATGTAAAAAAAAAAAAGTTCCTGGTTTGTTGTTGTTAATTGCCCTCGAGTCAATTTCAACCCATGGTGACCCATCTCCAAGACCCCTTGTCCTCCACTGCTCTGTCCAGCTGCTGCAAACCCATACTTGTGGTCTCTTTAACAGAGTCCATCCATCTTGCATGTGGCCTTCCTCTCTTTCTGCTTCCCTCTACCTTTCCTAGCATTATTGTTTTTTCCAATGATTCATGCCTTCTCGTGATGTAGCTAAAGTATGACAACCTGTTTTATCATCTTGGCTTCTAGGGACATTTGTTCCTGATACATAAACACAATAAATATCTAGTACAAAATGGTGATATTTGGGCATTGCACCCATAATTCTAGGATATGTACTATGGTGCAAATTTTGGCATGATGACACATGTTAAGCTAGTAGGACATTATTGCACTGGCTTTCCATCTGACCCCAAAGTGGACTGAAAATTTGGGGAGGGGGAAATCAGATTACGTGTTAACTCCTGTTCTTTGCAAAGGATGGGATTAGGACAGACCAGGGACGGGATGTCTAAATTCAGGTTGTGATGCCTCCAGTCTGAGCATGGAGGAGTGCAGTAACACTCAATCTGAATTTTGCCTCCAATGTTTCAGTCGGCTCTGGGGCTGGGTGGAAAGTCCATGCGATAATGTCCCAGGCTGCCCAATTTCACCATGGATTCCTCATTGAGGTATGCTGACTTCATGGTGGGTACTTCTCAGGACTGACCTTACCATTAGACAGAGTAAGGTAGCTGCTTTAGCAAGTAGATACCAGGGACAGGTATTAGTTGTGAAGTATTGAATAATAGAGACTCACGTACAGTGGATAGTACTGTCCCATTACCTCCATGCTGAATTAAGATTTGGTCAGCATGTGGATTTGGGGAGGGGGCAGCCAAATACTTCAGAACAGGCCTAAACCTTCTTCCATATCACTTTCATGAATAAAAGCCATCAATAATAGAGGTATCAGTTTTACATTTTTTGGATTTTAGTCAGCAGTGGCCCCCTTCAAGCAGAGCCAAACATGAGGGATGGTAGGAATTGCAGTTCAGTAATGTCTGCATTACTGGGGGGGGGGGGGGGGGGAGAGAGAGAGAGAGAGAGAGAAACATGGATGAAAGAAAAAACACTACAAGTAATAAAGAAAAGAAGAAAAACAAAACAGAAATAGGAACAAACTAAGAATTATGAGTGCAACAGCTTGTGAGGAAAGATAAAGAAAATTACTACAATGACCAATGCAGAGAAATAGAAAAGAACAACAAAAAGGGAAGAACAAGAGATCTATTTCACAAGATCTGGAAAATTCAAACCAAGGACTGGGATGTTCTATGACAATAAAAACAACATAATTCAAGACCAGGAAGAAATATAAAGATGTTGGATGCAGTACACAGAAGAAATATACAAAAGAGATGACAAAATGAAGGACACATGGAACGAAGAGCCATATGAGATGAACCCCAAATTCTAAAAAGTGAGGTGGAAACTGCAATAAGAGAAATAGCAAAAACAAATCACCAGGATCGGATGATATTCCAATTGAACTGCTGCAATCCACATTGACAGAGTCAAATCTAGTGCTAACCAACATATGTAAACAGATATGGAAACAAAAAGATAGCCAGCAGATTGGAAGAGATCACTATACACCCCCATTCACAAAAAGGGAGACACAAGAGACTGCAGCAACTATAGGACCATAGCACTGATCTCCCACACAAGAAAAATCATGCTCAAAATTCTGCAAGATAGTCTCCAACCATACACAGAGAGAGAAAAATCCCAGAGGTTCAAGCCAGGGTTCAGAAAAGGAAGAGGTACTAAGCACCACGTTGCAAACATACAATGGTTATTCTAAAAGAAAATCAGTATGTGCTTTATAGACTATAGCAAAGCCTTTCACTGCATAGACCATGAAATACTATGGAATGCCCTTAAGGACATGGGAGTGACAACACATCTGATAGTCCTGATGAGGAATCTGTATTCAGGACAAGAGGCTACTGTCAGAACAGAACATGGGAAAACAAAATGGTTGCCAGTAGGCTGCATCCTTTCACCCTATCTGTTCAACTTTTATGCCGAACATATTATAAGAAAAGCAGGCTTGGACACAGAAGAACAAGGAGTGAAAATAGGAGGAAGGAATATCAACAATCTAAGACATGCTGACGACGCCATAGTACTAGCAGAAAACCTCACAGACCTGGAACACCTACTAAGGAAGATCAAAGAAGAAAGTGCAAAGGCAGGTTTACTGTTGAACATAAAGAAAACAAATAATGACCACTGGGGACCTTCACAAGTTCAACCTAGACAATGAGAAATAGAAATAGTAAAGAATCCCCATATTCATCAAACATTGATAGAGACTGCAGTCAGGAATCAGAAGAAGATTAAGAATGGGAAGGGTGGCTATGAAAGAACTAGAAAGGATTCTAAAATGCAAAGATATACGACTCAGCACAAAAGTTAGATTCATACAAGCCATTGTATTTCCTATTACCATGTATGGATGTGAGAGCTGGACAGTCAAGAAAGATGATAGGAAGAAAATCAATGCATTTGAGATGAGGTGCTGGAGAAGAGTGCTGAGGATCCCATGGACAGTCAAAGGGACAAACAAATGGGTCCTAGAGCAGATCAAACTGGAAATCTCCCTGGAAGCCAAGATGACCAAACTGAGGCTGTCGTACTTTGGACCCATCATGAAAAGGGAGGACTCGTTGGAAAAGACAATAATGCTGGGAAAAGTGGAGGGAAGCAGGAAGAGAGGAAGGCCACATGCTATATGGATGGACTCTATTAAGGAGGTCACGGGTATGGGTTTGCAGGAATTAAGCAGAGCAGTGGAGGACAGAGGGTCTTGGTGATGTTTCATCCATAGGGGCGCCATGAGTTGAGATTGACTTGAGGGCAGTTAACAACAACAACAACAAATGTCTACAAGATCACACATTCCCCATCACTGTTGTTGTTGTGTGCCTTCAAGTCATTTCCAACTTAAGGCAACCCTAAGGCAATTTACCACAGGGTTTTCTGTGGCTGACAGTGTATGACTCACCTAATACCCCCCTGTAGGTTCCCATGGCAAAGTGGGGAATTGAACCGTGTTCTCCAGAGTCCAATGTTCAAACCACTACACCATGGTGGCTCCCTCGCCATCACTAAATGAAAGCAAAAAGGATTTTCTTTACATACGAGTCTGGGATCACTAACAACTTCAAGATGTTGGCTTGTGTTCATGGAATCTCTAGTTATAATTTTCAAGGCATTTCTAACAAAGCTTCTTTCCTGAAAGAGAAATTTATATACGCAGTGAAAAATAAATATATAAAATACAATGCAAGGTACTAAAACAGAAATGACAGAACAAAATTTATCTGAAGATCGCTAATTGCTCACAGATTAAAACTACTACTCAACGTCATAAAAATGTATATGCTCATTTATGAAACTACTAGTTATTGCCTTCCATTGCTGTTTACTGCTGGTAAGTATGAACACACCAAGCAGGAAATATCATACCAGATTGCTCTGTGAAATTCTCATGGTTATGGCATACAGACTTATTTTTTACAAATGTTTTAGGAAAGTATTCTAAACTTGTCAGTATTTTAGTCCAAGTCAAAGGCCCTGGGTTAGACATTATTTATGAGGTATCTTCTAACATAAAAGTGTCAACATACCTGGCATAATCATAATGTGTTTATTCTTGTTACAATATTCAATTTGTCATGCAACCTCTGAGCAGGGAAGGCTATTGCTGGTTAAGTTAGATACTCAAGTGTATATGTGCCTTTAAATTGCCTGTTGACGCATGACAATAACAACCTCGTATATTTCATAAAGTTTTATTGAGCAAGCAATATTCCTTCCACTGAAATATAGACAGGTTTCAAATCTTAAGACGTTATTTGTTTTTATTGTAAAAACAGGACATGAAGAAATGATAGGAGATGCAAATGTTACCCATACTTTCCTATGTGTCTGTGTGTATGTCCCTTCATATCTCCTGTCAACTTATGGCAACCCCATGAATTTCATAGGGTTTTCTTAGGCATGGAATACTCAAAAGTGGTTTTGCCGGTTCCTCCCTCCAAAATAAAGTTTACAGAGCCTGATATTCACTGGTGGTCTCTCATCCTAATACTGACCTTACTAGCTTTCAAGATCAGACATGATATGGTGCCTTTAGAGTATTTAGCGCCCCCTCCCCCCACACACACACACACACTTTCCAATACACCATTTCAAATAAGCTGGGGAAGCATAAGCCTTGAGTTATCATATTGTGCCAAGTGAAAATGTTTGTGATCTAGAATCATAGAATCATAGAGTTGGAAGAGACCACAAGGGCCATCCAGTCCAACCCCCTGCCATGCAGGAATTCCCAATCAAAGCATCCCTGACAGATGGCCATCCAGCCTCTGCTTAAAGACCTCCAAGGAAAGAGACTCCACTACTCTCCGAGGGAGTGTGTTCCACTGTCGAACCGCCCTTACTGTCAGGAAGTTCCTCCTAATGTTGAGGTGGAATCTCTTTTCTTGCAGCTTGCATCCATTGTTTCGGGTCCTAGTCTCTGGAGCAGTAGAAAACAAGCTTGTTCCCTCCTCGATATGACATCCCTTCAAATATTTAAACACGGCTATCATATCACCTCTCAGCCTTCTCTTCTCCAGGCTAAACATCCCCAGCTCCCTAAGTCGTTCCTCATAGGGCTTGCTTTCCAGACCCTTCACCATTTTAGTTGCCCTCCTTTGGACACGCTCCAGTTTCTCCACATCATTTTTGAATTGTGGTGCCCAGAACTGGACACAGTATTCCAGGTGAGGCCTGACCAAAGCAGAATAGAGTGGCACTATTACTTCTCTTGATCTAGACACTATACTTCTACTGATGCAGCCTAAAATTGCATTGGCCTTTTTAGCTGCTGCATCACACTGTTGACTTATCTTCAACTTGTGGTCCACCTGGATTCCTAGATCCCTTTCACACGTAGTCTCATTCAGCCAGGTGTCCCCCATCGTATATCTGTACTTTTCGTTTTTCCGCCCTAAGTGCAGTGCCTTACATTTCTCCGTGTTGAATTTCATTTTGTTAGCTTTGGCCCAACTTTCTAATCTGTTCAAGTCATTTTGAATTTTGATCCTGTCCTCTGGGGTATTAGCTACTCCTCCTAATTTGGTGTCGTCTGCAAATTTGATAACTATGCCCCCAATACCGTCATCCAAGTCATTAATAAAGATATTGAATAGCACTGGGCCCAGGACAGAGCCCTGTGGCACCCCACTGGTCACTTCTTTCCAGGTTGAAAAGGAGCCATTGTTGAGCACCCTTTGGGTTCGACCAGTCAACCAATTACAAATCCATGTAACAGTTACTTTGTCTAGCCCACATTTTACCAACTTGCTTGCAAGAATGTCATGGGGAACCTTGTCAAAGGCCTTACTGAAATCAAGATATACTATATCCACAGCATTCCCTTCATCTACCAAGCTGGTAATTTTATCAAAAAAAGAGATCAGATTAGTCTGGCATGACCTGTTTCTCTGAAACCCATGTTGACTTTTTGTGATTATGAAATTACCTTCCAGATGTTCACAGACTCTCTGTTTAATGATCTGCTCCAGAATCTTTCCTAGTATTGATGTCAGACTAACTGGACGATAATTGTTGGGATCCTCTAGAACTGATGTTATGAAGACCAGTTGTAGCCAACTGCTTAACAAGTATTTTATGCTTTCCACTGTAAAGTACCTTGGAAGACAACATAATAATATAATAACAATGGGAGATCAGCCCTCTGTCTTAATTCAGCATCCTACTCTTATTTATCTATCATTTCATGGAATGTAGCTGGTTGGAGACCCAGATGTAGAGACCCTACCTTTATGCCTTTTGTCTGTAGACACAAAATTATTCTCTTGCAAGAAACGTGGCTTGCCGAAGAGATATCTATAGAGGGGTATAAATTTATGGGCTTAAATGCAATCTCCGGTAAAGGCAACGGGAGATTATGTGGCGGCTTAGGAGTGTTGATATCTTTGGCACTAAAGGTTCAAATAATTAAGGTCTCTGCTTTTGAGCAGAATGCCCTAGCTCTCCTCTTGAAGTTTAATAACAATCTATTATATTTAATTAATATCTATATTCCCCCACTTCAAGGCCGGGCTAAAATACTTAATGTATGGAACAAACTTAATTCCTTTATTAAAAATTTGATGTTTGAGATGCCAACAGCTAATTTTATTGTTGCCGGGGATCTTAATGCCAGGCTTGGTGCCGATGATGCATCTTTGTATACTAAATACAATTGTCAACCTCCGTCTCCTATAGTCATTCCACCTTTAATGCGTCGTAAATCAAAAGATATTTTTTGCGATTTTAAGGGCCTTTGTTTAGCTCGCTCTTTTGATGAATTAAATCTAATTATCTTAAACGGTAGCTTTAAAGATGACCACCCAGCCGAATATACACACTGGACTGGTGCCAGTCTATCGGTTCTTGATTATATGGGGATTTCTCCAAATCTAATCTCTCATATTTTTAAGTTTACTGTTGTTAGCAGACCCAATAGTGATCATTTTCCAGTCTTTTTGTGTTTAAAATTTCAGGACAGCCTTAACTTGCCTCTTGATAAGATCTCAATTTTTACTAATGAGATTAGTCCAATTCGAGTCAAATGGTCACCTCAGCTGTCTGATATTCTTACTAAATTTCTTTCAAGTGATCCAATTAAGTTGCTTTCTTCTACAATAATGGATGCTAATCTGGATTCTGTAATACTGTCAAATTACAATATGTTAATTAGTTCTTTACAACCATTACTTACAGTTTCTAAAAGTAATTTTGTTAGACATAAACCACTGCGTCATCAGAGCTGGTTTGATTCAGAGTGCAAAGAAATATGGGCACACCTTAAATATTTGTTTAAACAACATAAATTAGATCCAAAACAATTTCCTGTATCCGAACTTCTGGAACAGAAGAAAAGATATAAGCTCTTAATAAGACAAAAGAAAAAGGGAGCCATGATAGACTCTTGGAATAAACTAATAATGACAGTCAGTACAAACAACCCTAATCTGTTTTGGAAAGAGGTTGCTCCTTCGTTTATTAAAAATGCAGATAATCTTATAGCTCAGATCCCAGCTAATATATGGGAAAGTCACTTTGTCAATCTTTATGACTCTCCTGAGAACAATTCTAGCCCATTAGTATCGGACCTTATGACACAGGTTTTGTCTCTCCCCCCTTGGTCACCAGTGTCGCATTCCGAGACTAAGAGTCTTATCACCCAACTCAAACCGGCACGTGCCCCCGGTGTTGATTTCATAACCGGTGAAGTACTCAAAAATAATCTGGAATGGTGGGTTCCAGTACTTTCTAAATTATTTACAGCCATTGATAGATCTGCTTCCATACCAAAAGACTGGGGCATGGCCATTATCATTCCGATCTACAAAAAAGGCAATAGAACTGATCCGTTCAATTTTCGACCGATTAGTCTCTTGAGTGTGGTGAGCAAGCTGTACACAAAACATTTGTTAAATAAGTTCTTAGACTGGCTGGAGTCTGAGGATATTTTGATGGCCGAACAGGCAGGCTTTCGGCCTGGACGCTCCACTATTGATCAAGCAATGATATTGCATTATCTTATTGAAAAATATCTTCATTATGGTCAACCTCTATATGCGGCATTTATAGATTTTAAGTCCGCTTTTGATTCAGTTAATAGATTTAGGCTGTGGGGAAAATTACTGTGTACTAATATAGATAAACGACTTCTTCTGCTTCTTATTAAGGTCCACGAGAATTCTAATATCAAGGTTAGATGTAGTCCTCAAGGACATGTCTCCAAGGCAATTCCTGTTAAGACGGGTGTAAGACAGGGATGTGTCCTGGCTCCTACTTTATTTAATTTCTATATTAATTTTCTAGTTTCTGCCTTGAATAATCTTTCTTTCCATCCTCCAAAGCTAGCTAATAGGCATATCAATTTGTTGCTCTATGCGGATGATGTTGTCATTCTCTCGTTATCCCCCATAGGACTTAAAAGATCTTTAAATTCTCTTGCTTCATTTTGTAAAGAGGAGAAACTATTAGTTAACTATTCTAAGACCAAGATTCTTACTTTTGCTTATCGACCTAAACTGATACAATGGACACTTGATAAACAACACATAGAGCAGGTTAAGATCTTCAAATATTTAGGAATTGTTTTTCACCATTCTGGTAGGAGAACTGCTCACTCTGAACTTGTCATTAGTAATGCTCAAAGAACTATAACAGCAATCTTAAGGTTTTTCTTTACTAAAGGCACTCAGTTTATTCCGGCCGCTATTAAACTGTTCAATGCCAAGGTTCGCCCTCAACTCCTCTATGGAGCTCAATTAGGTCCATACAGTAACATCAATGCATTTGAACGTGTCCAAACTAAGTTTCTTAGGAGAATTTTACAGGTTGGCCATTGCGTTCCAAATGCTCTCCTTAGAAGGGAGGCTGGGACTATTAAAATAGAGTCTAGTTTGTGGATTAGTATACTCACCTATTGGCAAAAATTGCATAAAATCCCTGGGAGGTTGACAAATTTAATTTTTTCGGATCCCTTTAAATCTACATGGGAAACCTCTATCCATAAGAAACTAGATGAGTTAGGCTTTAACAAAAATGAACTTCTAAAGCTTGATGCTGATAAAGCCAAATCCATCATCAAACAAAAAATTATAGAAGCAGAAGGACGTGTAGATTCTGCTTCCCTTTCTAAATATGTTTTGTTTGGCTCACAAATTTCGGCCTCTGTCCCAGCTCCATATCTATTTCAGGTTACTCTTCCGAAGTTTAGAAGGGCTTTAACCTTGGCACGTTTTAATGTGCTGCCTACTGCCATGCTGGACGGTAGATTTAAAAAAATACCGTTTGAATTGCGTCTCTGTCCATGTGGTTCAGGTGCTGTTGAAACTAATGAGCATGTCCTACTCTATTGTCAATTTTATAGGGATGCTCGCCATCAATTGATTAGCCCATTATTAAGCAAACTCCCAGGTAAATCTGATTCTTTTTATCTACGCTTCTTATTAGACAACAATGAACATACAGTATCTCATATGATGGCTAAATTTTGTTATATTGTTTGTAAAACGCGACCTCAATTGATAAATGAACATTTTATTACTGTTTAGTTAAATTTCGGCCGGAAATGTAAATTTATAGTCTACTTTTTAGTCTACATATTAATCTATATACTAATCAGTCGGTGGTATTAATATTACTATCATTATTATTGGTTTAATCTAATTGTAAAGATAAAAAGTGTCAGGGGGTACGGCCGTAGTGTATTTGTTGGCTTATAAGTGCCAATAGGTGACTCAGTTGCTGTATAAGTGTGATTAATGTGGTCAGCCTATAACGCAGAGAAGGGCGCAGTAACTAATTAGTAATATTGTATAGGCTTCTCTTTCTTCCAACTAAAGGGAATGACTGTAGCTGGTGAACAATGTGCCCTAGGGATAGTATCATACGATTAGAGCTATGTATGAGGTGATATCTTTTTATCTTACAAAGGCTATTAGGATCTTTAATTGTTATGGTGTATAGATAAATATATTGCCCCATTTCTGTTTTTCTTTGTTTAAACCAGGATTTGTTTGTCTGTAGTATCCGACAAGTTCCTGTAATGAATTACTGAATACAACTAAGATGTGTTTTATTGTAACCCTGTGCTGACCGAATGGTCGTAATAAAGAAATTTATTTATATATCTGTACTTTTCGTTTTTCCGCCCTAAGTGCAGTGCCTTACATTTCTCCGTGTTGAATTTCATTTTGTTAGCTTTGGCCCAACTTTCTAATCTGTTCAAGTCATTTTGAATTTTGATCCTGTCCTCTGGGGTATTAGCTACTCCTCCTAATTTGGTGTCGTCTGCAAATTTGATAACTATGCCCCCAATACCGTCATCCAAGTCATTAATAAAGATATTGAATAGCACTGGGCCCAGGACAGAGCCCTGTGGCACCCCACTGGTCACTTCTTTCCAGGTTGAAAAGGAGCCATTGTTGAGCACCCTTTGGGTTCGACCAGTCAACCAATTACAAATCCATGTAACAGTTACTTTGTCTAGCCCACATTTTACCAACTTGCTTGCAAGAATGTCATGGGGAACCTTGTCAAAGGCCTTACTGAAATCAAGATATACTATATCCACAGCATTCCCTTCATCTACCAAGCTGGTAATTTTAGCAAAAAAAGAGATCAGATTAGTCTGGCATGACCTGTTTCTCTGAAACCCATGTTGACTTTTTGTGATTATGAAATTACCTTCCAGATGTTCACAGACTCTCTGTTTAATGATCTGCTCCAGAATCTTTCCTAGTATTGATGTCAGACTAACTGGACGATAATTGTTGGGATCCTCTAGAACTGATGTTATGAAGACCAGTTGTAGTCAACTGCTTAACAAGTATTTTATGCTTTCCACTGTAAAGTACCTTGGAAGACAACATAAAAATATAATAACAATGGGAGATCAGCCCTCTGTCTTAATTCAGCATCCTACTCCTAGTGTGGCCAGCCAAATTCCTACAGGGAGAGTTTGTAAACAGGTCAGGAGAGTACTGGAAGCCTTGTAGCATCTTATATTCCATAGAAACTCTTATGAAAAAGTGTAGTGCTTCCTGTGCTAGAGAGAATACATCACCACTTGTAGGAATTTATAACCTCATCCTCTTTGAATTCACCTAATACCCCTTTAAAGCTGCCCTGTTTGCTGGCCATCACTGTGACAGTAAATCCCACAGTTTGACCATACATTGTTTAAATAAATAACACAGAATATACAAATAATGTCCAAATTAGCCAGTCTTTGTTTATTTTTATTTTTTATTAAAATATTTATATCCCACTCTTTATTCCAGGAACATGGGAGATACATACAATAAAATCAATTTAATCAGTTTAAAACAATTGCAAATGTGTGTCGGGGGGGATATAATCTAAAAACATTAAATGAACAAATCAAAAGATGTTAAAACAGTTAAAACCATGAACACATACAAACTACTTAAATAAAATCATTTCATCTTGAATGATGTTGTAAAACACACACACACACACACACACACACACACACATATATATATATAGGCACCAAAATGAAGCCAACATTTGTGGTAATCAGGCCTCGAAGAGGAAGGCATTCCATAATTGGCCCCTCTAGCAACAGGCTAGAAGACCCTTTCCCATTCCCTCACACATGTATTATCTTCACTGTTGGAACACAACGGCTTCCTCAGCAGATCCCAATTTTCAGGCCAGCACATATAACAGTTTAGGGCTTTAAAAATGCACCAGTCTGTTGTTATTTAGTGCAACACTTTTAAAACCAGGTTTATAATATTTCTGTTCCAATCAGTAGTCTGGATGCTATCTTCTGCATTAGCTCCAACTTGTGAGTTGTCTTCAAAGGCAGCCTCCCCCCCCCCAAAAAAAAGTTCATTGCAGTAGTCTAATCAGGAAGTTACCTGTGAATGATCTGCTGTGGCTATCCTCGTACAGGAAAATGGCATCTTCTGTACAAGTGGGAGGTAGCATTAGACTTTGAGAACCTTGGGATTTGTAGAGATAAATCAGAAGAGAGAACCACCACCCCCCAAAAAAACCAACCCAATTTAATATATTCAATGATTATGGGGTTTGATTAGCTATTGAAAGGGAGATGGAAAACCAGGGGTTGGGGAGGTTGGCGTATACTGGAAGAAGGTGAGGTTGCAGCCAGCTGAACAGGAGAACTCCACACTGCAACATTCGGTTGAAAGTTTTTAATTGTAAGCCACCTTGATAGCCTCGGCTAAAGGCAGGATATAAATAAATTATTATTATTATTAAGTTTCACTTTAGAGTTACATTAGCTCTGTGAATTTACATTAAAATGTTACTCTAATACTGATGTAAGACCTTGTATGTTGGTACTTGGGAACATGTGAAATGGTAAATTTGTAGACAGGAGTGAAATGCTTAACAATTTTGTTTGACTGCTAATTCGTTGTTGCTAATGTCATCTTTCCCACCCACCCCCGAACTGTAAGCTTTTTTCTTTCTTTCACAAGCTGGACTGCAAGATTGTCTTCTAAGCTAGAAATGGGGCTTGGGATAGGAGGGCAACTACAGTATCAAATATATATGGGCTTGGGCTAGCTTCTCCATCTTGGCAAGAGAGTAAGCAAGTTGAGTTATTTCCTCCTTCTAGCTACCAAGTCTCATCAGCAAATTCTCCCCAGTCTCACTTTTGTACTACCTTGACCAGCACAGCTCATCTATACTTTTGAAAATGTGATGGCATCCTTTTCATGTAAAATAGAAGTTAAGGTCAACATGAAAACAATGTGAGAGAAAAGGCAAAAATGACTTTTTATGTTCAGTGTGCAAATTCTTTCATAATGGGTTGGACAAGGTGTTGCCCTCTAGATATTGTTGTCTGTATAGCAAATGATGAGGAATGCTGAGAGTTACACTCCAACAACATCTGGAAAGCCACACTTTACCCACTCCATTTGTATAAGAACATGTTGCTTGAATTCCCCTGCACTGTTAAAGCTAGTACCTGTATTAAATGAATATGCAAGCTACCATAGGGATTTGCTTGGCAGTCTCATTCAAGTAATAATGATGAGCACATTACTAACAAATGCTGACCTCTTACTTCTTCTGTGGTAATATAAAATGCTTTTCATTATTACTTCTGACTTTTGTCTTGCTTTTTTGAAACTGCTCCAAATTGCACTTGTCTTTATAAAAGTGGGTTTCTCTAAAGCAAAGAGAGAGGTCAAATGCCCTGTCAGGTTGATAAATTTGGGGAAAAGCGGGACACAAAAACCTTTGTAGGCTTTGGTGGGTGGTTTGTAAAAAAAATGACAAAACAATTGATTTTACCATTCTTCTTGCTCAAAGACGGCTTATTTTTATTCTCTTATACACCTCAGTATCAAAGATAAAACATCAGGATTCATTATAGATAAAGCAAACTCTGTATATTCTATCATGAGAATTATACTTCTGCAAATAACCATAAGGCATTCAGCTCAATTATTTCTGCTTTCCACAATCTACAATAGCTTTATGCACACAGTGGAATTATTCTTCAGGACAATTTGACACATTGGGTAAATATCTAAATTGTGTTGGAGGAGTGGTGAAGTTTGTCTGTTTAAAACAAGAGATTTATTTTATTAAACTGTTAAATTGGTATTAATCTGTTAATAAATATGTAATAAACAGTTTTATTTAACTGTTAAATCCAAAATCCAACTGTTAATAAAAGGTTTTTCTGAAATGATAGTTTGAACCGTAAGAATTCATATCCTATCTAAAACCACATGAATTTCAGTAAACTAAATACCAACTTGGTAATTTCAGTAAACTAAATACAAACTTGGAAAGTTTATCCATACCTACAGAATACCCATCAGGAGTCAGAACTTTGTTGGGAAGGGGATTGCTCAAATATTCCTGGACCCAATGAATACCATATAATAAACTGGAATCATTCATCATAACTAAGGCCAGTTGAGAGGTTTTCCTTATTTGTGACTTTAACATGCATCCTTCATTTAAGAAGGTGCCAACAACATGCATTTTTGTAATCTGAGATTAATCTAACACAAGAATTGTCTTGATGGACTGAGCAGTTTCCATCAGATTCATGTGGTAAGCAGCAAACAAGAGGTAAATGTAAATTACATTAGAAAAGAAGTCTGTATGGACACATCCTACATTCTCACCTGTTTTCATAATGGATTTATCATTGTAAATGTTGTGACAATATTAATAACCCCTAAGGGAAATGCTAGTGTGGCCATAAGCAAGAATATATTACTTCACTACATTAAGAGTTCATTAATGTTCAAAAGCCAAAGGGAAGGTGTGTTGAGATTAATATTATGAATTAATAAGTTCACAACCTGAGGAATAAACTACTAAAATGATTCAGAGTATTTGGATTTAAGCCAATTTAGCCCAGAGGGCACAAGATTAAATGTTGACTTTTATTCAGTGCTCCAGAAAACAAATCACCTGATTCAACTTAGACTAAAGGGGGGGGATGCAGACCAGAGCGTCGGGGACGCCCTGGTCCGGAGCGGCGCGGGACCTCGGCAGCCGGACCGCGGCGCTCCTGCGGCATCCCTGGAAGGAGCGCAAAATCAGCGCTCCTTCCACAAGACAGGGAAAGTGCACCCTAAACGCGTAGGGCGCACTTTCCCTGACTTATCCTCCGCAGCGTGTCCGGTCGCTGCGGAGGGAGGTCATCCCCAGAGCGCCAGCTGTCCGGAGGGCCGGAAGCTCCGAGGATGACCTCAGGAAGAGGAAGGGACGCCGCACGTGCGGCTGCCCCTCCTCTTCTGGGTCTCGGAGACGGCCCTATTAGCCATCTGCCGAGGCCCTAAATGAAGGGTGACCCAATTTGATCTGCATCCAGAATTGGAGATGTAATTCCAGATTTCAGATTTTTGCTTCCCAATCATTATAGTTGGATTTTTTAAAATCATAACTTTTCAGAACTAGATAAAAATTTTAGGCACTATAGCACCTTGGCAAGGAATTTAGCTAACACCTAATTATTAAAACTTGCTGGAAACAAGCAAACAAAAAATTATTGTAGAGAGCTCTAAAATGTTCTCTCCAAACTAGGTGAAAGGATACTCCATTCACTTCCATGCCACCATTCTCTGAAGATGCCAGCCACAGATGCAGGCAAAATGTCAGGAAAAAAATTCTTCTAGAACATGGCCTCACAGCCCGAAAAACCCACAAAGACCCACAAGCAATAATGTCATCACAGCATATGTGAATCATCAACTAGCTCTCAAACTGAGTCCAAACATCTGAAAAGCTGTCACTGCTCCTAGACTATGGAATGCCCTGCTGGAGGAAATCCGTCAAGCTTGGAGAATTTCAAAAAAAGCTATCAAAATGGATCTCTTCTGGCAGGCCTTCCCTGAATAAAATCAGACCATATCTAATGTATGTCTCTCTCCCTCTCTTATGTTTTTATGTTTCTATGTCTATATTTTTATGTTTAGGTTTGTCACATTTTATAATCACTGGTGTGAGTACGCCAGCTATTTTAAATTTTTTAGTATCATGTAATTTTAAGGGGGGGGGTAACTTGTTTTTATGTTACTGTTGTTTGTAGTGGGGGTATTTTATACATGCAGTTGTTGTGAGCTGCCTTGATTGCCTTCAGGCAGAAGGCAGGGTATAAAAATAAAGTTTATTATTTATTATTATTTATTATTAAGCTTTCACTCTCACATTTCAGATTTTTTTTAAAAATGAATATGTTTCTACAACCAAAAAAGGGGGGATACTGAAATACCAATAAAAATATCTTACAATTAGATAAATCCAACAGAGTATTGGTATTTACCACAAACAAACAAATCTACACAAGCCAAGTTTGTTAACCACTAGTACATTCAGAGACTGCCAATACTATTTTCCTGCCAAAAAATCTGTCACCCATAGGCTCTATTCCCCATCTCTCTGGATGTTTTCTACATAAAGTAAGCCAAAGAAAAATAATAATAAAAGATTCATCACATCTTGTTTCAATATTTTTGAAGTTATGTTTTTCTCTGTATCTATATATACAAAGGAAATACTAGCAAAATTATACAAGAAGAAAATATTTCATACCATAGTATTTCTCTTGTTTTATTTTTAAAAAGCATGAGAATACTATGATTTTGTTCAAACATGATGACATACTATTCTTGTTAATTTTCTTTACTGTTAAAATAATGGAACAGGTTAGCCAATGCTCAGTAATGGTTGGGTTATTCCCCCTAGTTTCTTGTTTGAATTACCTATTGGCTGCATTTTGTTCATGATAAAATAGTCATGTAAGTGTTTATTATAGAGTCTAATCTGGTCACCTGTGTTGTTACAAACCTTTACAATGCAAATTAAGTTTTTGAAGGAAGTCTCTTATTTCTGACTTATTTACTATTGAGAATGGGGCAGTCTGTAGTCAATAAGAGCATGTTTCCTAAACTGCTAATAATCACAGAAAAGCCCAACAGAAATTGATATGGAAGTATCACCTGACCATCTCTGATCAATTGTTATAAAAACCACTGCATTTCCCCTTGTATTACCCTTCTTTGATCAAAATTTCTACTAAGCCTCATTCTAGATTACATTCTTTGCCAGGTGCAGAAATCTCAAAAAGCCATCCTGGGTCACCTGGGGATGATACAGAAAGAACACCCATCCTTGCTTCATTGTAAGCTGTCTAGGCTGTTATGATTTTAAGTTTACTCAGATATTTCTTGCCTCCTCTTATTAGACAGAGCTTGACCAGCAACTCCACAAATCCCTTATCCAGCATGGTTAGTGGATATGTTGGCTGGGGCATAGTAATTGTCTATGAGAATCTGTGAGGCCACACATTCATTCATGAGTTAGCCAGAAATATGTCAAAGCACTGGTTGTAGAAACTGCTATTTTCACATGGAAATTAAAAATCTACTCACAATGTAAGTTTGGAAAAGTCACAGATCTTTATTACAACTCTCAGAATCCCCCAGCTAGCACATTTACTGGCCATAATGGTTTAGGGAATTCTGGGATTTAGAACCTAAAAAATAACTTTTCCAGACTCTGGCTATGACAAAATGATATAGAAGACAGTACAAATACATGATGTGAAGCAAATTAGGTATATTGTAGAGGCCTTGTTTTGTCCACCTCCAACACAGAGCATGCATGTTGTTAAGCTCCAGTATAGATCACCTTCTCTTCAAATGTATGTACTTTTGGCAGAACAATGTTGTATTCACAAGATTCAGTGATGTTTTCAGTGCATTAATGACCAGGAAAATCAGCTGTAGCCTCCAGTGAAAAGCTAATATAAGGTCCCAGTTCCAGTAATACTAGAAACCAGTAATACTGGTTTTCATACTGGAAGCTAAAAACAAAATCCTAGTTTCAGCAACATTGGTAACCCCAACAAAACTTGGAATACTGATGCAGATATGAGTATAATATACAGATTATCCCTAGATATTCTAAACATATTAATGGAAAGTTTGTGGAAATGAAATGTTGCTGCTGCCACTAATGACCTTATTTTATCGACAGATGACTTTAATCTAGAGCAGTGTTAACACCTTTAATAAGTATTAACCTTTCATAAATAAAAATAAAGTACATTTTATCTTGAGTACCTGTAATTACTGCTCATAATAATGTTAGCATACAGATTCATTGAAAGACTTCATCTCTAAATATTTGTGCTGGTAAAATGGCCTGAAGATCTCTGTTATAACAACACTCCCTTGCTCCCAACTTCATTATAAGCACATATTGTTACTGTAAATCTTTCTAAGGCCACCCCAATGTCTCACTACAAGGACATTTTTATAATGAGGGGCGGGGTATTTTTGTTAAATCATCTTTAAACAATTATATTTTATAGTCAGCACCATGGCGATTAAATCATAGGGTGTATGTTTCATTTTTTAAAAATCAGGGAAACACACCTATTATTCCTACTGAAAAAGGAAAGAAAGCTGATTTGGGGACGCTTGTAAAACTTCATTGCTTTGTCTACCCATTTCTATTCTGTGACCATCCTGAAAGATTTATGCCCTGTGTTTTGAGGGTCTGTTATTAAATGGCTTTGCAGAATTAAAAATAATTAAATTTAAATATAACTTTTAAAATGTGTATTGGACCTTTGCGCCTTTCAAAAGAGGTCAAGTTCAAGACACTTATGAAAAGACCATTTCCATGGAGACTAAAGAAGAGAGCCTATTAGCCTTGCTCCACTTTTTCTCTGCCCTTCTTTGATCATAAAACACTGTTATGGGTTGCAAGAGCAGCATTGGAAGAAGAAACTGGAAGTTAATCCTGTAAATAAGAGGATCTAATTCTATACTGGGAGAAAGGTGGGATATAAATCCCTATACTGGGAGAGTCCCTATAGCAGGAGAAAGGTGGGATATAAATAAATAAATTATTCAGACTTACCTGTCATTAATCCTAAACATATTAATGGAAGAACAATGTTGCTTGTTTTTAGTAAACATTCATAGGATTGGGCTGCAAACTGTTCCAAGAGACAGTATCTTGAGTGGGGAAAAACAGAATTTTGTAGTTTTAAAATTTTCACTGGCTTTTTTCCACAATAGAGTAAATAAATAAAAATCTGTCCAGATAATAAAGGCAAAATATGCCAGCAATCACTAAGACATGCCAGTGACTGACATATCTTACTTTCTTAAACTGACAGAGCAAAGTATAAATTACGTTTGGTGAATGGAGGCTAAGGTAGGAACAAGTAGATTTCAAAGCTACAACTTTTCAAGTATGTAACTGAGTATCCCCTTAACCTCCCAGCTACACTTGTCCCTCCACATTTGTGGCTTTGACTTTTGTGGATTTGATTATTCATGGATTTTATTAATATGTTCTCTCTAAGAATATCTAGGTCCTCCAGCACAACTCTATGGTCAACTTTAACCAAAAGTCGCACTGAAGGACCTAGAGATTCCTAGAAAGAAGACTCCACTAGGCATTTGTAGCTCCTCCAGGGCAATTCTATGGTCAATGTCTGGTAGATGCTGACCACAGAGTTGCACTGGAGGACCTAGAGATTCCTAGAGAGCTGTTCTGTCATGTAAAAACATAGTGTTTTTGGTATTTATGGTTTTTCCACATTCACAGGGGTCCTGTGTCCCTAACCCCAGCGAGTGTGGAGGGACGAGTGTACTATCATTCTGTACACATAACTTCTTTATTCTTCCCCCACATCCCAAAGAAGATTTCAGCAACAAAGAAAGATGGATTAACAGCTCTTAGGCTGCCTTAAAACTGAAGATATTTTCTCTTAAAAAGGCAGAATGGTAAAAATGTTATAAAGACAATGTTACATTCAACTCCACATAATGAACATTTGTTGGAGTAATACTGCTTATTCTCAGAACTAAATATTTTCATGATGGTGGAACTACAGGATATTTCAATGGCAGTATTCAACTGTGAATTCCAAACTGCTTGGAATTAGGGAACCTAAAGGATTGTCTACTCCTCTATAAATTTTCCCAACATAAAAATCTTCCTCAGAGGCTAATTCCATATCCTCTTGCCATCTGGAATTGGGTAGGAGATCTAACACCTCCTTTCCTATTATTTTGTGGAGGAGGTAGAGGGGTAGGCTGGAGTTTCTAACTTTTAAAACAAGGAGGATTATCTTCTATAATTTACTATTGCTATTTTATGGTATTTGCTTTGTTCATTTTCTTTTACGTCTTATGCTGTATAGCAACTTGAGAACCAAGACTCAAGAGTGGGTAATGTATTCTTAACTTGATCTAGCCCTACCATTAGGTAGAGTGAATCAATTGGTGCTAGGAGGAAACATTAGCAGCCCCCAAGCCTTTTGACCTGAACCTCCACCCCTTCCTTTCCTTCACTTGGAAGAGAGCCTTCTGTGTGCCATCCAGCTTGTCATACTCCCCCCCCCCCCAACTACTCTTCTACTTTCAGGTATGGTGGTGGACACTATCCAGTTGACAGTGTTCAAGGAAGATTCAACTGCCTGACCGTTTGGCTTCCATATTTGGAATGTAAGGGAAATCATATTTTCCTTTCCCTTAGGCAGCAACATGTCAGGCTGGTCCTTACCTCAATAAAAACCGATTGTCAAAACCCATTTGATCTCATAGAGAATAAATCATAAAATGAAGACAAGAGGACTAATATTGGGTCATTCGAACAAAATGGTATCAACATGTGGTGTTTGCCAAATTCAAGAGGCATCTAGGTTGTGACTGCTGGAAGCACGGTGAGGAAGAAATACTGATTAGTTAGATACAAAAGGCAATTCTTCTGCTCTTAACATAAAAATCCTGTGGCAAATGATAAATGGTGTGTGATCAAGAGATATGAAGAAAGGGAAAAGGTTCAAGCGGCACACCTTAATTCTAATGCTGCCCTCAAGTGCATCCCTTTATCTGCCTCAAGAGAAGTGAATGTTGGCCATTAAAAAATAAAGAGCTCCACTAAGAGTCCCAACAACAGTGTTAGCAAAACCTGATCCCTCTTATCTGATTCTGGACAGCAGGACCTTCTCAAGTGAACACATACCTGGTACCTTGGGATGCGTATATATTTGAAAAAGCAATACAACACATTGCAAGGACCCTACATTATACTTTCTTGCTTTTTATTTGCATGTCACAAGGACAAGCATCTTCCTGATGAATAAATATTAGGAAAATTCAGATTAAGAAAGAAAATCTTCATTCTAGAGTCTTTGCTTTCCTGATGGAAATAAACATACACTTTTTTAAAAATATGTACTATATCCAAATAAGTGAATATGTACTGTTTTTGAAGATGTTGAATGAACGTAAACATTTTCAGAATTCAAAAGAATGACAAAGCGATTTCATAAAGTGACTTTCTCAGACTAGGTAAGGTACCAGCAAACAATGCCACCTAACATAACTCAATTTATCTTTTAATGTAAACATATCTTTTGAATAGACAGTACAGTATTTTAAAACATAAAATAACATTAAGCCTTTCTAATGAACTCCAAATACTGGACCTACTGGTATCCACTCCAATGTGTTGTTCTACATGCATGTGCGCGCACGGACGCGCACATGCACAAGTCTTCAAATCACCTGTTTACTGTCTTATGGCAACCCCATGAATTTCAGGGTTTTCTCAGGCAAGGAATACTCAGAGGTGCTTTTGCCTCTGAAATACAGCCTCTAGCATTCATTGGGGATTTCTCATCGAAATATTAACTAAGGGCCTAAGCAGACGAGTGGCATGGGGCCGCCCCGGGAAGCTGCGGATTGGGGTCGAGGTATCCGCACACCTCGGCCCCACGGCACAGCATCCCAGGCCCAGGAAGGAGCGCTAAAATAGCGCTCCTTCCGCAAGATGCCGAAGGTGCACCGCAAAAGGCATCCGGCGCACCTTCAGCGCCTCTTCCGCTGCAGCATGTGCGGACGCTGCACCGGAAGTGCGTCATCAGAGCGCTGGCCGTGTGGAGGGCTGGCCGCTCCGACGACGTTTTCGGGAAGGGGTTGGGGCGCCCAGCGTGAGGCTGCCCCTCCCTTTCCTGGCCTCGAAGACGGCGCTTTGCGCCGTCTGCTTAGGACCTAAGGCTGAACCTGCTTAGCTTCCAAAACCAGGCAGGATGTGGTGCCTTTAGGGTATTTATGCCTGTTCTACATATAGACAACCATAAATTAAAAAAAGAGTTCTTTCAGTCATGAAGATATCAGTGTCAAATCTATTTTCTTTTCAGACAGGCTTGGTAATCTTCCCAGACACAGAGTTAAGCCACCCTCAGCTCAAAAATTCAACAAGCCTGACGACCTTTCTCAGAATGGGATGTTAAGCCAATGAGTCAAGCCCTGAGGTCACAGTTGCTCTCATTAGATCACGTATATAACTTTGCTCTGCTCAGAAATTTCACAAAAGCATATAGCAGTTACAATCTCAAGAAAAGAAATGGAATACAGAGAAGTAAACATTCATCTTTTATGAACTAATTAGCAAAATAAAATTAGAAAACGCCTCTGTAATGGCTGTAACAAATTTAAAGAGAAGTTAAGAAGAACCAATCAGGATGGGGCAGTTGGTTCACATTTTCATCAAATCAACTTGTTATATTTTCCCTATTTATTCTTTAGATCAGGATGTGCAACATGTTGGGTCCCCAAGGACCTTATCTAGTGTCAGCTGGGGGACCAGAGACTGCACAACCATGTACACACAATACATACATACAGAATCAGGAACAGAGAAAGTGGAGAACATGAAGGAAGTCTTCTTCCATACTCTTTCACATATTCAATATGCAAGGACTGAAAGTGTTGAATCTCTCTGTCCTGCCCTATATGATCTAGATTCTAGAAATAAGTGGATAGTAAAAGTGAATGCCTTTCTGGTCCTGTAGTGATCTCCACTGAAACAATGGTTTTCCTATCATTACTAACCACAAGAACACAGGGTCTGGGGAAAACAGGGGACAGCGATCTCCCCCAGTAGCCCAGCTTCAGGGGCTGCACAAGGAAAAGCCAAGGGCTGTAAGTGCCCCATGTCTGTAGGATATGCATGTTAACATAAATACAAGTAGGTTTAATCATAATAAATAAAACAATTATTGCTATATTTTTAAAATTAGGAATGGATGTAATAAAAAAGCACACTGCTGAATAAAAGCCCTTCTTCTACATATGTAAACACATTATTAAAGCAAGATAATTATACTTTTCTGAAATAAATACTGAAGATGTATTAAACCAACAGTTTCACTACTGTGTGTTGCCTTTTATTTAGATGTTCTGTTCACAAATGCTACTAAATACTTGTTTCTGGTAGCAGCTGTTAAGCCTACTCAATAGCTGCATAAATTGTTTTGATCAACATCTAGATATAATGTAATCTAGGCCTAGAGAAAGCAACTGTGTGAATTCTAAAATGTCATTGGCTTTTTAAACATACAGTTGATAGTAAAGGCCCTATTTTGCAACTGAATGGCTGAGAAGATTAGCAAGTGAGTACACCAGCTTTCACACTTCAGTTACTACCAGATCAAATAAAAGGACCAATCAGGAATAACTGGCAGTTATTGCTTCTTAATGAATGTGACAAATTAACTGATGATCTCTGTTCAGTAAGTATTGAAAGATTTTTCATTACTACTGAAAACCCATGGTCCTGTCTTAAAGCTATCTATGGCCATGTCTACTCCACAAACCAATGAAGGCTGCATCTGCACTGCAGAAATAATGCAGTTTGACACTACTTTAATTGTCATGGTTCAATGCTATGGAATTCTGGGATTTGTAGTTTTGTGAGATATTTAGCCTTCTCTGTCAATGCTCTCTGTTGTTTGTGCTACAGCAAATGACAAACCCCAAGATACCATAGGATGGAGCCATGGTAGGTAGTGGTGTCAAACTGCATTATTTTTTGCAGTGCAGATGCAGCCTTAACTATAATATCCCCCCCTCTCTGTTCATTTCATACTGCAATCCTTGGAACTGTAATTTATGAAGGAGCGAAGGTATTGAACTGATCATCCTCAGCATCCTAACACAATTCTATGCCCCAGGGTTCCTTCTTGGAACTCATGCCAATTAACTTTGTAGCATAAATGACTCATGGACATGCATGCCATTGATGACTCTAAATATCTAGTTTCAATGGCTGCACAGTTCAACAATACATTTTCCCTTAATATTTCACAACTGTCAGCAAAATCTTGTTATTTGGCAAAAATCTAGTTATTTGACTGGCACGGTTATCCTGATCCAGGGCACTAGAAGCACAGGACATGCACAGGCAGTGACACTAAGATGTCAACTAGAGAAATGCACATGTGAATCAAATCAATTTACAACTACTGCACCACTTACAAAATCTTACATCTCTATAAAGAAAACTGGGCAGAAACCTACCACAGGCAAAACCAGTCAGGCAGGCTTTTGCTTTATCAATTTAAATTGCATTGTATCAAAAGAAGTTAATATCCAATAATACAGTCTTGGGTGAACTTCCAGTGACCCCCAAAAAGAAATTCCAGAGCTCATACACAAAAATTTGAACAAGGTTGGAAAGACAGTTATTGAACACAGGGATCATTTACAAACATTTTCTTTTAGCACCTCATAATTACAGTAATTTAACAGAAGGCATGATTCCTCCAAAAATGAGCCCAAGAAAACACCTTAATTGCTTGAACAGAAGCACTTTTCTGAGCCAGAGGACTTACTGGAGCCTAACTGATCATTTCTGAATGTTTAGGGTTGACAATACTATACCCTATCTCCTCTGCTTCCTGGATTCCTGGTGGGCTAATGAAGGTGAACTGTGGTTTCTCAATATTGCTCCCAGCACAGCTCTGAGCATTTATGATGTCATCAGCTACAGCACAAAAAGCACAGATTCATGAACTCAGCATCTGGCAGATAAGTGAGAGAGAAGTTGATTTTCCAGTATTTCCTACCATTCCAGACTCAAATCATACTATTAAATTCTAGTGACACACTGGTGCCTTCTAGTTATACATTCACACTCACACACCAACTCTTTCTCTCCCTCCATTCCCCTTTCTCTCTATATATCAATTGACAAACTTATGCAGTATTTGCACATGCAAAACCAGAAATATTTTATTCCTATTTGCATTCACATAACCCCATGTGGTTAATGTATATGACCTTGGTAAAGAAAGTCTATTTGGCCATTTAGGTTTTTTCTCTACTACTTTAATCGGGCCATTGTTCACAACAGATAAACTTGCTCATAATAAAAATAGGGAGGGAATAAATTGTCAATATATAGAAAAGAAGAAAAATGTTTTCTCTCCCCCACATTCTTCTTTTTGACTGATATCAAGAAACAAGAAAAAAGCATACAGTTTAGGTACTGCTCATCCATCATGACTTTCAATATATTTTTCTTACCATTTTCAGCATCCTGAAATTTTTAACCAATATGCTTTTTTTTCTCCAACGTGCCTAAAATCACAGCACATATACAGATCTGAGCCTGATGCAAAATTGTATTTAAATTTTAAAACTATAATTGGTCCAAATAGATTAGCTTAGATTAAGTCAGGCTGGGAATGAGTCACCTATCCTGCATGCTCAGCAGCCAGATTATTCTCATAGGTTCAAGAGAGCACTTTCCCTATAATATGCATGTATAGGCATGCTCTCAAGAATAGTAAGGGATATGGGTGGTCTACAGACATCAGAGGAGGGCAAATATTGAAGATCTGGGAATCGTGGTTGCCCGTCAACAGAGCTCAGAGGTCTGACCCCCCAACTCTCAATCTGGGAGAGGGGTTGTATAACTCAAAATTTTGCCGCCACCCCATGTGCAGGGCAATTGTTCCATGTTTTTGCTACCAGGTCACTCCTGATGTCAAAATTATTCCCCACAATTCTCAGATTGTGTAAGAAGCACTTTGAGTTAAGAAATAATTACCTTTTCTCAAAAATAATTCTAAAGTAATAACTATTATTTTTTTCCAAAAATGGAAGATGGGGGCTGTTTGGGTTGCAAAAATGGCCTTGGGGCTACATCTGCATGTACTCACCTACCCTTCCCTAGAGTATATTTCCCATATCCACTCTTTTTCTTTCTGATACAAGCTACTTTTATAGCTGCCAGCTGGACAGTGACATGGGAGGCACATGCAGTCGTACTGCTGGTGCACATTCCTGATGATCCCCACCATATGAAAACAATGCTGAGATGTAGAATAGTTAACTAAACTATTCTATATCTCAGATAACATTGTTTTCATATGGTAGTATGGGCTGATGCACTTGTAATACTGTATCTTTTGTCTTTTTTATACTGTGTTTTATTCTTTTAAAGAGTGATCTGTTTTAATACTGTAATAGTTTAATTCCATTTTAATGCTCACTGTTGTATGTTTATAAGTGTATTATTCTTTTAAATTGTAAGCTGCTCTGAATCCGTTTTGGGGAGAAAGTTGGAGATCATCATCATCATCATCATCATCTTAATATCTTAACTATTTTTAAAAGTCTGGGAATGGGTTAATTGTTCCCCCAAGACGCCTCAGTGTCTAGACTTGCATGAATTCCTGATGCCAGCCTTTAGCATGGATTTTCAGCACCAACCTTAACTCTTAACACCATTCAAAACCTCATACATACATTTAGCTATATGTAGAAAGTGTCAAATCTGCACATAGGATTTTATGAAAAGTTCTCTAGGGGAAAAAAAAAGCTTTGTATGCCTTCCAAGTTTGTTGTAACACTGCCCAGCAAAGGAAGTGGTTAAGCCAAAAATGGGAAGATTTAACAAAATAACATCACTTTATTTTGTTGTCTATGGAACCAGCAGCATTAGAAGCATATTTTATCTTAGGGTAACAATGACCTTGCTTGAATAAATAATGTAGATTATATATTCCTCATATATACACTCGCCCCTCCATTTTTGCGGGGATCCATTCCAGACCCCACCCCACCCCCCATGAAAATGGAAACTCGTCAAAATTCAAGCCCCATTGACTTGAATGGTTATGTGCTCCCACATGTGGTGCACGGACCATTTTAGCCAATGGGGTCGCCCTTCTGCGAAGAACCAAGACAGTGGACCTCAAGACCACGAAAACTGAGGGGGAGTATATACACGCACACACACTAAAAAATGTACACATGCATACATGTACAGACAGTCAGTCCTCTGGGTCCACTGGGTCAACCATCCATAGCATGAATACACACAAACACACATATTCCAAAAAGCAAATCTTGATTTTGCCATTTTATATAAGGGATATCATTTCACTATGCCATTGTATTTAATGAGACTCAAGCATCCACAGTTTTGGGTATCCACGGGGGATCCCGGAACAAAACTTTAGCGGATACCATGGGCACGCTGTATATGTGTATGCGTGAGGACCATGTGTGTGTATGATCAATAAGAAACTTAACATACATACAGTTTCACATATTTTCAGTTTTATATTATCATTTTTAAGCCTATCATTTATAGGGTTCATGCAGATCTTGTATGTTAGAGGATCCTAGGTTCACAAAATAATCAACTATAGTCATTCATAGAAATTATATTCAATGACATCCATGTATGCAAAATCAGAAGGTAATGACAGACATCAAAATATGTATTGCAATATCTTTCTTTGTCTGAAAGGAGCAAAATGGGAAAAGTTGGTGTAACTGTCACAGAATTATTCATACTTATAGAACTGTTAGTATTTAATGTTTCATATTACAGTTTTTGCAATCCATTTCATTGAACACTACAAGGACTATTCCAGGATTCTTCCACAGTTGAGGAGGATTGTCACAAGGGCCTAAAATACATTATTTGTATTACCCTGTGGTTTAAAAATCTGCTCTCTGGTAAAGCATATATCCTGAAACAAACATTTATCACACTATCTTCCTTTCAACTTATTGTAAACTTCAGAACAACTTCATTTAGAATAAGTTTCTGCTTTTCAAGATATTGGAAGAATCCCCTTAGCATCCAATGACCCCGCAGCCTAGAGATATTAAAGAGAATGTCTAGGCAGACAGCATTTATTGACAAAAAATAAGTCACTCATCGAGTGCTAGAAATATATCTTGCAAAGCACTCTAACATGTATATATATGAATGTTCATGGAGAAGTGTGAAAAAGCTTTTTACAGTGACCCTTTTTATATTGCCTCTCCCTGACTAAAGTTGAATGGTCAATTGCTTTTCTTCTAACTTGTTAACAGGCATTAAACATGTATTTGGAACCATCTGCTAAGTGAAGATGCTGGGTGTACTGAAAAGTGAGGGAAGAGACACACAGCTTCTTCCCCATAGCATACATAGAAGGGTTCTCAAAGTACACGTGGAATTACAAGTAGAGTCACATTATTTTCCTTGGCTTCAACATTTAGGTCATTTTGGTAAAGAAAGTAAACATCCTTACAAAATTGGTAGCATTTCTCTTTTGTCCAAAATAAAGGTTACTTTAAAAAAAGTAAATAAAAATAATGATGTGAAAGGTTTATCTACTTACGTATCAGCTAAATACTTTGAGGAAAATTCTACATGTTATATGCAATACAATATGCCTTTTTTCTGATGGAAACAATTAAGATTTAAATGGATTATTCTTCTTGTATGAACAGAAGTGTTAAAGAATATTAAAGATGAATTCCTTCTGTGCTCCCTCCAGACATTTATTAATGATTAGCAAAGGGTGTCTCAATGGGCTAACTGCTTTAATGTTGGGGCTTAGGATGAGGTACAGTTAAAAAAGCAGTTTCTTCTCTCTGGTGTGACTTGATTTGTCCCTTGACAACAACTTTAGAACCTCCATTTAGCCTGGAGAAGAAAAGGTTGAGAGGTGATATGATAGCCGTGTTTAAATATTTGAAGGGATGTCATATTGAGGAGGGAACAAGTTTGTTTTCTGCTGCTCCAGAGACTAGGACCTGAAACAATGGATGATTCCACCTCAACATTAGGGGGAACTTCCTGACAGTAAGGGCGGTTCGACAGTGGAACACACTCCCTCTGAGAGTAGTGGAGTCTCCTTCCTTGGAGGTCTTTACACAGAGGCTGGATGGCCATCTATCAGGGATGCTTTGATTGGGAGTTCCTGCATGGCAGGGGGTTGGACTGGATGGCCCTTGTGGTCTCTTCCAACTCTATGATTCTATAATTCTATGACTATGACCAAACCCGCCATTAGGAAGAGTGAGTAGCTGCCTCAAGTAACCTATTATTATTATTATTATTATTATTATTATTAATTAAAAAAATATTTTTATCCCACCCCTCTGCGTAACGCAACCGGGGTGGTTTACAACATTAAAATATACATTTCAAATTCCACAATCCCATCCCCCTTAAAATGCTATTAAACAATGATAATTTAAAACACACTTAAAATACTAATACAAATAAACAGTAACTGTAGCAGAATCAGGGGAGCAAATTGGGCTGTCTTTTGATGGCCGGGATATCTATTCAGGAAAGGCCTGAATATTATTATTATTATTATTATTATTATTATTATTATTGATTATAGTTTTATTTTTATTCCTAGGCAATGGGAGAGATGCCTATGAGATTGTTTGCCTTAGGTATCAAAATGATTTGGGGAGCCTTGGGTACCATGACTGACAGGAGTGGGGCTAGAATGAGAATGGCACCTTGCTACATCATAATGGTTCTGGCAGCAAAACATATTGGACTGGCCCTGCCTATGATGCTTCTTTACCATTGTGTAATCTGTGTGCCTTTCTCCTCTCATCCATACTGTATTGGTGGCATCAGCAGGACTAGCAGAGTGGCATACAGAAGCCAACATGAAGCAGAAGGAGTAACAGCAGAGGTAGGTAAATTTATCTAGATGTTCATGCACAGAGTTGAATAGCTTCTCATTGCCCGATTGCATTAGAGTGGTGTGTTGCTGCTACTTCCTGAAGAATACGGAACATCATACTACAATGCCAGCTGGGTTAAAAATGGCAACCTGCAACTGGCTTTTCATTATACAATATCACTATAAACTGTTGTAAAGGGATGTAGCTTCCCCTGATCACTCACACACATAGCCTTCAGACATAGCTAGATCCACCTCAGCATCCCAACCTGGTAAACAGCAGTAGTTTCTCACATTTTGCCAGCTCTGACTAGTGACAAGGCCAGGCCCTCAATGCCACATACAGACTTGAAAATCATTATTTTTTCACCTCAAGACTAAACAAATTCATTTTCTGAGCTGGAACAGATTCAGAACACAATGGTCAAAGTTAGCTCAACCCATTTTGCTGCCTGAGGCAAGGGATAGGCAATCCTTTTTCCATTTACATACAGAAATTGACAGGACTACTGGGTAAATCTTAATTCAAAAGTGGTGATGCTATGCTTGAGGGCAGTGGACTAACTGGGAAGGTGGGGAGCAAGGCAGGGGAGCCAGGCAGGCTGTGTGACAAGAAAGGAAAAGCCAATGAATGCTGATTGAGGGGCTGCCATTTCTGTTCCCTATCCCCTGAGACAGTTGCCTCAGTCTGTCTAATGGTAGGTGGTTGCTGTTGTTCTTCCTTCAAGTCACTTCCTATTTATGGCATCCCTAAGGGGTTTTCTTGGCAAGTTTCTTGGGGGGGGGATGCCATTGCCATCCTCTGAGGCTGAGAGAGTGTGACTTGCATAACATCACCCAGTGGGTTTACTTGCCCAAGACAGGATTCAAATTCTGGTCTTCAGAGTCACTGCCCAGCACTCAAACCATTACACCACACTATAGGGCAAGTCCTAATAGTAACTCTTCTTATGGCTCATGAAAAATGAGCATACAGCCATCTCTGCTGGCTTTTTAATGACTTCTGGGTGCAATTCAAGTTGCTGCTTCAGACAGGTAATGCTTTGACTGTAAACCTCCTCTCTCGTGATTTCTAAGATCAGTTGACTGTGTTCTTTTGAAATACCAACATGCATTATCAGGAACTACAAGTAGAGAATCATTCTTGTTTATTACTACAAAACTACTAAAGTTACACAGCTAGAATCAAAGTAGGCAACCTCTGGTCTTCCAGACATGGAGGACACCCTTTTGGTCATGCTGGCTGGGGCTGATGAGAGTTGTGAAATGACCAATCTATGGAAGACCACAGATTCCCCAGTAAATCCAGTCTCATGGATTTGCAAAACATTAAGCATGTTTTGAAAACATTAGGGGCCTTTTCATCTGAGACTTAGATTGAACTAGCAGAGGACTGAAGTTAAAGGATTTATTAAAAATCTGTTTTCGAGTTACCAAAATGTAGCCCAAAAGTTTGATATTTCTAATCTATTGTTGTCAGCTTGGCATCTTTTGGGTGAGGCATACAAAAACATATTATGCAAGCATTAGTCTTAGATCTCATTCTGTAGATGTATTATTATTATTATTATTATTATTACTATTATTATACTTCATAATAATTTTTTTAAAAAGACACATTGTTATCAGTTATTAAAGAAAGGTGTGCCCTCATAATCACTGCCCTGGCATTGTTTGCCTGCCAAAATATGCCTATAGATGGATCTGTTATGAAAGATGCATGCATAATCCAGAAATTAAAAGGAACAGGGTGGAATTATACTAAATTCCCTTCAAAAATGTCTGAAGGCCATCAAGGAGATCCCTGGGGTTTTTTAGGGGTGGTGGTGAAGAAGGAAGATGCTATTTCCACGTTCACTTTTCAAGAACTTTGCTCAATACTGTGAGAGCTACTAAGGCATTTTAAAACCTGCAACGTGGGAAACTCTCCGAAATCATCCCAAACGCGGAGATCCACCCCAATACTGAGTTAAAGTAAATATAATACCTTCAAATGAGGTCTCGATTCAAAGTAACTATAACAGGGAACGGAAAGCAAGGACCCAACGCTTTCCAAATCCTAGGTTTAAAACTAACCCCGGGCCTCTGCCAATGTATTATATATTAAGCTGGAGCCCGTCCAGATTTCAGAGCAGAGACGCCAATATGTTCGCTTTTTAATTATGGTTTGCCCGGCAAACACGCACCTTCCCATTCAGTGTGTATTGAAGTTTCCTTTTCCTTTTTCACTCCTTATCTATCCCTGAACCCAAGATCCAGCAGTCGAAGGTGGATGGATTCTTCCTCCCTGCTGCTTCAGAGGTCTAAAATAGATAGGTAGATAGATAGATGGTTTGAGAGAGGTGGGGGAAAGGGATCAAGAGGCGTCTCTTTCTTTCCCATCTCCGCCGATCCTTCCAATATTGATCACCTTTGTTCGATCCCTTTGGGGAATCTGCCCTCCTCGACCCATCTCTCTCTCTCCCCCCCCCCCCCCAGCTATTTCTTAGGTTTGAAGTGAGCAGCATCTGACAGCCAAGCATGTGGGGTATAAATATTAAAAGAAATGAAGGGGGGAGATTTGAAGGAGGAGGAGAGGATGGGGTTGAGATAAAGAAAGTGGGGGAAAAGAGAGGAAGGAGGAGAGAAAAGGGGGGGGGGGAACAGAGCAGCCCTTGGTGCTCCTGTGTGGGGCGCTGCTCTCCGGGAGTGAAGAAGGGGAACAGCATTTGGGGGAATGGAGGGGAGGGGGAAGGGATGATCAGAGCATTTAAAACAACAACAACAACAACAACAACAACAACACAAGCCCAACAACAGTGATTAGCGTCTCCCAGTCGCACAGGGACAGGGAGGGAGTAGTGTGTGTGTGGTGTGTGTGTGTCTCACCTGACTTCCTCCTTCCCCAGGAAGGCAGAGACAAGCGCACACGCCACCAGTCCTTCTTCCCAACCCACAACAACAACAACAACAACAAATACCACAAAACCTGAAGAAGGGTGTCAGGAGAAAGAGGAGACGCCAGCGGACAAGGAGACGGGAGAAGAAAGGGAGGAAAAACCAAACAAAATAACAAGAGGAAGAGGAAGACAAGGGAGTCCCCCCCCCCCCCCCCTGCCCAGGGCCACCCTCGTCTCCGACCCTTCTTCGCCGGGAACCCGAGCGCGGCTTCTCCCCTCGGAGAGACCCAGAGAGACACACAGAGAGAGACAGAGAGAGAGAGACCGCCGCGGAGATAGTAGCAGCAGCGGCAGCGGCGTCGGCTCTTCTTCGGCTTCTCCTCCTCCTCCTCCTCCTCGGCTTCTGCCCCAAAGTGGGCAAGTCTTGGCAAAAGGGAGGGAAGAGAGGCAACGAGCCCCGGCGGCCCCGGCTGAGCCTCTCCGCCTTGTGGCTCCTGCGCTGGGCGAGGAAGAGGGAAGGGAAGGGAAGAAGAGAGAAGGAAGAGTAGGGGAGAGAAAAGAAGAGAGAAGGGGAGAGGAGAGGAGGGGAGAAAAGGAAAGGAAAGGAAAGGAAAGAGAAGGGGAGAGGAGAGAGAAGAGGGAAGGGAAGGAAAGGAAAGAAGAGAGAAGGGAAGAGGGAAGGGAAGTGGAGAGAAAAGAAGAGAGAAGAGACGGGAAGAGGAGAAGAGGAGGGAAGGGAAGAGAAGGGAAAGGAAGAGAGAAAGGAAGGGAAGAAGACAGAAGGGGAGAGAGAAGGGAAAAGAAGTGAAGAGAGAAGAGGGAGAGAAAAAGAGAGGGACCGAAAGAGAGAGGCACACAGAGAGAGAGAGAGAGAGAGGAAAGGAGAGTTCCCGCTTGAGGGGGCAGAATAGTGCGAGGAGGAGGAGGAGGAGGAGGAGGAGGAGAAGCCCGCTTTGGGCTCTTCGTTTGCCTTGGTGTCTGGCGAGAGGGTGGAAAAGGCGGGCAGACGGGCGCCGCCTCCTCCTCCTCCTCCTCTTCCTCCTCCTCGTCGTCTCCTTCCTCCTTTCCTCTCCTCAGTCGCCGCCTGCCAGGCAGTTCAGGAGTAGGGGAGGGAGGGCGGGTAGGCAGGTGGGTGTCTCTCTCTCTCTCTCTCTCTTTCTTTTTCCTGTGGGCCCCCCTCCTCCTTTTTCTCCTTTTTCTCCTTCTTCTTCTTCCTCCTCCTCCTCCTCTTCTCCCTCCGCGCTCCTTCCTTTAAACGCCCACTCTTGATGGGTGGAAAGACAACTTGAACTTCAGTGCAATTAACTTCGCCGGCGCCGGAGAAGCGGAAGGTGTCGCCCAGCCTCACTTCGCCGCGCTCTCATGAGTGAGTTGCTCCTTTATTTTTCCCCTTACAAGAACCCCCCTTCACAAACATTTCTGTGTGTGTGTGTGTGTGTGTGTGTTTATTCCCCCTCATCCAACACCAACACCTTTTAAAAAACATATATATCCTCCAGAGAGACTTATAGGTGCGAATAGGTGGTTGTTTCTTTTCACCTGGACAGGTAGGGTGAGGGGAGGAGGGGTGGAAATGTATAAATAATTTAAACTGGGTTTCTTCTTTTATTCCCTCGGGTGGAAGTGCTGGGAAAGAAAGGGTTTGGGTTCCCTCTTCAGTCACTGGAAAGCCTTCAGTGTGAGAGGTTTTTTTTGGGGGGGGGTTGGGGGGAGGTGTTGTTTTAGGCGCGCAAAGGCGGCCAGGAGGCACCTGCTTCCCCTCAGCCGGGCCAAAGTGGCGGCAAAGCGAAGTCCTTGGGAAACAAAGTTTGCCTCAACTTCGAAGCGAAGAGAGAAAGTGTCGGGCTCTGGGGCCTGCGTGGCAAGAAAAGGGGAAAGAAGGGGCAGGTGCCTCGGGGGAGATGCTTGAGGAAGGAGCCGGTGACTAGCTTGGATCCACACTGCTGAAATAACCCGCTTTGACCTCGCTTTAACTGCCCTGGCTCAAGGCTATGGAATCCTGGGAATTGGAGTGTGTTCTGGCCCCAGAGCGGAGCTTTGCTCCGCTCTGGGGCCACCACACACTCCAATTCCCAGGATTCCATAGCCTTGAGCCAGGGCAGTTAAAAGCGGGCTCATACCGATTTAGTGCGACAATGCGGATGGAGCAACATCGGCGAGGTACTTTCCCTCCTCAGCATATAAGTAAGGGAGTTGTAAAAGCACCCCACTTCAGGTGCCTTGCTAGGAAAGGGAAGATGAAAACGCCACACCTGGGAAGAAGTCGTCAGTTTGGGGGCTTTTCTTGGAGGGAAGGGTTCAGATAGTCCCCCAAACTGGGGAAGTTTTGACTGGGAAAAGTGGGTGTTCAACTGCCCCGGCGATGACCTTAAGGAGGCGGCTTTTCTCCCACAGGTATCTTGTCTCCTCTTGCTCTCCTCCTGAGCCCCTCTTTCCAGGGCAGAATCCATTCACCCAAAATAGGGGGATGCAGTTTGCCTTTTGACTTGAACCCTTAGCGAAGTTTTCTCAGGGAGAGGGCCCTGGAAAAGAGGTCCATTGGAAAGCTTTTCTCTCTCCCCTCCAAGGATTTCTCTCACACACACATACCCCCAAAATCATGCCTTTTGAGGGTTTGGGCAGCGAGGGAATAGGTTCTACATAGACCCACAGTCATTTCAGGGATGCATTATTAAGTTTTGCCATAATACTTAAGTTTAGAGTCGGAGCCATCCTTGAGTCTCCTGGCTAAAGGTTTGTGTCTTTCTTTTCTCTTCTTTTTTTTTTCAGAGCTGTGTCTCAAAAAGGTTTTGCAATGACACCTAAGTTGTGCTTGAGCAAAAGTTTCTTTTCTTAGTGGCAAGAGTATTGCTTGATGGAAGGAAGGCTGTGATTGTTGGCTTCTGTGCCTTCTGATCTGCATTTCATTTGAGAGATCCGTTTCTAAGTGAGAGTTTTATTCCAGGCAGGTTAAATGTGAATTTTTTGGGCAAACACTCATAACTTCATAGTAAACACGCACACATACACACACACCCCACCTCTACAGTTACATCGTATGATGTTCTAACAGAGCTTTATTCTGCTACCTGTATTACTAAAGGATATATGACTGAGAATCCACTAATTATTTTTCTTGACTATTATTTTGGTTTTGTACATTCATGTACTCTTCCACTTTGCTGGCAAACATTAGCATTCAGGCTTACTTGCCCCCCCCCCTTTTTTTTTTTGACAAATGTGCAGACAGGCATAGCATTAATAGACATCTTAAAGATTAACAACCTAAGCATCTGTTGTGAAACAAATTTAATATATTTACTCTGTTTTTCTCACATTGTTAAGAAAGGTTAGAGTATGTGTAAATTCTAACTTTAGTTGGCAAAAGGAATTGACTGGGTATTTCACTGTCTGTTCAACAGTGTTTACAACAATCACCAAATGTGGGAATCTCAGTTTGTGCCATTGTTTTAAACAGAAAACAATATTCATATTGTACAGAGGCATGAATGTAGCTTAATAAGCTTAGACATATCATAAAACTTGCTTTTCTAATCTGTTCCAAGATTCACTTGTGTTTCAGATACATTACTTATCAATTAGGAGCAATAACACATAGTATAAACAATACAAAATGTAAAAAGTGCATGACGCAGCATAAATTTCTGTTTGCATATCTAGGTATATAAAGTATGTTATAACATACAAAATATATAAAATATCCCTAGGTGAGTCTTGTAAAATCATATAGCCAATGAATGAAAAGAGTCCAGAAGAGAGTCCAAAGGATACAGCCCAATAATAAAAGTAGCAAATATTGTACCTTCAAAACCATATGGTTATTTCTGTAATAACCTCAACTGCTTAAGTGAAAATGCCCAGTAAGGAATTGTATTAAAATGGGTTTATTAGAGCTGAAGCATGTAAATTGAATGTTCAGTTCACGGGGCCTAAAGAGGAACTTTCCATTTTCCTATGCCTGACTATTGATCTTTTAAATTGCATAGTAATTCCATAGAGAGTTCTTCTCGTATCTCTTGTATTTCTTGTAGTTTGACAAGGACAAAAAAGTCCAGGATCTTATTCATGTGTGTAAAAATGCTCTGTTTTCAGCAAAAGTATTTTGGTCTGATGGAGGTAATATACCAAATTATTCAAATTCTGAATTGACATCTGAGTCATATAAAATGATTTTGGCATTCCAGGTATGTTTTGTGTTACAGGCCCATATAGATCAGCTGACAACCACCTGTTCAGTGTAAGTTGGGGAGATAATATTGTTTGGCAAAATATGACATACTACTTGCAAAACATTATAGGCATATCATAATATAAAAATCCTAATGACAGGCATGACTGTCCAGACCAAAGAATGCCTGTATTTAGTGTACAACAAGTCTATATCATTTATATAACTGAACAGAGAAATCATTAAATATGTATAATTTCAGTTTCTGAATGCTTCAAAGCACTTCTTTAAAAAAAGCAGGGGGAACTAACCATATTAGCCATTCCAATTTCTTGGAAAGACACCATTTTGGCAATTAAAAACAAAAACAACACAAGATGATGGCTTCATTCTTTTATTTGACAGTCCAGTTGAGAACGAGCCTGGACTAGTTTCTTGCTGTTGTTTATATATACCATAATGAATAATATAATCTTGTTAATATATACTATAAATTTTAAATTTACTTACATTTAAAACTGTTGCTGAAGCCAACATTTCTAGAATGATTAGGTGATACTCAGAATATATTTTTAAAGGATTTATTGTGCTCCATCTTAGATATTACTACTAATTTTACAAATATTTTACTATTTATTATTATCTTATATAAACCATAGAATTAAACTCAAAGCATGTTTTCTTCTTTGGGTTAATATATATACAGCGTATATTTTACAAGCCCCATTAAAGATCTTTGATTATTCTATAATAGTGTATCATTCAGATCTGGCAAAATATTTCATATTTTTAACTGCCAACACCAATATTTAGTAACCTACTATGCATAGGCTTTGAAAACTACTTTTGTTTTTAAGATACTTACATGACATTTTTAGCCACCTTGGCAACCAGACACTGGGGAGATTCCTTCTTCCCCACCAACCTCAAGTGTATATCAGAATATATTCATATCACATATGTTATTATAGAAGAAGCATCTTACCAAGCAGCAATTATTGTATTATTGTATTACGCATTCAGTCTAAACTAAGCAGTGTTTGAAGACCAACAGCAATCATTTATGTTGTATTATGACAGCTAAAATTAATGATTTTGATTTAAGTTGGATTTTTGGAAGGAAGGGTCTGGTGTCAAACTCATTAATAGCAAAGTTACATGCCTAAAATGCAAGAGCTCAACTTTTATCACCTATAAATTTGTTTCTGCCATAATGGGCATGAGACTTCAATAATCTATTCCCTTTCTGGAATCAACACTTTTGTCTTAAAGTCATCATGTACTTTATATTTATACTGCATTTAGCAGAAAACAGCAATCAAAGGAAAAATATTACTTACTTTCTCAAAGTAAATACTAGTTTATAAAGGAGTGCATGAATTTATATCCCTGTCTCCACTAAATGATGGGTCTGTCTCCAGTGTAATATTTACCTGGCAGCATTAACCATGGCAACTGAATCTTCTTTGCCAGTTTGAGGGTGGGGTTGGGATGGTGGTGGAAGAGACTTCTATCATTTGGACCAACTTAAGCAAGGAAAATTTCATGTTGCTTTCCATGGCACACTGAGCCAGTTTTAAAGAACTACTATCTAATTTTATGTGGTGAACTTCACAGAGTGCAGTTTCTGAAGAGTAATATGCTTACCAAGTTGCACATAGTGTCTATTCGAGCTGTCGAAGATAAGGGCAGAAGCATATTATTAATAACTGAAAGCACATATGTGTATGTGAGGAAAAATGTTCGGCAAATCTGTCACTATGAAGTCTAGTGCATTTTAAACAGCTTCACTTATGACAAAGTTACCACAGCTTACAAAAGCTGCTTACAGATTTGGTTGTTAAAGGAGTTAGAAGTTCTTGCTTTAAGTTAATTTAATTTTTTAACTTGGTAAAATCTGTTTCTCATCCTGCATGTTATTGGTGCCAGGTCATTATTTGCAACAAATACAACTAAAATAACACAACTATGAAGTGTGAAGATATGTAAAGAATGATTAGTGCGATGGACATCAGTGTTTGGAAACTGTGTTGAAGGCTTCCCTATGTACAAACAAGCAAACCTAACACCAGTTCTAATAGTGAGAATACATGAAAAAGATTAGTGCAAGTTTCAAGAAGTAATCAATATTCTAAGAAAGTGTTACTCTTCCATTAACAGCAACAGTTCCTTGTATAGAATTCAGAGACATAGCCATGTTAGTAGAGAATATGAGTATGCAAACAGATATTGTAGGATCTTGTGGAAGAAGTTGTAGCATTAGCTTTTGCAGATTGAGTCTACTTCCTCCGATCATGTCATTACTGCCACTGTCATTATTTGCTACAAATATGACAAGAATAACAAAAGTAGTATACAGTGTGAAGATATGTAAAGGATAGTTGGCTTGTATAGGCTACACAAAATCTTTACTGACGTGTGAAAACTATCTAATGCCATCTACGTTCACTTCAGTATGTCAAAGGTGTTTGTGTTCTATGAAAGTTCTTCATGAATACTAATAATATGTTCTGATGGTATTTGAATTGAGATAATACATACTTAGTTGAGCAGCTATACTCAATTCAAACTACATTCGGTTATGCCAAAATAATATTTTTAGAGGGATAGTAGGAGTAATTCCAGGGAGACAAATTGCATTCTTGAAAAGTGGATCTGAGATCAGAAATGAGACTTGCAGATATCAGAATTAGCATACATAGTTCACCACACTGAAGAGCCAGTGTGGTGTAGTGGTTTTAGCATTGGGCTACATCTCTAGAGACCAGTTTCGAATCCCTGCTCAGTCATGGAAACCCACCAGGTGGCCTTGGGTGAGTCACACTCTCTCGGCCTCAGAGGAAAGCAAAGGCAGACCCTCTTTGAACAAATCTTGCCAAGAAAACCCTGTGATAGGTTCACCTTAGGTTCGCTATAAGTTGGCAATGACTTTTGGCACTCAACAACCAAGTGCTAAATCAACTTTAGTCATACTTAAAGTAGGTTCATTGAAATGAATGGGACTTACTTATCACTGTTTCATTTATTCCAATGAGTCTACTCTAAGTAAGAATAATGTTGGATTTCATCCATGTCACATGCATATCTTACTGTTCATTTACACTTTTTTTTGTTGAGGCAATTATTGTAGGATGCACTAAATTACTTGAATCTGTATATAAAAGCTCGCATTCACAGTAAAACCTGCTAGCATTTGTATTGGAAGTTTTTTTAATCACTTTACATAGGCCTTTGAATTATGTGTGCATTGATTGTGGTATGTGTTTTCATGAAGTCTTCTCCATCTGTGCCAATAATTCATTATAGTAAGAAAAATAGTATTAAAGATATCAGAATTGTATGTCTGTGAAACAATATGCGTCCCATATGATGGAGCATTATTTCTTCTATCTTGCAAATGCTCTAGTTTGTTTTTATCTTACAGTATGGCCTTAAGGACTTTCACTTCAGCGCTCACCTTTTTGCCTGAGATAACAGGGTTTGGTCCATATCAAATTGGCGAATGTTATGCAATTCTGCCATTTTATTTTATGGACGTGGAACAACTCTTAATATATCTTTCAACAGATACTAAGTTTCACACCTTTGTCAATTGCTTATGCATCTGCTAAATGCTAAAGGACAGGATACTAAACTGTGCCTCTTAATTTTGATTGTGAATGCTCACATAAATAATTTATTTCTAGACAGGTTAAACAGGACTTGCAAAACAGACTGTGCATATCCTTTGCTCTCCCTTCTTTCTCCCAAGGGGTGTTGGGGCAGTAGAAGCAATGCTTATTGTTAGTTTGGTTTCAAAAAAAGGTTTTGAGTGATAGCTACAGGTATATATTTTATCTCAAAAGATTTACATAGACTTCAGTTGAAAAGCATATCTGAGAACACTTGTCAAATATTGTTACTATAATTATGGAAGCAGAAACCAAGATGAAAAGATTTTCCTTGCAATTGAAAACATTTCTCAGTGGCTAGTAAGTGGAAATACAGTACTCTATTTGTAAAATACCTATATATAAATAATGTTATAAACAGCTCTCAGCTCATGAACAGGACAGTTTGTAGTTTTTCAATTTGTAAAATGCAAATAACAGTAACATACATATGATGGGTGAGGAAGGGTGTGCCTCGTTAAAAATATAAGAAGTTCCTCACACAGTTAAAATAAACGTTTTGAGTCAAAATATTGTAAAATTCACTATCCAGGTATTAACCTTGTGCTTATCAGCTTGATAACCTTGGTCCTATGAGTTCCATTATGGCATAGAAATATTTAGAATGGTATGTTTTGACTGTTGTATCATGTGGCCTGTGGTATCACACTGGTATTGCAAGCTCATCCAAGACATGAATCGGTATACCAGCATGGGGCAGCACTATTACACTAGGGAGATAGGTATATAACATGGTAACCGTTCTGGAAGTATATAAGTTACCATAAGGCACCCATATCATGTGTATCTAATATTTGGTAGTCACCTTGTAAATCAGGATTACATCTGATAGGAAGCAAAGTAAAATAGATCTAGAATTGTTGCTCTGCATAGAGTACATAGTAGACATCTAGGCTACAATCAGTATATAGGAACCTTGTAGTAACTCTCACTGAGGCAGCCACAGTCTCTTATGTGGCATTGTACAATTTTAAGAACAATAGCTAGTGTGGTGTAGTGGTTTGAGTACTGTCTAATGACTCTGGAGATTGGGTTTTAAATTGCTGCTGAGCATAAAACCCACAGGATGACCTTGGGAAAGTCACACTCTCTCAGCCTCAGAGGATGGCAATGGCAAAAGCAAACTCCCTCTGAAGGAACTTGCCAAGAAAACCCATAGGAGTTTATCACAATGGAAAAAAGAAATGGAATATTAGCACTGTGCTCCATGCAATAACACAGTGTTTTTCACACAGCGTTGCGTGATGTCATTATTACATGATTATCTTGTGAATAAAGCGGCAAAAGTGGCATGATTTTGCTGCTTTATTTACGGGATAATCGCACGATAATGATGATGACATGTGCCTTAGGGTCGCCATAAATAAAAAAATGATTTGGAGGTGCAGAATAAAGTCATTTCTCAGCTAATACATTTGGAAATTCCATTCATTATTTATATGATAGCTAGCCCAGCTGTGGAATGACCATCTCCAGCCTTAGAATAATCCTGTAGACTTTGATGCATGATAGTGAGGAGAAAAGAAATGACTCCTTCACGTTTGTGTGTGTGTGTAGTGATTGCAACCGGACAGAGTGATTGGCTCCTTACAAGCAAATAAGATATATACTTCAAGCCAAATGTGTTTTGTTTTATTAATTTTTTGTAAAAGTGGAATGTGAATTCTTAAATAAATTTAACTGCACAAGGCAATGAAATTTGGTTCACTGAAGGCTAAAGCCTCCTGGATCGGCCACTTCTGCAAAAGAAATATTTACAGGGCTTTATATTACAAACAGCTTAGCTTGTCAGTCAAACTGATCTGCAGTATCAAAAGAGCAGCCATTCCAGACTCCTAAAACTTGAATCTTTTAATGTACAAACTCATTTTCATATACTATCTGCTTTTCCAAATACAAAAAGATCTTTTTTCATAAACCACACCTTTGAGTATTCCTTGCCATGAAATTAATGGACTCGGCTTAGGTCAACAGGTAACTTGCATGCATGTACACACATTTGCTTGATCTGGTGTAGGTAACACAGTCCTAGGCAGATCAGAGATAAAGATGGCTTGTGATTTCAACTGGGGAGGCTGAAGATTGGGATTGGGAGAACTAATGGGGCATCTAGCTTGTGTAGGATCAGTAGCATTGACATGATCCTTGGCCCTCCTTTTCAACAATTAGATGTGCTTTTTATTAGTTCTGATTTGTGAGAAGACTTGATCCATTTCTCTGTGAGTGAAGGTGACATAGTTGTCACCCATACCTTCATAACCTCACAACATGGGTATTTTATAGTACATTTTTTTGCAACTGTCTTTCACTCCCATAGAGCGAATCATAAAGCTTATATTCCAAAAGTTGTAGTGTCTTCGTAGAAGCTCTCTAGGCACAGTTCAAAGTGTGATCATCTTGTAACCATACGGTTTCATTTCCATTAACCCTGTACTTTCATTACCTGCTTTATTTGAGCTATTCATTCAGGAAAGGAAATAGGCCCTTGTATGGTGTTTGATCTGACTGCTGTTTGAAAGTACTCTTTAAAATTTAATACATGTTCGAAAACATGTTTTCTGGAGACCTTTTAGTAAAGATTACATGAAGCAGACTTTATTTAGTTGTTACATATATGTAGTTGTTGAAGAAGGATATCAAATTATTTATAGAATGTAACAACAAAAATTATTCCATCCTGATCTTCAGACAGTGTTTCACATATAAATTCTGTCTCTTTAAAAATGCAGTCTCCTCTATTTGCCCTATTAATTGTTGATATGTTGCCATCCATGAGACAAAAATTAGAGCTGTAATTAAATAATCATGTGATGCTCCTTAGTGCCAGTGAGAGCAAACTCATTTTTCCGGGCCCCGATGGTCACTGATTATTGTATTACTACTGGCTTGCTTTATTTATTTATTTATTTATTTATTTATTTTGTGAATAGCTATGTATGCTAACTGCTGGCCTTATTTTTAAAATTAAAGAAAGTGAAAACAGTAAGTTAATTGGCTAGTAATCCACAGGGACTTTAAACAAACCTACCTTTTCTGGTTTTGGTCACCAGATTGGGAGAACTACATCAGTGGTGTGGATTGTGTGCCATTTAATTTACACTGGTGTTTTGGCTGGGGTGGATGCATATGGGGAATGCCAAGAGAATTACAAAAGAAGTAGGGTATTAAAATTCAGAAATGATTAAAATTGAAATAAAAGGATGCTGCTTCTTTGCCAGTACTCTGGCAGTCATAATGACACACAGAGATTAGTTTCCACCTTCATCTTTTCCTTCTTTCTCATTTCCTCTTGTTTATTGTTGACACATTTTCCTTTGCCTTTGCTTCTCATCTCTGTGTCTCCTGCAGATATTCCTACTTTTCTCCCTCCTTTTTAGTATGGAGATGCTTACTTAACCTTATTATTACAATAACAGAATCACTTATTAATATTTAATATCCATGTGTTCTGAAATTTCTAAAAGTTAGGTCACCTCTAGTAAATGATACACTATTTCATAGGTTTTCAAAATAATTATCTTGCTCTTATACCTTCCTCTTTTAATGGTGATTTAACTTGAAATATTTAAACACCTGTGTTAGGATACTTGGGGGTGGGTGGGAAGAAAAGAACTTATCAGTCATGGATAATCAATTATGCATGAATTCAAATTTAACAGATGGATGTTGGGAGTTAAAAATTTCTCATTTAGCTTCACGATTTTCCTCCTGTTTGTACGACACCTGTCTCTTATGTATAGATAAACATCTAATGTATGTTACAGCTTTCTTATATCTTTATGCAGGTTTTTTCCTATCAAAAATCCCTTCTATTGTTCCCCACTCGTTCTCTTTATATTTTAGGGATTCATTATGACTTTGGGTTCTATGGTATGTTGGCTTGTGAAAACATATTAACTTTTAAATCGCATGTAATGTGGCACTTCACAGCTTGACAGTATTAAGGCAGTTTGGATATCAATGACAATACAATTGATATGTATTGACCAATATATATGTTTTTAGATTTTGCTGCAGATAGAAATAGTTACTCTAGTTAGCTATGTAGGTTACCACACATGAGAAGCAATTGTAGGCAATGGCTAGACTTGACATTCTCAGTGGTTCCATAGAATTTCAGTCACTGTATTGCTTCATTTATTTCAAAACTATCATAAATGTACATTTGCACCAGATAACTATTGTGGCATACTTATGGTGGGTGATGCATTCATCTTGTGTCAAGTTAAACCTTCATTGAACTTTAAGGGACTAAGGAAGTAGAAAGTGGCATCCTGGGATTTACTTTCAAAAGCAGCTTGTTCTGAGTAGTCACACAAGTTGTTTTTTCATTCAGGAAAAAGTGAACACAGAAAGACAAACAAAAGAGTTAAAAAAACTACAAAAGCAGTTATTGCTGTAAATTACTTGCAACTGGAGATCAAGCAGCAATAATTTCCTACAGTTTATTTATTTTTTCATAAAGGTACTTATAAAGTATCTTAAGCTTGTATGTGTGCACAGATATATAATGTGATGGTTTTAAAATGTCATAAATGGTTGTGTCAGTATTTGTCATATATAATTTGGAAACAAACTGATTTTGTACTGCACCATATAATGTGGCTGTGATAGATTGAGCCTACCCTCTCTTTAAAATAGATATGTATATTTGTATGGGAATACATTTCAATATTTGGTAAAAGAAAGTACTTTCCCCAAAATATATTATTTGGATTTTAAACCAAACTTTAGTCACAAATGCCAGAGTGAAAATATTGACCATTTTTAAGTGTTCCTGATGGAGAAAGAATTAAAGGAAATGAAGGGTAGTGTTTTTTTTCTCTCTCTAAGTTTTAAGCAAGTTGTTTTGAGGAAATTAACTTATATTATCTGCCTGGGTAATCCTATGGCTAAGTTAGCTAAGTCAGTCTGCTCATTAAGCTTCATGACATAATATGTTTAGATAACATATGGATATTTTACTCCATATTGCTTTTGATCTTGAAGTTTTTTAACAAAGCCGTGGCAATACTAACAAATATACAATTCAAAAATGTGTTGCAGTAACAACTAACTGGTTTGTAATGGACAAAGAAGGCAGTCTGACACAAAAACGTGTGTGTATCTATGTCTGTCTGTGTGTGAGAGAGAGAATGCACACTTGATTCTGTGATTATTTGCTGCATGTACTCTGTTAAACAGACTGGAAAACTTGTGGTCCTCTGGATGTTACCATTGGCTATGTTGTTTAGAGTTAATGGGAGTTGCATTGTAGCATAAAGGGTGAAGGAAACAAAACTGAAACTGCTCATACACCAAAAAATTACAACCAGCCAGTTAGCCAGTGTGTCTACCACAACAAATGTTGGTGTACAAATGGTTGCTAAACAGTGTGAAGTGGTCCAGACAGATGATAAAACAGGAAGAACTAAAAAAAAAAAAATCCACTTTTGGTGGCCTTCCTTTTCCAATTACCCATCCAAAATAATTACTATTCAAATCAAATATTCTTCAGTGGAATTAATTACCCCCAAAGACTCTGCTATCCTTGTTAGCAGGCAAAATTGTTAGAAGCATATGTTAGTGGGAGAAAACATTAAAAATATGCAACATCTAGTTTCTTTTATTATTGACATAATAATCTAATGGTATTCTTTTTTGTTTTCGCTTTAAATTGGTCATGACAAAAATTCAAGGGTTCTTTTAATGTATGTATATGAGTAGGATTTAATATTGCTTATTTACTACTCTTAGTGTCTAGTTGCTTTTTGTTGTTTAGTTGTTTGTATTGTGTCCCCGAGATCATAAAGCTGAAAATGCCAAAGGTTAATAGAGAAAGTAATGTTTCGCTCTGTCCCTTGAATCCCTGCAGAGCTCTAAGGCCACACCAAAACTCAATCCAAGTTGAAGCTATTAGACATTCTGTTTCTAGTCAGTATCTTGGAGTTGCACTGTGGACCTTGTCAATTCAGCTTGATTGTGAGTTGTGTTCTGCTGTTGTGGAATAGAATTGTATATGGTATTTTCATTTCTCTGTTCTTCCTGGACCACTTTCTTATCCATTATCTGCCTCCATGCCCAACTGAAGTGGGAGAACTGGCAGGAGGTGGGGAATATCCTATTAGCAACAAATGATCACTTAAGAATGATTGTTTTCAAAGTGGGAGAGGATCAGTAAAAAGCAAACAGAAACATGAGCTGTTTAAAGGGGCCAAAAATGTATAGGAAGTGTTGCACATAAACTGCATTTCAGAAGTGATATATCTTATCAATGTTATATGCTAATGTCAGAAACCTTCAAGCAGACACTGAGAACTGAAATGGTTGGTATCAAAAAGGGAATATATAATGGTCAATCAAAGATGCAGTACAAGTGTAAAAAGTAGTAGGATGTAATTCTCATAAGATATAAAATATATAGAAATGCACAAGCTTGTTGGATATTGTGTTGCTATGTACTTCAAAAAGCACAGTTGTAGCTATTTTAAAAAAAAGAATCAGAAGATGGAAGGGGCACAAACTCCCCCTCTAAATCACTATGGGTGGGAATACAAGGGCCGTGAAGTAATTTTGTACTAACATGCTATCACCCCCATGATTCAAGATAGAGGAAAAAAGGGGGGTACATGTTGTCAGATTGACTTCAGTGGCAGCATATGAGTGGCAACACTGGTATCCATTTACAATGCAGTCTTTTACTTACCCAAGAGGACTTACTTCTGAATATACGTAGAGATGATTAGCCAACCAGAGGGATGCAGAGCTGGACTTCATTGTGAGTGTGCCAAGGACGCAGCACAAGGCAGAAATTCCATTGTGTTGTTCTGCTGAATTGTATATATGTAACACATATTTTGAGATGAAAGTTTCCCAGAAAATCTAACATGGTTATATTTAATTTTAAAATAGCAAACCTCTCAAAGATGTGGGAAAGCTGAAAAGGATAATCACAATGGGGATTCAAATAAACTACAGACTATTTAAAACTACTATAATCAAAGCTGAACCAGAATGCATACCACAGAAATAGGAGGGATGCAAACAAGTCCTGAAGAATGACAGTGTGGTTAACAAGCAGAGTTAAGAAAACTATAAAAGGCAGTAATGCTACTTTTAAAAAGCAGAGTCCAGAGTAGGAAAATAAGGAGCAATAACTCAGGCAGAAGCAAATCTAATAATTGCAAAAGGGCACACCACCCCTTAAATACAAGGTATTTAAGTACAGAAGAATGAGTGATACAAGGTATTTAAGTACAGATACAAGGTATTTAAGTACAGAAGAAGCAAAACTAACCCATTAGATAACAGTGTACTTTAAAAACCTGCTTAGGTTTGATAGGGATAGTGCAGAAATCTTGGAACAATTATTTGTTTAGCATCCATCGTGGATGCTATTGGACAATGTTATGCCTGGAATTGTGATTCGTGGGGAAAGGTAATGGAGAATTGAGAGAAATAGTGTTTACAAGAAACAAGGTTTTAAGGCTGCTTGTAAAATTAAAAGTTAACAAATCATCAGGTCTGGATGCCACCTGAGAATTCTTCAAGAGCACAAATATGAAATAGTTCTCTTCAAATAAATATACAAATTGACTAAAACAGTCTTTTTTACTAAAGGATTAAAAAGTAGCCATTGCAACACATTTCTAGGGATTGCAAGAAATTACAGACCCTAAGTTCTTTTTTAAGTGAATTTGTAAAAAGTATGAATAAAGCAAAAAATAAAATGAAAATGAAATATATAGAAGAAGAAAAAAGTATACTTAGGAAGAATCTAAGCATTGTTAGGAAGAATCTAAGCTAATCCTTTCCTCATCAACCTTTTAAAATTGAGAGATAATTTCTTTGAAATCCATAGATTAATTAAATATTGACAGAATTACTTCTTTATACCTTGAAATAATAAGTTTGTATTGGTGTACAAAGGCATCTTGTATCACTTTTAAGAGTCAGAAAAAGAAGTCCATAGCATAGGCTTTGCTTGAGTCAGTGTACTGCATCAGATGCAGTCTATAGAAGTTCATGTGACAAGCTTCTTTCAGTTAGGCCTGTAGCAGATGGGCAGGGAAAAAACCTGCACAATCCTTCTTTTTCCCCAAAGTGCATCGAAGCCCAGCTGCCCACACAGCCCACTCCCATGGCAGCCTGAATGCACACAGCCTGGCTGCATGGTGTGTCAAGGTGCACTGCTGGGTAACTTTATTTTGTTGCCTCCCCACTATACATGTGCATTGTTGCATGAACATACTGCTGGCAACTACCAACTACCTCCCACATCTGCCAAGATGCCATCTCATTGGATATCTGCCCCTTTGATTGGCTACACAGTCACACTTGCAATGATCTGCCTGTACAGGGCATCGGTGTGTGAGTGATACATTGTAAAGCACAATCATAGAGGCCCCTCTTATGTGCCTCCTTTACCCTATGCCCCTCTGTTGGACTGTCTGGTTTGTGTATGTTGTCATTACATCCATTGGAATTGTCACACTTTCATTGCTTTGCTTTGCTGCATCCCTGCACTTGCGTCGGGGCATTTATATTGTGGCATAAAGATGCATATCTTCCTTGCTAAGCCAAACTATCCAGGTTCTGTTTGCCAGTTTTTAGCCCTGGAGTGCAGCTTTGGTCCAGTTTCCACCCACTATGGAGGTGTGCATCATCTAATTGCCCCACTTTCAAAGCAGTTGAAAACAACTTTATTTGGTTTATCTGTTCTACCCCTTAGTCTCAAAGGTGCTACAAGATCCATCTGTATGCTATTTACCTTGTTGATGAAGGCAAAATAGAGAAATTCAGTAAATATTACAGAATCTATGGACTGCCAAAACTGGATAGATATCAAGAAGTAGGAGGTTGGAGTAGTTTTCACAATGGTGAAAGCCCTCTCACATCTGTACTGGAATGGTGCTGTTTAACCTATTCATGAAATTAGCTTATCAGATATTATGAGTGAGCTAGTGAAATTTGCAGGTGGGACCAAAGAACTGGCAAACACCAGTTAAAGTTTAAATACCATCTCTGAAATACAATGGCAGATTCGTATCAGTGTAAGTCAGTGGAAAGTGATGCCCATGGGAGACAAAAGAAAGAGCAGCAGCAACAAGATTCATACATTTTATGATGGAATCTGAACTGTGACTGTCCATGAAACAGATGGCTTAGTTAAACCCAGGAAACAAGATGTAAGAAAACAGGAGGTAGTCTATGGGTGATTGACAAATGCAGAAAGAGGAGTAAAAGATATTGTGTTGTAGGACATTTTCAGGGAATCTTTCATTTCAGGTCAGAAGATGACAGTTTGGTGTTGTTGTTGTTTTTAAAAAAAAGGCCATCAGGATTTGAAATTTATTTCTGGGTAGCTATCTGGCTACAATAATGTTTTGCATGTTGGGGGCAGTTTGAAGAAGGTGTACACTTTTAGGGGATATGGAGAGATACAGGTTTGGGTGAAGGATGAATCAACTAAAGTAGTTAAGAATATTAAGATCTATCTGTACTCTTAGCCCTTTTTTCCAGGCAATGCAATTAAGAGAATGGAGTTGGCTCATAAGACACTTTTCTGATTTGTAATTCCACATAAAGGAAGTGGATGGCAGCAGGGAGGCAACTTGGTAAAAAGCTAAGACTGGATTCTGGATGCAAATGCGGCGAGTTTCCCTCTTAAAATCTGGCCCCAGGATGGCTGGGATGCCTATCTACCTTATATACTCGACTATAAGTCGATCTCATGTATAAGTTGAGGGCAGATTTTGGGACCAAAATTATGGATTTTGATATGACCCATGGATAAGTCGAGGGTAGAATTTAAGGGCATGTAACAAAGGATGTAAAGAATGAAGCAAAGGAAAACAATCCAAAGAACAAAATTCCAGCAGGCATAACTGTTTGTACTCCTACTAAAGGCTGGATGGATGAGATAGTAGAGTGAGGTCAGTTCTTCCAAGAGAGATTACACTCTTGTCTTTCACCAGGGGTCGGTTCCTTTTTAAAAAAATAAGAGTTAAAATACAGTACTTACATTGACCTATGGATAAGTTGACACAGGTTTTTTAATCAATTTATTTACCTAAATTTCTAGACTTATACATGAGTATATGCAGTAATTCTAATCTGTTATATAACTCCTGCCATATACACATGACATTAGGGGTTAAGGTTATGATGGGGAAGAGAGTTACCCCATAGGCATGATTGGACTGGCAGTGGACAGATAAAAGGCAGTGAATTCAACCAGCCACAGGCAAGCATTCTCCTCTTTGGTATAGGAAAAGTAAGGGTAACAAATCCTTATCCAGCCACATAGCTAATTGACCTTTTATCAGTCACCATCATTCAGTGTAACCTAAATCTCAGGGTTTTGTTAGAATGACACTATAATCGAATCTACACTGTGATGTTAATTTAGCTATTATACACAATTATATAATCTGTTGGTAAGGGCAAGCAAAACAAGTATGTGATATGTTTCCAGGTACAATATATTGCATATGCTCCAGATTGAACTGCACCAATTTTAGATGCTGTTCAAATGATGTCCATGCCTCTGTCAATCATGAGTGCTTTGATATACTTCAAATAATTTCACTTGATGGGAGGGAGGGTCCTTGTAGATGTCTGGCCAATCACTTATAATATTTATCCTTTCTGGATAGTTATAGCCAACCAGAGAGAGCTGGCCAGGTTGGACCTGAATATGATAATAGCCTTCCTGGAGGAGTGGGAATTCTGATATCTCTACTGAAATAACTATATGTGAACTCCCTGGATTGAAATACTTTCTGTCCCATTTTCAATCTTTCATTTTTGGGGACACCTGTCATGGCCTGCCTGGAGGACGATTCAGAGGACTCAGGGGATGAGCTGGAGCCCCTGGGACCTGAACCTGTAAGGGAGGAGCCAGGGCCCCTGGGACTTGAACCTGTAGTGGAAGAGCCAGAGGCTGGCCCTAGTTCTGCTGTAGCAGAGGCTGTGGGCCCTCCAGAGGTTCAGCAGTCAGGGCTGCCTAATGCTGTAGTCAGGGAGGAGGATCTGGGCAGTGTGCCTACCTTTAAGGAGCGTCGAGCAGAAAGAAAGGGCTTGCGAAGATCACGGAGGCTTCAGCAGAAGCGTGTTAATAATCAGACGCAGCTGAAGGCCAGCTCCTTGCCTTCTTAAGAACTTGGAGCATGGGTGGTGCTTTGCCAGTGGATATCTGACTCTTCTACGGGAAAGACTTTGTCTCTGGCTCCGTGTCTCCTAGATCACCTTGACTATCCGGAAACCTTGACCTTGGACTGTTTATCGATCTGCCTATCTGATACCTCAAACCTCGGACCGTCTGACAATTCTTTTGGTAAACCCTATGGTAGAGTTACGGTGTAGTAACACTGACTTGCTGTGCTGGGGATTTTGTTTGTTTGAAGCCAGCTGTCTTATCAGCCCTTTGGCTGCTTTCCCGGACAGAACCATGAAATAAGCAGAGGTGATATAGCTACAGAGATTTCTACAAGGGTGGCGAAAGTGTAGCCTGCAGCCCCAACAATCAATATGTGATTCCCCCCAAAATTTCCTGTTAGTCTTTCCAACTTAAGAACTGACACATTTCTGGGTGATTTTCCACTGTATAACAGGGGTAGGCAACCTAAGGCCTCGAGGGGCCGGATGTGGCCCCCCTGAGACCTTTGGACCGGCCCCAGGCCGGTCCTGCCGCCACCGCCACTGTCCCCTGCTGCCCCCTGCCACCACCGCTGCCCGCCATGATGATATTGATTATTGTTGTTATTACTTGTTCTTGGGGTTTTCTTGGCAAAATCTCCACAGGGGGTTTGCCATGGTTTTTCTGGGGCTGAGAGAGTGTGCATGCATATTTTAAAAATTTTTTTTACTTTTTAAAAAAAATTATTTATTTATTCATTCATTCATTTATTTATTTTTGGTGCTTCGGCCCCCCAATTGTCGGAGGGACAGCAACCCGGCCCCCAGCTCAAAAAGGTTGCCTACCCCTGCTCTATAACAATTCAGATAAAGGCTGAAAGAAAAAAGCCTTTAAAAATCAATAAAATAAAATCATACGTGCAGCATGCACTTGGAACATATGTGTTAAACCAAGTAGCTTCCCCAAATTAAATACTGTCTTCCCAAATGGGTTTTAAAATATCTTGCTCTCATATAACTACTGAGTTCAGTGTTTAGCCTATGTATTATCTAGTGACTGGAAAAGACAACTTTTTAATGCTGTTACTGCCCTTCGTTATGAAATATTGTATTCTCTAAGATGTATGGTACTTAAAAAAAAACAACCCTAAACTACAGGTATCCAAGGGACTGAGCTGCTGTATGGGTTAGTTGTTTTTCATCTAGCATACCTACTTATTATGCAGTGCTAACCTGCCCATTACTTTGAATTCAAACTATATTTAGTAATTCCCAGTATGGAACTTAAATATATGATAGAAGAGAGGGGGGAAATGTCTGGAAAAAAAGAGGTATGTTCGCTAGACATGCGTGCCATTCTGAATAGGTAATGCAATCTTTTTCTTGTGATATGGTCAACATATGAAACTGTCAGACAACATCATATTGTGATCTTTTTCTTTTTCAAGTGCTGAGGAAAGTTGTATTAAATGTGAAGTAGAAGGTTTTCACGGCCAGCATTCATACCAGTAGTTTTTTGTCGGTTTTTCAGGCTATGTGGCCATGTCCTAGATGAGGTTATTCCTGACGTTTCTCCAGTCACAGGCTGAAGATGCCAGCCATAGATGCTGGTGAAACATCAATAAACTCTTCTAAAACATGGACACATAGCCTGAAAAACCTTCAAAAAGCTAAAGTTGTATTCTTTTAACAATTCCTAGAGAGTGAACACCTGTATTTGTTTCTGTAATTTGCATTGGATTAGACCCAGATTTAGGCTAGTCAAACAGCTGATGGGAGCAGTCTACCTGCTTTCTTTCTGCATTACACCGAAGGTACAAAACCCCTCTGACTGTGCTGTGGAAGGGGGGGGGGGAAATGAAGGGGAAGAGGGACACCCCAGAAAATCAAAAGGAGATAGTGGGAGTTGGTGGTCACCTCAACACAAAAGAAAATAATCAGTGAATAGCAACCTCAAGCTACTACTTCAACATTGTTATAAACATACCTTTGTCACAAGTAGTTTTAAGTTGGATTGATGTTCTACATGGAGTTCAACATTTTTAATGGAACTTTTTATATGCTGTCTTTTTTTCCCCAAGGACCTCCCCGCACACCCCTGTCACATGAGATAAGCCAGGGTGACAGGTAGTGACTGTTCTGTAAATCACATAGAGGGAAAATAGACGACTCGTAAGGAGCGGCTCTGCGCCACCCCTTTGTTTGCTGGGTTGGGGCTGCGGCAAACACACGCCACACTTCCAACCTGGCCTTTTTGTTCTGGGGAAAGGGTGCCCTTGCCACCGCCATGGTGATTTGATGCAGTATGTCTAAACGCTGTGCTGCGATCAGGCGAGCAGCTTCCTTATGGTCTGGGGCCATGCTGCTGTCTGAACGCCACATCCCCAGTCCATCTCTTTGTCTTTTTTGCCCCATAGTTTGGTTTAGTGATGATTTAAACCTGTATTTTCCTAGTCCTATCCAGTATTTTAAACATCACACTGTGTTCAGTCTCAGCATTCATTTCTAGTTGGATATGGCATCTTACCTATTTTACTGAATTTCTGTAGAATATTTTTGGACCTCATTAATGAAATCCTGTTTAAATGAGTGCAGGGACAAATTAGGAGACAGTATTCCTGTACTTCTTTGCTCCTATACTTTGAAGTGATTTGATCATATTGACTTCAGTGGGAAGTAATGATTTACACAGTGAAACCCAAACTATTATTCTTTTTTTCTTTCCATTTAAACTGTGGGGGATGGGAACAACTAGCTTTATTTCCCTAAGGGGTATTTAGATTTATTCTTTGCAACCTGTGTTATGCTAAGCTGTCATTGATTTTGTAATGATGGCAGTTTGGAGAACTAATTTGGTATCGCATAGAACAGTGGTTCTTAGCCTTTTCTTTACTAGGGCCCCCTTTTAAATATCTTTTTTGCCAAGACTTAACTCAAGATGTCAACCAACAACAACTGAACCATTAACAATTACACCATTTATTAAACCTACCCTCAGAGGCACCAGAAGAGAAGAGAAGAGTTTTCCCCTGCTTCTTTCACCACTTTGCGGCTGGAGTGGATTGAATGGCAGTGCACAGGCTCAACCACCCAGCCAGCCTTTGCTTTGGCTTATGTCAAGAGACCTCTCCACTGTGGGGAAGAGGTAGAATGAAGAACCTTCAAACCTTCTCAACTGCCCCTGTAAGGACATTGCAACCTCCTGGGGGTCTGCAGACTATAGGTTAAGAACCATTGGCATAGAGGCTTGTTCAGTGAAAAACAAAAGGAGAAAGGACTTTTGTTTAGAATCCTTCCACAATCCCAAACCAACATAGCAGCAACTCCTCCTTGTTATTATTTAAATAAGGTTATTTGAATCAATGTGAAGTGATATGATTATATCGACTTCAGTTGGAAATAGCTATTCACACAATGGAACCCAAGTGATTTATTATTCTTTCCTAATATCTAATAAAAGTGTGTGTGGGGGGGGGGACAAGTAGTATTTGAACTTATTTCTTGTGACCCATGTTATGCCAAGCTGCTGTTGATTTTCTAATGATGGCAGTTTGGAGAACTAATTTGGTTTTGCATAGACTGGAGCAGTGATTCTTAACCCTTTACCCAAATGGCATTTGTTGCTGCAGACTCCCCCCAAGATTTAACTCAAGATTTAATTTAATTTAATAATAATAATAATAATAACCTCAACGTTGAACCATTAATAATTATACCATCTGTTAAACTTTCCTTCAGAGGCACCAGAGGGAAAGGAAAGACTTTTCTTCTGCTTCTTCCCACCAGTTTGTGACTGGAGCAGATTGAACAGCAATATGTAGGCCCAGACAGACAGCCAACCTTTGCTTTGAGAATTACTATCTTAGAGGTTCATTGTTTAGAGAAAAAGGAGAAATAACCTTTGTTTAGGGTCTTTCTACAATCCCTCACCCATATCATTTCCAGCTTTTCCTTGCTATTATTTAAATAAGATTCTGTCTATAATGTAATCTCATCCATAAGATTCTATGACCCAACTAATCACCCACAGCCTACATGCCTCTAGTTTGAAAGTTTCGCTTGCTATCACACTCCAGGATTCCTTAATCCTAAAAAGGTTAATTGACACTTAGTGTTTTGGTAATTTGTGAATTAAGTATAATGCCATTTCTCTATTTGGGGGCTCGTCATCAATAGAAAAATATCTACTTGCATTTTTACATGTCTGGAATCTCAACTGATGCACTCAACTGCAGATTATAATATTTCTGACACTTCTTGGGGGATATTACATGTTTTTAATCCAATTAAAGGTTTAAACATCGATAAGTGCTTGGCTGCTCTTACAGGGACAGATGCATAAAAAGGAATTCATTATTAGTATTAGCAATTAATTACTAGGCTGCAGAATTTACAATTATTTCTATTTAACACTATTCTTTCAGAACTTAACTGAGAGGGAGCACAGTTTTATGCAAACTGTTTGTGATCAATATGAAAAAGATCCAAAATACAGAACTTTCTACTGAGATTAAAGCATGTTAATGAGAATGTATTGCTAGTACCATCTTTGCATAGATGTAGCATTGGAATCAGCAGTATAGGAGGAGATGTATTTAGTGATTAGAACACATGCTTTGTATGCAGAAGGTCCAAATTTTAATGCCTGCTAACTTTAGGCAGGGCAAAAGAAGGATTGAAACTTGGGAGGGGGCTGTTGCCAGTCACTGGTCAATTCTGAACTAGATGTACCAATTCATTTAAGCTCATTATATTCCTATTCTACTAGCTATAGTAGCAATAATAACAATAGCAACATTATGTTGCTGTAACTGCCATTGTTGTTGTTATTGTTGAGTGTTATGCCCTCTTATAAGGCCTAAATATCCTAAAGGCACCAGATCCCATCTCCAAAGCTAGACAGGGTCAGTCTTGGTTAGTACTTGGAAATAGAAGAATACCAACGAATATCAAGTGCTGTAGGCTCTATTTCAGGGGAAGGAACTGGCAAAACTATCCTCTGAATATTCCTTATTTAGGAAACCCCTATGAAATTCATGGAATCACCACAAGTCGACAGGCAAGTTGAAGGCACATACACATCTGCTGTTATATTGTCATGTTATATTGCTGTCCAGTTGCCATGTGACTGTTAATGACATGGAGCAGTTAAACATACAGCTGTGACATAAACTCAGTGGTTGGATCTGGATTTAATTATACCTAGAATAGACTCCTAGGAACTGGTGGGACTTAAGACAGTCGTTACTTATTTGTCCCATTCATTTCAATTTATCATTTCAGTGGGCATAAAGCATGACTGTATTCATATCCCTAACTCGGTGGCTGGCCAAAGCAAGCACTACTTCTCAGGCACAGACTCTTCTGTGTTTCTGATGGGATACTAATACAGATCTACCTTACGAAGAAAATCTCTCTTGGAAGTTTCTTTCCCCCATATTGTCCACTTTAAAGTCAATGCAGAGTGTCCAATAAGGATAAGGTGTTTTTCATTGGTTTTGAATGCTGCCATTCAAAATATAGTTATTTTATATCAGTTTATACTTTTGCATAAAGATTTGCCTGTTATGCTAAGCCAAACACACAAGTGCATTATCACATTGTAAGAGGAGCAACTAAATAATCTCCTGAAGTTGTGACACTATTAGTTTCTGTAATTTTGTTCTGAAAGTGGATATAGGGACAAGGTTTGCTCTGCATTTGCAGCAGAATATGGTGCTTATATTTGTATCCTTCTGTGGTCTGTTACTTCTAGTGAGTTGTTTTAAGTTAAAGGTTGTCTGTAAGTGAGCACAGGCCTAACACCTAAGACTTGCAAGGTGAAAGTGACATCGTATAGAATACACTGTAGGTCACCAGGTTATACATTTGAATAATTTCAGCTGGGAGCTATTGAAGACAATTGGAGCTCTGATTTTTTTAAAAGGTCTATCTTTTTTGGATTTAATAAGGTTTTTTTTTCACATTGTTGGAGTAGATATTGTAATTAGAGCTGTATCTTGTGTCCTCAAGCTGTGGTGCCCTGCCTTGCTATGATAATCCTCAGAATGTAAATTTGAGGGTCATAGATGTGCTCAGCACTTTAAGATCCTATTGGAACAATTGGCTCCATATTATACTTATGCATTCACAATGTCTAATGTTTAGATACCTGTTAATAAATATTTCTTAAGCCTTTACATTTTTCAGTAAAATGTGTGTATATGCATGAGGACATGTGCCCCTTCAGTTGATCTGCATAATGACCTCATTGATTTCATAGGATTTTCTTAGGCAAGGAGTACTCTGAGGATGGTTTTTCCAGTTCCTTCCTCTGAAATACAACTTGCAGCACTTGATATTTGTTGGCGGTCTCCCAACCAAGCACTAACTAGGGCTGACACTGCTTAGGTTCCAAGATCAGATAGGGTTTGGTTGCCTTTAAGGTATTTAGGCCCTTAAACATACTAACCTCAAAATTACACAGGGTCTGGAATAGGACTTTCTATCATAGGGGCTTTCAAAGAAATAGCCATGGACATACATACAATAGAAGATTTGCAGGTCACAGTGCTTGAACAAGGAAATTACAAAGAAAGGCTAGAAAGAGACAGTGGTTTCATATATCAATACAAGAGTCCTCGCTACTGCAGATATAACAAATGAGATCTTCTTAGAGAGAATTTTGAATGAAGGGAACTGATGTTTAGTAAGCATATTTATTGGTCTCACAGATTAACACTTCTTCAAGTCAAGTTCTTGAAGGTATTTCTATAACTTTGTCTATACTGTGTCTGTTACCCAGGATTTGGACCAATGTCTGTCTGTCTGTCTGTCTATCTATCTATCACTGCATTCAGTCAGTGCCTTATTTTGTTTCACATTATAAGATAGAAAAACACTTGTCAGACAAATAACATTAAACTGACAGTAAGCTTAAGCATTAATAGCAGGAGAAATTAAAATTCCAAATCAGGTTATTGAAAATTTTGATAACATGCAGGAGTATCACTAGAGGTATACAGGGAGTTTGGGCCACATCAGGTGACAGCCCAGGGAGGGATGACTCCACTGCTCCTCACCTGTCTGCCTTTTGGCCGAAGTGGGCTGTAGCATTTACCCACATCCCTTTAAAACCCTGGATCTCAGAAGAAGAGAAGGCATGATTGGGGTAAGGCTCAGTGGGTGAAGAAAGAAAAAGCCTCAGGTTTTTAATTTTTTAAAACTCTTTTTAAATTTTCTTTAAAACATTACATCTTACCAAATTTTCATTACATGAAACTATGTAAATGTAAATATATTTAGGCTGTTTCTATCATATTGCAATTTAAAGGTATAATTTACATTTTGTTTATGTCACCACTCTTGTCACTGACTTCAGTGATATATAGGAATTACAATTTACAAGTAACAGTAGTACAAAAAACATTACTAAGGATTCAGTATGGTGTGATATTGGAGGCTTGGGGATGTGTGACACTATGAGTTACCACACTGGGTGACAACAACCCTAGTGACTCCACTGATAAATGACTAAGTGTAACAGATATCACTCTTCTAGCCGATGTGAAAGCAGATTAACTTTTGGTGAAACATACATTCTCTGCTGTTTTGATATAAAAATTTCAGACTTATGCATGCACCAAATTCCAGTTAAGTTATGTCGAAATAATGTAGTGTTGATACTTGTATGAGTGTGCGTGCACACGCACACATATACATGTGTGTATGCAATAAAAAATCCAGACCATTTCACACATTAATTAAGTATGCAGTTATGTAGATAGGGTCATTTTTCAGGATTTAGGGCAGGGGTAGGCAACCTAAGGCCCGGGGGCCAGATGCGGCCCCCCGAGGCCTTTGGACTGGCCCCAGGCCAGTCTTGCCACCGCCTCCGCCCACCATGATGATAATGATTATTGTTGTTATTACTTGTTCTTGGGGTTTTCTTGGCAAAATCTCCACAGGGGTTTTGCCATGGCTTTTCTGGGGCTGAGAGAGTGTGCATGCATATTATTTTATTTTATTTTATTTATTTATTTTTGGTGCTTCGGCCCCCCCCCCCCCAATTGTCTGAGGGACAGCAACCTGGCCCCTGGCTCAAAAAGGTTGCCTACCCCTGATTTAGGGTCACAGAGGCCTCAACAATAGAACTTGGAAAAGTTATTCTTTTGGAGTACAGTTTTCAGAATTCTCCAGCCAGTGTAACCATTTCCCAGGTGCTGTGTAGCAGTCTTCATGAAGTCACCTTTTAACTCTCTCCTATATAAGTGGATGGCTAATATTTATTTCTATGAGAAAAGTGCTGTACCCTCCACCCCTAACATGCACCAGAAAAAGTGGAGTCAATGTACATCCTCTTTCATAAAAGAGTATTCTTGTACCAGAATCCTAAGGGCAATACAAAAACATTCCTGTATTGCAAGCTATAGTCCAGAAAAGCTATATCTATAAGCCAAACCTGAATTTGAATGGTGTGAACATGCATAATGTTCATCTTCAATGAAATACTATACATGTATTTTTAAAAGAAATCAATAAACTATTAGTTTGCATAGAATAGCATTTCACTAAAATACTAATAGAGGTCTTGCTTTTTTATGTAAATGAAAATACAGTATCTGTTTGCAGTATACCAGCCAACCTGTTTTATTCCATGTATACATTTAAGCTATCTGGTAGAAACCTCCCAAGAAACCACCATGATAGGGTCACCTTAGGGACGCCATAAGTTGGAAGCAATTTGGGGGAACATAACAATTCCAAATATATATATTTTTAAAATGTATAAAATAATATATGTCATCATAAGACAGTAAATCTTTTTCCTTTTGAACAATAGTATTTTCTCAAAAGCACCAAACATAGCTTTGCTGTAACATATATCTGTCCAACATCTGAGTTTTAGTCAGTCTTTGATGATTATTACAGCAGTAGACAGATTTAAAGCTTCCAAGACTAATACATGCACGTGTGTTCCCAAACATGTTGTGTCACACACTCATGACTGACATAATTAATGAATAATTATATATTTATTACCATATGATTCATACTACATAGTCTATGACATTTTTTGCTTTTTTCCTTTCCAGACTATTCAGTTTACATTCCAAATTTCATCCATTACAAAGAAGCGGTTTGTCATAACTGATATAAATGCATTGTTGGGGCACTAATACTGCTTTAGAATCATGTCTGCTTATTTTCATGTAATACAGTGCATAATTTTTGTTTCAAGTGTTATTATTTTAACAATGGACATTCTTAACTTATTTTCAACCATGGTATTGGAAGCAAGATAACTAAGAAGATTTTTTTAAAATGCAGTATCTCTTTTCATTACCATATGATGTTTTAATCATCACTCTCTACTAAAAACAATGATTGCTTTGAAAAGTGAGAAGTAATTTAATACATCTGTGCTACTACCTATAGAAGGCTGGATACTTCTGAACATTTGTTTATGGTTTAACTATACTTGACACATATATTTCCATGTTTCACATACTACAGAAAATGTAGAAGCCATGTGCAAAATAAGATTGTGAGTAAAAATGCACCAATATTTGAATTATTTTCTTTTTTCTGGACTTCTATTTACTGTGACCCACAATTAATTTAGGTGTATAATTTGATTAAAATAAGTTTAATTGGGATCCATCCAGTTTGAGTACAGCCCATAATTTTAAATAGCTTGTGAATAATATTGTAAAAATAGGTGGTCAAGCTGTCCTCCTCCGGCTGTTGTCAGGCTGCATTTTCTTTCAGCTGTGGCCAAGATCACCAATAGTGCAAGATCATGGAAGCTACAGTCCAACAAAATCTGGAAGGTCACATTTTATCCATAGGGCACTTTGAGAGACTACCTAAAAGCTTACTGTGATCTTTGGGCTACTTTGAAACAAGTAGTTTGTGGGTCACTCGTTCACAGTACTAGAACTAAACAGTGCACAGATGCAGTCTTAAGTGACCTGTAACCACAATTATAATCCTAAAATGATCCGAAATAATTGATTTAAAGTAGGGGTAAGGAACTACTGTCTAAATATTTTAGGATCATCTCTCATCCCTTGCCACTGGCTATGTTGGTTAGGGTTGATGGGAGTTGGTCTAAATCTTCTGAAGGGGCACAGGTTCCCTGCTCCTGTCTTAAAGTTCATGGAATTAGACAAAAAATGGGGTCACCATCTTCTCTGGAAAGGTTCTGGATAAATTGCTTTAGAGGCTCCACAATCAGGATTGATACACATACACACAAACATATAATCACTGGATAATTCATTGCTTTTCTTTGTGATCTCTGCATCATGCACATAGACTCATGTGGAGAACATCATTTGGAGAACATCTAGAGACCAGTTTTGGCAGCTATTTCACCCCTTCCTATTCCCTGAACGTGCTCCAATCCAGTTCCCACTTCCTGCTCAATGCCTCTTTCTTCTCTTCCTGAAGGCTCACCCTTCATCACTTGATAGCTTATCATCTGATTTCCCCTAACTCCCCCAGTCAAATTCTTTGTTGTTGTGGTGGTGGTGATGGTGTGTCTTCAAGTAATTTCTGACTTATGGTGACCCTAAAGCAAATGTATCATGGTTGTGGGTTTTTGGGTTGTTTTTTTTACAAGATTTGTTCAGAGGAGTTTTACCTTTCTGAGACTGAGAGTGTGATTTGTCCAAGGTCATCCAGAAGTTGGGCAAAAAGAGTGGCCAGAGGCTGCTCCCGCTCTGATCGGACTGGGCCTGCAGCAATCTCATGGGCCCACTCCTGAAGCAGACCACTGCTATAGTCCTCAACCCAGCCACTGGCAAGAGTGACTTTTCACAGCTCCTTTTTCTTCTGGCTCTTCTGGGTTGGCGTGGGCTCAGCATGACTTCTGGATGCATTTGGGGCCTGTGTTGTATAAACACCATGCCCCCAACACAACCCAAAGCCTGTGCTTTTGGCCCATCTGTTTTGGGTCCCAGTGAGTTTCCATGGCTGAGCAGGGATTCAAGTCCTATTCTCCACTGTCCTGAAACAACTATACCAAGACCCGGCAACCTACGGCCCAGGGGCCGGTTAAGGCCCCGGGCCCCGGACTTACCGGCCCAGGCGGAAGGTTGCTGCTGCGCACCGCCGCCGCGCGCCGCCGTTGGGGCACGTTTTCGGCCGCGCTCGCCATTTTGGAAGTCAAAATGGCAGCCGCAACACGTTTGCACATGCGCAGTACTCTTGCGCATGCGCAAACGCATCACGGCCGCCATTTGTACTACCAAAATGGCGGCTGCAACATGCGCCGTGGCGGCTGCGGCTGCGCAAGGTATGGCGGCGGCAACGTGCGCGGTGGGGGGGCGCGCACGCATGTGCGCACACAGCCATTCCCCCCCCACCCTTGGCCCAGCCGAGACCTGGGCTATGGGAGACCGGCCCAGGTCTCCAAAAGGTTGCCTGTCCCTGAACTATACCATGCTGGCTCCCAGTTGAATTATACTTTAAATAATATTAAGTAGTTTGAAAACCTATGTTTGATCTGTGATGACACTTTCACATGTGCTAGGTAGCACTTGATATTGGAGGCACTAAGTGAAGAAGTACCATGTGTGAAATCACCTCCAATAATCATGTGTGTCTATTTGTATATACCCAGAAAAGCTGGATGTTAACTTATTCCATCTTCAGCTGCACTCTCTCAAATAACTTCATTGTATAACACTGTTGTATTTCCAGCACCATGTTCTTCATTTCCAGCACAATAATCTATTCTGTGCATTGCTGACTGTTATAAATATTTTATGTATTTCACCCTATTACCATTTTCTGCACACACTCTATGGTGTTTGTGTTTACTTCAGTAGATGTCAGCCTATATTTCTCTGTAAACCTTTGATGCTTTCTTCTGGTGTTATAGTAAGGTGTGCATGTTAATACACTTGTTTTTCTGAGCATTTACTAATTTGTACTCTTTCTTTGTTCAAAGTTTATAATGCTGCATTTTTCATCTTGCATGTTATGAAAAAATTATCTCCCTGTTGCTTATTTAAGCAAACTTCTTAAGCTTATATGACAGCATACTCATTTCTTTCTTTTTTTTTCTTAAAATAAAACCATATTTACATTTGAGGTAATAACAAGCATGGTTTCTGACACACACACACCTCAATTAATACACAGTTTGATCTAGAAACCAATTAAGCTACTTTATTTGGGTTAAAGATCCAGGTAGTAAAGTGAATTGTCCTGCATTTCAAGCTGTCTAGCTTAACTGGTCCCTGGATCACAGCCAGTGTGTTTTTGAACTTAAATTCCCCTCCCCTCCCCACCCCATCCTATCAGTAAATGAGTGTCTTATCTTCTTATCTTGCACAGACTTGTTTCTTCCTATGTGCCAGGGTAGTCTGCTTCCTTCTGTAGCTGGTACAGCCTGTTCATTATAATGTTCATATTTATAATTATTATAATTGCAAATAAATAATTTATGAACCTCCAGTACTTTGGTGTCCCAAAGCACTGGTCCTCTTTTCTGTACATGCGGAAGGTGTACTGCATTACATTCTGTAGAGGATTCTGTCCAGGGCTCAATCATTTTCTAACTTTCATTGTGTATTATCTGGACTTAGGTTTTTATGTATTTATTTTTGTTGTGGCTTTTTGTTGTGCACATAAACAAACGCAAACAGTATAAGGTATTTCTGTAGTATATTCAGAAATTTATGTCTGCATATCATTTTAGCTCCATTCTGTCTTTGTACTATTACTCATTCCCCAAGTACAGTATTTCCCACAAGGAGAACAGTATTCTCTGTGTTGGCTGAATTCATCAATTAAAAGGTTCTACTATAGTAATCTTATTTTCTGTGCATTCTGTTTTCACTTTAATAACTCCTCTCAGTGTAAAAGAAGAATGAAAACATATGAAGGGTTAGCTAAATTAAAGACTATGTCCCATAGCCTGAATAACGGCTATGTCTGAAATCTTCACTTTAGCATTATGCAGTTATTTGGCCTACGTTTCCATCTTCTGTAAAAAGAATTTCAAATGTAAACCCAAAGTAGGAAGTAGGACCTACTGTAACCAAAGTGATTTACATCTAAGCTAAGACTGAAAGTTCTCCTAATTGATCCATGCCTGTTACTAGATTTCTTGAACTTCTAATCTGACTATCCGAAATGCTCCCATTTCAGGTAAGATAGTTTCCACCTGATAATGGGAGCTGGTTATCTCTGGGGATATAATATCAGTTTTCAGTGCCAGCCAGACATGAAGTACTGGATTTGGGTCCCAGTGCTAAAGGACATTGTAGTTGGGCCTCCACAATTGTGGGCCGGCTGTCTCTGGCGATAGAATGTCAGTTTTCAATGCCAGCCAGACATGAAGTACGGTACTTGGGTCCTATTGCTAAACATTGCAGCTGGCCCTCCACAATTGTGATTGAGTTATTTGTTGTTTTGATTAATATCAAAACCATGGTGGCACAGGGGTTAAATGCCTGTCCTGCAGCCACTCACTCACAAACCACAAGGTTGTGAATTCAATACCAGCCAGGGGCTCAGGGTCGACTCAACCTGGCACCCTTCTGAGGTCACTAAAATGAGTACCCAGCTTGTTGGGGGCAATTGGCTTACACATTGTAGACTGCTTAGAGCAGGGGTCGGCAACCCACGGCCCGCATCCGGCCCATGGACCCCGCTTGCCGGCCCCCGGCAACCCCCACCGCTGTGCGTTCTGGCCGTCGTGCGGCCGTGCGTGCCACGACCACCATTTTGTTTGTCAAAATGGCGGCCGCGACTCGTTTGCGCATGCTCAGGAGTACTGTGCATGCACAAACGAGTCGCGGCTGCCATTTTGACAAACAAAATGGTGGCTGCGACATGTGCGGCTGCGTGGTGGCGGCGCGCCTGAGCACGCGCACCACCACCACCCCAGCCCACCGGAAGGGACCACCACAAGGGACCAGCCCCAGGTAAGCGAAGGTTGCCAACCCCTGGCTTAGAGAGTGTTTAAGTGCACTGATAAGCAGTATAGAAATGTATTTCCTATTGCTATCAATATTAATATGTTCCCTCTAGATAAAATACTTCTCTAGGCATTTGTAGGTCCTCCAGCATGATTCTATGATCAGCACCTGGGAGATGTTGACCATAGAGTTGCACTGGAGGACCTGGAGATTCCTAGACAAGTGTTTCCTAAGGTAAAAGGAGTAGGCTATGGGTTGTTTTTTTTAATTTGCAGTTTTTCCACATTCACGGGGGTCCTCCACCCCTAACCCCAGCAAATGTGGAGGGACCACTGTATTCAGTATCTCCTTGACACCAGAGATCCTAGCCAAAGGAGTGCAATTGGCCATCTGTTCGTTGTAGACCAGGGCCCTTGTGATATTAATTCTGCCCATTGGTGGCATGCTCCCAAGAAAAGCTTTATGAGTTCAACTTGTACCGCAGATGTATTTTCATGGCATCACAATAAATATTAGGAAAAACAGTGCTGGAAGAGGCAGCCTTTCTACTTCCATTCCCTCCCAAAATGTGGGGTCCTGTTGGAAGTGGGGCTTGGATAGGGCCTGCAGGTTGCAGATCTGCTCCTAGTTCCTTCTCCTAGAAAGGATCATGTTTAAGTGGAGTATCCCTGCTGCCTGTCCAATACTACATCCACATGGGAGAAATAATCCAGTTTGACACCACTTTCACTGCCCTAGCTTGAGGCTATGACATTTTGGGCATGGTCGTTCCCTCCTGATTTCCCCTCACTATGGAGCCGTCTCTGCTTTCTTATGCACCTGCTTCCACTACCCATATCCCTCTAGGACGGTCTTTCTGCCTGTCCAGATGCCCACCTTCTTGGGGTCCCTTCTTGCTTCCAAGTCCTTTGGGGGACACCTCCAAGCGGATCCGGAAAGTTGCCTTTTCGCCTCTCCTGCCCTCGCCCGTTGGGACTGAGGTTGTGGTTGTGGTCCATGCAAAGTGGTACGCCCCCTCTTGTCTGTGTGAGTGCGTTTTTTGTGTAGGACTCGAAAGAGCTTGCCTTCCTTTCCCATCATCCCTGGATCGCTCTGCCCCCTCGCTTTCCTATGACCCTGCGAGCAGGGTGAACAGGTGCCCTCCTTTTCCAGGACCCGTCCTCCAATTTCCACCTTCTGTATGGAGAAATCCCCAGAGGTGCAGGACGAAGACGCAGGCATTTAGAGAGATTTAGCTTTGCTTTGCTCTTGTCCTCCACTTCTCTGCTGCAAGGCGCTCCATTTCTGCAATGCCTTGTCCTCCTTGTCGGGGAGGACATCCCCTGCCCTGCAAGGAAGGGGCTATTGGGATCCTCTTTTTGGCCTCCTCCTCCTCCTCCTCTGGCTGGCCTCGTGCCTCCGCTCCTCTCTGCCTCCTCTTATTCTGGGTATTGTGTGTAATAAATGCACAGCCGCCTCACACTAATCAAGCTGATTACAAATTCTTGCGCGCCCTGAGCCGGAAACCGCACACCCCTCTGGCACTCTCTTTCTTTCTTTCTTTCTTTCTTTCCCCTCCCTTTCCCTATCCCTCCATCCCTCCATTCCCCCCCCCCCCCCATCTCTCCCCCACAACAACCAAACCCACCCTTGACTTTCTGGTTTTAACCCTCTCCTCCTTCAACCTTAACACTCCAGACCCCCACTCCTTTTTGTGTTTTTTTTCCCATTCCTCCTTCCAACCCCTTCTATATGCCCTTTCTTCCCTTTATCCCTATCGCTTTACATCATCATCATCATCATCATCATCATCATCTCCTCCTCCTGCCTGTCTCGGTGCCTCTCCCTCCCAGGACGCGTCGGAGGATCCAGGGCCGCCGGGGAACAGCTCCAGGCACCAGAAGCACCAGACAGACAACCTCCTCCTCCTCCTCCTCCTCCTCTTCCTCTTCCTCTTCCTCTTCCTCTTCCTCCTCCTCCTTCTCTTCTTCCTCTTGTCTTGGCTTGTATACACTGTAGCAAGGGAAAGCCAAGCCTGGTGGCCCTGGGTGTTATTTTGTATTAAAATGAGGAGGAAGAGGAGGAGGAAGAGGAAGAGGAGGAAGGAGCAGCCAGCCAGCAATAGCGGAGAGGAAGCGAGGAAAAGGACGGCGGCGGCGGCGGCAGGAGCAGGAGCTGGAGGAGGAGTGATGAGTCAACTAATAATTTAATGGGGACAGAGCGAGCAAAGCAAAAGCAAACGCAAACGCAAAGCTGCGTCCGGGGGACACACACTCATACAACACACACAGGCAGCTCTGTAACATCCAGCAACAAGACACCCAACCGGCCTAAATAACAGCCCTAGCCAGCCGAGGGACAGCAAGACATTTGAAAGCTCACTGGATTTATTATTATTATTATTATTATTATTATTATTATTATTATTATTATTATTATTGTGGGGTAACCTCATTTCCCTTCTCTTCCCTCCCTCCCCCCTCCCCTTCCTTTTCATCTCTCTAGCCTCCTCCTCCTCCTTCATTTTTTTTTAAATTTTTGCCTAACTCTTCGGAAGTAGATTTTGTTATTATTTTTGCTATTTTGTTACTATTTTTCATGCTCTCCTCTCAGTTGAAAGGATTTTTGTTTTTACTTTTCAAGCTGTGTTTCCTTCCGTTTTCTCTCTTTCTCTTTCTCTCACTCCCTCTTTTTTTCTAAACACCTCTCCCCCCCCCCCCAAAGCAATCTCTTTGGGTAAATGAGGAAGGAGAGGTTATTGATATTATTATTATTATTATTATTTTAAAAAGTAAACAACAAGGCAGTCGTGAAACTGAATTTTAGTGCCTCTATTTGCAACTTTTTCTACCTACGTTTTGTCTTTGGTTCTTTTTTCCCCTTTTTTCTTTTGCAATGTATCTTTTCTGTGGAGGCTTTGTGCAGAAAGTTTGGGATTAGTTTTTTTCTGGGGTATGTGTGGAGGAAAGCTCTATTTTTGTGTCTGTGTGCTCTGTCTTATTAAAAAATAATTGTCAAAGAGAAAGTCAGTAATTTTCTGCTTTGAAAAAATACTAGGCAGACAAGCTTTCACCTCCCCCAGATTCGTTTTCTGCTTTGCACTTCTTTTTACCAATATATATCAATGAAGATTTAAACAGGTCAGCCTGTATTTCATTTTTACTCTTTTTTATTTTTAAAATAAACTTTATTATTATCAGTGCTTCACCACCTGCTTAAATTGTATGCCTGCCGAATTTTACAGTTATTGAAGACCTTATCCTTTTTTGTGCATCCTTTATTTTCTGGGGGAGGAGGGCATGGCTGCTATATTTGGCCTATGTCTTTCCCCCTCTCCCTCCTAGGATAGCATTTTGGGAGAAAAGTATCTTTCAGGTTTCCTCAATTTTTGTTTTTTGGGGGAGGACTTGGAAACCATCAGTCTTGAGCTGCTGCTGCTTCAAGGAATCGGTCTGCAAAGGAAATCTCCTTTGATTCTATTATTTATATGCTGTCAAGTTTTGAAGTGGTGAGTTTCAGGTCTTTTATAAAAATTTGCTCAAACTGCAGTGTTCCTGTTTCTAGATAGTGTTTTGCTTCTTTGTCTCTTTAAAAGGTCACAGTGAAAGCTTGGCCTGGATTATGACAGCCATATGGAATGGATAAGAACAGAGCCTCTCTTAAATGTGATTAAGGGGTTTTATCTGGAGAGAGGAGGAGGAGGGGAAAGAGAAGAAAGGGGAGGGGGCTAAATCAAAGTGTTGAAGGCACAGTAGTCTATTCTTGCAGGAGCATAGTTTCAAGAACTGAATTAAATTCAGGAAATGTTTACAATATTACAGTCCTGTGCTAGCAGTACATTTGGGAAGCTAGATCTCGAAGCTCATGTTTGTCCTGAAAACTTCTAAGATAGAGCAAATGCTTATACCTCCAAAAAGTCCTGGCCCTTTTATCTCTAGAGACAATAGTTAAGTTCATGGAGCTGTCAAAGACAGCTCCATGCTGACTGTTGCTTATTACTCTTTCAGATGGGGAGACACTTTCAACTTTAGCCTTAGGCGTCAGAGTTTAAATTACTAAATCAGGTGTTTTATGTGCACATAATTATGCTTTGCAGCATAAATCTTTTTACAAGACAACTGAGTGAAAAGATGTATGTGTATTGAAGAATGACCTGGTCTGTATTTTTATTTTATTTTTTTGTTTAGTACACAAAAAGGAATTGTAATGTTATTACTTTTATTTATTGCACATGAGATAATATAATATGTTTTTTGTTGTTTCATCAACAATCTTGAAGCAGGTGAGTTTATAAGTTATAGATAGTGAAGGGTCTCGGTCCCCCCCCCCCCCCCGGTTCAGGATATTTTGAGACCATCCACTAATTCTCATGGAGTAATAGAAAAAGTAGTGTCAGATAAAGTGTTCTGGAGAAGCAATGCCAAACAAAGTAGATGTAGTAATTTAGATGTGCAGTTTTGGGTTAAACAGCAGTTAATGTAATGAAAAAGAATAATCTTGATTAAAAAAAGTGATTAAAGTAGGCATATTTATTGTTAATGAGACTCATAACAAAAAACAGATGGGACCACAATCAACGGTAAACCTTTGGTTCTCAGCATGTCACCCTAGAGTGTAAGGATAAATAACCATTATATTCTGAACTTTATAGTTATTCAGCTGGCATTCTTAGGGTTGCTTCTAAACCTTCAGATTAGCACACTCTTTATGAAAGACAAAGCAGCCAATGATTAAACAAGAAACAAATTAGAATGGGAATATATAGCATGTCTAGCAAAATGAAGATTTTAATGGAGCTGAAAAAGTGATATATTTCCTGTATGCTCAAAGATGCCTGTTAATGGGTTAATGCTTTTCTTTTTGTGTAATAATATACCCCACCCCATATTTTAATGCTTATACCCAATAACATAAGTATTGCTTCGCAAATGACTGGTCAGTCACCTGTTCTTAGTGATCATGCTGCATAAGTAATAGAGCAGGCATTATAGTTAAACCTTAGTCAGGAGAAGTGTCAGCCTATTCTACTTAGAAAATAACTATCTATTTAGAATGAAAGTATGGCCAAATCCCTTTACTCATTTTCCAAGAGTTAACAGCTTCTCTCTGTGTCTCTGTCATTCTCTATCTCTTTGTGTATGTCATTATTACAGGACTCAGCAGTTATCTGTAATACATTCTATGTGATATACAACATCATGATGATTTTCTTTACAGATTAATCATGGTAGAAATGTTGACATTACAGAAGCAATGCTGTATACTTCAATACTAAGTAGAAGTTATAGATAGCTTTGCTTTTTTAAAAATAAAATCTACTAATCTAGTATACATCACAAATATTTTGTAGGTGCTGAGAGATTTTTAAGTCTTTACTGAAGAAAGCTGTGATTCTCTAAAGCTTCTATGTTTTCCTCATTATGATTTTTATATCAAGATATAGTTGAGCCAGCATTTTGTTCTGTACATGGAAAAAAGTAAACCTATGTCTTTTTATCTGATTTTGATCAACTTTTGGATGTAGAAATAAGGTTAGAATACTTTAAATATAATGTCCAATAACTGTCAATATGAGGTTCTGCACTCATATCTATGGGAAAAAAATATGCATGAAAATCACATTACTAGATTAATCTGTTGCATGCCTAGCCAAAGTTTCCATCCTCATTGTATATCTTAAGGAGTTAAGCAAACAATATTTTCCTTTATTAAATGAAATATTTTGATGAATATGGAATTTGTATCAAGATCATAGGACACACACATAAGAGATATGTAGCAGCAAGTATACTCATCTGCAAATGCTCCTAAAATTCATACAGCTACTATTTTCACTCATGAATTCCTACAGTATAAATCCCATATATAAATTGGTTGACTTTTATAGTAGGTTAAGAAACTCTTAATATTTACAGATAATTTGCCAAATAAACTTCCTAACAATGTATTTTTTTCTTAATAAACATTTAATATTATGTGAACATGCTATACAGATGTATTATGTACATGTGTAAAGCTGCCTACATAAAACTACGCACGCGTATACAACACATATATTTTTTTAAATCATGGCAGGTGATCTTTAGAGGCGGGACTGAGTATGGATCATTTGAACGAGACAACTCAGGGGAAAGAACATTCAGAAATGTCTAACAATGTAAGTGATCCGAAGGGTCCACCAGCCAAAATTGCCCGCTTGGAGCAGAATGGGAGCCCATTAGGAAGAGGAAGACTTGGAAGTACAGGAACTAAAATGCAAGGAGTGCCTTTAAAACACTCTGGACACCTGATGAAAACACATGCTAGAAAAGGTAACACAATAATTCTGACTATGGAACATTAACTTTTAAATAATATAGGTTGTCTTTTAGGAAAAAAACCATACTTCCAAGATTTTGCATAACTTGTACTTAACTATTAAATTTAAGTATCTCATCCTTCATTCTAATGGAAATGGCACTTGGAAGATTGAACTGCATGCTTGGGTGGAGCATCTTGCTTTTTGGGTGGAGTCTTTTTAATAAAAAACAAAGCACATCTTCAAATTATTGAAAGGAATCTTGAAACCAAACAAAATTACCAGTCAAATATAATAACCCTTGTAATAAGACTCTTTTTGCATGAGCTGTTGAGCAAAGCACTCTTATAGCACGTGGATGATTGACAGAATCTTGAAAAAGCCATATTTCTATTGCCACTCTTGATAAGGGTCCAGAATTGGAAGGTCACCAGCATATCTAAAGAATTTGTTAGTTGGCTTCAATAAAGTGATACAGAACTCCTGTTTTGGGGTGTTCAGTAGAAAACTCTTTTCTGGTGACCATTTTTTGCACTTTGTTTCCTTAAGTACAATTCATTACTGAACAATGAACAACTTGGGTGTCATATTATTCGGTGACTGGTTTACTGTAATTAGACATACTCACAAGACAAAAATGCTTTTATAGCCAATGACTGATTGTGGTATATTTGTGTCTGTAACTCTGTTTGTATTATGATTATTTTAAAATTAATAATGTGCATAATCTTTTTGGATTATACATACAGTCATGTTAATTTAAGTCCAGATATATTGTATATAATTTTAACATTAATTTTCTCATTTTCTAAGCATAATTGCTACTTGTTTATAATTCAGATTTCCTCTTGCATTTGAAAATCAAAGTATCACTGAGACAATTAAACACACAAAGTTAGAAGGCATTCATTCTGATGCATAACATTTATCATGCAATCATTTATTTTTCCCTTGGATTGGCGAAAACAAAGAATATATTGATCTTAAAATGAACAGACACAGCAGTCCGTATTGTTAGATCTGTATCTATTAAAAATGGAAAAACAGCACTTCAGCAAATTCTTTGGCCTCTGCTTTTGATTACCCTATTTATTGATTGTTTGCCAAGAATGTATGCATCTTAAGAAAGCCAGGGAAAGGCATTAAAAATATAATTTATTGCTGCTTTTTAAACAGAGTGCATTAATATTATGCTGTGAAGCACTAGGGCTGTATAAAAAGGACTTTCTGACGCCTGCAAACATATAAGTTCCATAAATTCCTAAATAGGAGATTTCAGCTGTCTCTGGTATTATGTGATATTTGCACAGCAAACTTTAATGCCAGGACAGTTTTAGACAAGGATTCTACAGACCTCTCTGCTTCTTATGGGAGACGTGCTGTTTACATAGACTCATAAACCTTCAGCAAAACCTCTAACACTGCCTTCAGGTTTAAATCATGCTGTATTTTTAGCATTGAACACTGACCAGTGCTTTCCCTTTAATATAGAAGGTTATAAAGTTGCTGCACTTGAAGGTCTTGCCAAATACTTGCAAGAGTGATCAGCTAACTGAGATTGTGATCTCCTAACATTTTTCACATTTAATAGAAAGGCATTAGGCTGTGGACCTTTAACATCTGTAGTCAGATGATACCTTTTTGGTAGTTGTAGTAGATATCAAGTCAAAAGGCATTGCATCTTTGAGAAGCAAAACTTGTTTTTTTAAGTGCATTGGCTTGCGGGCCTTCCATGCAAATATAAATCAAGCTCACTTTACAATTACAATATATCATATAATTACTGTGTGCTTGTCTCAGTGCAGTTTGGGGTGTTTGAGGTGAGACATTGACTATTTTTGTTTTGTTTTCTAATAATACAGTTATTTTTAGTAGACTGTAGAAGGAAGGGATAGAATAAGCACATATATTGTATTTCTAAAGCATGAAGCATATAAATCTGTGTAGACTCTGCAGTTATGCTTTTAATAGTTATTCCAAACCCATTTGTTTTGCTCACCTGTCTTGTTCTGTTTTGGTGTTGATGGGTCAGAACATAATTATGAAGCAGACTTTTAAGTTCTGAAAATTGAACTATGGAGATATGAGCAGTTTATATCATGATACTCATACTCTGCCACCTCTTTTTCTTTTTCTTGCTGGTGTGTTTTAGTATGAGATGCAAAATACTGGCAAATGTTAGGCTTATGTTTCATGCTGAGCTTATTCAATAAACAGGAGTTTGTGCACTTTTCCAAGCAAGTCTGAAGGGGTTGGTTTGCCAGGCACTGACTCTCTAGCTCACTGCATATGTACTTGAAATGGTGATATTCACTGCAGTCCTCTACTATTTAAGAGTATAAAATGAATAAAGAGATTCTAGTGCAAGTTACTTTGATGTCCTCAATAAATCACTTTTACAAGTGCAGTATGCTGTTATATACCTTTACAGGAGTAGATGACATCTGTAAATGTAGAGGGCAGTGCTTACAGAGGCATTAATGTTGTAGGAGTAATTGGCGATCTTAGGTGCCCTGTTAAAGTAACCTTTGCCATCATTTATGCTAAAGATTATACCCTTCTGGCACTATGCCATGAGACAGCTCCTGTACAGCAGCTGTTTAACCCTTTCACTTCTTCTTGTTCCGAAAGGGCCTCATCTGCATCACAGAAGACAGACTCTCATTGCTGATTTAGTTGATGTAGGTGTTATTTTTACATACTACTTCCTCTTTGCTTATGATTTCATGAGAACAGCTCCTTTCTATAGCTCATGTTACCTGAATGTTGCTCTATGCAGATAGATCTATTAATCTATATTTAGCTCAAATTAAATTAAAATGTGTAGAAATCTTAGTTTCTTAGAGTCACCAATGCTTTTACATTTAAAAGGTCTAACATGTTACAGTGGTATAATCCCATTGAGATCAGTGAAATACGTGATGTACAATTTATAAATCTTCTGTTCATGTTGTCTCCTGGGATCACAGTATTATAAAAAAGGAAGTGAAGAGTTCCTTGAAGTTATATCTACATGTGTGTCACAATGTTGTCGTTGTTTTTAAAGTGTCCAAAATGCATATAACAAGAATTCATTGGTACTTTAAATAAGAAATAATTAGTATTGTGCAGTATTGTATTGTATAACAATGTTTTTCTTGTGATATAAGTGTGTTGTGCTTATTTCTAAACAATAAAATCAATTAGCATTAGATTTGGCTTGTTTTTCTTGCACTGTTTTGTTAATAGGAAATTTGAAGAATAGCCAGACAAAGGTGAAATTTTGTAACAATTAGTAATTCAGTATTTTTGGCACAACTAAGGACATTTTATTGTAAACAGAATTATGTAGATGGCATTGCAATGGCTTACTCTAAAGGCTTCTGCAGTACATATTTAAGTAGTCATACTGCAGGCTCTCACAACAAATCAGATAGGATAGGGACAAGCAACATTATTTCTCCACAAGCAACCTTATTATTTCTGTAAATAGGTATTGAATTCTAGAGCAGGCTTATTAACTGTTACAATATTTATTAAATCTGTATGTATGAGGTATCCTGTATCTGACAGGAACCTGTGGGCAGGATTTACCTGCATAATATTTCCTTTTCAACTCATCTAAAAAGTGCATGTAAATATTGTTCAGAATTTTGATTTTTAACAATTATTATATTACAGGAACCATGCTTCCAGTTTTCTGTGTAGTGGAACATTATGAAAACTCCATTGAGTATGATTGCAAGGAAGAACATGCAGAATTTGTTTTGGTAAGGAAGGACATGCTATTCAACCAACTGATTGAAATGGCACTGCTATCACTTGGATATTCTCATAGCTCTGCTGCCCAAGCAAAAGGTAAATATATCATGATAGATTGAAAAACAGTCTGCATTTGTTTGTATTGGTAGGGTAGAGTGTAATATTCTGTATTTTGGGGAATAATTAGTGTCTATAACGTGTCTTTCAAAGTACGCTTATATGCATTTTGCCTCATGCAAAGTGTTGCTTTAAAGTTATTTTAATGAAACAATAATCCCAAATGATATGGAATGTTTAGGATCCACAGACAGTTTAGTTGCAAGTTTCAGCAGATAGACTGTTGGGGAAGTCGACTTTGTTCTGAGATCTTATCTTTCTGTTCTTTACTAAGAAATCTATCTGGCCATACTTTTCAGTTTAATAACACATAATGTGAAATTCTTTATGCCTTATATAAATCATCTTATTAGGACTATCGCAAAGGAAAAGATGCATAGTAGACAATGAATTTTTAAAATAACAATATATTTAAATAATTACTAGCAATATTTGATCCTTTTATCTGTCTCCGTCAGTTTAAATCTCCTTTTCCTGTAATCTTTTTGTCTGATACAGGACTAATCCAGGTTGGAAAATGGAACCCAGTTCCCCTCTCCTATGTAACAGATGCTCCTGATGCTACAGTAGCTGACATGCTGCAGGATGTTTATCATGTGGTTACACTGAAAATCCAGTTGCACAGGTATATAGGGTGATAGTTTTTTTGCTAAATAGTCAATTTTGATATATTACAACTATTCAGATCCTTTTGAGTTAAGGAGACAGTCTGCAAAATGGCACCTGTATTCTTGTGTTACTGGAATTTTTTTTTTTTGGGGGGGGGGGAAACCAACCCGCAATATTGTAGAAATCTGATATTCACATAGCTTTAATTCATAGCTTTTCTTCTAGTATCTCATTAAAAGTATATTGCATTTTAGTCAATTAAATGATGCATTGCAAGAAGGCATTTTACATAAAGTTTACTTAAGAGAAAAATATTTTTGCATATCATGAACAGCACCATCTGTGTGCATTTTGAAAAAGAATGACTTGTTCACTCTTATTGTTGCAGTCAAGGTTTTTAAATTTCACTGTAACTAAAAGAGGAGGAAGCTAATATATTAATTCTTTTCATGATCAGTTGTGAGAAGGCATCACACCTTAAATTGTTTTACCAAGCGCATCAGAGCAGGAAGGTAGAAGTAACATGAAAAAATAGTCGCCACATGCAGCTGATGTATAATTCATGCATCAATACAGCAGATGTGTTGTATAAAGTAATTAACTAATCGGAACAATCAGGAGACTGAGAGCAATCTCCAGATGCATCTGCTTGATGCGCAAAATGAAATCTGTCTGTCTTAAAGGAATGTTCTGCAGCAGAATGCAATCTTGTAATAATCCCTTTTCTCATCTATGTCTCAAATAGTTGCCCAAAACTAGAAGACTTGCCTCCTGAACAATGGTCTCACACAACAGTGAGAAATGCTCTGAAGGACTTACTGAAGGATATGAACCAGAGTTCATTGGCCAAGGAGTGTCCCCTTTCACAGGTACTTAGTGTAACATGCAGTAAATGGTAAAACACTATAGGCAAGTTTGATTTTAATTTCTGCCACTGGAATCTTTTGTAACTTTGTCAGTTCTTAAAATGTGCTAAATTCATTTTTAAATCACAAATATGTTAATTTATTATGTAAAATATTTTCACTGAAATAATACCAAACTAAGGTTTCACTGTTTTTGTGCATCATATCTTTGAACTTCACGGTTGTGATTTCTTTAATAGAGAACATTATCAGAGTAGTTAAAAGGCTCTTCATTTTGTCAGAGCTTCTTCTGAGCTTGAATGCTGTATTACACCAACCAAATTAGTTAGAAGTGTGTCAGAATTAATCCAACTATATAACAGTTCTTGATATTTGGATGTGGAAGATTGATTCCATACATGCCACTTCCCACTGTGTAATAAGTGGAGTTTAAAAGGTATTGTTACTAGATTGTTAAATAGATTGTAAATCTATCTTCCTGTATTACCATCAATTACATTTCAGTGTCTGTATTTTCTTGTGTGTGTGTGTGAAACCTGCAAACATTTACATTCTCTATAAAGAGCTTTTTTAGTCCTGTGTTTACCACTTTGCCATTTTGTGACTGGCATTCTCCTGTTTTAATGTCTGTTCCCTATGTTGAAATGTTGCTTTGGTCACTGTCAATAAGCACAGTGTGGTTCCTTTACCTAGTTTCTTTTGCTTTCTGTAACTGGGCATTTGTTTAGTGGTCACTTTATTTCTTATCCTGTCAGTGTTTCCTGTATTTAAGTATTACTTTGCCCACAGTACTGGTGTATTTATGCATGCCTTTTTAAGTTTAAAAAAGAAAACCTCATGAACATGAGCCCTTTTCTCAAGCATCTTAATTACACCAGAGGAATGGTGAAGAAAATGGTAGCAAACATGTCATGCAGATAAAGAGGTTTCATACCGTTGCACCATCATGATTCATCATGTCATCAGATACACATGAGCAGTGCAGAGGGTGAAGTCCATCTACAGTCTTCCACTGTAGATGGACATAGTTCACTGGGTCCTCGGTGTCCACTGGAGTTTAGTTCCAGGATCCCCTGTGAATACCAAAGTCCATGGATGCTCCAGTCTCATTATATACAATGACATAGTAAAATGACATCCCTTATATAAAATAGACATATCAAGGATTTTTTTAAATTATTTTTTGTGACTATTTTAAAAACATGGTTGGTTGAACCTGATATACAGGGCTAACTCTACTGCGAAAACAGGAAACACAGGGCTTGTAAATACTGGTAAAATATCTTAATTCAAATATTGAGAAACTTGCTCAAGTGATCACTCAAAATGTTTAAAAATATGTATGATATTCCATACAACAATCTTATGATAAAACAATACTTTTATTCATATATTGAAGCTGAGAGCTATTGGTTTAAAGATGCTTAAGACAACCTAGTTAGCTTATGGTGGAGGCAAGGTTTGGACAGGGAATTTCCTGGTTTACAATTCATCCTTTTATTCTAGTTCTCTCTCACCCCCGCCCGACCCCATACTCAAAGACCTGAACTGTAGTTTATCTTTTGGTTTATTTGCATTTGGGCTAGAAGAATTTCTTAATTTTTGTCATGTTTAGAATTGCAGTCTTAACATGTATAGTTGAAAGCAAAACAAATTGGAATTAATAGGTCTTGCTTCCAAGTAAAACCTGGCACTGCAGGAAAATAGTACAGTTAAAATAAATTATGTTATAAATAAGCTCCAGATGTAGTGAACACATCTGTACGTTCTCAGTCTTATTTTTTTTAAAGTTACACATATTCTTCCTTCTGTTTGAAGCTGCTGTGGATGTCCTTTAGAATAAATTCATGTATTCCGTCAATAGCGGATAGAACACTGATACGTAAGAAGTTCATAAGCTTAGTAGAAGTTTTCCTTTGGATTTAATTCTTTAGTTATGAGACTACTCTGTAGTAGTTATTCAGTATTATCTTTAGCTGTTAGAAAAAGAAGCAGTATGATTGCAATGCTTTCTGTGTACAAACATTTCTTGGTTTTACAGACATTTACATTCTGTAAAGCTGAAACAGTCTCATCCAGTTCTGTGGCTGGGTGGAGAATGCTTGGAAACTGAATGTAAAGGAAAAGTGGGATGTAAGTGTTGTCAAATATGTGTGCATGGATGTGTTTCTTTTGAATTTTTTTTAAGAGTCTTCCCATAGCTTTAAGATATACAGCCTCATGCTGTGTGTGTTTAATTTTGAAATAAGTTAATTTTAATCGCTGAGATTTTCTTAGAAATTAGTCAAATACATTTCAGTTGTAGGATTTTTGGCTTATTTTACTGTTGGTAATAGAAAATAATTGTATTTTAAGATATAGTGGTTCTCATATCATAGCATGGTAATGTAATCTAGTTGCAGCTTACCACAGATGTTCAGGTGATGCAATGGTAAATGGTAAGCTAAAGACCTTTTTTGGTTTATATCTGTGTCTAATGTTACATAATACTCATTATTAAAAACATAATTTTGAATGAAATTATTCCAAATAATTTGGAATGAAACACCACTTTGCTCTCATTATACCTCAGTACTGAAATTAGATAAGCCCACCTGTGTCATGTTTCTAGGTAGAAAAAGTAGTCTATTGTTGTTGGGGAAGATTACATTCCAGTTGGATTTTTCTGACTATCACTACTATTGCTTAGGTATAGTTGAGAGAGACATAGTGTGGTGCTGGACAAAGATTAGCCTTAAAAAATATCAAAGGTTTTGGTTCCTCCAGATTTGCCGACTTCCCGTTCACGGTTTTGAATTTCTGCAGACAGGAATCCAAGAGGGACAAAATGGCTTGCTACATCCATAGTACCCATGCAGGACTACACAGCCATTAAAAACAATGGGGCTCCAATATTTGCAGTTTTTCTAATTCATTGGGGGGGTCCTGAATGGAACCCCCGCAAATTGGAAGGGATGACTGTACACCCTGTATAGGTTCTGTGGAAAGAGAAAGGAAGCATCTATGAGAGAAGTGTTTTTTTTTTTCCTAATATCCTAGAATCAAGTTACAAGAAATCCATGATTGGAGGCAATTTGGAGATATGGACGATGGATTCATCAATATGCAGATGACAGCCTATTATCTCTTTCCATTGTTTCCAACCTGCAAGAATGAATGGGTACTGAGAATCAGATGTTATTGACAGGATGCAGTAATAGGATGAGGGCCTATAAACTGATACATTGGAGATTATCACACAGAGGAGGCAAGAATTCTCCTCCTGTCATTAAATCATCCTAATAGTGTGATTGGGGGGAAGATTATCACACCCTTACGTGCTTCTCCTGTTCTTGTCCTGTCTGTAAACAATAATGGACCTGTCATTTGGTATTAATGGGAGTTTATGTTAATACCAAATGACGCCTCCATTACTGTTTACAGATTGGACAAGAACAGAAGAAGCACGTGGGGTCTGATAATCTCTCCCCCCCCCCCCGATCATGCTATTAACAGGGTTTAATGGCAATTTAATGATGGGAGAAGAACACTTGCCTCCCATGTGATAATCTCCATTGAAAGAAAGGAACTTTTTCAGTGGCTGTCTATCCAGTTGAGTGGTCTTCAGTGATTTTCAGTGATATAGTGCCAATCATTGTGCTCAGCCCAAAGATTTGCTCTTTGGGGATATTCTGTGACCCACTATTCTTATTAGAGGCACAGGTGGTGGCTAGAATTGCCTTTCATCATCTGTGTTTGATAAACAGACTGGAACCTACCTTGTGCAAGATAGCCTGCCTATAGTTATGCATGCTCTGGTAACATCCCACTTAGTTTTTTCTTATGTCAGGATGGACAGTTTGGGGGAACTCAGGAAATGACAATTGGTCAGGGAATATCAAGAAAATTGGTAAAAAGTCAGAGAAAGAGAAATTGTGATTAAGATATAATTGTATGACCATGTTTTTTTGCTTGTTTTTGAGATGCTGCTACAAGAGGTCAGTCTGAGCTTGTGGCAGTTAAGGTATAAAAGCAGGACAACATAAATGTAGTGTCATGATGTAAACCACACTTGAGACAAAATGATTTAGAAAGTGTTTGCACTGACGTATCAGTGGCCTAAGGGCCAATACAGACAGTCCAAAATAGGCAGCACAGAGCCGCCCCGGGAGTGGCGGATCGGGGCCGCAGCAACCGCATGCCGCAGCCCTGATCCTCCTTTTTGCCATCCTCAAAAGAGCAGCAAAATGCTGCCTTTTCAGCAATGGCAGCAGCTTTTTTGCACCCTTTTGGTGCAGCGTGTGCACATGCTGCACCAAGAGGATGTCCTGATGCCACGCGCTGTGCAAACAGGCGTGCGGTGTCAGGACAGGGTCAGGGTGGAATTGGGGTGGCTGGCATGTGGCTGCCCCGCCCCAACTCCACCCCCAGGCTGGCCCTTTAGTCTCATACTTAAAAGCTCTACAGACTTGGTGGTAAAATGGAATAGGTTCTGGATGGCCATCCAAGACAGTATGGTTGAGTCTGGGACTGAGACCCAGTAGTTGCAGCCCAGGACATTTAGCCAGCTGTAGGCAACCTGCAAATTATCTGCTGGAATGGATTATTCCTGTTAGTACTACTCTTAAAGTATGAAATAACTAGAGCTTCCTACAACCCCTGATCTCACCTGAAATGTAGAGACAGCATGGAGCTCAATATCTGATAGCCATGCTTTTGAAAGGAATGATATACAGAAGATGGAGATTTTGTCTTCTGTCACTACCAGCGGGATACATTTGGTACCTTGAAAATGACGGGGGAAAGAGGCCAACATAGAAGAAGAATAGTTGATCAGAAATTAAGGGAGTTGTGAAACAAAAAGAGAAAGCTAGAAATGATATCTGTGTATCCTTATTTAATCCTTTTAAAAATAATATTGGGTTGTGGCACTAGTTTCTTAACCTGGCCTTTATTACAACCACAAAACTTAAGTCATATAATGTCACTTCAGTTAAGCCCTTTTTATAATAACAGTCAGTGAACTTTTTAGAGGAATATTTAGCTTTAAAATAAGAACCAAACTGATAGTTTTATGATTGTTCAGAAATTATTGGACTAAAGTTCCCACCTTGGCATAATTTTTAATGCATTTTCAAAAGATGCATTTCTTCAGTATAGTAGGTAATCTTCGCCGAAGCTTACACTGGAGCTCCTTGTCTTGACACATACAAAAAGTTTGCGTTTCACAGCTTTTTATGACTATTTAAGAAAATCTTTATTTAACATAATGTAACCTAGCAATTTTTTAAACTTGGTTTTATTTTATTACCTGTCAGGGAAATTAACAGAATATGGTTGGAGAAAGTCAATGTACTCTTAGGCTGCACTAGAGTTCAGATAAACATATTTACACAATTGCATTGTCAGTTAGACTGGCTTCAAGTTCATTTCCAGATCTATCTGTGCTGAAGGGACCAAATTACTCAATTGCCTCCTTCAACAAAGACTATTGAAGACATTCTCAGTGGTTCCATGAGTGTCACTACCAGGTGAGTTCAGGCAGGTACTACTCAGAACAGAGCCTTCCCAGTGACATTGATTTTTTGGAATGTCCTTCCCAGAGAACCTTGCATGGTGACTAGTTTGTGTTTTTTGTGGTTTATTTATTCTCCTAGGTGTTTTTTAGAGTATCTTATGCTAACTTTAATGGATTAGGGGGTCGGGTTGGCTCTCCAGGTTTTAATACCTATGCTGATTCTGATCTTTCTTTGCTGTAAGATATTCTGTATGGTAGTTGTTGTTTTTTATACTGGCCGAACGGCTGTAATAAAATGATTGATTGATTGTTGTTTTTATCATTAACCCTGTATTTTAAACAGAGTACACCAGTGTACCATCCAGAACCTTGGTTGTGGATCAGCATGGAAATGCCATAAACAAATACTACAAGATGGTAGTATCTCTCTTTGTTGTTTTGTATCTGACATGTATACTGCTGTCATGACAGATATTGGAAGGTGGCACTTTAGAGCAGCTGCCAGGTCCTGCATTGTTATACAGGGCAAGCCCCTGGAATGTCCTAATCCTGAGTTTTTAGTTGCACAACCTCTGAACATAGGAGCAATGACAGATGTGAGGAGATAGGGCAACATTCCCATACTCACTTCACATTCTTCTTTGTGCAGATTGTCATAGAGAGATAAGTCAAATGAATAGGTAGCACTGATGAGAAGGAAAAAGTGGGTCTGCTTGGAGAGAGGCCTTCTGAGGGGACCTTGCCCAGTGGCTCCCTCCCCCCAAATGAAAGCAGCATTATTTCTGGCATTGCTCTTGAATGTCCCTGCTTCAGTGTCTCTTTTTGGAATATAAAAATATAACTTCCCTGTCACGCAAAAGTGGATCAGTTATATTTTTGTTTCCATGCTATGAAAAATTTTCAAATAGCTACATGTGCATGCAAGACCTTGATTAACATTAGTTGTCACGTAGCATGGCAATTGTAATAAAGTTTTGTTTTCTAAAGGTTTGTGATTCTACTTGGACCTTGCTTAAGTAAATCCTAATAAATGTCTAATAGGATAATGTTTCATAAAGCTAATTTCTCTTACCACTTCATTGACTTGTGAAAAAATAAATAAGGTAATGCAGCTTATCTTCTCCTCCCCCTCTGCCTTCTTATAGGATCTTTATTTACCAGGCCATTAGATAACACTTGCCTGAGGCTTGGAACAGGTAATAGCTGATTCTGTTGTCAGACAGGTCTAAGGCCCAGTATTTCACATCCCTTAAAGCTTTTAAAGGAGGTACTTAATTTCATTATCAAAATCAGATTGTTTTCCAGAGCAACAACATACACCACTGCCTGAAGCTTTATAATGTCCTGTGATATCATTAGATTACGGTGCATGTTTATGCACAACAGGGCTTTTTTCATCACTTTTATAAATGCTTATATGTTTCAGAATTTTTTTCCTACCTTCCTATTCCCAAACAGCTTTATCCTTTACAGAAAAGTAGACTAGATTGGTAGCATGTTCTAAAATTCTCTTTGTATAAAACTGACACATACAAAGTATAATTTGGCCAATGAAATCAAGGTTCTGTTCCTTGTATATGCATATGTCATAAGAATTATTGGAGCAGAGAGATGCGTCTTGCTGGTTCATTTGCAGTCATTACAAATATGAGTGCAAACTCTTCAGTTCCCAAGATTGGAACCTATTTGTTCCTAAAGACACTGGGTATTTAATAGAGTACCCATGCTTTAAAGTAGAGTCCTTTACTATTGCTGAATCTTTCCCTGCCTTTGACTCTTTCTCCACTTCACTAAGGAAGGACAGTAGAAATCACAGAAAGGGAAAGGTGTTTTCTCATGCAAGGTGTTTTTTTTTTGTTTGTTTGTTTTTTAGCTTTCTTGGAAAACTCTCAGAAAGTATGATATTTTTGCCAGAAATGAACTAAATATGAGGCAAACTTACTGTGCATTTATGTGTGCATATTTGTCCACAAATAAAGTGGCATGTCTGTAAAATATGACTACTTCATCACTGTCAGTGGAACAACATCTTGTAACCAGGAACATACAGAGAGCCATGTTAGAAACATGCTTAGGTTGAACCAAAGGTCTATCTAGTGTAGCATTCTGTTCACAAATTTAGTAATCTAAATTTGGAATTACTTGGATTAGAACACATTTAGGCATGGTTGGGACAGTAGAAGAATGTATTGACACCCATAATTGTAAATTGATTAGAAGTAAATATAGGGGCGAAGCAGATGGGGCAGAAGGTGGGAGCAGCTACTGGGAAGGCTCTCTCTCTCATGTCCTCAACAAATCAGCCTGTGATGATGGTGGGACTGACAGAAAGATTTCCCCTATATCTCTTAAGACTCTGGAAGGTTGGTTAGGATCTTTTGGATAGTAATTTTGATACAGTTGAAATAAGATTGTTTCTGACATTGCTTTGGAAATATTTCTTCCAACAGCTTCTTGTGTACAAAATTGGTATCTACAAATTTTGCAACTCATGGCCAGTATTACTTTAAGACCATATGCTTTGAGGGGACTTGGATATTGGTTTTCCATGTGAAAATAATTTGCCCTTTTAAAATTTCAATTTCAAAGCATAGGTTATATTTACAAGTTGGAGTTCAAAAGTTAAAAGGAAAACACAAGAGTTGTTTTCTTCCATGTTTAAACAAATACATCAACAGTCACTCCACTTCCAAATAAATCTTAATTTCATAGAGCAGCCAGGTTTCTGAGATTATAAATTTGTAAAAGTATATAGTAGCATTTTACACATTTCCATCATAATATAATAAAATAAAATAATAAATAAAGTAGTAAGAATGAGTTCAGAAACAGAAAGAGAAAAGTTTACTACAAAGGAAGTCAATAGTAGGCTTTCTGACCATACCTAGAAAAAGCAAAACCTGTTCCTTAAAATATGTTTAAAATAATATTACTAGATTATAAGGTTTTTTTTAACTATGACAGTCAATTTGGTCACACCCAATTGTGGGATCAGGATTAATGGCCCTTGGGAAGACCTTAAGACAGTACTATGTAGTAGCAGCGTCCTTTCTATAGTAATGAAATATTTCAGCCTTCTTATCTAGACATTATTGCACTGTAACATGTCTGTTTTTTTTTAATACTCCCACCATAGGGGGGAAAATGTCCATATAATGAAATACTCTGTAGTCTAATTCCTATGTTACTGTGTATGGACTACAGTTCAGTGATATAGCACTTTATTTGTTTACAGTACTCTCCATCTAATAGGAGGTATTGAGAAGATCTCTTCCTGATTCCTTGGATAGGTTTTCCCAATCCAAGCTCAACTAGAAAGATAATAAAACCTGGTAAAAGACAGTATCCTGCGTTTCTAAATTCAGGTTTTATTGTGGGTCAGATTACAGATAAATATTTCCTTTCTGTAGCAAGATCCTTGTGAATTACATGCTAAATTCTGTTATTTTAACTATATGAAATAGAAATACAGTTACCATGAGACTAATTGTGTATTGAATTTGCCTTGCTAGCAAGACAATAGTAATTTCTTACTCTGCTCAGCCAGACAGAAAACCTCTACTGATGTCATGGAAATTAACGGTAAAGTTAAGCAGAAATACTGGCATTCTGTTCTAATCCGTGCTTTCTGAAACTAAATATGGCTAAAGACCATCTTGAAAAAAAGGCAGTTCAAATTTCCTTTTAAAAATTCCTGAAAAAATTTATAGTAATTTTTTTTATAAAGTATTTAAAAGATGCTTTAATTGAGATATTGGACCCCTTGAAAGTGCTGTCTCCCATTAGAATGAATGTAGATGTATATATTGATGAAATTACATATGATTGTTCCATGTCAAGAGAATTATTGACTTTTTAAAGGCCTCCCTCCTCTTTTTTACTAAAATACTCTCCCAGAAAATAACGTGAGAAGTGTCCTTGAAAGAGGACGTGTTGGCTTGATTTGGCATGTAGGGCCTATGACTCTCTCTCTCTCTGTGCAAGAGAGAAAGAATGAGAACGAACAAACTAGTGTGTACAGTAGTGTGCTACACTGGAGTGATTCATTATGCACAATATAATCCCTATACCATGTACTTCCTCTTTTCATTTTTGCTCTCATTTCTTCTGTTCTATCTGTTTGGAAAATAAAACTGAGTAACATATCACATGCTGCTAGTTTGGCTGGAATTAGTTGTGTGTTTTTTTAAATTTATTAAAACTGTTTTGTGTTGTTGTTGTTGTTGTTGTTGTTTTTAAAAAGCCCATATTAAAATATCTCCCAAAGAAGAGGAGGGGACATAAAAACACAGGAGAAAAAAGTTGAGTCAATTCCAGAGTCATCTATGGCGGTATAGACCATCTAAACTATAATCCTGTCGAAGGAGGAAAGACAGTTCTTATAGAAAGAGAAGATATAGATTGCTCATGTCAATTCAGTTGTTAAAAAGTTTATTCTAGTTCTTTAGTGAAGCCACCTTGGGTCCCACTTTGGGAGAAAGATTGCATGCAAATGAAATAAATATATAAACAAGCAAATAAATAAAATTTCAGATTGGTTATCTTGTAAAATCTCTTGTTGTTTGGAGACACGTAGGCAGGCACTGGTAACTTCCATTATTCACTTCTACCCAAAGAGGTTGTCCACAGTGGCACCCCCCCCCAAAAAAAACCCAGCTTCACCCCATTTTGACCCTCCATTGTTTATACGATACGCAAGGCCAGGGGTAGGCAACCTTTCCCCTTTAAGGGCCGAGGGACTTCAGCTCCCAGAATCTCAGGAGCTATTGGCCAACATGAGACTATTGGCCAACGTGGCTGAGGCTTCTGAGAGCTGAAGTCCCTCAGCCCTTAAAGGGGAAAGGTTGCCTACCCCTGCGCAAGGCCGAAGCAACATGAAACCTGGATTGAGCCATATACTAGGGCAGGGGTAGGCAACCTTTCCCCTTTAAGGGCCGTGGGACTTCAGCTCCCAAAAGCCTCAGCCATGTTGGCCAATAGCTCCTGGGATTCTGGGAGCTGAAGTCCCTCGGCCCTTAAAGGGGAAAGGTTGCATGCCCCTGTTCTAGGGCAAAAAAAAAAAAAAAAAACTGGAGCAAAATAATGTCCTTTTGCTCTACTCTAATGGTGAAAGTGAGCATTATCGTACTAGCATATAAACAGAATGACACAAGTGCAGGAATCTGGTAAGTCCCAGGCGGCTTACAGAACTGGTCTGGAGCATGTGCCCTGGGCCCGGTGAGATGCAGCTGTTGGCGCCATTGTTTGTCATATGGTCTTTTGTCAAGTGTACAGGTGACAAACATGGCAGGTCGGCAACAATGCAATGAATATAATAAAAATATTCAGAAACTGATGAATCCAACAGGGGCTCATGTGATGAAAGGGGACATGTGTAGAGGCCTCCATGATTGAGTTTTGCCAGTGTGTTGCTGGGCACGTTATGCAGTGGCGGTGTATTGCTCATGCAACTGTGTGGCTGATCACATGAGGAGTCCAATGGGATGGCAGCTGGATAGGACAAGAGGGGTAATTGGCAGTTACAGGCAGTACATTGTGTGTTGGTGTGGGGGTGCTTGGAGAGGAGGTAAAAAAATAATTCAGTGGTGCAGCTTGATTCAGTGTGGTGCAGATGGCCCATGAGTGTTTGGCCCACCTTGGGAGTGGGCTGTTGGGACAGCAGGAGTTCCTGCCAAATTGGAAAACCCCAGAATAACCCAGTTTTTCCTTTCTGACCCTAAGTTCACTTAGGGTTTCCATAAGTCAGAAATGACTTGAAGGCACAAAACAACAGCTCCTAAGTCAGCATCACTGAGATTGTGGCTTATTTGTAGGTAATAGTTGTGATTTGCAGTTTCCATCATAATTTAGTATTCATAGTTAATCTAACAATGGCTTGCCTCTTAGCTGAGATTGGGAAGTAGAAGTAGGTTTTCAAACTCTGGTTAAGAAGGAGATGGTTATTGTGATTTTGGCTCCACATTTTGCAAACAGTGGTTTGCAGAAATCATTAAGGGCATCTTTGATGCTTTGGGTAAGAATTTTATGGCAAGTGAATGTCTTTCATATATTTCATTAAACCTACCTATTAGGCAACTCTTTCTGAATACAGTGTTGATATACATGTACATATTTTAAACAGGGTTGAAAAAAAGCCAGTTTTTTTTTTAAATCTGAGAAATGTTGTTTGTGTTTTAAACTGTTTTTTTAAAACCAAGTTTTCTTTTTTCTTTTTTTTAAAAAATGGACAAGTACATGTGGCTAGATACCATACAGTGTTCCTGAGCTTATGTTATTTATACTGAGTTAGAGCCCTTTACTGATTCTTAACATTGTACCTATTCATTTCATATTTATAGAAGTTCCTGGCTGTGAACCCTCACTTAATTGAATAGAGAGTTCACAGGCTAAATAATTCTTTTGAAAACAGACTTTCTGTTCTCTTGGAAGGTTTTATTGTAACATTGTCAATACTGTAAACAACATAAGAGAGAACATAAACATGAGAGCTTTTTGCCGCTATGTTGTCTCGTCAGAGAGTTCATTGCCAGTGGAGTAAAACAAGCTCTGACTACAAGATGCTTTTAAATCTTGTCTTTAAAGTTATTTGTTTATTCTTTCTATATAATTTTATTAAGAATTGTATATGTGTAAGTTAATTTTAACTTCATTATAAATATAAACCTTTGTAGTTATTTCAGTGAAAGATGTTACAAAAATTTTATCACTGGTACTATATGAAGCATTAATTCTAGAACTAAGGTCATGGACTGTTTATGCAGTTAGATATCCATGGCCTACCAAAATATTGGACTATCTTCAGTTCTCATTTTTTTCATTGTCAGAAGCTTGGGGCTGTACCCCATGCTTCTCAAGTCTGGAGCATACAAAGTAAATGTTGTAAACCTCTTCTGGCATTCCATATGCAGTGGTCTTCTGCCACCATAAAAGACATAAGCCTCATTCCCACCTACAAATAATTCTGTTTGTGACTGAATCGATGTTTCGGTTTGATAGTGGAGTGTCATTCGCACTACATTTATGCCAACCGAATTTTCCTGTTGCAAATTAAACCACTTCTCGTTCACATTTACCAATGAATTGATTTGAAATGGACCCTCTTCCCAGCTTCTCCCCCCCCCCATCAATCATGACAATTGCATCAACGTTTCCACCCACATTTGGTGATGTGCTCTGTTGCATCCATTGTCGTAACCATTAAAAAAAAACAAAACAAAACAACAAAATGCCGACTGGCAATTTTAAAGGGCGTTTAAAAGGGCAAGTAAACTCAATATACCATGAGATGGGGGAAAGTTCCCCCAAAGTTCCAAAAGTTACAAAAAATAATGGAGGAGTGGCTGTGAAGAGGGGGAGCAGAGTGGTAATGGAGCCTGCAGCAGTGTGGGCAGCCAAAAATGGTGCTTTGCCAGGCAGGGGGAGGTTCAAGAGGTGGGTGAACATAGGGGGGAAGCAGACCAGGGCGTCCGGGACGCCCTGGGACGGTGCGCCGCGGGACCATGGCAGCCGCACCGTGGCGCACCGGCGGCATCCCTGAAAGGAGCGCTAAATTGGCGCTCCTTTCAGAAGTCATGGAAAGTGCGCCCTAAACACGTCGGGCGCACTTGCCCTGGCTTTTCCGCCGCAGCATGTGAGGACGCTGTGGCGGGAGGTTGCCCTCGGCGCGCCGGCCATGTGGAGGGCCGGCAGCTCCGAGGGCAACCTCGGGAGGAGGAAGGGCCGCCGATCGTGAGGCTGCCCCTCCTCTCCCCTGCCTCGGAGACGACCGTATTAGTCGTCTGCCAAGGCCCATAGGTAAGTTGTTTTTTTTTTTAATTTCAGCTTGCCCACACTTAAGACACTCCCCTCTGACAATCAATGACAATCACAGAGAACCGATTCTGATCCGCATCCCGTTCACACTAGTAATGAATCAATTTATTGCAAAAGACGCAGGGAATTGTGCAGATCTGGAAGATGCGCTTTAAACAAGTCTAGCACGGCGGGGGGGGGGGGCTTGACAAACTACATCAGGGATTCGGTGCAACTGCAAACAAGGGCCATACTGATTTACAAGGTCACTGGGTGACCTTGGGCAACTCACATGCTCTCAGCCTCAGGGAAAGGCAATGCCAAATATTCTCTGAACAAATCTTGCCAATGAAAGGTTCGCCTTAGGGTCTCCATAGGTCAGAAACCGATAGCCTCCATAGTTCTCTTTTGATAACAATAAATGAGCCTGTTCTGGCTAATATATATGTTTTTTGTGGTATCTGTGCCTTATAGAAAGGAGTATTCTTGTTATTGCTTGCCTCACAAAAATGGGCTTGTTGTTAACAGGAAAACCAGAACTACCTCTGCTGTCTTCCCCTGTCTACATCCCTTGCTTGGAGAGCTTCATCTTGGGCTGTTTCTTTTTAACAAAGTGGATATGCTTGTAGTTCCTACTAAGTGCCCAAATACTTTGTTTTTTAAAAAGAAGCACTCAAAATATCAGGCATTTATAGTGAAAATAAAAGTCAGCATTAGGATCTAATTCCATTTTTCTCTGCATGTTATTTTGATAAGTAAGACAGATATATACATACAGATCTCAAAATTATACTAACGTGGATGAGTTACATTTGTTTTTAAAATGTACAGTATTGTTGACTAAAGCTATGTATTGAGCAACTACACAAGTGGTGTCACTGGATGCATATTATCAGGTAAAATCCAGGGTACAAAAGCCCCAAAATGCACCTGAGAAGCTGCAGCTGTAAATGAAGGTCTGGGTGCAAAATGCTGTATTGCTAGCCTAGATTGCAGCTATGCACCATTTTAATTTAAATTGTTCTCCTCTCTCCCTAGAGTGAGAGTGGCAGCAAGCATGTGCGTATAATATAACTTCCTGTTACTCTTGTTCTAGTCTGCAGGGAAATTTAATTGAAATGGCAAAAGGCTTAAAGTTAGTAACTGCTGCTAACTGCAGTGTACCAGTATAATCTACTTTTCCAGCCAGATGGGACAGTAGTAGAGCTGAACCCCTCATCCTGGTGAGGCAGTAGCAGGGAGTGAATGAGACAAGTGACCCTATTACCCATCCCCAAAGTTAGACAAATTCTTAGTGAAGCCAGAGTAGTGAAAAAAGTTCCCCAGAGGGCACCCCAACCAAGACCCCATCAAACCTGGCAGTGCCAGTGGGCCAAACAGTTCTTTTCTTGTGACATTTTTTATTAACTAATGCTGCATTCTAGTGTTTGTTTTGAAATGCTTTATTTATAATACCTTCATTTTTCTTGTCTGGTTATTCTCCATACACTTATATTATAACCAGATTTATGTTATCTGAAAAGTAAACCTTTCCCAAAGCAAAATTAGAATAGCGTTCTTCTATTATTTGCATTATTTAGATTGCAAGACAGTCATGAACTGAGTTCAAACTAAACTAGTACTATTGAGGGACAAGTTAGTCATGGCTAATGTTCCCTTGGGAAACAATAAGTGATTAATTTGGTCTGGATTCTTCTCTTTCTTCCTCTCATTATTCTTTACAGTTGTATCTTACCTTTTTCCTTTGAGCTCCAGCCAGTGCATATTCCTGTCCTTATCCTAACTTTATCCTAATAATATTAATAATGTTTATTTATAAAACTCTTTTCACAAAAGGGTGGAACATCAGACCTGTATAACCATAAACAAATTATAAAGCACAACAGTATTAATTGCCGAAATACTAAAATAATATACTATAACAATCCTGTGAGTCTAGTTAGACTGAGAGTCTGTGTTGGATCCAAGTTCACGCAGCACATTTCATAAAGATATAAAGAATATTCCCAAAGTTCCTATTATCAGGATGTCCTGTCATCTGAAAAATGGTCAGCTGCTTGTAAGATTGTTTTACATTGGGGTCCTTTTTGCAAAAAAATAAAAAATTGTGCAAAAAGCCTAGTTTCTTGTACACACACACACACAAATAAATGTCATGAAACAATGTCTCTTGCACAAAGGACACTTTTCTGTGCAAAACTTTTTTTTTTTTGTACAGAAAAACAATCAAAACCTCTTGTAATTTCATGCAATGGGAAGAAGACATCTGAAGTTTGACAGTCTTGCATGCAACAGCAAAACTATTTACTTCTCCAGCATTTCATAGCTCAGTAAGTCCTAGAACAAGAGTCTACCATGTCCCAGTCTAATACCCTAGTCACTATATCACATTGGCTGTCATATGTTTAACTTTTCTCTAATACTTTAGTTGACTTTGTGGGTGTATCACTTTGTGTGTGCATAATTACTGGCCTAGGTAACTCAGCCATTCTTATACAATGATAAGGAATCATTAGAAACATCTCTCACACACATCCACAAATATGTACTTATAACACAAACATGTACGTAATGATAACCACACACATGAGACTGCAGAGGTTCTTGTATCCTTGAGCTCTTGAGTTTTGTACTGTGAGGACTGCATAGGAAAGGGAAAATTTGCTTAACTGGGGTTGTAGGGGTAAAAAGTGAGAGGATTTGGCTGGATTCTGAAAGTATGGATGAGGGAATGAGAGGCTCTATGCTGATATGCCAGATCCATACTGCCCTTTGAAAAATAATAATGAAAGATTATTGTATTTCATCCACTTATATTATCTTTTCCCTGTCATTTCCTAACAGTGAGTCAGTCTATTACATATAGGATAGTAATGGAACTGTACTGATTTTAAAGGGCCAAATAGCAGTTATAGAAGACCAATTTTTATACAGTAATGAAAGTTTTGAAATAATAGCATTGGAAATAAGGACTTTAATAATATTTAAAAATAGTACCTCTATGTAACCCCTTCCTAAATCCAAATAGTGTGATAGAAAATCCAGGACTGAGGAATCAGTTTTGGTTAGGCCAGCAGATGCACTATAGTGAATTTGGTTCTGCTTCTGTGCTGCTTATGATACTATTTACATCAGATTGTTTGTACACTGGTGTTGATATGATAGATGATGGTGCTTTAGAATGCTTAGTTATGGATATGACAAGAAGGAAGGAAAGCTAACCAGTATCCAAAATTTGTCAAAGATTACTAGGGAACAGTGACCAAAATACTATCAAGTTCAACACATGTGACCTAAACATTGACTGGACTCTCCTATACTCAACATGGAATTCCAGTGAAGGGAGCATTAAGAAATGAACAGAAGGACAAGGTTAAAGGACAAGGAGGGTCAAATTCCTCCTGCAATCTTAGAGGGTATTTTAAAACATAGTAGAAACCCAGGTAAAAGGTATGCCAAATTAAATTAAAAGAAATGTGAGCAACTCTGCGAGAGGATGCTGTGTCATTAAAGAACATGTTGAAGAAATTATGAAAGACAAGAAGGCTTCCTTAATTTAAAACAAGAATGGGGGCCTTATTGGCCTGAGAGCTTCATTGAACCTAGTAAAATATGTTGTGTACTTTCAGAGTCCAAAGGAGGTAGAGCCATTCCTTTCTGACACACATTTCATTCATACTATACCTGCATATATACTCCTGTTCACATATTTAGATACAACCCTGTTCCTACATGACTCCTGGTGACTTCTGACTGAGCTGGCTTTATTTTCGCCTTCCCCTTCTTGATGGCAAAGATGAAGTCTTTGAGAGTGGAGCCTTTCAGTGTGCTTCAGGCACCTTGAGACAGTGGCTTCAGTGAAGGTTGTTGTCAGAATCCATATGATATTAAGGAATGAAGAGATGAGGGCATGGTGATATGGTGAAATAACGCTGTATAGTATGTGGGTTATTGAGAAGGGGATATTAATTATGCTAAATCCAAGCCTGGGAAACAAACAGGAAAGGCAGATGGCCAGCAGCAGAAAGGAGTTGTAGTTTATGACCCCAACTTTTCTGCCATAGTTCAGAGCTGTGAAACAGGAATGACTTTCTTCCTAAAGGGAGATTTAAAGATAACACAAGAGGGGAAAGAGGGAAACATGAAGGGCCCTTTGATCTGGATCAAAGGGAAGCAGTCGATGTTGGAAAGGGGGACTGGAGGGTGGGAATGTATTTCTGATGGTCTGAGGGGGATTTTCTTTAATTCTAACACTGAACCAGGACGGTGAGCTTTCTGTCTCAATATCCAGAATAAATCTCTAGTTTCTGTTACACTATGATGTTGTTATACTATGATGTTGGTTATTCGGAACTGGATCCTCCAGTCTTGACAGCTGTTTCATTTGCCTGTCATGTCTTCCTGTGGAAAGTGGGAAGGGTAAGTGAAGCTATTGAGAACTAATACTGTAAGATATTTCTGGTGATATTAAGTGATGGAGCTAACTGCACTAACTTTCAGCTGTTCTTATAAGAAAGGTAAAGGGCAAGTTCCTTTGGGAATTACATCAAGTGCTTTGAGGTGGTAGCTGCCCACTAACCTGGCTTCTCTCTGTCCTTGCCCTTCTCTCAGGGTTCAAAGGATAAGCTTTCAACTGGGACTTCTGACCTGTTCGAAAGTGTTAGTCAGCTAAATGTGGGGCAGAATTTTTTTAGCCAATAATTTTTTTCTAAAAGTTGAAGTCTTGGCTAAATGAGGTAAATTGGGGAAAAACATGAAGATTGAAAAAACAAATGTAAAATGTCAACAAAGCAAACGGAGGAATTATAAAATAAATTGCTAAAGGCAAAACCAACTGATGTTTCGTTTGATATTTTCAAGGCTGGAAATTGGCTAGGGAAGGTGGTAAAAGTCTCAAGGGAAAAAGTGTGAATGAAGGCATTTCAGTGAAGCAGAGGCTATAATCTTTCACACCCTTTCTTGAAAATAAAACATGTTTAATGTAATTTGCTTCCAAGTAAGCATTCAGATAATTGTGATGTCAGGAATTATTGTGAGTAAAATTATTAAGGATTAGGAAGAACATGTGTTATAGATCTCTGGTAGACAGAGGGGGGGTTGCAGACTGCTAGAAATAGTATACATTGAGTCCACTTTTAGGGTTAGGGTTAGGGTTAGGGAATCATGGGGACTGTATTTTATTGTAGCACCAGAGCTCTCTGACAGAGAAGGCTTAATGTCTCAGAAAAAAAACAACTTCCATGGTTCCCTAGCACTAACCCTAACCCTAAAAGTGGACTCAATTTGCACTATTTCTGGCAGTCTGCAACCCCCCAAAGTCATGTTCACCTGACTAATCCATCCACCACTTTGATCCTCTTCTCCAGGGTATGTTTTGCTCTTTTGTGGAGAAACAGGAAAAAGTAAGGGGTGAAGAGAATCAAGGATGCAAACAAGAATATGAGAAGGGTTTGTAATTTGTAACAGGCTGTGTATAGCAACCTTGATTCTACCTACACAAATGTGGTCAAGGGTATTTTGTGAGGTTGAACTCCCCTACTCAATCTTGTGTGGAATCATTTTCTATTGGGCATTGGTACCCATAACTGTTACAGCATGTATGGTTATGAAACATGTCTGAGAACTTTACCATTACTGCAGATTTAATAGGGATAGAACTTTTATAACATCAATCTTTTATCTGCCCAAAAAGACAAATAAATGGATCATAGAGCAAATCACGCCTGAATGTTCCCTAGAAACCAAAATGACTAAACTGAGCCTACCCCATTTGGTCATGTTATAAGACAAGACTTACAAGAAAAGATGATAATGTTTGGTAGAATGGAAGGCAGTAGGAAAAGAAGACAACATTGCAGGTGGATAGACTCAATGAAAGAAGCCCCAGAACTGAGCTTACAAGACCTGAGCAGAGCTGCTGATAGCAGGCTGTCTTGGAGGTCTTTTATTTATAGTGTCACCATAAGTGAAAGCCAACTTGATGGCAGTTAACAACAACAACATTAATAGAAGTGTTTCAGCATTTTTATTGCTAACATGGGTGAATCTTAATTCAGAAAACAGTTGCTATTTTAAAAAGTGATAAATTATTGCCTTAAATTGACTTTTGAAATGTGACTATGAGATCCTTCTTTGCTTAGAGTCCCACAGGATTTGCTCTGGCTCCACTTTTGTCAGAGGAATTGGATGTGAATTGTATCCCAGTCTTCTGTTCAGACCTGGGAAATCCTGGTTGCAACCCTGACAAGACAGAAATAATAAAATTTGACACTGCTTTAACTTCTGTGGCTTAATGCTGTGGAATTTTGGGATTTGTGGTTTTGTGAGATATTTAGCCTTCTCTTTCAGAGTGCTCTGGTGCCACAACAAAATATAAATCCCAGGATTCCATAGGATGGAGCCATGGCAGTTAAAGCAGTGTCAAATTGTGTTATTTCTTCAGTACAGATGCAGCCCCTGTTAAACATAGGGGGGGCATGTAAGCCCTGGAGAACTCCTTCCCCTGAGTGTATCCATTATGTCTTAGTCCAGTGCCTTTAGCTCTTTGTCCTTCTATGGGCTCTGACGTGTATACTGTCTTTTTCTTCTGTCACTGCCTACCCAGGTGTGTATCAAATCGTGACATTCCTACTCCTAGTCTGTGTTACATGTCATTGCTGCTTCATTGACACAGGGCTTTCCTGGCCATCATCTCCTCTGTGCCTCTCAGACAGACCTAAGATGGTTTTCTTTTAATAAACTTACCGTATACAGTATACTCAATTATAAGTTGACCTCATGTATATGTCGAGGGCAGGTTTGGGGGCCAAAATTATGGATTTTGATATGACCTGTGGATAAGTCATGGGTAAAATTTAGCAGCATGTAACAAAGAATGTAAAGGCTGAAGTAAAGAAAAACGATGCTAAAGATCTTTAAAGGTTTTGAAAGACATAATTGTTTGTGGTCACTCCAAGATGAATGACATAGTAGAAGGGGTTGATGCTTCTTTTACGTACTCCGAGAAGAGATTATGCTCTCACCTTTCAGCAGAGCATGGCTCCTTTTTTGATAAGAGTTAAAGTACAGTGCAGTCGCCCCCTCCGTTTTAGTGGACTTGAAGTCCATGGTCTGATTATTCATGGAGGGCAATCCCCATTGGTTAAAATGGCACGCATGCCCATGCCGTGCACACAGAGCCACACATGGGAGCGCACTGCCATTCAAGCCAATGGGGCTTGAATATCCACATTTTTTCATTTTTGTGGGGGGAGGTCCGGAATGGATCCCCTGCAAAAAAGGAGCGGTGACTGTATTTACATTGACCCATGGATAAGTCGACCCAGGTTTTTAGTCAGTTTTTTGACTAAAATTTCTAGACTTATATATGAGTATAAACAGTAAATAGATGTGTCCAACTTAATGACAGTCCCATATCACTTCAGTCACATCTGTAAAGGGGAACAACGTTATGCATCTGAGCTACCAGTTAGAGCTCCTCCAGGTAAGGGGAAAATTTCCCAAAGTCCCACATTTTGTTCCTGTCCGAACTGGTTTTATTTTGGATAGCCATGTTACATTTTCTTAATCCTGAAACATTTCTTAAGAAATCCTGGTATTATCAAGGACTTCACATGCCTATTGCCCAGGTCAGTTTAAATTAACCCAGTATTATGCATCAAAATAAAATTATTCTAATGCTTAACTAGTGTAATATTGCTGCATTATTTTAGCACTTTGGCTATACTTCTTGAAGTATAATAAAGACAGCTTTGTGGAGATTGCTGAAAATCAGTTTCCAAAACATTGCCCAAGTCTAGATGTGATATGATGGGGGCAGGAGGATGCAAGGGAAGGTGAGAGAAACTTGGGATATTTCAAGAAAGAGTTTGTATATAAACCAGGGAATATGCAGGTAAAATCAAAACAAAGAGAAATAGGAAGTCTTGATACTTTCAGAGATTTGTTTCTCCTTTCTGAATAAACCCTTAATCTAGGAATAATCCTAAAAAATGAATTGTGCTGCATAAGCAACTACTCTGAACAGTAATGGTCTTTGGTAAATGGCTCTGACCATTGTGTCAGCTGATGGCTGTAATAGATTTTTGAAATTATAAGAACAATATGGGATAATATTACTCTGGCATACACATACTTCATAGTCTGAAGAATATGATATATTGCCATTATTTTAATAAAGCTACAGTGCACCTCCAAGTTGTCAAACTAAATGCAGATACTAATTGTGAGTGTGGGGGGGTATAGTTTGTGCACTATAGAGAATGTAAAAAACATAAAGAAGCATAAGCTGTCATGTTTATTTTAAAAAGTATGTAGGGCTATGAAGAAATCTTGCTAAATTACTTATTTCTGACAAGACAGGTTGTCTCAGCATGTTGAAACGGCCTATCAAAGCTTCATTTAGCTTCGCAAGGTTTCTTGATTTCAGTGCATGAAGAAGAGAGGACTTTTTTGTTGTTGTCAAGACTTCCACACTTTGCGCAAAATGTGTCTTGCAAGTCTACTTAGACTTCTAGGGCTAGCATCATAGCTGGGAACAATTCAGACCTTTGCTAGACTTCATTCAGAGAGCAAAACCCAGTAAATCAAATTTATGATAACACATTTTATTTTTTCTACACTGTAAAAACTAGCTTAATTGGCAAACAAAAGAACTATAATTTCAGATTTCTTTGACAGGAGCCACAGCAGATTAACTGTTTCTTGAAACTGAGGGTTCTCCCCCCCCCCCCCCCCCAAGATTCTGCCTATCTTATTTCTAAGTTGAAGGAAGATATAATTTCTGTTCACTGTTCACAGATTTGTCTGGCTCTAATGTCAGAGCCTTCCTCTCTTCCCCACACTAGTCACCATATTAAGAGGTATGGCATCATCTTGCCATTCAGATGTGGTTAACTGACTAGCGTCCAAAACACACTGCAGAAATAATCCAGTTTAAGACCACTTTAACTGCCCTGGCTCAATGCTAGGGAATCGTGAGAATTGTAGTTTATTGTGGTTTATTCTCTCTGACAGAGAAGGCTAAACGTCTCACAATACTACAATTCCCAGAATACCCTAGCACTGGGGTAGGCAACCTTTTTGAGCCGGGGGCCGGTCCTCCAAAGTCGTCGGTTCCGGCGGGCCAAGGGGGGGGAATGGCGGCGCGCGTGGTCACGCCCGCGTGCACAACCCCCGCCACCGCGTGTGACCCCCTGTGCGCTGCCGCTGCTGCCACCATCACTTCCACTGCGCCTCCGCGCATGTCTCAGTCGTCATTTCGATTTCCAAAATGGTGGCCACAACACGTTTGTGCATGCGCAGTACTCCTGCGCATGCACAAACAGGTCGCGGCTGCCATTTTGGAGAACAAAATGGTGGCCACCACTTGTGACCGCCATTTTGTTTTGCAAAATGGCGGCCGCGACTCATTTGCGCATGCGCAGGAGTACATGCGCAAATGTGTCACGGGCGCCATTTTGGAAATCAAAATGGCAGTTGTGGAGAGCGCGGCCGCGTGGCAACCAAAACACATGGCAGCGGTGGTGGCAGGGGTCCACCTGGGCTGGTAAGCGTGGGGCCATGGGCCGGAACCAGCCCGCAGGCCATAGGTTGCCAGCCCCTGCCCTAGCATTTAGCCCAGGGGTAGGCAACCTTACCCCTTTAAGGGTTGAGGGACTTCAGCTCCCACAAGCCTCAACCATGTTGGCCAATAGTTCCATGTTGGCCAATAGCTCCTGGGATTCTGGGAGCTGAAGTCCCTCAGCCCTCAAAGGGGAAAGGTTGCCTACCCCTGATTTAGCCAGAGTGGTTAAAGTGGTCTCAAACTGGATTATTTCTGCAGTGGTTTTTTGTTTGTTTTTGGGGGTTTTTGACCAGTGCAATTGAGGTCAAATCAGACTAACTCTGAGTGAGAGAAATGCCACTTCCAGTTGTTCAAAATAGGAAGGAATTAAAGGAATGTGTAGAAAACTAAAACTTGAGGCATAACTCATAGATCCTGGCCATATTTTCTGGGGATTTCTGGGGGTTGTAATCTAGCAAAGTAACTTTTCCAAATTATGCTTAAGATTAATGTTTATTTCAGTAGTGTCTTACAGAACTAGTGGTTGAGAAACTTTTTAATCATATAGATCTACAGCCGACCCTCCCGATTCACGGGGGATCCATTCCAGACTCCCCTGATAAGTGGAAAAACTGCAAATATTCAAAGCCCACCTCTGGCATGCATGTCATTTTGTCCCTCCCTGCTTGCCATCTGTGAAGGTGCAAGACTGCGGACTCCAAATCCGTGAACGGGGAGGGGCAAGTGTATATGTTTTTTCCATATAGATCTATAAGATTAAAAAATATCACATTATTTTAGATATATATAGTCTTTTGTCCAGAAAGCCAGTGTAGCATTGAGGTTTAAGCATTGGACTATAATTCTAGAGACTAGGATTCAAATCTCAGCTCACCCTTGGGCAAGTAACATGCTCTCAGCTTCAGAAGAGAACTATAGGAAACCCCCTCTGAAGAAACATGGCAAGAAAACCCCATGTTTTCTTAGGGGGCAGGGGGCAGGGGTAGGCAACCCCTTAGGGCAGGGGTAGGCAACCTTTTCCCTTTAAGGGCCGAGGAACATCAACTCCCAGAATCCCAGGAGCTATTGGCCAACATGGGACTATTGGCCAACATGGCTGATGCTTCTGGGAGCTGAAGTCCCTCGGCCCTTAAAGGGGAAAGGTTGCCTACCCCTGCCTTAGGGTCACCATAAACTGGAAACAACTTGAAGACACACATAACAACAGCAAAGTCTTTTGACCTGTGAGAGCAACTTAATCACCAAGGTTATATGTGTGTTGTGTTCATTTTTGCTTCACATCATTACAATAGCTGCTTCAAATGTGTGTGCATTGGCTTAATAAACCAAGGTACCAGTAAGTTTTCTGTACTCTCATGAAGTTCCTTCCCTCTGTGTGGGTAAGAAAATAAACCAAGAAATCACCATTAACTATAGCTTCTTTTTATGTGCAAATTGGGAAACTATTGTTAATGGCTTCCAAATAAATCAAGTATCAGGCAAAGTTTTAATTCATTGATTTCTTGGAAACTATAGTCCTCAGTTTCCCAGTTCAGATGGAGTGGGAAGCTGTAGCCTTCAGTTTCCAGGTTTGTTTGCTTTTACACAGAAAATCCAAGAGTCAGCTAGTAGGAACTGGAGGCCCATTTATATATTGCTCGTTCTGAGTACAGCCATGGTGAATCTAAAGTTGGTGCTGGCTCCCCAATTCAGAGAGTAATTCTGATATCAAAAGTAGTAAAGTGTGAAATGGCCTTTACTCCAGTTGAGAAAAACATATAGAGATCATAGAACAGCTTTTTAGAGTTCATTTGGGGAAGAAGAAAAGGTTCCAGTGGTTGACAGATTGTTCAGTAAATGTCCCTTTTATTGAGAATTATAAAAATAAGGTGCTGCTTAATACTGCTGTGTCATTAACATGATACATTAAAAGGTTACTGTCAAGATAATGTTTCATTTCTGAAAATTGACTGTAAGGGTTTATGGGCAGTGCTCTTTATATTCTGCTCAGAAGATAAGGTATCTTTTAACTTGCCACTTGACAAAATCATTATGTTGCTACAAGACCTCATGAAGAGTGTGATTAATGTTAAAATATAAATAAAACCAAATTTTAAAATAAAAGGAAAATTAGACTTATTCCACATAGGAAATCTGATTTGACAGATTTTTTTTACTGACTTATGTGCAAAGTGGTGTTTTGGGAATAGTGTAAAATTAACTTTGTTTAATTCTTCCACCAACTTCCATCCAAACCATACTTTATGTTCAGTAGAGGGGGGGGGGAATGTGTAGCTGAAATCAATTAGTATTCATAATCCAAACACCATGTTTGGGTCTATTTAAGAGATCTTAATTTTTAAAAAGATATCTAAAGCTCTTAGAAATATGCTTTAGCATATAGGCAGGAAGAAAAAAGAAACAGTCACCACACACTCTGTGTGTAAAAGGAATATTCCATCTTGCACACTCCTGCTTGGCCTTATTTAAAACAGTTTTTGACATCTGTCTCTATAGTTTCTGAAAAGAGAGAGACTTTGTTAAAAGAATCATTTTTGCATAGCAGTCACCATTTGCAGACTTGGTTTACCTGTATTATGAAAGCAGATGGTCTGCATGTCTTTTGAATATTTATAACTATCAAAAACAATCTCTTGCTATTCACCCTTAGGCTTATGCGATGTCAGGACTGTTCTAGTTGGGGAAAAATCATCTTGGGTGTTTACAGAAAGAGGATTACATTAAGCTGAAATGACTATACATTTTCCAGTTTAATATTTGTCCATCAGCTGTTTAATCGTATTTAGATAATTGTGTAAATAAGTTGTTGTAGCCCTTGCCCCCACTGCTGATCGAGCTTGAAAGCTTTCAAAATGGGTGAGACAGTTGTATAAATGCTTATTTTTCCTTTTATATTTTTAAGAATCAGGAAGGACTGTCAAAGTTTTTGAGATGATACAATGAAATATTTTTCATATGGAAAAAAATAACCTAATAAAACTATGTTCATGTCATTGTCTTTGCGAACATCTGTCTTAGAGTTGCCTAGTAGGACAGCAAGCACATTTTTGTAAACATTGCAATGTCCATCTTTGCTGAATGTTCCTCACCATTATTACAGATGTTCAGGAATAATACTTAAGGTGTGAACATTAAAGATGGTAGAGAGGGATTTGGGACATTGGCGAGATAAGTGGTTTTATGACCTGAAGCTGAGCAATCATAGATAACAGAGTTTGTCATGGCAGGTTGATTTGGCAGCAAAGGATGAGCAGTTTTGGTTTAGATCATTGAACTGACCTGATTAACGTTTTTGTTGTTGTTGTTGTTTCACAAAAAAGAACAATGCATTTTTAGTCCTAAGATGTATGCTCTGAATAGCTACAGGTCATAGTTAAGAAAAGCCATGCTGAAAAACCTTTTCTTCTTATAGCAGAAGAATGGATCAAAATGAAAGTCTTTCTCACACCTAGAGAGAAAGCTCTGCTTCTTCTTTAAGCAAACAAAATGTAAATGCAGAATGATTATCAAGAACATCTTTTCTTTAAGCTACAATTTATGCAACATTGCTACAGTAGCACATTTCCTATCTAATGATGGGATAAGACTAAGAATATGGAATACATTTAAAGCTGTCTAACTGAACCAGAAATGAACTTTAGGAAAAAAAATTATATCCTTGTTGCCACACAGTTGTGGAAGAGATAATTATAAATAATGTATTTCAATAAGAAAGCTCAGGCTGTGGCAGATGGTATCATCCCAATGTAGGGGCTTTTGCAAAGGTGGCACCATTTCAGATCAAATCTTCATCAGAGTCTTAGAAAAAGAACGACAAGTACTCTTGTGTGCATGTCTCAATTTGAGTACTTCTGGATCTTGAGACATATATGAACTCAAGTAATCTTGTAGGAAAGATGGAGACACAGAATGATTTAGGCTGCTTAAATTAATTGTCAAAGTCAAAAGTTATTACTGGGTACTAGATAAGTCTATCTCTGATATTGTAACATCCTATATTTTCTGTTAGGGTCATTTACACCTATGAGCAGTCTGCAGAAAATAACTGAATAACTCTAAGCTTATGCAAATCTTTTGCTTACGTGTTGCAGAATATTTACAGGAGAAGGGGAAAACGTAATAGTCTTGGCTTATAAAAGCAAGATATGGCAACATCTCAGAGTGAACATTTAAACGGATTGGCAGCTTGTAGCCATCCAAATGTTGATGGATTATAACTCTGATAAGTCTTAACCAGCACAAGTAATTAAAGGATGATGGGACATGCAGTCAAACAACATCTGGAAGGCCACACATGACCCACTCTGTTTTCAGTATATGGTTTGGGAATTGTACATATATTTAGAAGAATGTTTGTATACATATACATTCATGCTGATATATTCGCATGTGTACATATGAAATCTTTTTCATATGGAATAATAGAATTAATACAGTCATAGAGCACTGTGGCCTAGATGCTGTTGAGTCCAATCCCCAGCTCACTGCAGGAAGTCCAACTAGAGTATCTCCTTTAGGTAGCTGTCCAGCCTCTTCTTGAAGATGTCCAAAGGAAGAGACCCTACCACTTCTCTAGGCAGTTGGTTCCATTGCTGAACTGCTCTTACTGTCAAGAGGTTTCTTCTAATATGAAGTTAAAGAATACAAGACTATGTTCCAAAGAGTTGATAACATTATTTTTTTTTTTAAAAAAAAAAGTCTTTCTGATACTTTAATAAGCTAGTGCATGATAAAAATATATTGGGTTCTAGTTTGGATAAGATAACAAGATTTGTGCACCACATGTCACTGTATATTTTCTATAAGTTCTGCAAGTGCTAATTTTGACATTTTTATCTCGGAACTTCAACTGTGGACTTCTGTGAATTTAAATTTTCTTTTACTTCAGCTTCATCATATATGGTCTTTAGCACCACCTCCTGCTCTAATGGATTTCTATGAATTAAAATTTTATTTTATTTCTGTACCATACATTCACTTTTTCATACTTGGCTCTTATTCTTCTTCGCACTGTCTTCTACTTTAATGGATTCATAAAGCGACAGAGAATAATACAGATGAGATAAATCTTTGACAAAGTCTTTGTGGTCCATTTTGATTATTATGATTACATACACTTAGAAACCTCTTTCACCTACAATCGCAGGGATGGAAGAGAGGTCAAATCTATTGTGCCTCAACCATCTACTAGTGTGTAGATGGGTGGAGAGGGTTGAAGTTGAAATCAGAAAGAATTGTTGCCATCCATTGTATGACTGAGTTAAAAGGCAGTTGAAACTGTAGTCCAAAACATACCGCAGAAATAATCCAGTTTGAGACTGCTTTAACTGCCCGGCTCAGTGCTAAGGAACTCTAGGAACTGTAGTTTTGTGAGGCCATTTAGCCTTCTCTGTCAGACAGCTCTGACAGAGTTCCCAGGATTTCCTAGCACTAAGCCAGGGCAGTTAAAGTTGTCTCAGACTGGATTATTTCAGCAATGAACTTTTAAACCTATAAGTCAAGTCCCTTCTTGTGCTTTAGTGCCTATTATAACATGGCTCACCACCATAGCGGGAGAAAATTACCTTCATAGCAGAAAAATTCATTTGCATTCATCTTAAGATAATAAATTGGTATCTTTTAAATAAATAAATTATTTAAAGATTTTATTCTTCTATATTCTGAGAAGATAAAATAGATTAGTGTAGAAAGTAGGGATATGACTTCGGTAAGTTTTTTATATGTATAAAATGTATATGGAAGCCCTATTAGGAAGGAGTTGGGGTTTATATTTACAAAGGAAAGATGATGATGATGATGATGATGATGATGATGATGATGATGATGATAATGATGATGATAATAATTTATTTATTTATATCCCGCCTCTCTGCATCACAGTCGGGGCGGCTCACAACATTAAAACCACAACAAAATATATACAACCCCAAAACCTCACCCTCCCCTTAAAAAAGTATTAAACCTAAACAATTTAAAAGCATATTAAAATAGATCACAGCATAATGCAGAAGCAATTGGAATAGCAGCAGCACAAAAAGGGAGGGGAAAAAAGTGGCTAACTCTTCGAGCCGGGATAATTATTCAGGAAAGGCCTGCCGGAAGAGATCCAACTTAACAACTTTTTGAAGCAGTTTAAGGTGGTAATGAGATGGATCTCATCCGGCAAGCCGTTCCATAATCTGGAAGCGGTAGCAGAGAAGGCCCTCTGGGAGGTTGCAGACAGCCTTGTTTTAATAGGCTACAGCAAATTCCTCCCAGAGGACCAGAGCATGCAGGGTGGATCGTCCTGGAGATAGGTTGGGCCCAAGCCATGTAGGCTTGTATTGGACTATCCTTGTATTGGACTACTTACTTAACTGATTATTGTTCTTGCATGCCTTCAAGTCATTTGTGATTTATGATGTCCTATAATGGGGTTTTCATGGCAAGATTTGTTAAAACAGGCTTTGTCATGGCCTTTCTCTGTGGTTGGTGGGTGTGTTTTGCCAAAGGCCACCCAGTGGGTTTCCATGGTTGAGTCGGTATTTGAACACTGCTCTCTAGACAGTAGCATGGGCAAGAACTTCACTTACAGTTTCTATTGCCTTTTAACACGAATCACACCAAAGGACACCAATAATTCCTTCTGATTTTCAACCCTCTACACCAGGGGTCCCGAAACTACGGCCCGTGGGCTGAAACCGGCCTGTTGAGGCCTTTCGACTGGCCCATGGCTGGTCCTGCTGCCACCGTGCCACCGCCACCTTTCTCTCTCACGCGCGCAACCGCGGTGGCCATTTTTAGTTCTAAAATGGCGCCCGGAGTCGCGCACGCATGCAACCACCATTTTTTGTTCCAAAATGGTGCCCGGAGTCGTGTGCATGCATGCGCAACTGCAGCCGCCATTTTATGTTCCAAAATGGCTCCCAGAGTCGTGCGCATGCGTGCGTGACTCCAGCCGCCTTTTTTTTTTTTTTTTTTACTTTGGCCCTCCAATGAGCTGGGGGATGGCAAACCGGCCCCCGGCTCAAAAAGTTTGGGGACCCCTGCTCTACATCTATGTACACACTTTAGTAGATAATTGATGGTTGAGGCACAGTAGATTTTGCCTCCTTCCTATCTTGCAGTTGTAGGTAAAAGAGGTTTTCTGCATCTTCTTCCCCTTTGCAGCCTCATAGCATATTAATGTTCAGATGTGTCAAAATACAACCTTACATGATTTTTAACATATGCTAGATTACATTTTATCTTCTAATATGCTAGAATACATTTTATCTTCTATGTGGGGGGGAAAATCCTCACTATACAAGTGTAATGGGATGGGGCAGGGACAAGAAAAAATGTGACATTATATGATATCTGCCTGGGATACTATAACAGTATTTCTGTATGATATCCCAGCATAACTGACTAAAATATTAAATTTGATATGGTGTTGAGAGTAAAAGTATTCACCATAAAAATGATTAAAATGACTTCTTTTGTTAAACATATTAATACAGATGCTTTCCCCCACTTTCTTTTCAGAGTATGATTTCTTCCATTGTGAACAGCACTTACTATGCAAATGTCTCAGCAGCAAAATGTCAGGAATTTGGGAGGTGGTATAAACATTTCAAGAAGGCAAAAGATATGATGGGTAAGCAAAAAGAGGAGAACTGAAGTCATGGTGACTACTTACTTAAAATCTAACATTTTAAATGCTTTGCTTGAATTCTTGAAACATGGGCTTCTATTAGCTACTGTGATGAAATTTCTGTGCAACTACTAAGGAAAAAAGTTTTATTCCATAACAATTTTAGTGGGTTATAGAAGAAGAAAGAAGTATCTAGATTCATAGTGATTGATTTCACCATATTTTTAGGCACTCTGAATAATAATAATAATAATAATAGTATGCCATCTGTATTGCAGTTACACACATTACAAGATTTGCTAAAGTATGATGAGTTTACTAAATTTGGAATTTGAAAAAACGGTTTAAGTGAAAGTGGAATATATTGTTATTGGTATTCATCACTTAAGGGCATCAATGGTCACATCATTGTTCTGTAGCATTTATCTAGAGTTGGGTACAACCATGTTATATCTAGTTTAAACTCAATAAAATCAGTAGGACATAATCTGATAATTGCTAACTTTAGTCCCATTGATTTCCATAGGTCTGTTCTGAGTTAGACTATGACTGGAAGTCTGTTGGTGCACTACACTAGAGGTTGCAGTTTTTCCAGGTTTGTCCACTGGTGACAAAGGAATACAGGGACAAATCTGCTGACTAAGCAGCCTATTTCTCCAGCACCTTACTTTCTTTATGGCTAGTGTGTCCATGGCCTTTCCCCTCATACTGCCATTACCTATGATGGTGTCGTTACCAATAAAATTCCTGCCAATATCTGGATCCAGCCCACCCTTAGATACTGCATCTGGAGCCTGCTGTGCCCCAAACATTTAGCAAAGCAACCTATATGCAGCAGATTAACCATTTACAGAACAATCAGTGCTTAAGTAGCTTGTGTATGTTAGGAAAAGGTAATAGTTGTGGAGTGCAGTCGAAAAACCCAATAATATGCACAGCTAAGACATGAAAAATAAAGAGATCTATTTGTTGACCCCAGTATTAACATAGTATTCGGGTTTAAAGTAATCTAACCTCAGTACATTTTCAGATGCCCAATAAGATTAAACCAGTAATAATGTAAATAGTCCAAAATACTTTCACACATACTGTAAACTGAAAAATCATATAGCTGACTGAGACCTATTGCTTTTCAAGAGCTAGGAAATGCTGTTTGCTTGAAGGTATAACTTTCATTTGATTAATTTAAATTTTGAAAATGTTTATAATATTTTGACAACAGAATTTCAATATATGAAGAGAGTGAAAATAAACTTGACTGTAAAATATTCAGGCTAGTGACCAGGGACCTGCTCTGAGAATAGAAATGGGGTAGAGTATGTCAGTTCATGCCTAGATATTAATGTTGATTATTGAACCGTTAAGTGATGGTTTGTATGTATGAAACAGTTGTCATAGATAAAACAATGCAAAGACTTTATGTCACCTTACACTGCTTTTCAGCCATTTGGAATTTTAAACAGTATTTTTCTGGGGAGCCTGTTCACACTTGGTACTAGAAGCTGAGTGATGTGACAACAGAAGTATTTTTTAAAATTCCAAATGACAGTGTCATTTCTCTTGCTTCTCCTACCTAGGTATGGGAGTATGGATAAGTGCCTGTGAAAACTGATGCTGTATGTGGCCAAATCTGTACAGATTTGCAGTTATTACTGCAAGCTAGCATCTTACAACAGCAGAAATAGCTGCCAGTCCTGAGACAGTTTAAGCACACAGCCATTCCTCCCCCCAACCCCGCCCCCCCCCAACACACATTGCTTGTATCCAGAAGTGATTTATTGGACAGAAGCAGTGGCTGTTTTAAAAGTAACCAGATGTTGAACTGTGTATACAAACTTGTGAACCAGCTCTTTCTGGAACTTTATTATGGTTTGAATCTTTGGTTTCAGAACCTTCAGATATAGGTTATCTGTAGAGAATTCAGTTTTTCAAGTGAGCATTAAATTTTGTTTGCACTAAAAGAAGACACATTTTTGTTTTTGTTAAAAGAAGTCTAATGAGTAATATGACAAAACCTCAAAAATGGGAGGAGAAATGGGACTATTTTCCTAAGGAAATCCCCCCCCCCTATTTTTCCTATAGAAAAACTGGAAACTGGGAGAAACGGGGGAAATCTTAATGAAGGAAATACATTAAAAATAAGTAATTTTTATATGAAAATTTGTCTATAAAAGAGAGTACAGCACAATAAAAAATAAATTGTGTATATCCTGCATTTATATGCACACATGGCACTCAATTCCAAGATGTGGCTATGCACTTAGAGGATGTTGTGATCTCCCTGAGAGGAGCATTCATAGGTTTCACTAATTGGGAACTGAAGCTTGAATTCTTGTGGTGATAGTAATTTAATTTGAAGATACTCAAAACAGATATTGTACATCTGTGCTTTGATTGACCTAGCACCTCCCTTGACCTAGCACCTCCCTTGACCTTTTGACCTTTCCGCTCAAACATTTATGATGTACTGTGTGTGTGTGTTTACCTGGAAGTTAGTTCTATTATATGAGTCTGTCTTACTTCTGAGTATATATACATAAGATTGCTTGGTTTAGCATGCCAGAGTCTCACTATTTTTTTTTCATAAGTATTCCAATTGATACAATTTCTTAGGTCAACTTCAAAGAGATGAAAAGGAGTAAAGAAGTAGTCTTATGAAATAATGCCTTTGTATTTATATGTATCTGTACATAATTTCATCTAAGTAAATAATAATTCCTGCTTTTTTTCTGTAGCTGAAATGGATAGCCTTTCTGAACTCTCACAGCAAGGTGCCAACCATGTGAACTTTGGTCATCAACCAGTCCCAGGGAACACAGCTGAGCAGCCTCCATCTCCTGTTCAGCTTTCTCATAGCAGTCAACCATCTGTTCGGACTCCACTTCCTAACCTGCACCATGGACTTGTATCTACTCCCATTAGTCCTCAGTTGGTAAATCAGCAGCTGGTAATGGCCCAGTTACTAAACCAGCAGTATGCAGTGAACAGACTTCTAGCCCAACAGTCCTTAAACCAACAGTACTTGAACCATCCTCCTCCTGTCAGCAGATCTATAAACAAGCCGTTGGAGCAGCAGGTCTCGACTAACACAGAGGTGTCTTCCGAAATCTACCAGTGGGTGCGTGATGAATTGAAACGAGCAGGAATCTCGCAGGCAGTTTTTGCACGTGTGGCATTTAACAGAACTCAGGTTAGACTTTTCTTTAAAAAAAAAAGAGCAAGATTAATTTTCCCCGTATGCCCTGTTTGTTATTTTGTTCTTTGCCCTAACTTAGATTTACTTTGATGAATAGGTCAAAATGGTGCAAAATATTGATATTCTAACTATACTTAGAATGATACATGCCACACTTACCTGCAAGTAATTGTAATCCTAATTTCATTCTTGCACTAAGAAATTTAAGTGATTTAGCTGTTTCCTCCGCATAATTTCTGTCCTACAGCTGTTGGGTTAAGCCAGCAATTTTAAAAGTACACACAAACACACACACACACAAATGTTGTTTATATAAATATATGTGTGTGTTTGAATTAAAGTATCTTTTTAAAGTTCAGCATCATACCTGAACTTTATAAATAGTTTTCTTTGCTCTCATGATGGGAAACATCTTTAAAACGATACAACAGTTGTCTCTCATTTACAGTTAAATTCTCCTCTAAAAGTAGCTCACTTCAGTAATATTGTACATTCTTTTCAATATTCTTCACACTCCAAGCTCAAATTACTTCTTGCTGAATTCACAAAACTATACTTGCATCAGAGCCTTAAACAATGTGTCTGTGACAATTAGGTTACAGATTGCTAGTGCCTGCATCCAACAACCTCCATTCCTATTTCCAGTATCAAACAATCACATAACAACAACAACAACAGAACAGGAACAATGATTTATTTCTTATCTGTCTTGTTTTATGGATCCCTATAGATCATCTCTTCTCCAGCATAGAGGTTGTCAGACTATGGCCCTGAAGTATCTTCCCCTTAGTTGTTTTTGTTATCTCTGCAAACTCTCTCGCTCTTTCTTTCTCCTCATTCCCTTTTTTTTCTAACCAAAAAGAGAAATAAACTGTCATTCCTGGAAACCCCCAGAAGTAACAACTCACATTCTAAATAGGAGGAGCCCTGGTGGTGCAGTGGTTGAATGCCTGTACTGCAGCCACTCACTCACAAACCACAAGGTTGCAAGTTCAATACCAGTCAGGGCTCAGGCTCAACTCAGGCTTGCATCCTTCTAAGGTCGCTAAAATGAGTACAGTTGTAAACCACTTAGAGACTGCATAGCACGATATGAAGCAGCAAATAAATGAAACTGCTATTGCTATTGCTAAATAGGTTGCAGGACTTGCCGCACTATACACCATCCCTGCCTTCCCCATTTTTCAAAAACAGAAGCAGATGTCTTTTGAGGAAAGGGTCTTGGGGCAGAAAACTGGCCCTCAGACCTGCTGAGCCCTAGTTGTTGTTCATATTCAGACTCACTCAGTGATAGTAGCCAATACTATCACTGGGCAAGTGGTTACAGAACCACTGGTGCTGTGGTATAATCCAGCACAGCTGTACTGGTGGAGATTTTCCCTCTGATCATGTTATGATAGAACTGTGGGTCAAAACTTGTGAAACTGGCCTTTTCTTTTAACAGTACAGATGTAACAGGAGAGGTTGTCACTGTTCCTGTCCCTGCCCAGTTGCTCATTTATTTTGTCACTCACCCTGCATGGTGATATTTACCTTATGGTGATATTTGCCTTATTTGAAGGTATGAAAAGAAAAGGTAGGAAATCCAGTGGTGAGAATCTCTCCCACTGCACCAGTACTATTCAGGATCAGTTTATCCAGATTACAACCATATATACATAATTGCCCTTGCTGTTTAAATTGTACCTGTACAGTAACTACAAGGATGATGAATGCCAGGGTATTCCATGCCTTTGACATTTGTAAGCACACTTCTGGCTCCAGTGCACCACAGAGGCATAGTGTTAGTGAAACCTTTGAAAGATAAACATAAATAGGAAACATTGACAAAGTTATCACACTAATATCCTGCCATTCTATGACCCTATAAAATAAACACCCAAAGAGGGTGGTAGAATTCAAAGATATAGCCATGTTGTAGAGAGATTTTGTAGCACCTTCTTTCAATTAGTCTGAAAGGTGCTACAAGATCTCTCTACAACTCTCTGATTCAAAAAGGCATGTGTAAATATAGATAAATGGTTTAAATTACTTTTTTAAAAGAATAAAAAATGAAAGTTGAAGATGCATTATAAAAAGACAATCCAACAATTACAGATGCAACAATATTTGTTCAGGACACATGTAATTACAGGAAAAGTCCAATTTTATAATACCCTTTACTAATCTTATGGAAAGGTGCTTCACAAATCACTTATTGGACTGTTCAACATAAAGACAGACCAAAATAGGGCCCCTGTGTTTCAATCTTGGTACTCCGCTTTTCAATCTTGGTACTCCACTTTTCTTTCTAAAAGTAAGCCTGATGCTTTTATCAATGCCATATCATAATGAACAGAGGCCCAGATTCAACTTTCCCAGTGGAAGTCCAGCATCGGTTCTTGCCTATAGTAATATAAAAGAGAAGCATCTAGCAATACAATAGTTTATCTAACATTTAAAATGCTATAATAAAGTATTAATAAAACTTAAATTCAATGCCTGATCAAAACAAATAAACAATATACCCATTCATACACATGAAATCAAATTCCTAAAAAAATAAACATTTCAATAAATAACTGGAATAATATAAAACAACACATACTTTAATAAGAAACACAATTAAAAAATCCCTTCCTAACTTACAGTTTTTTTAAATATTTTCAATGATAAAGAAGATATTAAAATTTTACTTAACCATATTTATAAAATATAGTGATATGTAATATAGTAGTATAGTGGTATGAAAGGCAGAACAGGGGCATTTGTTCAGATTACACAGAGTAATTACGTCCCAAACTGCAAATAACATCACAGCTGCTTTCTTGAAAACTGAGTAAACATGCCAAAGAATGGAAGGTATCAAAGTAATATACTGTAGGTTGATTAGCTTATCTAAAGTGTTTGGAAGTAGAAGTGTTTTGGATTTTGTAGTTTTCTGGCTGTTGGAGTATCTGTATTTGCAGATACAAACATAATGAGATATCTTGAAGATGGGACCCGTGTCTAAACACAAAATTTATTTATGTTCCATTTATACCTTATTATACACATAGCCTGAAGATAATTTTATACAACATTTTAAATAATTTTGTGCATGAAACAAAGTTTGTGTACATTGGACCATTAGAGAGCAAGATGTTACTATATCAGCCACCCATGGAATGACACTTGAGTTTTTGGAATATTTTGGATTTCAGAATTCCACATAAGGGAGACTCATCCTGTAGCATGTCTTAAAAGTGGCTATAGTTGTGAGAGCTAGTGTGGCATGGTGGTTTTAGTGTTAAACTCAGACTCTGGAGACCAGGGTTCAATTCCCCACTCCTCCATGAGACCCACTTGGTACACACACTCAGCCTCAGGGGAAGGCAATGGCACACCTCCTCTGAATAAATCTTGCCAAGAAAACCCCATGATATCTTGGCCTTAGGGTCATCATAAGTTGGGCATGATTGGAAGGTGCAGAACAACAACAGGGTACATTAAAAAGAGATGATAAGATGGGGAGAGAATCTGAGTGAAAGGTCTTAAAAATTGTCCTAGCCTGTTTTGAATTATATTTTCAAATCACATTTTTGGTGGATACCTCTGATATTTTCTTTAAATTTTTGAGTATCTCTATTTTATAGAAACTATGTTCTTCCCATTTTTGGTGGGCTATCTTCCTTGCATTAAAAAAGTTGCGTTGGCATGGGCACCAAATTAGACTGAGTTCAGATATGACTAATCTCCTACTGGTACATAGTAGATTGGTTGCACATATGACTAATCTCAACACCTATAAAATTTCTAGAGAAATTCTGAGTATCAGAATGTACAAGCCAGAAGTACAATCTTTACATGATTTTTTACTGTACTGTCTGCACTGACACAACAGTCCAGTTGTCCATTTTTTTCAGTTTCCAGGTGAGCACATCTAGTTGAACCAACTCCCGTTATTCATCAGCTTGGACAGCTCAAAAATTTTCTACTTCCCCCTTTAAAAAAATTGCTTAAGATCATATGTGAAGACCTGTCTTAATGCAGTTGTGTGTGTTTTTTGTTAGGATGTTTTTGTTTTTATAGTCTGGAGTAAGTTGATGTTTGTCAATTTCTCCTCTTCTGGTATTATATATTAACAAATAGGTTCCATTCATCATCAACACTTTTAATTTTAAATATTACAATAGAAGGGGGCATTTGTGCTCATACCAATATATTTTGAATATTTTGGAAGAAACCTAATCATTGTATTTCTTGCCGGCTAAAAATTTCCCAGAGACATGCCCAAGAACAGCTAGGTTTTGTCATTGTTGATGGTTCTGCTCCTGTGTTTGTCACTGAGAAGAGGATAGTCCGTAGTTGGATAGCCCTTATAAAACCTTTGTACCCTTTTCTTTTGCTTAGCAGTGAAATTCATTAGACTAGGGAGCTTTCTTCTTTGAGACGTGTGAGCGGAAGGTTCCATTCTGACATTTTGAACAGCAGGATGAAATTCCTTTGAGTCTCCAAGAAAAAGCCTTCAGTATTCAAAGGGATCTTGCAGCACCTTTGAGACAAACTGAAAAATAGAAGTTGGTAGAATGAGCTTTCATGGACCGGAGCCTACTAATGGCTGGAATTCTCCTACTTCCAAGTTCACTAGCTATGTGACATCGGCAGCATTGAGAGCAGACTTTTAAGTATCTGCTGTTCTGTTAATTTGTGCACATGGACTTCAGCCTCTCAGTGAGTTGGGACCAAATGGGAAGGTACTTGCAAAAATTTAAAGACCACATCAAATGTTTAATCAGTTTACCCAACTATGATTTCTTCATTTTTTTTCTTCCTCCTTTTTATTTTATTTTGTCTTTGGCACACTTCTTATTTTCCAGTAAAATGAAGAATGAAGATGGATTATTCAAAATTGATAACAGTAATGGACCATCCTGTAATGTTTTATTGAATTTGAGTTCTGTAAATTATGTGATGGAGGGAAATTTGCCTGCTTAAGTATAACAGAAATTGCCAGTGTTCGTATAATTCTTCATAGTGTAATTTAAGAAAAAGTGTACTATCCATATCACTGTGTGAGTAAAAGGTAAAAAGGTGCTATTACACTATCATGACAGCTCTCCTCTTGCTAATAAGTGACAAAGATAAATGTGTCTGCTTATAACTTACTTGGCAGGACTCCAGACTTGGGGGTGGACTTTGAAAATAATCTTCCACCTGGATATGAGATTTCAATCCACTGCAGTAGAGACAGCATATGAGGATGTTCTGCATATTTGGCAGGGGGTTGTTGTTGATGGTGGTTTCAGCAAATCACATTTTTCTTGGGAAACCTTTGAAGTTCCATGAGCCTGATAAAATCTATCTGAATCAGTGATTATGTTCAAACAGCAGACAAACTGGGGGCCAAATAGGCTGTATTTTAGTTCATATTGGCAGACACTTCCATTTATCTCTCATTTTAAAGAATTCATAATTAGCTTTTGAAAGCATTGATATTTATTGAACATTTTTGTGCAGTTACTAATGAAATGTGCCTGTGATGATTTGTAAAGATTTTGTTTACTTTGTGTGATGCTGCTGTGGTTCAAATCGATTTCCACTATAAGTCAAAAACAGGGCTCATGAAAGAATAAATTTAAGCACACATCTCTCTGTTTAGTGCATAGTGGAAATTTAGTAATGGACATTTAATACATTGGCAAATTATTCTAGCTATATTAATGAAGTAATTATTGGTATAGCAGGCCATGGTATATAATGGCTTAATTTCTTTATGTATAAACCACTTTTCTGCATGTGTGCATTCAAAGTTGGGCTCAGTTCAAATCAAGCATCCATATTGTGCAAAACAATCAAAATCAATCAGTGAAACTAACACTGAAAGTCATCAACAGTATATTAAGCAAAAACAAGTACCAGACCCAAATGGCCCCTTTTAAATAAAATTATTGCAATAGCCTTACTGAAGGAAGATTTAAAAAGACCCCTGCTCTCCAAGAGCAGAGTTTCAATGCCACCAAAGAAGAATACCTAACACCCATCAATCATATACTCCGAGCATTTTGCAGCAATTCAGGGCTTAAAAAATAAAGGGTCATGATGGCAGTGAAAGAAAAAATGTGTTGCTTTCAAGCAAGCAGAGAATAAACTGTAGGCATCTGAATAATCAGTGATCTACAACTACAGGTCCAGTAACCAGATGTGGACCCGAAAGAGTACCCATTGGCCCTCTAGTTGCTTACCTAGAAAAAAAAGCAGGTCTGGTACAGACGATGCAGTTGTAGTTGCTCATGAGAGGACAGGAAGAAAAGGACACTCAAGCCCCTCCTTTAAGATAAAATATTTACTAGGAAGCTGGTTCTTCCTTTTTGTGTACAGATGTTATATATGGATACAATAGTGTCATATCTCTCTGTCATCTTTAAGGGTGAGAATCATGTGGCTCCCAAGCTCCTGGTATCCCCTCCACCCAACTGAGCATGTCTCTCTCTCTCTCTCTCTCTCTCTCTCTCTCTCTATATATATATATATATATATATAAAAGACTCTTCTGCAGTTATGCAGTCATCCTACTGTTAGTGACAAGAATATCCCCATAAAATCAGTGGGATTTACCTGTGTGTTAATATACCTTTAATCAATGGATTCAATGGCTCTACTTTATTTGAGACTAATAAATAGGATTCTAGGCATTATGTGTTTATTTTTGTTAAGTTTTATACTCTGCCCTTCTCCATACATCTGAGACTGAATATAGCTTTCAAATTATTTAGAAATCCAACATAGGGAAAAGCATACAAAAACATTATTACAATGTAATTAAATTACATATAATATTAAAAACAATTCAAAACATCCATTAAAAAAATTGAAAGACAAAGCAGGTAAAAAGCAATGTTGTTTTATACCTTCAAGTCATTTTGGACTTGTGGCAACCTTAAGGCAAACCTGTTACAGGATTTTCTTGGCAAAACTTGTTCAGAGGCAGGTTTGCCATCTGAGGCTAGGAGAGTATGACTTGCTGAATGGGCAAGCAGAGATTCAAACCCTGGTCTCCAGAGTCATAGTGCAACATTCAAACCACTACACCAAGCTGGCTCATATAAGCAGTGCAGAATATCCTTTCGTAAATACAGTTCTTCATAGCCTGTCAGGATAAAAAAAGTATTTGCCTGATAATAGAAATTCAATAGAAGGAGACAATCTAACCTCCTCAAGAAGGCATTAAAGAGTCTAGAAGCAGTTACTAAGAATACTCCCATTGTGTGTGTGGGTGTGTGTGTCTGAACAGTCCGGTTTTGCCACAGACTCTGGAGCTTATCGCACAAGCTAAGAAAAGTTGGAAAACACAACTTATCTTTCCCAAATTCAAGTAAAATTTGGGCTGTATCTGGATCCTATCACATGGCTCACACACACCCCAACCGCCACCTGAATGCAGCCCAAGTCACTTAACTCACGCCAGCAGCCATTTTTCAAAGTCAGAAGGCTTCAGACTTTGAAAAAATGGCCCCTGGAGTGAGTTAAGTGATTCGGACTGCATTCAGATGGTGGTTTGGGGGAGGAAAGCTATGCGATAGGATCTGGAAGCAGCCTGAATTTTACTTGAATTCAGGAGAGGTAAGTCATGTTTTCAGTGTGTTGTTTTTTTGTTTTTTGTTTTGTTTTGTTTTTGGCTTCTGTGATAATCTCCTCTGCATAAAATCAGAGTTTAATTACCCTGGAGTAAAGAACCCTGGGGTGGCGGGTCAGTGGTTAAGATGCTGACTCTGATAATTGCAAGGTAGGCAGGTCAGCAGTTCGAGATCCAAGTGCTGTGTGACAGAGTGAGCTCCCATCACTAGTTCCAGCTTCTGCCAACCTGATAGTTTGAAAGCATGTAAAAGTGCAAGTAGATAAATAGGTGCCACTTCATTGGGAAGATACCAGTGTTCTGTGCAGTCATGCTGGCCACATGATCACAGAGTAGTCTTTGACAATGCTGGCTCTTTGGCTTAGTAACAGAGATGAGCACTCCCTCCTATAGTCAGACACGACTTGACAACTGTGTCAAAGGGAAACCTTTACCTTTTAAAAGAGCCTTTACTCTGGGGTGAGGCTGGATCCTCTGGATCTGTGTCTGGACAGGCAGGATTGGGCCTGATTCCATCATGGGTATTTAGACCTGTGTCGCTTAAGCTAGACAATGCAAAGCCAGGGGGAAGCCACGCTTTTTGGCCCAAGTGGACAACCCCTTTATGAGTCACTAACTGTGTTACTTATTTACTTATTCACTGTAAATCACTACTTACTGTCACTACTTCTGTTGATTCTAACAAGATTATTGTACTACCTTTAAAATGCATTAAAAAGAGACTTACCTCATCCAAATTGAAGTAAAATTTGGTCTGCAGCCGGATGCTATCACACGGATTTTCCCTGAAAAGCCACCATCAGAATGCAGCCCTAATTCATCCTGGCTGACTTAACTTGCTTTGGCAGCCATTTTTCTAAGTCGGAACTTTCTGACTTAGAAAAATGGTCGCCAGAGTGAGTTTAGTCAGTCTGGCTGAATTGAGCCTGCATTCCGATGGCAGTTTTTCTGGGGAACATCCATGCGATAGCATCTAGATGCAGAGTGAATTTTACTTCAGTTTGGGTGAGGTAAGTCTCTTTTTAATGTGTTTTAAAGGTAGTGTGATAATCTCCTAAGTCACTTAGTTCAGTTATTGGATTTAGAACATAACTGTGGTCTTGGTTTCTTTCCTTAGAACATAAAGGAATTAACTTATTTGAATTATTTCTTTATCCTTATAGATGTTTGTAGCTATATGAAAAGTTTTTCCTCCTCCTCTCATTCAGGCCAAGCTACAGAATTATCAAAGCTGAAGGCTTCTGTTGTGTGGAAATATGCTATTTTCTTTGGCTGAGACCTTGCTGAGAGCTGAAATAGCATAACTCTTCCGTTGTGTAACTCTGAGACAGGCAGACCTAGGGGGTGAGGTGGAAACTACGCTCATGTCATTCCAAGAACATACAGAATGCTGCACAACTGAGGGAATATTTGCATAAAGAAGTTTTGGATACCTCTTTATTATGCAAACTGGGGACATGTTCATATACTTGCACCAGTGGCCCATTCCATAAGCATATAGCCTCATCAGGGCTTCTCATTTTATGCTACAGAAGTAATTGCGGTCACATTACTCAGGAATCTGGGGAAGAATTTAACTTTCCATTTTCTTCAATCAGAACAAAAAAAAACCATAGGAACTCCTGCCTCTACCTACTGATTAACCTGCATAATGATACTATCCACATTGGTAATTATACTATGCTTTCTTTTGGTACTATCTAGATCATTCGCCAAAATTAAGCTGAATTCAGCAGTCACCTGCACCATTTCTATATGCCTTTTCCAAACAAATAGGCACATTACAACTGGAAAATAATTTGTTAGAAATCATTACTCCCAATTTATTAATTTTAAAAAGTTATTTTGGTTATTAAAATATAATAATATTAATGGTTTCAGTAGCATTTAATGTTATTTTTTTCATAACCTTTTGAGTAATTTGGAAAGAGGTCACTGTTTTTTCTATGTTTAATAATTTTAATGTTTAAATATAAAATACACACATTAATGTGTATTTTAATTTAATGTACACATTAATTTACTGTCTAATGTAATGTGTCAAATGTAGAAGCATAGTGTAGTTTAATTGAATAGGAAACACTAATGTTTCCCAACTCTTGACATGGCCACAACAATAGGTTACAGTTGATGGTCTTCTTTGAGGCAGATACCTTCTTTGAGGCAAATTCTGCTATAGTTATATGAGCATTGCAATATTTATTCTCTGGATCAGAGGGCAGGTTTAGTCTATGGAAAGGCCTGCTGTTAGTGCATTCATGAACTAAATAGTCATGTCTATTGAATACAAAATACCAGCACTTAACAGATATTTGAAAATATAACCAAGATCAGTAAACAGCAATCTGTTTCTAAATGCTTAATAATAGATTGAAGTTGCATTTAAGCATAGCTATTAATCTCTTCTGAAGACTTATCAAGCCTAGTTTGGAAGTTTCTAAATCAGAACTGGTAGGATTTGATTTTTCCCTTGGTAATCAATGAATGCTGCATGATGGGGTGAGCTCCTGTCACTAGACCCAGCTTCTGCCAGCCTAGCATTTCAAAAGCATGCAAATGCAAGTAGATAAATAGATACCACTTCGGTGGGAAAGTAAACAGCGTTCTGTGCAAATTATGCTGGCCACATTATAACTGAGTAGTCTCTGACCATGCTGGCTCTTCAGCTTAGTAACGGAGATGAGCACAGCCCCCTACGGTTGGACACAGCTTGACAATCTTGTCAATGGGGAATACCTTTACTTTTACCTAATCAATGAATGTGAACCTTGGATTAAAATACAATATTGATCAAATATTGGAAGCCAATGTGAAGTGTTCATTTGAGTACTGAACAAGAGCTCTAGAAGACCAAAGTTCAAAACCTGCTGAGCCATGGAAACCCACAGGGGGACTTTGGGCAAGTAACACTTTCTCAACCACAGAGGAAAGCAATGACAAACCTCCTCTGATCAAATAATGCAAAGGAAGCCCCATTATAGAATTGCTTTAGGGTTTCCATAAGTCAGAAAGGATTTGAAGGCACATAACAACAAAAACAACAATGGAGCAAATATCTTGTGGATTTTAATATGAATCCCATCGAAGTGAACTAGCTGAACTTCCAAGGAAACACGGTGAAAATGAAGCTTAGCTTTGGTGACCTTCAATTTGTTACACATTTTTGCTTAACAATTTTAACAGGATTGTTGGAGAATAAAATAAGCTAACCACTATCTTGGCCCTCTTATAAATGGGATTGGGATATACACTCATCCCCCCCCTTGCGTTTGCAGACTTGGAGTCCACAGTCTTGATCCTTCGTGGACAGCAAGTAGGGAGGAACAAAATGGCACGCATGGGCATGCACCGCTATTGAAATCAATGGTACTTGGATATTTGTGATTTTTCCAATTCGGGGGGCGGGGTCCAGAACAGATCTCCCATGAATTGGGAGGGATAACTGTAAATATGAAGAACAATGTAAGGAAAAAAAGGCTGCAGTCCTATACCCATATTATTGGGAGAAAGCTCCATTACAGTAAGTGGAGCTTCTGTTCCAGGGTTTGAATAAAAATTGCTGTGTTGTTATTCCAGTGGGCCATTGGTATCCACTTGGGTTTGATTCCAGAATCCCCCATGGATACCAAACTCCATGGATGCTCAAGTCCAATTAAATATAATGGCATAGTAAAATAGTGTTCCTTATATAAAATAGCAAAATCAAGGCTTGTTTTGGAAGGAATTTATAATTTTTCAAAATATCTTTAAAATGTGTCATTATTTCCTGAAGAGCAAAAAGCTCCAGGTCACCTTAGTGAGCAGTTTGTTTGCTGCCAGGGATAGCAAATAATGAGATTCACTGGTCAAGGAGAACAGGGCATTCCTGGGCTCTAGATATGGTGATCAGGTATATGTTGAGTATGAAGTCATGTATCAGCTTGACTGTGAAATTATGAGCTATCAAGGGATAAAATTAAGCAGTCTAACCAATCCTTAATTATACAGCATTTCTTTTCTTTTATTTTGAGAAAACAAAGTTCTCCTGTGTACATCCTAAAGAAATACCAGCAGTTAGGATTTCTAAAGAACACCTTTCTAAGCTGTTTGTGTGATGGTTTTTAGCACTTGGGTGGCAATCCCAGGGTATCCTACCTTCAAATCTTGACTATTTAGAAATGTTTAGCCAGATAGGTAAATAATTTCCTTTGTGGTCAACTATGATTCTTGAATTTTGATATCTGTTAGAGTTTGTGTGAGAGAGACAGATATAGCGAGAGAATGAATTTGGGAAGAGAGAAAGGAGAAAATGTTGACACATGATGATAAATATTTGCTTTAATCAATTAAGCCATGTTTTGCAATGATTACCTGTTCATTAACTCAAATTATTTTTCAAATATGGGGCAAGAGGGGAGGCATCTTTCAAAATGACAATGTACACATGGATTGCTCCCTGTTTTCTACTACATTTTTTTCAGTGTGTCAAATCCATATATTGTAAAAAGGCCCTGCTTTTTCAGAAATGGCTTTTTGCCTGTGTAGGTTGAATATATGTTTTATTTCAGGCTTTGAACAACAGTGGTGTAATAATGCTTCAGAATTATTTGGATTTTATTTATTCCTGTCTGCCTTGGAAAGATTTCATGGCAAGTTAAGTCAGTAAAAAAGAAGACACCAATTAAGCAGATTCAGTTTGTATTGTGCATAAAGCAGATGCTTAATAAAATTAAGAATACAATTGAGGCTCTCATCTGCACTACCTTAATTGTCAGTAATATATTCCTATGCAGGATGAATGCCTGTTTACTGTGTATTTTCTAAAGTTAGTAAAACAAAAACATGATTAGCAGTGTCTGTCTGTTGCATAAAACTGCTTAGTATAATATGGTTTTGTGTATGTGTGTCCTTTTTTCTTCTCTTTACAGGGCTTGCTCTCAGAAATCCTGCGAAAGGAAGAAGACCCCAAGACTGCTTCACAGTCTCTACTGGTAAACCTTCGGGCTATGCAGAACTTCTTGCAGCTGCCAGAAGCAGAAAGAGATAGAATATACCAAGATGAAAGGGAAAGAAGCTTGAATGCAGCTTCTGCTATGGGTCCCACACCCCTTATAAGCACACCACCTAGCCGACCTTCACAAGTAAACTATTTTCATAATATTTATGAACTATTCCTTGCTAAACAGTTGGTGATGTGTGAAAAAGAGATCCATGATACAGAATACTTCCCCCCTCCTTTATACTGCACTGAACATAGAAATTTAATTTGTTAATGTTTTCATATCAGAATTACACAAGCAAGGGAAAACCATGGCTATGTATTTGCTTCATATTTTGAAAGCTGGAACAGCAGGCAGAAATGATCAAATTGATTTCAAGAATATAGTTTGCATCAGTTCAGAAATATTAATTCTTTTACAAAACTGTAGAATTTCTTTTCTTTTTTAAAATTTCATCATCTTGATTTGTCCTGCTAGTTTTGTTTCATAAGTTTCTTCAACTTGTTTAGTTAACATAAAGGAATTGACATTTTTGTTCCTTTTGTTTGGATTTAAGGACTAAACTCCACAATGTATTCTCCCTACAGTACTTGAGGAAAGTTATGTGTAAACTAAGTGCCTATGTGTATAGCTCTTCAAAAAATACAGTAGAGTGTAAAGGAAGGCACATGTGTGAAAGCACAAATTAAAATATTAACTGGGATCTTGAGCCAAGAATGACTAATTGTGGGGGCTCTTTTATTAATGGGCACAGCTGGAAATAGAAAACTCACAGAATTTTCACTTGCATTATTGAAGCTGAAGTATTCCTAGAAATTTTTGTCCAAGGTATAGCAAACTAAAGTTTCTGAAAGCAGAGCTTCTTGGACTTTCATAATTTTCTGCGACTGAGTTACTGATATAAAGTTGGCATTAAGAGATTGAAATAAGAGATTGCGTGATGCAATCACTAATTTCAGAGGATACGGTAGCTTTTTGTGTATTTGATCAAGATTGTTTAAACACTTGAAATCCAAATGCCTGATCTTTCCCTGTATAGAGAATAGTTATAAAATATAATTTTTGTGACAGGTTTCATTTTAATAATGCATTTGAAATGCCCAAAATATAAAATGCAGTCTTCTGTTCTTGAGAAACCACTGTGGTGAGGACAGTTAATGGAAACACTAACACTTAAATATATCTGTGTTTCCAGGCGCCACTATAATAATGGAGTAGTAAACTTTGTCCTGATGAAAAGCCATTCTGAAAGCAACTGCATTTATTATACCTCTTGTGCTATTTGCAGAAGAGAAAGAAAAAGTAGTTTGTTTTGCAAGGAATTAACTAGTTTATGAATTTTAATGTACAATGTAATAGCAGGATTTTAAAAGATTTTTGTTTCTAAACTAAAACAATACTTATTGGAATACACTCATAAAAGTTTTGTTTTTTTGTTCTTCACCTGAGAAAAATAATGTGCATTCCCATATTTGTGAAAAACATTTTCTTTTTTCTTCTTCTTTTTTTTCTTTTTTTTGGGGGGGGGTTGGGTTTTCATCATTGGGCTTTCTTCTGAAAATACAAATGACTGCAGTATTGCTATCTTTAAAAGCAGTTTTAAGTGAGGATGTCTGTGTATAGATTTCCTAAGAGTTGTATTTTCTAAACATCCTGAAATAATGACTAGTAATGGAAAATTTCCTAGAAGATAGGACTGGGGACATGTTGATTCCAAAAAAAAATGTTGACAAAGTATTGTTAACATTATAAGTAGGTAGGGAAATGATACATAGTTGCATTACATAACTTGGATTATATATAAGATTTCAAATAGGGTTATTTCAAATGTTGTAGCAGCCCTTGTATGCTGATATTGCTACATAAAGAACAAATGTTATGGTGAGTTTTGGTGGTGTACCAGTTTAACATTTATAAGGTTTTATGTCCTTTGATAGCACTTCCAGAGATCTGTCTTGAGTTCATTTTTAACTCTTAACACTTAATCTTCTTTCAAAAACCTTGGTATTATGAAATCTTTTTAGAGGATGGGTGGTGGGGGTAGGTATAGCTTTAGCAAGTATCACACACTAAATTATAATCAATGTTTTCAATGAAAATAAGCTTTGTAGATAGCCTCTAAAAGGTTAATTAGCAATATATAATGTAGTGCTCACTAGAGCACAGCAGACTAATCATCCATGCTATTCTTAATGGTTCAAGAGAAACTGTTAGGAAAGAAGCGAAATATTTTTGAAGTTAATCTGTTATGCAAGAATTTGGAGAGGGAAAAAACCTTCTCAAGTGACCTATATCCCAAGTTCATCAGCCTTATTAATGTTTTGTTCTAAAAGTAATTTGGATTTATCTCATTTTTCAAAAAAAAAAGTTATATGAATCTCAATTCACTATTATAAAACATTATAGTCAGTGCAAGTCTTGTATTTAATTTGAGTTGTTGATGGAGGTGGTAAAGGCCTTTTAAATAATAGCTTACTATTAACGTATTGGTTAACATAGTGGGGATGAAAGATATACAGCTATTAACCCTAATCCCCTTACTAGTGCCAACTAGAGTGTGCTAGGTCCACCTCAAGATTCCTTGGAAATCACCTATGTGTTGACTTTCTATTCAACAATTAATTCAAGAGGTCTACTGTAGTTGAGAATGACCAACAGGATTTAACCATTTGTGTACATGTATATATAAATGTAGCACTATTTGTATGTAAGCACTGAACACACACATACTTATGTATAAGTGTGCAAACATTTGGTTTGTTTGGTTTGGTTTGGTTTCCTAATTTAGCACACAAAAGTGGGTCCATTTTTTAGATGGATAATAAAATCATTTCCTTAAAAATGATTGTTTCCAATGAACTTTAAAATAAATCACTTTATAAATGTTCAGTATAGTTATGACTTCTGCCCATCAGTAGCAGATAAAGAATCAAACCACTGTAGAGAATTGGCAAGTGATGGCTCCAAAGCTGTCTTAAGTGAAGTCAGAATGATGATGACAATGATAGTGCTGACAAGAGGAGGAGGGGGAGTAAATAATATTACAGGCTGACTATCCCTTATCCAGAATTCTGAAATCTGAAATATTCAAAAATCATTAACATGGGTGGCTGACTTAGACCCTAAACAGACTGCGATAAATGTCGATGTGGTGGCTGCACACCACATGCCCTGACTCTGCCCCCAAGGAGATGTGGATTTAGACATGCTGCGCCAAAAAAATGATGAAAAAAAACGCCACCACAGCAACAAAGGTGGCTTTTTGCCTCTTTAGAAAAGAGCTATATTTTGCTGGCCCTTTTTTGGGCCAGCAAAGCACCAGATGGGGGCCGTGGTGTGTAGTTGCTGCGGCCCTGATTCGGCACTCCCAGGGCGGTGCAGAGCCACTCTTTCGGGACAGTCTGTCCAGCCCCATAGTGACACCTTTGCTTTTTGATGGTTCAGTGTATACAGACTTCATTTTGTGCACAAAACTATTACATATATTATGTATAACATTATCTTCAGGATATCTTTATAAGGTATATACAAAACATGACATAAATAAATGTCATGTTTAGACTTAGGTCTGATCTTCAAGATATCTCATTATGTATGTGCAAATATTCCAAAATCGGGGCGGGGGGGGGGGGAAATCTGAAATCCAAACACTTCTGGTCCCAAGCATTTCAGATAAGGGAAATTGAATTTGTCTATCATTTCTGAGTAAAATATAGCTAAGACAGAACTAGAATGTCTTATCTATGGAAAACTGAGATCCAGTTAATACAATGATATTGTAATAAATTATTGGGGCAAGTGAGAAAACATTCCCTAGACATTGCCTTATTAATATATGAAGCTCTAAGAATATGTAGTTATTTTCACCTAAATCCATTTGCTAGTCCCAATCAAGGATTAAGGCCATTGAAGCAGTGGGATTTGCATAAATGTTAAGCAACTATTTAACAATTGATTAAATGGTTTTACTCTAGATGAGACTAGCAATTTGATTGAGGCTCTTAATCCCTTCATTGCTTTTGTCGCCACATCACCAGACAATATTAGGCAGATTAATAACTTTGTTGACCAAAGACAGATGAAAATATGCGAAACCAATCAGTTTCCACTATGTAGAGCACCAAAATAGATCTACCTGTCACATAGCTTGAATTGTCAGCGGAGGAGGAAAAGGTAGATAAAGATGATTAAAATGTCTGGATATTGTTCTAGTCAAAGTCCATGACAAATGCACTCTGCCACAAATTGGTACTCTGAGAAGGCATTCACAGTTACTTTTTCGTACCGAGGGGATGCGGATTTCTGCATCATGTGATACTGAATCGATATTCCCACTATGTTTACCATGATAGAATCTCTCCAATGCATTTTAACCTGGTCCGGCATTCACACTGGCACCACTTCACGTCAGCATGGTGGTGCCTCATGGCCAGGAATGATCCCAGCAATCTGGATCAATTTGGTAGTGCATTCGCACTACCAAAGATCTAGATTGCTCCGGCCCTAAAAAAAAAAAAAAAAAAGAAGAAGACAGGGTTATGTACCTATGCAAATTGCACCAGCTTAAATGAGTTTTTCTCCACTCCGCTCCCCATAAACTGTGCTGGGTGCATTCGGGGCCAGTATAAACATTGCAGAAATAACTCGGTTTCACACCAGGTTATTTCTGTAGTGTGAATGGACCCAGAATGACAATTTTGAACCCTACATCATAAGAGAAATGGAACATGCTAATTCAAATTAAATTCTATATGTCAACAACAGTTTTTTAAAAAAATATTTTGATTTCTTTTTCTCTCTTTCTTGCTGCCAAAGCAAGAAAAGAGCCACTGTAGACACTCAAGAGAAAACAGGAGATTCCATGAGGCTGCACATGCTTTGACAAGTCAATAGAATTTTCAGAAATCTTTCTTTCCAGGCTCCTTGTACAACCAGCAAATTAAAGTATAAAGTATATCTGTCTCTTGAATACATTATTTTTCTTTAATAAGTAGGCAGCATAGGGAGGAGGATGGGAATCTGTGGCATAGAGGAAAAGAGGTCTTTTTAAAATCCATTGCTTTGTTGCAGCAGTCCAAATCAGAATTACACCATGCTTACTCCTCCTCACTATCCCTGAAAAAAGCCAGCCTTCATCTCAATGCATACATGAAATTGCTTTTAAAAAAAAGTCCAAATTCTTCAGATGTCCACTTTTAGTAAAAAACACTTTTAAGACATGCATGTTTTAGATTTTCCTATCCCTGATTAATGGAGAAATGCTAAACAGACATTTGCAGAAACTTAGATTGAATCTGTTTGTACGGTAGACCCTTTTCCTTACGGATGCTTGGGACATCAGTGGCAAGGAGTCACAGATTGCACAGACTCCCCATCATGACAATATGTATGCTCTCCTCTTATTCATTAAACACAGTTGAATGTTTTTGAATTACAGAAAAATAATAAAGAATTATGAATTCAATCCTATTACTAGCCCCAAACAAGAATGTTTTTGTTAACTGGTGTCAAGTTGGCCCTGACTCATGGCAACCCTGTGGATGAGACATCTTCAAGAACCCCTTTTCCCCACTTCTCTGCTTAGATCCTATAAATTCAGGTCCATGACCTGCTTGATTGAGTCTATCCATCTGGCATACAGTCTTTCTCTCTTTCTGCTGCCTTCTAGCTTCCCTAGTATTATCATCATTTTGAGTGAGTCTTGCCCTCTCATGATGTGGGCAAAGTATGACAGTCTCAGCTCATCCTGGCTACCAGGAAGAGTTAAGGCTTGGTCTCTTCTAGAAACTTTGTCTTCTTGCCATCCATGGAATCTCCAGCACTGTTATCCAGAGTAGCATAGTACACACTAGTTAGTTCATTCTTTCTCTTTCTTTGTCTCTCTCTATATACACAGACTCCACATGCCAAATCAAGCTAACACATCCTCTTTCAAGGACACTTCCAACATATTTCCTTGGAGATTTTCTAGGTGAAAAGAGTGGGGAGGACTTAAAGTCAATATTTCTCTTGATATGGAACATTCATATGTAATTACATAGACATATACAGCTACATTCATTCTAATGGAAGACAGACCAACCCAACTTTCAAGGGGTCCAGTTTCTCTATTAAAGCATCTTTTTAGTACTGTAAAACTTTTTCAGGAATTTTTAAAAGGAAATGTGATTTTTCATAGTGGTCTCTAACCATATTTAGTTTCAGAAAGCATGGTTAGAGCAGAATGCCAGTATGGGAATTTCTGCTTAACTTCCTTAACATCAGTAGATGTTTTCTGTCTAGTTGAATAGAGTAAGGAATTATTTTGTCTTGCTAGCAAGGCAGATTCAATATGCAATTAGTTCCATGGTAACTGTATTTTTATTTCATATAGTCAAAATAACAGAATTTACCATATAATTCACAAAGATCTTGCTACAGAAAGGAAATATGTATCAGTAACCTGACGCACAACAAAACTTGAATTTAGGAATGCAGGAAATTATCTTTTACCCAATGTGATTATCCATCTAGTTGAGCTTGGATTGGGCAAACCTATCCAAGGAATCAGGATGAGATCTTCTCAATACCTCCCACTAGATGGACTGCAAACAAATAAGGTGCTACACCACTGAATTGCAGTCCCTACACAGTAACATAGGAATTAATCTCCAGAGTAGCTCATTGTACAGACATATTTTTCCCCATGGCAGGAGTATTCAAAAACAGACATGATACAGTAGAAGAAAGTCTAGATAAGAGGACTGAAATATGTCATTACTGGAGAAAAGATGCTGCTACTGCATGGTACTGTCTTAAGGTCTTCCTATGGGCCATTAATCCTGATCCCATAATTGGGTGTGACCAAACTGACTGTCATAATTAAAAATATATAATCTTGTATGATCTTTAAAATGTTTTAAGGAACAGGTTTTGCTTTTTCTAGGTACAATCAGATAGGAGACTATACTATGCACCTGGACATCACCAGATGGTAAACACAAAAACCAGATAGACTACATACTTGGAACTAGAAGATGGAGAAACTCTATCCTTGTGGCCAAAACCAGATCAGGAGCTGATTGTGGCACAGACCATGAACTGCTCATAACAAAAATCAGAGTTAAGCTGAAGAAGAAAGCAAAAACCATCGTTATATCAAAATATGACCTGAATAACATTTCAGATGAATTCAAGGACAATTTAAGAAACAAATTTGAATTATTGAGTATAATCAATCAGGAACCTGAAGAACTGTGGACAGAAGTCAAAGACATAATTAAGGATGAATGCAAGGAAACACTAATAGTGGCCAAAAAGAAAGATAAGAAACAATGGATGACAGATGAAACACTTCATGCAATAAAAGAAAGAAGAAAAGCAAAAGCAAAGGGGGATAGGAACAAAGCCAGAAAGCAAAGGGAGATAGGAACACAATTGTCCGACATCTGACACACAGGGATAAGGAGAAATACTACAATGACCAATGCAGAGAAATAGAAGACAATTATTATTATTATTATTATTATTATTATTATTAATATCCCGCCCCTCTGCTAAAGCAACCAGGTGGCGTACAACATTAAAATTAGCATTAAAAAATACAGTACAAATCTCAGATCAAAATCCCAGAACCAACCCACCCCTTAAAATAGTATTAAACCATAAGTAGTTAAGGCATACTTAAAATGTGTACAAACAACAACAAAACAACAAAAAGGGAAGAACGAGAGACCTTTATCAAAAAAATCTGAGAAATTAAAGCCAAGTTCAAACCAAGGGCAGGGATGCTCTATGAAAAAAATTAGAAAAAATAATACAGGAACAAGAAGAAATAAAAAGACACTGGAGGCAATACATAGAAGAGTTTTACAAAAGAGATGAGGGAATGAATGATGTTTGGAATGAGGAGCCATATGAAGACAAACACCAAATTCTAAGAAGTGAAATCTGCAATAAAGGAAATGGGAAAAAATAAATTACCAGGAACAGATGATATCCCAATTGAACTGCTATAGTGCCTACAGGCAGATGCAACTTTAGTGCTAACTGAAATATGCCAACAAATATGGAAAACAAAGTGGTGGCCAGCAATCAAATCAATGTTTGATTTACATACCAATCCACAAGAAAGGAGATACAAAGGACTGCAGCAACTATAGGGCAATAGTACTAATCTACATGCAAGCAAAATAATGCTCAAAATTCTGCAGCATAGATTCCAACTATACATAGAGAGAAATTCCAGAGGTGCAAACAGGATTCAGAAAAGGAAGAGGCACTAGGGACCATGTTGCAAACATATGATGGCTAATGGAGTGCACCAAAGAATTTCAAAAAAAGAATCAACATGTGTTTCATAGACTACAGCAAAGCATTTGATTGTATAGATCATGAAAAACTATGGAATGCACTCAAAGACATGGGGTGCCACTACATTGGATAGTCCTGATGAGGAATCTGTACCAAGGACAAGAGGCCACCATCAGAACAGAATTCAGGGAAGCAGAGTGGTTCCCAATAGTAAAAGGGGTCAAGCAAGGCGGCATCCTATCACCCTACTTGTTTAGTTTATCATCCTACTTGTTTAACTAAAAACATCATGAGAAAAGCAGAATAGGGAACAGAAAAAGGAGGAGTTAAGATAGGAGGAAGCAACGTTAACAACCTAAGATATGCAGGCAACACCATAATATTATTAGCAGACATTCAGGAATTGGAACAGTTAATAAGGAAGGTCAAGTATGGACCTTATCACACGGGGCCAAATCCTGACAGAATCCAAAAGGAATCCCGACCTAATACGTATTATTTTTCCGTGTTTACGCACGACGTCGCACAGAACCCCGACAGAACCCCAACACAATGCAGCATGATCGGAGTTCTTTTGAATTTCGGTTTCTTCAGGAAGTACAATTGTGCGATGGGATTAATATCGCTTTTGCCGTAAGTATGGTCTCCCAATACGTATTGCCAAATACGTATTGGGGAGCATTTCCCCATAGCGCCGTCTCTCCAAGGAGGACTTCCTTGGAGCGCCGATCCGATGCAGGGCTGGCGCTTCAAGGAGGACCCCCTTGGAGAGCCGGCCCTGCGTCGGATCGGCACTCCAAGGAGATCCTCCTTGGAGCGCCGGCCCTGTGTCGGTTCGACGCTCCGAGGGGGGCCCCCTTGGAGCGCCGGCCCTGCGTAGGAGCTGTCACTCACCGCGGCTGTCACCCTTTCCCAGGTCGTCCTCGGTGCAGCTGGTCCTCCGCACGGCCAGCGCTCCAAGTAGGACCTCCTCGGTGAACGCTGCGGCGGGAGGTCCTCCTCGGAGCGCCGGACGTGCGGAGGGCCGGCTGCACCGAGGACGACCTGGGAAAGGGTGACAGCCACGGCGAGTGAGTGACAGCCGTGGCGAGCATAGTGCGCATGTGCAAGAACATCATTGCTTGTTCATGTACAGGATTTCCTCGCTAGTATGAGCACGGCAGATACGTATTTCCTTAAATGTGCGATGATGCTAATTGCGTGTGATAACCATTTGCGTAATGACGGTTTCTTTGTGGTTTCTTTTCGGGTTTTGTCATTTCAGGATTATTATCGCTTTGTGGGCCACGTGTATGACAGTGCAAAGGCAGATCTGATGCTGAACATAAAGCAATCAAAAATAATGTCTACAGAAGAAATACACAAATTCAATCTAGAAAATGAGGAAATTGAAATAGTTAACAAATATCCATATCTAGAATCAAACTTTGATCAGAATAGAGACTGCAGTCAAGAAATAAGAAGAAGACTAGGAATGGGAGAGTAGCTATGAAAAACTGGAAAAGATACTGAAGAGCAAAGACATACAACTGAGCACTAAAGTCAGAATAATTCAGGCCATTGTATTCCCAATTACCATGTATGGATGTGAGAGCTGGACAGTGAAGGAAGCAGATAGAAAGAAAATCAACTCATTTGAAATGTGGTGCTGGAGAAGAGTACTTAGGATACCATAGACAGCCAAGAAGAAAAACAAATGGGTTCTTGAACGTCAGAAAAGGGCTCTCCTTGGAAGCAAAGATGATCAAGTTGAGACGATCACACTTTAGCCACATTATGAGAAAGCACAGATCACTAGAAAAAACAAACAATAATGCTAGGAAAGGTAGAGGGTAGAGGAAATAAAGGAAGACCACAACCCAGATGGATAGACTTGATCAGGGGGGTTATGGGCGAGGGCTTGCAGGATCTGGGCAAGGCAGTGGAGGATAGGGATTCTTGGAGATGTCTCATCCATAGGGTCGCCATGAGTCGGAACCGACTCAAGGGCAGCTAACAATAAAAGGTACAGTCAGAAATCCTAATGTTGGCTTTCTTTGTAATAACATTTTTCTTTCTCATTTTTGCTGCTTTATTTAATTTTGTTATAAGATGGTACTATATACTGTTAGAAAATTTTAATCTCAGAAACCTGGCTGCTCTAGTAAATTAAGATTTATTTCGAAGTGGAGTGATTGTTTGAACATAGAAGAATAGTAAATCTTTTATTTTCCTTTCAGTTTTTAACCCCACCTTGTAACTATATGATATCAATTTAGCTTGCAGCCATACTTATCATTCTGCACTTACCTGGAAGTAAGCCCCATGGAACTCAGAGTGGTTTGCTTCTGAGTAGATTTTCAATGCCAAAGATCTCCAAATATCTACTGTCTTTTGTTTAAATGTCTGAAATGTTAGGAAATTTGTAATATCTACTGTCACAGGCAAACTTGTAATCTCTACAGAAATTGCTAAGCATGTTTTGTCATTTTTAGTACAGTGGGCCCTTAGTATCTGTGGATTGAAAAGAAGAATTTTTAAAAAAAAAAATCACCTGGGATTCAGCCAGACTGAAAAGCAGTCTTCACCAGTCTCAGAGCAGGAAAGGAGGCTGGTGCGGGAAAATGCAAGCACCAGGGACACATTCTTCCCTCTTCTGCTATGATTTGACTCTGAATGGGTAGCTGGCATGCTCCCAGGAAGAAGGAAGAATGTTGACATGTTGCTTGGGATTAATTTATGGCTTTCCTGTTAACTCCTGAAAATCCAGACTTGCCTCCACTTCCCCCTTGGCTTATTGAAATCCCCCATCCTCCTGTCTGCTCAAAATCGAGCCCTGGGAGCTTGGCTTTGCAGGTGCTGCCTTCCAACCCAACCACCCCCAATACACACACCTTCTGCTTGAAATCAATCCCACAAAAGGGTTACATTCTGGCTCTCTTGTTAACTCCTTGAAATCTGAAATTGATTTCAAGCTGACACAGGGGTGGGAAATGTAGAGTTGGAAGGCAGGTCCGGGAACCAAACCCCCGTGGATACCAGGAGCCCACTGTAGTTGAGTCCAAAAGAACTTATTTCTAATTGGATGCACTATGTCCGGCAGTGAGTTTTGAGAACCATTGTACTTCTAACTGTGTATCCCTATTATCCATTTGCTAATGACATTCATGTCATAATTTGTAGGTAAAAACAACTGCTATTGCAACAGAAAGGAATGGAAAACCAGAAAACAATACAATGAACATTAATGCTTCCATTTATGATGAGATCCAGCAAGAAATGAAGCGAGCTAAAGTGTCTCAAGCATTATTTGCCAAGGTTGCAGCAACTAAAAGCCAGGTAAGGGCCTCATCAGGCATCAATGAGTTAAATTTGGTATTCCTGCCTTCGCACTTGTTCTGAAAGACAGCAGAGGTGGGGATAATGCAGGGGGAAAGACAGAATTACGGTAAGTATGGGCACAAGCCATAAAATATCAAATATAATTAAGTTAGCTGTAATAGCAAGTTATCTTTGTTTAATTTCTATAGCAGGGGTAGGCAACCTAAGGCCCGGGGGCTGGATGCGGCCCCCCAAGGCCTTTGGACTGGCCCCAGGCTGGTCATGCCACCGCCCTCCACCGCCCGCCATGATGATATTGATTATTGTTGTTATTACTTGTTCTTGGGGTTTTCTTGGCAAAATCTCCACAGGGATTTTGCCATGGCTTTTCTGAGGCTGAGAGAGTGTGTATGCATATTTTTTTAATTGTTTAAATTTTTTAAAAAAATATTTATTTATTTATTTTTGGTGCTTCGGCCCCCCAATTGTCTGAGGGACAGCAAACCCGCCCCCGGCTCAAAAAGATTGCCTACCCCTGTTCTATAGTATTCAGGCTTTTGTCTGATGGTATTAAAAACTGGATGTATTTGCTGGTGGTAGAATGGGAAGCTGCTCTCTTAAACAGAGCAGGAATGTACAGCTCAACCACCTCAGCTCAACCCACTATTCCATTTTCATACAGGAATGCCAGGACACCATATTAATTGTAGAAAAAAATTTAACTCAAATTTTAAAATAAAAAAACTTTTTTTTAACTCTTTTTAAAAAAATTGCACCCTGTCTTACAGGACCTGTATTCTCTGTTCACCACTATAGATCTCTGAACATTTCTCTATTAACCCTTCATCTTTTTCATTTTTCATTATATACCACACTCTTTTTCTGCACTGATACTAATCTGAATTCTCTGTTGTCCCTTCTTTTTCTGTTTCCCTGCCACAGGTATTTCTGAGTTCCGTCTGTCTTGACAGTGGCCGAGCTATTTCAGTCACATAGGAAAAGGAAATTCAATTTTAGATTGATCAAGTGGGTGTAATATTTTGATAAGGAAATTAGATCAGGAGTGGGCAAAGTGGAGGGAGTTGTTGGACTGCAACACCCATCAGCATAATCAACTTAGCCAGTAATGAGGAACTTACAGTCTAGTAGTATCTAGAAGGCCATAGGGGGGAAGCAGACGGGTGGCACGGGGCCGCCCTGGGAAGCTGCAGATCGAGGTCGAGGTATCCGCACTCCTCAGCCCCAATGCGCCACGTCCCAGGCCCAGGAAGGAGCACTAAAATAGCGCTCCTTCCACAAGACATCGAAGGTGCGCCACAAAAGGCCTCCGGCGCACCTTCGGCACCTCTTCCACTGCAGCGTCCACACACGCTGCAGCGGAAGTGCGTCGTCGGAGCGCCGGCCATGCAGAGCGACGGGCACTCCGATGACGTATTCGGGAAAGGGTTGGGGCGCTCAGCGTGAGGCTGCCCCTCCCCTTCCTGGCCTCGAAAACGGTGCTTTGCGCCATCTGCTTAGGCCCATACTTGTGCTTTAGATGATCCCATTAAGAAGTGGGAATAGTTTCAAACAATGGGTTGAGGCCTGCAGTAGGAGGAAAGTGTAGTTGGCCTGATGGGCATTTTGTTATTTGTCTTAATTTAGGTAGTTTCTGTAGCATGAAGAATATTAGTATGGAAAAATAAAATATTTACAGAACTCAGAATTGTAAATATTTCTAAGCAGTTTGAATCTGAATATATTTATGTATTGTAGCAACAATTGGTACCAACTAAAGAAGGTACCAAGGTTTGGAATAGGATGAGATGGTTTGGTTCAGGTATATTACGTCAGCAAAGAAATGTTGAAAGGGCATAGGTTTTGATTCAACAGTAAGGGAAGCTGATGCTGTAAATGTCTTATGTTTGCAACATGAGTTTTTCTCTTTTGCATTTATGTTCTACTTTTCCTCCAAGGAGCTCTAGCATGATTTTTCCTCTCCTTGATTTTATCTTAATACAACAAGGCAGTGAGTTAGGTTACGTGTCTGAGAGAGACTGATTGGTCCGAGGCTGGCCTAATGAGCTTTATGTATTGTTTGTAATTTGAACTTGGACATCCTTAGTTTTCATCTGACACCATACCACACTGGCTGTCATTTTTATTTCACATACTTGATTCTCTTCATTAAATATTACAATTTATTTAAGTACATTCTTCTCACATGTAGCTATGTACATTGGAATACTGTAGTAAAAGAACATAAGATTAGATTAGAAGCCTAGACCCACCCACCCCCCGCCTCACATAGTAGTCAACTAGCTGCCTTTGGGAAGTTCTTGAACAGCCCACCCCACTTGTTTCTGCTGTCTGGTAAGTGGAAAGACACTGCCAGTGAACATAAGAGGTTCATCTTATGTTGACATAGATATTTCTGTATGGATATCTTTGATCAGCTTCACATGTAGTTTAAGATTCTTCCCTGTACAAAACTTCGTAACCATAGTTTTCTGGTTTTTCAGGAAACTCTTGTGAATTGAAGACTTCTTGGTGGGAAGGGCTACATGCACAGGCGCAGAAAGTTCATATCTGGGTTTATTGAACCAAAATTTCAACATCCAAACCATCTCAGTACCTAAGGTTTATACATTCTGAGTAATCTATAATGGGAAACCAGCCAGTGGGTTGAATCCAAATGTAGTCATGTTTACAATATACCCATTGAAATCAGTGGGTCTTGCTTTTTGTCACTAACTTAAGTCCCACTAATTTTAGTTGGTCTACTCTGACTAAGGGGGGTTCAGACTGCCAGAAATAGTGCAAATTGAGTCCACTTTTAGGGTTAGGGTTAGTGCTAGGGAATCATGGGAATTGGTGTTGTTGTTGTTTTCTGAGACATTGAGCCTTCTCTGTCAGAGAGCTCTGGTGCCACAATAAAATCCAGTTCCCACGATTCCCTAACCCTAACCCTTAAAGTGGACTCAATTTGCACTATTTCTGGCAGTCTGAAACCCCCCAAATCAGAATCCACCTCTACATGTTTTTAATGGATTTCCTTTGCCCACACCAAAGAATTTTGGTTAGATAATCCTGAAACTGAGTTTGCCTTATTATGACTAGAACAAAGTGAGCTGATAACTGCATTGATATTATAGTGGCCTGAAAACCTCTTCTCTGGACATTTATAGCAGTTTATATGTTTAAGACTTGCTGTGTTTCAGGCTGCAGTTGTAAGGACACTCAGGGAGTGTGGTCCTTTGAACAGTGATAAATAATAATAGTAACATTTATTTATATGTCCTTTCCATAAAATATATATAATCAAAAAGGACAATAGAACACAACATTATAAAATGCTAAACTATTAAAATAATATGCAAATATACTAAGACAATGGAATTTAGTTTGAAGCAAATTGGTGATGATTGCAGTGTTATCACATGTCAGTTTGCACTTAAATTAAATCTTGTCTGCCATTTAGTTGAGGAAATACTTTTGGAGTTCTGTGTGGTTACTTCATTTCCTCATCCTAGTTTCTAGATCATTTACAAATAGATAAATAATGTAAGTCAGAATAAGCATTCTTGAAAAAATCAACAATTTATATCTTTCCATTATGTAAATTACTCATTTATTCATACCCCATTTCCTGTCTTTCAACAGTTTCCTATAGAAAAGACCAGTTTTCTTATCTCAATCTTGCTGAGTTTCCTTAGTGAGAGACTTGATCAAAAACTTTTTTGACTTTATACCACTGTTACAATATTCTCTTTAGTACCATGCATTCTAAATTTCTAAATTTTGATTTCTACCTATAAATATCTTTACACTTGTGTGCGCTTTAAATTACTCACTGTGTATTCTTGTCACTGCTTTGGGTTTCAATAACTCTCATTAGTTTAGTGTAGTTATTCCCCTTCTTTATTCTAGAGACAAATTTTATTTTGATCAACATACTGTTGATCAAACTGGGTGCTTTTTCCACACCTGTTTGACATTGCCCACAGTCTGTTGCCAATGTCAGTTCTTTATGGTTAGTATAACATTGACTTAACTATGCTGCTTCAAACTATCCAGTTTACAATGACTGATATGTAGGATATAGCTGTCATGTACAGTGTATGCAGGATAACTGAAAGCCAAAATCATATATTTGTTACAATCGTTTGTATTAGTGGAATACTATGGATCAACTTAGATTATTGATATGAAATCATGATAAAACAGGCCAGGTACATTTAAAGTTGACTGAGATTATCCTTAATTATAAATTCAACTGAGAGGTAAATCTCTGTAACAGTTTCTTACAACACTCTTAAAAGGGAAGAAAACATGTTTCACTTCTAGATAGACAGACAAAACGTGAGCTTTCTTTATTAAAGGGTATTTTTGGACTCTCTTGTTGAAGTTTAGGTTGTTATTTAAGCTTCCACTTCCAAAATGTTTACAGTTGGGAGCTGCTCCATCTTTCATTATAAAGGAAAGATGTTTCTTTTTAAAGTTATATGCTGTAAGGAATACTTAAAAGGATATTTTGGAAATGTTATATCAAAATGATTAAACTCAAGCTGTGGACTGTAAAAAATTATAGCTTTACAGGCCACATGCCTGCATACCCTTCAATCACTGTCAAAGTGATAATTTCTGCAATAATATGTTTCTTTTATTGTAGGATTCTAAACACCAAGTGCTGTTTAAACATTAAACTGAATTGTTTATGTTAGCACTGTAGTCCCTGTGTCATACATCAGGCCACTATAATCTCTCATGGAATGTAAAATTCTGTCATGAATCATGGCTTGTGTATTGGAAATTACTGTAATTTTGATTGGAAATTACAGGGTTCTTGAAATGTTTCTAATTATGATAGAATGCTAAGCATGACTTCAAACCTGTATGCTTCTTTAGATGTCTTTTATTTTCAAGTGAGGGTTAGACATTAAGAAGAAATATCCGTTTTCATCACCCTTCCATGTTATCTATCTTTCATACTATTTATTTTATATGTACTCATAAAGTTACTGGTTAACTCGTATATGTATGTGTTGTTTCCCCCACCTGAGCACTAAAAAAAGACATGACTTTTTTCTAATTCATTTTAAAACTTGTATGTCTTTTATGTTTCAAACCAAAGACCTGCATGCAATAACAGTAATTTTAGGAAACCACTGACATACAGTTGAAAATTATCAAGTTAACAACAAGAGATTCATCACTTCTGAGCTTGCATAAGGGTGTAGATAGCAGTGCATATCTTTCTGCTTATTTCTACTGCAAGAAAAACATCTTATTTTCAATGAAACAAATTATTTTCTTAAAATTAAAGAGCAGTTATACAAGATCCACTCCTACTCCTACTGATAACCTATTTTAAATTTAAGTACATTGTTGGGTTTGGGGTTTTTTTAAAATGTAGTTTCACCATGAAATTTCTGACCATTCTTTTTTATACATTTCCTGTTATCCCTGATAGTATTCATATCTGTATGGTATTGGTAATATTTAATGATCTCTGTGCCTCAGTTGTATAAACTTCTGTAGATTTTTAAATGGAATTTTAAATCGATAACCATATACACACTTATCTGGCAATAAGCCTTGTGGAAATGATGCAGACTTTCTCCTGAGCAGACATATAAGGTTTGCACTATAAGTGTTCTGATTACAGATTGAAGTTTATAGTTTATAAATTGGGAAGCATCAGTTAGGAAAGTCTAGGAGTATCTGTGAACACACTGTCTTTGCAGAATGTTTCCATTTCTCCCCAGCAAGCATTTTCTGGACAACTGAATTTCTGGAATATGAAAAATTGTTTTCCAAAAGATAAGACCTGTAAAAACAAAGATAAGACCTATTAAAACAAAATGTCTGTCAGCTGTAAAGAATCACCATTCAAATAAATGGCGTTACTGCTTATGTTCCTTTCTGTAGGAACATATTCTTCTGTTGAGAATATGAATAAGATATCCCTACATATATTTTTAACGAAAGAATAAAGAAGTTCTATTTCTCATTTTGATTTTCCAGTAGCAAATAATCATTTTGTTCTTAAAGAACTTTCTCTGCCTTTTTCATTCTCACAGATGCATCAGTTATTTACAAACAAAGAGTAGAGTTGCCATTTGAGTAGTGACTGCCATCAGAATTTCTCGCTGTGATGCACAATGTGGCATGATATCCACTCATTTGTGACACTTCGTTTTTCCTCCTTGTGATGTTGGACTAGTGGAGGCTAAATGGGATGAGAGTGTATAACACTTAAAGATGCAGTCTGGCACTGAATTGGGATTTAGGCAAGGCTGATAAAGAATTTTGCCATTACCATATGGTAGTACCATCACTAGAAACAGCTGGTGTTTGGTAATTTGAATGTCACCATGTTCCTGCCATTTTACACACACACAATAAGCTCTTATTACTTATTTACTGTTGTAATATTGCTGAAATTGTACGTGTATTTATTTCCTAGTATGTATATTTGATAGGATTTTTATGATTCCATTCATCTGGCATATCATATTGGTCAATCACGATAAAATATTAGATTGGCTATCATAGCTTCTAGACATTTGTTGCATTGCAGTAATATAGTTCCTTGTATTAGTTTATAGCCAAATGATGTCTTCATAATAATCAGTACTAATAAAAAAAAATTAGCCTAATAATCTAAGACAGTTCTTTTAAAAAATCAGAGATTTGATCAGTTCAACTCTTACTGAAACTAAAGAAAAGGGGGAAGGCATAGTTAGGCTTGAGTTAAGGACTTAGGCCCTAAACAGACCAGCAATAAACAGCGGTCTCAGGGCAGAGCGGGGACATGGCGACCACACGGTGCATACTCCACTCTGCCCCCCAGGTGACAGGAAGCTACCCACCCGACCAGACAGCAGACTTTGTCAGGGTACGTTGGCACAGCATTTAGACATGCTGCACTGCAAAAATAAAGAAAAAATGCCACAGCGGCACGGGTGGCTTTTTGCCGCTTTAGAAAAGAGCAGCATTTTGCCGACCTTTTTTTGGGCCAGCAAAGCACCAGACTGAGGCCGCAGCATGCAGTTGTCGCAGCCCCAATCCAGCACTCGCAGGGACAGGGCAGGGAGGAGCCGACTTTCAGGACGGTCTGTCCAGCCCCTTACTTGCTTTACTGTCCGAATTCTTACATACACTTATTTGGGAGTAAGCCCAGTTTAACACAGTAGGATTTTATTCTGAGTGAATATACATAGGATTCCACTTTGAATTGTTAACTACATCTATTCAAATCAACTAGACTGAAAAGTATTTAGTTTGGCTAAATAGTGTCCAGTATACTCCCCTCCCACATGCTCATGCAACAGACGAACCACTCTTAGATCTGTTTAAAGAACAGTTTGTTTTGTTGAAAGAAACCACAATTTTTAAATGTAAAATTTTAAAAGCAACCCATAGTTATACATAGTATTCAGTACTTGGCCATTGGTGTTTGTTTGTTTGTTTGCTTGCTTGTTTGTTTAGAATCTACATGACAGTGCTGCTTCTTCAATAATCTGATACAGTTAATGATGATCTTAGTCCACTTCTCTGCTTCATGTTTACAGTGCATTGCCCAATTTCCGGCCTTTCTATCTTTATCATTCCAGTTGTTCCGCCACTTACACTGACTGAAATTAATATGGTACCCATGGCTTCATAGTGAAAAGTATGTGCACTGTGTGGCTGTTACATGAGATTTCAAATTGTGACACTTCATTAAACATGTCCACTGCTTTCTCTATTGGAAGAACTTGCTTCAAATTTCTAGTGAAATTATACTCCTGTTCTATATACAGTTTATATAAATCCCTTCACAATATGTTTAATGAGATATAGCTGATCATTTCCCCAGCAAACAAATTGAAGCTTAATCCAGACAAGACAGAGGTGTTCCTGGTCAGCTGAAAAACAGATCCAGGAATAGGGATTCAGCCTGTGTTAGATGGGGTTACGCTCCCCTTGAAAACTCAGGTTCATAGTTTGGGGGTACTTCTGGATTCAGTGCCAGGAGGTCCAGATTTTGGCAGTGACCAGGAGTATGTTTGCACAGTTGAAGCTGATGTGCCAACTGCGCCTGTTCCTGGAGAAGTCAGATCTGGCCACAGTGGCACATGCCTTCATTACATCCCATTTGGCTTACTGTATTGTGCTCTATGTGGGTCTGCCTTTGAAAAGTGCTCAGAAACATCAGCTGCAGAGCTGCAACCAGGAGCTGGCTCCAAGGAGCACATAACTCCCTTGTTGCAGCAACTCCATTGACTGCTGGTCTGTTTCTGGGCATAACTCAAATGATTGGTTGCAACCTATAAAACTTTATAAGGCTTCGGTCTGGGTAATTTGAAGGACCAAATCTCCTTTTATGAGCCCAATCTTGAGATCTTCTGGAGAGGCTCTTCTCCCTATCCCACCACCCTCTCAGGATTGTTTGGTGGGAACAAGAAAGGGGGCCTTCTTAGTGACTGCGGCCAGGCTCTTGAACTCACTTCCCATAGAGGTCAAGATGGCTCCATCCCTGTGTGTGTGTTTTTTAATTACTGCTTACCACTTTGATTCCTTGTTGTGGGAGAAAGGTGGGGTTAATAATAATAATAATAATAATAATAATAATAATAACATAGTTATCACTCCTAGTTCACAGACTTCCTGTTTGCGTTCTTGAATTTCCATGGACAGGAAGCCAGGAAGGACCAAAATGGTGTGTACACAGGAGCACACTGCCATTATATCCAATGGGGCTTGGATATTTGCAATTTTTCCAATTCATGGGGGGGGGGGGGGTCTGGAAGGAATCCCCCGTGAATCAGAAGGGACAACTGTAATAGTATAGTTAACAATAGCAAAAATAAACAATTTTGTAGTAATATCAGTTACTGTTCTGTTAGTGTTCCTCACACAGTTATGGGCCTGCCCACTAGTTTGACAAGCATTGCAGCAAACAAGCTATTACATTTGAGTATGCCCACAAAGCAGTCAAATTTGCTAAACTGCTAAACATTTGCTTTGGAATTGCTGCTAACATGCGAGTATCCTACTTTGTACTCGGCCATGAAACCCACAGTGGGAACTTGGGCAAGTCACAGAGGAAGGCAATGGCAAACCGGTTCTGAGCAAATCTTAGCAAGAAAACCTCATAATAGGTTTCCCATAGGGCCGTGTTGGTGAACCTATGGCATGTGTGCCAGAGATGGCATGCAAAGCCATTTTCCTGGCACACAGAGCAAGGAAGAGGAGGAAAAAGCACGCACCTGTTCCTCCTGCTCCCAGCTCCAGAGAGGCAGCTGAAGGCCTGGGAAGGTGTGGAGGGGGGGGGGGGAGAAGTCCTGCCCCAGAAGTCCTGTTCCCCCCCGGAAGTCCTGGTGCCAGAAGGCCATTTAGTTTGGGCACTCGATGCCTAAAAGGTTCGCCATTGCTGCCGTAGGGTCACCATAAGTTGGAAACAACTTGAAGGCACACAATAATAACAGATAGATACAATTTAAAACCAGGTAATTAGGCTTCTGTGTGTTTCCCCCCATAACAGTAAAGGACTAAAGGTAAAGTTAACCAACTTTTTTTTTAATCAATGGCTTCAGAACTATTGGTAAACTGTACATTTAATTGTGTTGCAGATTGTTGGATATTATAACCCATGATCCTTCTTACTTGATTATTGGAGCAAAAATAAATTAAGGAAACAGTAGGGCAAATGGATACCTTGACAAGGGGCATCCCAGTCCTAATCTCTGGAAAGTTTCTTTTGTGGCCCCCTGAAGAGAGGCCTCAGGATGTTTCAAAGCTTGGCAGCATTCCCTGCCTGTCCTGTTTTGTTTGATGACTGCAGAACTTAGGGCTTATACAGAAAGAATTTCATTAACAGTGTTAAGTATATTTGTTCTACTAGCCCTTACTATCAGTTTTTTCATTCAGTCACTTTGATTTCCCACCAAGACTTATCTCCTTGAGTGGCATCCATGTTACAACCACTAACTAACTAACTAACCTTATTTCAACCATTTCACTGCCCACTGATTGGTTTCCCAGTATAATTCTGAGTGCTGGTTATAATGGGACTTGGATTCAAGTTATTTGAGACTGCTATACAGTACTCTCATATGAGCTTGATTTGGTTTTAAGATTTTTTTGGGGGGGAGACTGTTCTGTTTCTCTCCCCATAACGTGAAATACGTGTGGGAGAAAACCGAGGCAGTCCTTTCTGCTCCCCAGGAAGGCCTGTATAGCCCTTGCTGTGATGACCTTTTGCTATTGGCCATTGTAAATATTTATCACTTTTCCTGGTAGTGCTGATGTTATATCTTCCCCTTATATATGTTTTGGTTGCTACTTTGAATTTTATATCTTTTAGCTATTTTGAACACTGATGAAAAGAGAAAATACAAATTTAAAATACAAACTATTTCAGTTTCCTAAAGGCTTATCACAAGGGCCCTTTGGGATAGACTTACAGAAACCTTTCCAAGCTGAGAAAGCATCCTAGGTCCACCCAATGTAATGGGAGTGGTGTCCTTGATGAATGAGTTTGTGAGGAAATTTATCTTCCATCTGCACCTTCCCTTATTATCAAAGCCATGAGCAAAACAAGGGATGAATCCCA